>CM053587.1:200492982-200526282 GCA_028646515.1 Pseudochirops corinnae
ATCATCTATGTGGGAGTCAGGATGCATATTTAATGCCTGATTTAAAAAGAAAAATAGATGCATCGACATGTGGGCAATTTTAGGAAAGTGTGTTCCATGCAAATTCAAATAAAGGATTTGAGGAAAACTTGTTTTCTCCTTCCTAGAGAATGCTAGATGTTTCAAAACAAGAATTTTCATAGATCCATATTTATTAAGTGATGAGTAGTTGTTCCCCCCCCCCTTTTTTCCTTCTCAAAGACATATCCAGGTGGCAGCAGAGAAAAGAATCCCTTCTACTTTCTAGCTCTCTCTTTTATTTCTTCCTCTGTCCCTCTCTAATAAAAGCCCCCAAACAGTTTTTTGTCTCAAAGAAAAGAAATGTGGCTTAGTTACTGGAGGAAGGAAAGCCAACAGAAATGTTTTCTGGATCTGTGCCCATAAAGCAAGGTGAAAAACAAAAGCATTCACATTGAGTGAAAAGTGTGTGAATTTGAGAGGATTGGAGTCATGATAAAAGGAAACATGATTTATTCTCTGAAAGTGACAGAAAGACAGTACCCTAAGCAGTCTCAAGTTCATCCCCAAGGAGTTAGGATCAATCTAAAATGCACATGCAACAACATTGTCGAAATGAGTTCTTTATTTTGAAAATTTTAATATATTAAACAAATTCAATGTGTACTTTATCTATCTCTTCCATTTCACCTTTTTCTTCCTCTGACCAGTTTTTCTTGACTTGCAACATTTAGCATGATGCTTTGCTTATCACAGATGCAGGGTAGAGTTTTTCTTCCTTTTTCGAGATGGTGAGATAAGTTCCAGGATATTAATAGGAATAGTTTGGTCTTAGTATTGGCAATGTAATAAACTCTATTTCTATTTTTCTTCAGTTCCTCGAGATAATTGTGCAATACTGTGGCATTTCTGTCACCAGAAAGGATTTGAACTTGTGGGGCAAGTCCCTTAGAGAATTTGCTTTTTGTTTTATATTATTTTTACTTTTAAATGGGACTCAAAGCAGACTTAGGATCCAGGAAGAGCTGGATACATTCCCACTTCTGACACATACTGGTTGTGACTGAGCAAGTCACAGCTTCCCCGTGCTAGACAACTCTCTAAGTTACAGAGAAGATGTAGACCTGTATTGGTAGAGGGAGTTTGATCGTCAGGAGTGCCCCATAACCAATGCAACCATAAGACTTCCCTCTCACTATCCCTTTTTCTGGGTCTACAAGGGGGCAATCAAAATAAGAGATCTCGGGACCATGCCATACGTGCATCAGTTGAAGAAAGGAGAGCTATTCCACCTGCAAAAGAGAATCTTTAGGGGAGAATACTTTCACTGTCTTCAAGAATTTGAAAGGCTGTCATATGAAAGTTAGTAGGCTTGCCCAGGAGACAAAACAACTAGTATCAAAGGGTGGCGATCTTACCAAAGTATTTAAAGCTTAGGTAACATAAGGAAAAAAAAAACTTTTTTTTACCATTAGAGTAGCCCAGAAGTGAAATAGACCACTAGAGAATCTCATAGGCTCCATACTAATGAAAGTTTTCTGGTAAAGGCTGAGATGACCACTTATCTGGAATATTGCAAAAGGAACCACACAAATACAGGGTTTATAAGGATCCTTCTAGCTCTGAAATTTAGTAATTATGCCCATACCTCAATAGCTACAACAAAGCAAGAAATGGTGCTCATTTAAAGACTTATAGACCTAGTTTACTTAATGTCTGTGTAACTGAGAGAGGCAGGGCTATATACCATTTAATGTGCTCCTCCATTTTTAAAAATAAAAATAATTATGGTTATTTAAGTAATAGCTTATAAAGCTCAGAGGCAGCTGTGTACCATGTTACTCTTCTACTCGAAAAGCTCTAGTAGCTCTATATTGCTTCTAAGACCAAATTCAAACCCTTCAATTTTTGTTTTCATTTAAACATCTTCACAATCTGACTAGCTTATCTTTCCAGATTTATGACATGTTTCTTCCCTTTGCACAGAGGTAGCCAGATGGCAACAGATAGAGCATTGGACCTAGAGTCAGGAAGACCCAAGTTCAAATATAACCGTAGGCACCTATCAGCTGTGTGACTCTGGAAAAGTCATTTAACCACTATTTGCCTCAGTTTCCTCCACTGTAAAATAGGGATAATAATAGGTTGTTATGAGGCTCAAATGAGATGTTTGTAAAAAGCACAATGCTTGGTACTTGCTATATAAATGTTTATTTCCTTCCCCTAGATCAGTGGTTCTCAACTTGTGGGTCGCAACCCCTTTGGAGGTCGAACGACCCTTTCACAGGCGTCACAGGGTCGCCTTAACACCATCGGAAAACACATATTTCCGATGGTCTTAGGAACCAAGACACTGCTCCTCTATCCATCTCCAAGTGGGTCTGCCCACATACAGATAAGCCCACATATGAGTATTAAAGGGTTGAGGCATTAGGAAGGTTGAGAACCACTGCCCTAGATGGTTCATTTTTGCTTTGTAAATATAATTCTAATACAAGTTTCTGATTATAAATCATGAAATGCAACAAGACTAGAATAAAATCTTCAAAGTACAATTGAAATTACTTGTCTTTTAACTATTATGAACTAGGTTCTCTTAAATATTTATTTTTGATCTTTATCCCACCTACACTTTGAAGGATCAGGTTCTGTTCTTCCCTAGCTCTTAAAACTGTTATTTAGAATACAGATGTTAATTATCTCCTTAACATAACTCTGCTGTTTATGTTGTAGTAGAAAATATTGCCTGACTTAAAATCTAAAGATTTAGATTGCATGTAAAATCAAAAGAATTAGATCATCCTGAACCATAAGTCCTTGCTTTGCCAAATAAGTTACAATTTTTTTTCATCAGGACCTCAGTTTCCATAAGTTGGACTAAATTATTTCTAAGAACACTTCAAGTTCTAACACTTTGTCATTCTGTAAATTCTGTATTTCTTATTTATATAAGCAGCCCTCCAGAGAGCCCAGTGAGCAACCCCTTCCCATTTTATCGCTTGTTTTCTTAAAATGGCCAGATATTTATTTCTTTTGAATGTTTTTATATGGTGTGAGGAAAAAAAAAAACAGCAAAGAAATGTGTGTTAAACAGGTATTCCTACAAATGTGTTTCTCTTTGTGTTATCCTGGATTTTTCTTCCTCTTTTCAATAGAAGTTTCAAATATTCCTCCCTTCACTCCCCTCTCCCCCACCGCCATTTGTTTTCTTCACCTCCTCCGCTCTAATGCTGAAAGGTCAAAAGTGAACTTTGAAAATCACTTCTCTATATAAAACTGTTTTTTACTCTCATATAATGTCTAAAGATCTGAATAAGAATGGAAAATCAGTTCAGTAATGCCATGTACCTATATAATAATAACTATTCCACACCAGTGAGTTGGAAATACAATGGTAATTTAAGAAACATGCTCCTATTACCTAGTTTCAATAATCGAGGCGAGCATTCTAAAGTATATAGTTTATCTCACATTTGATGAAGTCTGATTGGATTGTCTTGATTGGGATTTTGGTCTATATGTACTCCATGCCCTTTTGTCTTTTATAGACTTAACTGCTTTAGCAGTGTAGCAGTGATGCTGATTTCTGTTTTGCCATTTACTCAGAATGGAGGGTGGGGGAGAGTTATATAGCTTGCAGATTATTTTTGTTCAGTACTAGAAAATGTGAAAAAATAGACTTTTAAAGGAGAAATACAAGGCAATAAATACTATAGCTGAAAAATCAATAATAAAATGTAGGTGGTAGTTATTAGTAATTTAATTAAGTCTGTATCATGTGTAAAATTATACTCAGCAAACAAGGTATAGATGCTTATTCTTATTGAAATGTAACACTCATATACCATCTGAAAACAAGGTGACATATAGCTAGCTATAAAAAATGAAATATTCTAAGATCTCCAATATATCTGTGAATAAATGAGATGTGCTGAAATAAAGGGAGGAAAAACAACATAGAGTTGTCTAAAGAATTATATGAAGATAATGGAGAGTTTATATTTTATCCTTTATTGATCATTCAGAGAACTTTCGGTTTCCTAGCCAGATTGACAACTGAGTTATTTGCCCATCCCTAGTGACTGACAACAGATAATGGAAAGGCTTTTACCATGATATAACAGCAGAGAATAATTTCTAATTTACTACTATAGTTCTCATCAAAAGTACCCTAGCAAAAACAGCAGATTTATCACTTCAATTACTGGAATTTCACATTTAGTTTAAAGAGACATGTTTCTATAATGTGACAGGCTTTACAGATTTTGAACTTCAGACATTTCAGCTATCAGAGTAATCGGAAAGAGATATAAATGAAAGCAATTGTTTTAGTTTTACAACTTTTAATGCTGTCTACTGGCAAGAAATGAAACAGGCCATAAACTGATGGTCTTGACCAAATGTATTTTTAAAAGGCCTTTTTTAATCTGTTTTTAAAAAATCATCTGATAATGGACAGGAACAGTATTGAACTGTACTAATTTAATAATCACCAACTCATTTTTGTTTTATTAATTCAGAAAAGTGCCAATGAATCACATCCTAAAAGCATATACAAAATACCATTTGTATTATTTATAAATATTCATCAACCAAAATTTTGTTCATTTCTCTCATAAAGAAGTGTTATTTGAATAGTGCCATGGACTCTTGAGTTAGGAAATATGATCTGTTCCTGACTTAGCTACTTTGCTATCCTGAGCCTCAGTTTTCTCATTTCCTCAAATGGGAAAAATTATAATGTTCTTCCTGATCTCTGGGAATTCAACCCTTACGTATACCAGGAGAATTGCTGTTGTTTGTAAGTTGTTCTGAGCACCTATGAAAATTAAATTGCAAAATTACAAGATTAATTCGTAATAACAGACTCTTAGACCAGATGGGTACTCCAGAAACCCACAGTTCTAACCTGTACCTCACCAAGAATCTGTTCCAAAAAATGTCAACATGTTCAACCAGTCCTGATTCCTAATGAGAGGCAAGCATGACATCCCACATCACCTCATTCTATTTTCAGATGTCACCATTGCAGAGTTCCTCCTTATATTAATCCTGAATCTGCTTCTCTGCGACTTCTGTGCTCGGCTCCTAGTGCTGCCTTCCGGAGGCCAAGCAGGATCAGTCCAGTCCTGCTCTGGCAACAACCTTTCAGATGTTTGTTGACAGCTCTGCCCCGTTCCCACCCCTGTTGTCTTCTCTAACCTAAACAGCCAGACCTCTCAACTAATCTTTATTAGAGCCTTTGGTGAGGCTCTTCACTATTCGTTACTGAACAGTTTGCAGACTCATCTGTGTTCTCTTTAAAGATATGGTCCAAAGAAGAACACATAGCTCTACATGAGTTATGACCCAGAACATCAGAACAATCACATCTCCCATCTCTTTCTGGACACTGTCCTGCTTATTAATACAATCTTTAGATCACATTAGCCTCTTTTGCTTGCTGTGCCACACTATTGACCCATATTGAAGTTTTAGTGGGAGTCTGCTTAAAACTCTCTGATTTTTTTTTTTTCACAGAAACTATTATATAGTCAGGCTATCCTTATTTCTCTTTGTGAAGTTATTATTTGAACCCAGATATAAGAAATGTAATTTGTTCCTACTAAATTTCTTCTTAGTAGATTTGAATCAAAGCCTCAGCTATTCAGTACTTTTTTGGGTCTCAACTCAAGTGGTTCTTCCTTCCAGCTTTGTACCTTCTGTACATTTCATGCCTTTTAAAAGGTTGAGCCTTTTTAGGGTCTGTTGAACAAGAAGTAGTTTATTTGGGTCAGAAAGTTATAGTGGAAATATTTTGATTTACTGGTTCCGGTGGAACCTAGTAAGAATAGTTAGAAACTGATTATATCAAGGTAAATAAGCTTAATCTGTGGGTGATTCTTCCAGAGAAGTGGAGTAAAAGCAGAACCTTCCAGAAACAGGACCACATAGTAGACAGGTATCCTATAGGAGAAGGTCCTTGGAATATGATAATGCTTCTTAGGAGGCTCAAAAGATATGATGGGTTATCCCTCTGAAAAAACTTTAGCTTAGCCCTTGCCACTGTTCATCAGTCTGCATTTCTCACAGTCTTCCTCCTCCCTTCTTAAGCTCCCTCTTTCACTCCTATGCCCTACATTCTCAGCAGCGGGTTTGACCACTCCCTTTACTAAGAATCTTAAGGTCATCTGACATGAGTCATTGCCATTCTGCATCTCAAGTTAATGTAAAGAGGCCACTGTGGAATGCTGTGATAAGAAAAAATAACTCTAATATTATCGATCTCACAAGTTGTTAGGAGAATCAAATTAGGTAATGCTCATAAAGTACCATTTAAATTGTAAAACATTATATAAATATAAGCTGGTTTTTTTAGTCTGAAACTAAATTTACCATCTTCCCTATGAATTATGGTCCTGTTTTGTACTTTTTTTTTTTTTTAGTTCTGTTAATGGTATCTCCATTTACCTCTTTACCCATGAATAAGCTCAGTTATCTTTGAATCTTCCCTCCACCTCAAAGCCCACATGAAGTCATTTACCAAGTAGAATCCAATTTATCTCTGTAGAATCTATTGTATTTTCCTATACTTGCTGTTCCAGTTGCTCACTTCAAGGTTTTTTCATCAAGAATGTTTGAAAGTCCTCTATTTCATTGAATGACCATATTTTTCCCTGTAGCGGTATACTCAGTTTTGCTGGGTAGGTGATTCTTAGTTTTAGTCCTACCTCCTTTGATGTCTGCAATATCATATTCCAAGCCCTTCAATCCCTTAATGTAGAAGCTTCTAGGTCTTGTGTTATCCTGATTGTGTTTCCACAATACTCCAGACCTAGGAACTCTGGAATTTGGCTATAATATTCCTAGGAGTTTTCTTTTTCGGATCTTTTTCAAGAGGCGTTCAGTGAATTCTTTCAGTTTCTATTTTGCCCTCTGGTTCTAGAATATGAGAATTTTGCTTGATAATTTCTTGAAAGATGGTGTCTAGGCTCTTTTTTTGATCATGACTTTCAGGTAGGTAGTCCAATAATTTTTAAATTATCTCTCCTGGACCTATTTTCCAGGTCAGTGATTTTTCCAATAAGATATTTCACATTGCCTTCTATTTTTTCATTTGTTTGGATCTGTTTTATAGTATTTTGATTTCTCATAAAGGCATTAGCTTCCAGTTGCTCCAATCTAATTTTGAAGGAGTTATTCTCTTCCGTGTGTTCTTGAAATTCCTTTTCCATCAGGCAAATTTAGCTTTTTAAAGCATTCTTCTCCTCATTGGCTTTTTGGGCCTCTTTTGCCATTTGAGTTAGTCTACTTTTTAAGGTATTAATTTCTTCAGTGTATTTTTGGGGTTTCCTTTAGCAGGCCATTGACTTGTTTTTCATGATTTTCTTTCATCTTTCTCATTTCTCTTCTCAATTTTTCCTCTACTTCTCTTACTTGATTTTCAAAATCCTTCTTGAGCTCCTCCATGGCCTGTAACTAGTTCAAATTTTTCTTGGAGGCTTTTGATGCAGGAGTTCTGACTTCACTGTCTTCCTCACACACCATGCCTTGATCCTTTTTGTCCCCCAAAAAGGATTCTATCATCTGTATGTGCTTCCTCTGCTTGCACATATTAGCAACCAAATTACTTGACTTTTGAGCTCTTTGCCATGATAGAACTCTGCTTCCAGAATGGAGAGAGCTATGTCCCAAATCACTGGGAGTTTTGCAGCTGCCAGAGATATTAAAAGGGCACCCTCTCTACAGCCCCCCATGCTATGGCTCACTGGTTACACACCCTAGGACTACGACTCAAGACCGTGATCCGTATCCAAACAGGTCAAAGCAAGAGTTCTTAGCCTCTGAATGGTCACTTGGTCCCCCTACAATTTGCAAGCCAGGAGCTCTGAAGCAGCCATGTGGCAGTGGCTGCAGCCACTGCACCTCCTCTGCTTCTTGCTCTGGGAGTAGCAGCTGGACTTCACTCTTCTCTCTCTCCCTGGACCAACTACGTTCCACACTGACCTTTTACTTTGTCTTTGCCATTTATGGATTGAGAAGTCTGGAAACCACTACAGCTGCTGGTAATTTACTCTTGTGAAGCCTACTCTAGCCACAGCTGGTTGGGACCGCGCTGAGGCTAAATCTGTGGCTCAGGTGGGACTGCCTTGGCTCCCAGCACACTATGATGGACCCTTCCTGCCAGCCTGCTGGGCTTCCTTCAGTGGGAGCTTTGTTTCTCTCTGTCACTTTGTGGGTTCTGTAGCTCTAAAGTTTGTTTAGAGGCATTTTTTTTTACATGTATTGAAGGAGTTGGAAGCCAGAACAGTGTGGAAGTGCTGGTTCTACTCTGCCATCTTGGCTCCATCCCCCACTGTTCCATTTGTTACTATTATCTCAGGGACTCATTTCATCTTATCTAGACTGTTACAAGAGCCATCTAACACCAATCCCTCCATCTTATACACTGCTGACAAATTAATCTTCTTAATGCACTTATTGTTCCAGTGTTCAAAACCTTATGTTTCCCACTGTTAAAGAAATAATTCCTTATCTTGGCATTCAAGGCCTTTCACAATTTGACTCCAACTTATCTTTCTAACTTTATCTCCTTCCATATGTATCCTATGTGTCATTTAAACTGAACTACTCTGCACAAATATTTCCTATGCTTTCCTGACCCCGTGCCTTTACTCACATTTTCTATCCCTGAAATCTTCCCTCCCTACTCCTGAAATTCTGCCTATCCTTAAAGGTTCAACTTATATGTCACTTCCTCCTATAAGCATCATATAAATAATGCTGATTATTATTGTTGTTCTTCTCATCTTATATTTGATGGAACCTAGATAGAAATGATTTTGGGACAGGTGGTTGTCCTATTATAATTCTTTTATGTTTAATGCTCAGCAAACTATTGCATAAATTAAAATGATTATCCTGATTGAATACAAATATAAGGTTGTAAGGTCAACTGTAGGCTCACTGCATGCAGCTTGAGAACAAGTCTAATAGCCAACAAAGTGAACTAAGTACTTAGATGTATTTTATCCTGCTCACGTGTGATTTTGATTTCTTTCGCTAATTCTCAGCATTCTGAGAACTTTTCATTCTGCATAGTTTGGAGATTGTATGTATTTCGTATGACAACAATCTTTAAAAAACAAACCTTTGTTTTTCAATCTTTATTGGTCAATATTGTATCTATATGACAATAGTTTTATCTGTGATGATGCTTCTACTTATAGTACATTTATCCATTAAATTCTCAAGGATATTTGGGGATTTTGTATTTTTTTATACAGGAATTCATTGTCTGTTAGTTTTTCATTGTTGTTGTAATTCTTCCAAGTGGAAATGAGTTCACTTTCCTATGCTTTTTTCTTTGCAACTTTTTCATACCTTTTTATGCATTTACATTCTTTGCCTTGCCCCCCTTTCTGACTGCACACTCACTTTTTCTGGTGCCTTTTCCAGCTTACTTCCTTGCATATGGTGAGCATTCTTCCCCACCCCACCCCCTGCCTAGACCAGGCCAGCCTTATGTTCCCTCATAGCCATAGCTATTGCTCTTAACTCTTTGCAGAGATCGCTCCCAGTCTTGGAGGAAGCAGAGCAGGATGGAATTAAGTACTGAACTTGCAATAGAAAGACTCAGAAAATCTGGGTTCAAATCCTGACTCTGCTACTTACTACTTGTATAACTTGGGCTAAGTCACTTCGCCTCTAAGATTGTGTTTCCTTATCTGGAGAATAAGAAAGTTAGACTCTATAGTCTCTAAGTAAGATCCCTTCCAGCTCTAATATTCTATAATTTTATCATTTTTTTGTGAATGTTAATTGTATTAATGTCAGTGAACTAGGTGAAAAATTATACTGAAACTGTGAGGAGGACTGCTCTACAAAGCATTATGAGTGAGAGCAAAAGAGAGGTATCTAGAAGTAGACAGGGAGGACAGCAGTATGTCTCCAGATGGAGTGAAGGTTGAGGAAATGGGCCAGGGATGAGCAAGCAACTAGAAATGTATTGCCTAGTGGACAGAAGGCCAGAGAGTAGGCAGTGAAATAGAGACTGAGGATGTGTCTCTCCTTCCTCCTTCTATGTAGTCCCCAGTGGGTGAATGATCAAAAATACAATTTATTTATTTGCTTTTTGGAGCAGGAAAGTCAGGGCTATGGGGGTTAAGTAATTTGCCCAAGGTCACAGGGCTAGTAAGTATTAAGTGTCCGAGGTCGTATTTGAACTCAGGTCCTCTTGACTCCAGGATCGGTGCTCTATTCACTGCACCACCTAGCTGCCCCCAAAAAGACTATTTAGAAGGGTCAGATGACAGTGTGTTTCCATAAAGCTATTTTTTACTCCTTTTTTTCTGTTTCCCCATTCCTTTTTTTCCCTGTTCTCTAGAGGAAATAGCATTAATTGTTAAGTGGGTTGTGTAGGTATGATAGGGAAAAAGAAAACAATTGGAATCAAAGCAGATGTCCTTTAATAATTAAAAGAAGACATCATATTGAATAGGAAACTGGATTTAGAATCAGAAGACTTGGCTTTGAATCCCTTTTCTCCTACTTTCCACCTTCATTTCTGTGGAGCTCAGTTTCTTTGTCTATGATATGAGATTGGACTAGATGACCTTTAAGGATGCTTTCAACTCTAAATCTACTATGATCCTATAAATCCATGATTGGGGAATGGCTAATGAAATTTTGGTATGTGGACATAATAGGACATTACTGAACTATAAGAGATAGTGAATATAGTAAATTGAAGAAGCAAAGGAAGACCTGAACTGATGCAAAGTGAAATAAGCAGAACCAAGAAAACAATATATACAATGACTATGGAGCATAAACAGAAAGAATGGTGAAATAAAACTGCACATTATGTAATTATAATGACTTGACCCAGAGGGGTGTTGATAAAATGTACCTCTCTCCAGAGGTTGGGGGACAGAAGGAACTCTGGGTGCTATCAGACATGATTTATGTGGCAGTTGGTTTTGCTGAACTGCTTCCTCCCCCCCCCCAAGGAATACCTTGACTCCCTAGGGAAGGGAAAGAAATTTGAAAATGATTTGATATAATAATAACAACATCAGCCCAAAAAAATTTTTTAAAGAGCAGTAGCAGTTCATGGATGTGAATTTTGGTATGCAAGAATTGTAGAGTATATCAAAGAGTGAGAAAGCACCATTCCTGCTCTTAGTATTCTTATAATCTAGTTGAGGAAAGGCCCTTGATACTAGGCTGATAAATATTACTCAAGAATTACTCATACAAAATATTTTTTTTTTTTAAAAGGAAGGGAGGAAATTAATGATTAGACTTACAAACATAACTTGGTAACCAGTCCCTATGATCTATCAGAGTTTGACTCTGAAATACTATTTTGATTTAGTTTATTTAAATGGAATATCTCTAGCCCATATAATAGTTTGAGATATGAATATGAGACTATGCATGTGTATATAGTATAATACTGGAGCAAAAACATTTATGAAGAATTTCATATGTTCTGATAAAGTTGCTGATTAATTGACCTGTAGGGCCACAATTTTCATTTGATTTATAATGTATTGGTATCATTCTTACATACATCATAGAAATTTTGGAGAAAGAGTATAGTTAGGTTATTTTAAATATTTTATTCAGTAGAAATTGAATTCTCAGTGTTATGCTAAGAAAGTGAAATAATGCACTATGTACTTCCATTGTAACACCCCCACATTATCGCAACAATGCTTATGGTGACTTCTTTCCCTTAATTTGTCAGTTCACAAGGTTTGAGAGAGAGAGAAAGAAAATTCCCAGAGGAGATATGAAGAGATAGAATCTAAATGTAGGGGTGAGATTTGGTGTGAAGGAGGGCCACTCGTGCACTTGGCATGTCACTTGACTACAGTTCTATAAGACAAGAATTGTTTTTAATTATTATTAAGTAAACCCCCATATGCACTTTTGATTCTGAAATTTTAGCATCAGTGTTAATAAATAACAGGTAAAGTTTATTATCATGCTATGTATTCTTAAAGGAATTCTCTGAAACAATTTCATCTTACAGGCCTTTACTGTGGCAGATGTTTGCAAATCTTGGTGTAAAACTGATTGAAATATTTTAAGAAAACTGAAATAATGTCAGTGGCAAAATTTATTTTACCAAGTGCAGATGTAAGACATCAAGTTCTCAGACTGATGGCAGAATTAACAAAAAACACCATCTGGTTCAATAATTATCTGAAAATACCCATATTCTTGGATTTGTTTTAATACCACTTAGTTCCCAGCTTTATTTTATCAGAGTTTGCACACCAACGAGAGTAGGTTGTACAAAATGAAGACTATTTCCATCTGATCATTTAAAAAATGTGTTTTTGCATGAATAATGAATCTTTGAATTGTTACTAAACAAGCAAATTATTTGCGTATGTGTCACATCGGTTATCAAGTTTGCACATGTGACAGCTACAACAGCCGTCACGTAAAATGCATAGAGCTTAGAACCATATGTTTTTGCTTGACAAAAAGCTAAAACTCAAGATCAATTTTCAATATGGAATGCACAAATTAACACTTTAAAATGCACCACAATATGTACAGCTTGGCAAAATTTGCAGAAATAGCACGTTTCTAGATATTAACTGATATCTTTGGATTCGACCTTAAGGTATTCAATCATTTTGATTAAAAGACTGATTTCTCATAAAACCACAGTCTGTTGGAGGCGCAAAGCCAATGACATTTGAGCATTCATATATTTTCATAAACTTTGAACAATGTCAGTGAGACACCTCTTCAATCTTGGCCACACAACAGCAGGGTATTCAATCTTTCTTTAGCTTAAGACAGAAAATTTGAATATCAGCATAGGGTTATTAATGTGACAGTTCACATGGTGTGTGCACCATGTTGATTTTTAAGAAGCACATCTGTAAAATGTATAGAACTATCTGCCTTGCTGTCTTGTTCCCTCCCCCCCTTAAAAATATTTTTACTAAAGCACAGGATTTTCATAGTGCTAAGAAACTCTTTCATAAGATTTATTTGATATAAGAAAGCTCAAAAAGGAATAGCAAAATAACTATCTCATAATATGGATACTTTAATATCTCTTTTGCATTTTTTTAATACATGGAGTTTCATAGTTAGTAATTATGGTACCATCTATCTTTGAACTGCTAAATGATGAGTTAGCAAAATTACGCATTCTTTAAATTCCTTTTTTAGATTTTTTTTAAGTGCCCAATAATTTGTCATGTAGAAGGTGAGATGTGTAACTTTGAGTATGCATTGTAAATAACACAGTCAGTGTGAAGTGTATTAACATCTACTTCTAATAACATGTCTCTCTCTTTAGAGTGCTGTTTCACAAGCAGCTTGGGCAAAACCAGATGGGCTGTGAGGAGAAGATGAGCAAGTCTGTCTTGCCCTAACTAAAACATGGCAACATTCCGTTAAGGAAAGAGACAGCAAAGTACATGTATTAATATATTGTAATATACCACAGATGTCTAAAAATTTTAATTTAAAAAATCATTCCCAGCCCTACTAAATTCACCCCATAAAAACAGAACAGAAAGTAAAACTGGGCCATTAGTAGTACTATATGTCATGACTCATATAATTATATTCATAATGAATATATCCATTTTCTTATAGAATCATAGACAGAACCTTGAGAGTTTATCTGATATTCTACTTGTCTTGCCTTCATGCAGAACAGCAACTAACTCCCATGCAAAGGGAAATCTTTCCCATCTTTAAGGGTTTTCTAAAGAGAGTTCATGACCTCTTTCAGTAATACATTTAGTAAACTTTTTTTAGATTTTCTTAGATGTTGTGTGAAGGATAGATTAGAGAAGGGAGAGACCTAGTGTGCTATTTCAATGGGAATAAATGAGTTTGCCAAAGGAGAAAGTGTAGAGAGAGCATATAAATACTGTAGATAGTGAGAGAAACCAGATAACAGGAGTTAGAGGAATAAATGAGGAAGCAGGGCAGTGGGTATATAACTCTTTCTAAAAGTTTATTATTGGAGGAGAGGAGGAAGACAACAAAATAGCTTGAGGAGAAAGTATGATCTAAAGAAGGGATTTTTAGAATAGAGACCTGAGCATTTCTGTAGGCCAAGAGAGGTGAATTACTTGAAAGTGAAAGAGGATGAGGAGAGAGGTACCAGAGTAGATATGAGGAGATAGGATTTAGGTGTAGGGATTCACTGTGGAGGAGGTCTACATTATCCCCTGAGACCAGAAAGAGGAATCTAGAAGTTTCTAAGAATACATAGAAATAAATACATAGAAAGGGACATAAGGAAATTTACATCAGAGAGCTTCAGTCTTCTCATTTAACTGTGAAGTTATCTACTGAGAGGGAACATCGGAGGAAATTAGAGAGGGAAGAAATAACCCTTTCTTTAAGAGCCTGCTGTGTACCAGGCGTTGTGCCATGTGCTTTATAAATATGATCTCAGCCCTTTGGGGTAGATGCCATCGTGCAGTTAAGGAAACCGAGACAGAAAAAGGTTAAACCATCTGCCCAAGATCACACAGATAGCAAGTGTCTGAGGCTAGATTTGAATTCAGATCTTCCAGACTCCAATCCCAGTACTCTATCCACTGTGCCATCTAGCTCCTCCAAGGAAGAGGACTTGACAGAAAAGATTTTGAAATAACTGCTACAAATGTTGTATTAGGGAGTTCATAAGAAATGAGAAAAAGAACGCTTGTGTAGCAAGCACAAACTTGTCATAGACCAAATCAAGACTTTGTGATTGCCTTCAGCAACACTCAGTGCTTCTGGAGTATGAACATAGAAGGTTGATAGTGAAGGGCCTCTAGGGTTGGAGATTAGCAAATAAGTCAAGAAGGTATGAGATTCAAGGATGAAGGAAAATATGTCATTGGAATGATTGACCATAGGGTCAACCCTGTAAAGATTGAAAAGCCTCAGAGGTCACAGGTCTATGAGGAGCAAACATGGAGTAAAGACGTTATGTTCAGAGGGAATTTACGGAAGTTGAGCATTTTTAATTAATCGTAAGGTCTTGAGTATGACCATCCAGGTGAATAGAAAAAGTAGACTGGAAATAGAGCAGTCATGAGAGTTAAGACATAAGGACCTGAGAGGCCAGAGGGTTGGAGATGATCAGTGTGTGTATTGAAGTTGCCAGGAATTATGTCAAGGGATAGGAAGAGAGAGGCCCAGTGTTAAAAAACCATTGAGAAAGGTAGGAAATGGAGTTTCCTGGAGATGAATAGATCATGTCAAGAATCAGGGAAAGTTTATTTTAGGTAGTGTGAATTTTAAAAGGAGAAATTGTTGAGCTGTAGAGATAGAGAGATGTCTGAAAGTGGCAGTTGAAAGGGTATGAGATGTAGACACCTCCCACTATGCCTCTGAGTTGAAATATGTGAAAGAAGCCCTCTTGTTAGTATGGAGACAACCTCACACAGGATGTTGTTTCTTCAAAGGACAATTAGTCTTTACTTAGTGCAAAAAGGAAGAAAACACTGTTAGAAGAGGAAGAGATCCAGGATATAGGGAAGTTTCTTGACAACGGAGAGGAAGTTCTCAGAGGGTAGAATGGAAGGAGGGAAGTAGAGAGAAGGAGATTACAATGGAGGACTGATGGGACCGAGATGGAGCAAGGCATGAAAATAGCTATATCAAAGACAAGGCTAATAGGTGGGAATCAGTTTGGATGAAACAGAACAGGAGAGCTTGGGTAGTAACATAGAAAGAGATTTGTTCCTCATGGGGTCAGAAGAGTACAGATTAGTACTGGTACAAATGTACATCAGTACCATAGTACTGGAATGGACTTAATCAGGAGACGAGATTTGAATACCTCAAGAACATGACCTTATATCCTTTGTCAGTATTCCCAAAGTAAGTAGAGAGAAGGAGCAAGTCGTTATCAAGGAAAAATGATTTACTTATATTAAAACAGAATTCTTTCTTATTTTATGAGCACTAGACTCATAGTAGATTTTCCTTCTTAGAACACTGAGGGTTTGAGGGAGGAAGACAGACAGACAGACAGACAGAGTGTGTGTGTGTGTGTGTGTGTGTGTGTGTGTGTGTGTGTGTGTTTTTTAATCAAAGAAGGCAAAGGTATAGAGGTAAAAGCACTGCATGTAGATTCAAAGGGCAAGGATCTGAATCTGGCTCCACTCTCTGATTCTTGTGTGATCTTATGCAAGTCACTTAACCCCAGGGCCTTAGTTTCTTCATCTGGAAAATGAAGGAGTTGTCCTTGGGGATCTCTAAGCTTCCTTCTAGGTCTAAATTCTGTGACCTATGGAAGAAAACCCCAAACCTTTTCATTGTAGTATTTTGGAAAATCCATTGCAATCTCCTTCTCTCTACTTCCCTCCTTCCATTCTACCCTTTGAGAACTTCCTCTCCATTGTCAAGAAACTTCCCAATATCCTGGGAAGTTCTTCCTCTTCTAACAGTTTTTTCTTCCTTTTGGATAAATTTTTGGCTTGGTTTTTGTTGTTGTAAATAAATTGGTTCATGCCTCAGATACTCAAAATTAACACCTTTCATTTAAATTCATGTTATATAATTTCTTTGTGTTCTTATTCATGTAGGTCATTACTAAAATTTCATCCATATCAGCTTCTCATTGCACAAATCAAATTGGGTACCATTACAGAATAGCTAGAGTAATGAATTATTTGGAGATCAATATTAATAAACTCTTACCTTGTCAACTTTATCAGTCTGCTCAGTGTGAAGTGGACCTCAGAGTTACTTTAATTCTCATTTCTCTGATTATTAGTGATTAGAAGCTTTTTAAAATAAGACACTAACTTGAATTTCTCCCTTTGAAAACTGGCTTAGAACAGAGATTCTTTAATTGGGGTTCATTTCCCCCCAAAAGGACTATAAATAGATTTCGGGGGGGGAGAGGTCTGTCAGATAGAGGAAAAAATATGTTTTTACTGAAATATAATTGATTTTCTTTTTTATCTTGTGTTTTTATTTCATGCATTTGAAAACATTTTTTTTCTGAGTCAATAAGCTTCACCAGACTGCCAAAGGGGTCCCTACACACAAAAATGGTTAAGGACTCCTGATTTAGAAGGTAAAAGTTATAGAGCATTGTATTATTTTACCTCAAACACTAAAACTATCGTACATTTTTCATGGAGGGAATGTACCTTTAAAATGCAACACCTGAGGGCAAGTGGCATGCTACAGTATAGTTAAGGGAAGAACTCTGTCAATACAGTATTTGTTTTGTTATACCCTTGGATTTGTTCTTCATTCTCTTTAGGTAATACTCAGTGGAACTGCGGTTGGCTCTATCCATTTGTCAGGAGAGAGTGTGTTTTCTGTTTCACTTCACAGATGTTTATACTGCCCTGTGAATGGCATATACTAACAAACTCACCATGGTAATGTAGTAGGGCAGCTTTTCTCTCTCTTCATAGGGAGGGGGGGCTCCATTCCTTAAGTACCCTCATTCTATGCCTATGTTTGCTTGCTTCAGCATGTGGTTTATTGCCTGTTTATATGGTCTGATGCCTTCTTGTGTGAACTATTGCCGACCTGCTTGAGGATACTGAGCAATTACTTAAAGATGTCAAACAGCTGCAATTTTAGCAACAAGAAAAAGCTTCAAAATCAAAACTCAATAAAATATAAAAGTTAAGGATAAATTTTTACAATAAAGGTCCTTTTGTGGAAAAATACTAAGAAGAAAATGTGAGTGATGTCTAAGTAATGAGGATAACACTGTTACTTTGGTTCATATTTTTAAAACATGTGTAAGAATAATAATAACTAAGTGTAAACAAATGTCAACAATACAGATTTTTTAAAAAAATTTGACCAAAATAGATATCCTGTGTCAAGTTAATTAGGTATTAACAAGAAATATTTCTGGGGAAAAGTTTTAAAAATCATATGGTCTCTTTCTTTGGAAGACATAATATTTAGAGAAGAGATGATCTCAGTTATATAATTACACTGAATCCATTCCTATAAAGGTCCAGTGACTTTTCAGATTGGAGCTATAACATTTTACCACATATGTAGCCATGTATCTAGCCTATAACAATCTAAGGCACAATTGATTTCATATTCTCACATGTGAAAAGTATTCAGTCCAATTCAAAAACTATTTTAAAGTAACTGCTGCATGCAAGACATTAGACTAGGTGCTAAGGAATCAACAGCACAACAAAAAAATAGTCCCTGCCTTCAATGAGCTTCTATTCTATTTCATGACTATAAAATATAAAATTAGTGTATATATTTGAGAAGGAAGGAAAGAACATTATAAACTAGGGCGATGAGCAGAGGTAACAAAGGAACTGAGCCTTGAAGAAAGGTAGGGATTCTCAGAGTCAGAGATGAGGATAGAATTTCACCATCTTCTCCCCATCTCCTCCTCTGGTATCTTGGGACTTTAAAATTAATATAGATCAGGGATTTTTAACATAAGAATATCTTTTTAAAAATTATTTTGACAACTATTTCAGTATTGCTGGTTTTCTTTGCAATTCCAGGCATTTTAATTTATGCATTTAAAAACATCATTATTCTAAGAAGGGGTCCATCAGCTTCACCAGACTTCCAAAAGGACCTGTGATATAAAAAAAGGTTAAGAAATCCTGACATAGATGCCCCATCCATCAGATTCTGTAGGCTCACAGTTCTTCAGTCTTTTAAAATCCATGACCTACTCCTTCACCCCACATTAGCCAGTCATAATTGATGATCACACTCTAGATTTCACCACTACCTACAAGTGTTCCCTTTACCTAATTACAAACACTGACACTCATTTCACCCCTTCGTATGTGTCACCCCTCCTAAACCTGTACTTCAACCTCCAGTCCCCTCAAAACTTTCTCAGTTTTCACTTTTATCTCTTTCTAATATCAACCCAGCAGTTAGCCATTTCTGCCTTACAATGTGAGCATCCCAGTGGTACAGTGGAGCACCAGTGCTGGAGTCAGGAAGATCTGAGTTCAAATTCAACCTCAAACACTTAAAAGTTGTGTGACCCTGGGCAAGCCACTCAACACCTATTTGCCTCAATTCTTCAATGTAATAGTAATCAGTTTAGCAGATACTTAGCACTTAGTACCTTGGGGCTAAGTATGGAAGGTTCGAACTCTGTCCCACTATTGAGAAGGCATGAACTTCCCTGCTGATGTGGAAGAAGGGGATTGGCTGAGAGAGGAGACCAGTGTGTGTATATAAGCAAGAATTCCAGAGACAGAGCAGCATACTTATAGTTACTGTAGGCATTGTGAATGCTGCATTGCTGATACATTCATCTGTAAAATAGCAGTACCACACACTGGAAAAGGACATGGCAAACCACTCCAGTACCTTTCCCAAGAAAACCCCATGGATTTTTCATGGGGTCATGTAGAGTTGGACATGGCTGAACAACAGTTTTGCAATGTCCTCTGCTATTGAATTCCCTACCCCTCTTTCCTGTCATTGCTTCTCTTTTGCCAAAATTCATCCTGGTATGAATACCACCATCTACCTCCTCTACTTCTGTCTATAATAATAGCTGATATTTATAAAGTGCCTACAATGTGTCAGGCACTGTGGTAAGTACTTTTCAGTTATTATCATAATGACCCTGGGAGATAGGTACTATTATTATCCCCATTTTACAGATGAGAAAACTGAGGCAAACAGGTTAAGTGATTTGTCCTGGGTCATAAAGCCACTGAATATTGCTGGAAGAAATCTCACCACTAAGTATATTACAGATTCATGTTATTCAGCCTCAGCTAGACCCTCACTGCAACAATGTAGTCCTTTTATTCCTCTCTGATTTCTCTCCCCACAGAGGGTATTCCAGACCTTCTTTCCCCTCCTCATTCCTCTCATAACTTTCCCTTATCCCTTTTCTCTCAGCTGAAGACCTTGCTTCTTTATTAAAAAAAAAAAAAATGAGGTCGTTTAAAATAACCTCCCTTCATATCAAAGCACGTAGACATCACCTGTCATTTGCTCTATTCCCTCAGGACCAGATAGTCCTTCTACTTGCCAGTGCCAACACCTCTGCTTGATTGTTTCCTTTTCTAGCATAAAATCTCTTGGTTTTCCTTTTACCTTCTTGTTCTCTTCTCAGTTTCCTTTGTTTTCTCATCATTCATGTCACAGATCCTAATTGTGAGGTTCTAACCTAGACCCTCCCCCCCCCATAGTTGTTTGCATGTTGTTTCCCCATTAGAATATTAATTCTTTTGGGAGCAAAAACTGTTTTGGCCTTTTCTTTGTATCTCCAGCACTTAGCACAGTGTCTAGCTCATAGTAGATTCTTAATAAATGCATGTTGAGCTAAATTATTGTAACAGTTTCCTAATTGCTTTCCATCTCACCACATCTATCCTACATACCTCTGTGAAAGTAATTTTCTTAAAGTACGGTTCTGACCATGTGATTTCTTTACTTAATCAACTTTGGTGACTTCCTGTTTCCTCAGTGGAAGAGATAACAATTAACATAAGTGTATACAGTATAAATATAAAGTGAACAGATGCAAAACATTTAAAGTGGTTAAATTAACAAAAGATAGTCTGGGAAAGGTGGGTTACTAGCAGTTGAGAGGCATCAGGAAAGAGTTCATGTAGTTCACGTCTAGCAAGCACTTGCTCATACAAGGCTAGACCTTAGGGCAGAAAAATAGCTGGATATATAGACCTGGGATTCAGCTCCATAAAGATGAGGCAAATTGCTTGGCACTGAGATGGCATCTAATAAATTCTTATTAAATAGAGATGATAATTGAACACATGATCTGATAAGATTTTGCCAAGATGCATTTAAACAATCACCAACTTTCCAACAGAATTCAGTATGTTAATACTACTTCTATTTTTGTTTGTTTGGGATATTACTATACTTTTTATATATAGGGAAGGGGATTGGACCAATGATTAAGTTGATATCGGGATCATCTTTTACCAAAATATTTTAGCACCTTCCCTACAACTTAAAGCTCTGGAAAGTTGTCAAGAGCTGTAGTGTCAAACTAACATAGAAACAAATCCTTGCTGGCTACATATTCATTTAATTTTCTGTATATTTTTGTACTTTCATTTCTTTTTTTAAGCAGTTCCCAATTACATTTTAACCTAGTTTGGGCTACACTGGGCAGTTTTGTGGGCCTCTACTTTGACACCTCTGATCTAAAGTACCAAGAGATTAAGCCTGGGAAATACCATCCCTATTTTTCATGTAGCCAGAAAATACTAAGCACTCAACAGTTAAAGTTACTTAGGGAAAAAAAATGAAACAAACTAAAAATCAACCTTATATGGAAAACTTTTACATATACTATGTAAATACTATTTGAAAACATAACCATTTGATTTATTATCCATTCTAGATATTTTATACATTTTTCCCAATTTATTCTACTCACAATGTATACATTATCTAGAGGAGGAAATAATATCTTTCAGAGTCATGTAATGAATTAAATATTTTCACAAATTGTCTGGCAAGTGCAAAAACTTTCATATTATTGCTATCATTTTTGTGTCATGGTCTAATTGCTATAGATTATTTGCTCAAAACCAAGTTATAGGAGGATGTTTAGGCTGACAGAGAGTAAACTTGGGAACAGGGGCTAGGCATGATAACTTTCTGTCAGTGTTTGAACTGTTGTCATGTGGAGGAGAGAAGACTATCTTTCTCCCAGAGGTCAGAAGTCAATAGGTAGACATTTGAGACTCAGATCTCATCTTTTTTTTTTTTACTGTGAAAAACTTCCACCCCATTAAGTGAAACAGACCACATCAGAAGGTGGTAGGTCCCTTCTCACAGAAAATTTTCAAGCAGAGGTTGGATAACAGCCTGTTAATGTTATAAAAGGGTTAGGGTTCTTAGATTAGTTTATCTCTGAGGTCCATTCCAACTTTTCTGTTCTTTAATTCTGCTGACATATGCATGAAATATATATACTTTCTAATAATTCCAATAAAATTTTTAATCAACATGATTTTCAACCATTGCAACAACATAAATGATGCCATGCTACATTGACAGCTAAAATTTCAGATCAAAGTAAGGTTTTCTCACCTATCGGTTGGATGAGAGAGAATTTGGGAATCATATATATGAGAGGAACAAATGTGCACTGACCTCCACTGAGCAGATCTCAACAGTAACTTTGAGAGACTAGCATTTCCATTTTAATGAGACTGATTATCTTAATAACTGACATTTATATATAGCCCTTTTAAGGTTGGCAAAGCCTTTCGCATACATTATCCCAGTTGATCCTCATAACGGCATTGTTAGGTAGGTACCACAGGTATTAATGTCCATTAATCATTTGCCCAATTTTATCCTTTTTTTGTCTGTACAGTATCTCTCACATCTCTCTGCTTCTCCCAATTCATATGGCTACAACCCTAGTTCAGGCCATCATCATCTCTCTCTTAGACTATTGCTATAAGCTCCTAATTGGTTTCTCTGCCTCAGTTTTCTGCCTTGTCTGATCTATCAACTACATAGCTGCTCATTATTTTCTTAAAGCTCATGTCTGACCTGTCACTCTCCTTTACAGTAAACTCCACTAATTCCCTATTTCCTTTAGGATCAACTATAAACTCCTGATTTCCTTTTAAAACCCTTCACAACTTTATCCCCAGACTACCTTCCCAACCTTGTTATGTATTACTTCCTCTTTAGTAACTCCAAGAACCAACCTCACTGGCCTACATGTTATTTGTCCCATATTATATTATATCTCCCACCTCATTGACTTTGCCTCCTTGTCTTCTATGCCTGGAGTGCAGTCCCGCCTCACCTCTGTCTTTTAGAAGCCTTTGTTTCTTTCAAAACCCAACTTATTTAGATTAGTGACTCCTCTCTGAACCTGCCCCCCAGTTGCCTTAGAGTTTATATGCTTATATTTGTGCATATTGTCTTTCGCCATAGAATATAAGCTGCTTCAGTGCAGAGACCATTTCATTTTTATATTTGTATCTCCAGTGCCTAGCAAAGCACCAGGCACATAGTAGGTGCTTGTTGATTGATTACCAGTCCCACACAGTAGAAATAGAAGTTGTAGAATTGGAATTTGTGTCTCTCCTTTCTCCAAATCCAGCACTATTTTCTTCCTAATGCCCTGTCTCTTAGCCTTCTGAAGAGGAAATGACACTTTTATTTTGTAAGAGAGCTTATGGCATCCTAGGATGTCTAAGTGAAGAGTTGTCTCCTATAATTACAATCATTTGCTTGTTTTCCCTTCCACAAGTAGCAACAGCATTAACTCTTAACATAAGGTAAACTTGCCTGTGTCTTCATCTGTCAGTAGAGCCTGACCTGAGAGATATGTCATTCTACAAATAGTATTTTATAGCTCTTGGGGTATGGTCTTGAGATGGTAGGAGTATGTCCCTAGTTTGTGGATTACTGATCTGCAAAGAAGAAGCAAGAATCCTAAAAGAAATAAACTCTTCCATTCCAATTGATTCTGTTGACCAATGAGATTATATGTTGGATGCTGTTTTATAATGTGTTATTAAATAGTAAATAAATAAAATTAATGTAATAATATTACTGAATCATATTCATTTGAACAATATTTTATTTATTTTTATTCCTCAGTTTGGCTATATTTGAAATGTAATGGCTCTAGGGTTTTTTTCTTCCTTTCCCCCTTATTCCTGATAAAGGAGAAAATAACAAGAATCTCCCCCCCAAGGACATAGATAGTCTTAGGGTGTGGAGAAAATTGATCAAAATATTAATTAGACTTTTGTTTTGCTAGTTTGCATTAGACAGATGGAGTTCTGATCTTTAACAGCACCATGACTCATGAAACTGCTTGTGTACTAAAATGCCATTATTAACACAACAGTAGTTTTCAGCAGTTGGTAATTATTGGCATAATTAAACATTTATCAAGAAACGAGTATTTATCATTCATTAAACTTTCATTAAAAATCCATCTTAGTGGCTAGATTAGCCAGTGATTTTCAAGCGATAACTTCTTAACTTCTGGCAGGATTAAAGAACATTTCAATAATAAAGAAAGTTTTACATAAGATAATGTTCCAGGAATTATGGACAATTTTAGGATTTGAGATTCATTTTGTGTTAAGGCTTTTTTTTTTTTATAAAGACTTGGGCTGAGAATGAAAAAGTATTTGGCAATATTCTTTGGGGTTCAGAGTTTGGCACTTTTTAGAAGCGTATCTAGGAAAACATGTTGCCTTTGGCAATGAAAAGTTACTGCTAAGTAAGCTCCATGGCTACATTTACATAATTTAAATTCCCCACAGTATGAAGTGTTTACATATTTTAGGGCATTGAAATTGAATGTTGTAAAGGGAGGACTGAATATAAGTATGTATCATAATATTAAGATAGGATGAAATTCTTACACAAACTATCTTGGGTTGAGAGGAAGCTCTTAAATGCTAAAGTTTCTGAAAGATTTTTTTAAATTGCCTGAAACATTTTTTTAAATCAAGAAGGCACTCATGCTGCATAATTTATATGAAATACTGTTTGCAACACTTTCCAAATAATTATACACAAACTAGTAATAGGAGTTGTATGGTGTATAAAAATTGTACCTATGCTCAGTTTTGATTGACTCATTAGATTATAAACTAATTATTTTTTCAAGAAAATGAAATGAATTAGTATGAAAGTCAGCAAGCAAGAGAACTAAATTTAGTGAATATTCTTATGCCCTTATTCTAATGTAAGTTCCCTTTTTTCTATTAACGTGTTTATAGTCTAACTTATTAACTGCATACTATTATCACCTCCCATCTAATTCTCCATCAAACTGCCTAATGTTATCACCCTTTTCTTTCAAAAGTTTGCTTTTTATCACAAAGGGGCTTTTCCCCTTGTATTTACTCCCCTGACGCTTAGGAGAACCATGTACCAGGGCTGGCTGTTTAACCCCTCCTACGCAATCATAGTTTTCCCACTAAACAGCAATTTGAAAAGGTTAATACAAGTTTAGAACAGTGAGGTTCATTGTCTAGACTAGATATCAGGGAGAAAAATAGCATTGAGTAATAACTAAGACTGTTTCAGAAAGCTCCTTCACATATATATGCTAGTGCTTCACATCTTATCCCATATTCAGCAACTTTGTTTTTGTTTTCTCTTGGGCAAAAAATTTAGTGTATCAGTGCTTTTATGTCACAAGAATGAATTGAATTCGTACCCTTTAGTGCAAACAACAATAGACAGAGTGGTAACCTAGTGGAAAACAAATAGACGCCCCGTCCCTTTTGGGGATTCAGAGAGGTTCAGAAAGATGGAGCTGACGGTAGAGAGGTGGCAGATAAAAACAGGCCAAAGCAGGAAAGAATCCCGCGGTCATTTATTACCATGCCATCTTCATAGTGTTTGCTGAACCAAGGTGCAGAGTAATGATTCAGACAAATGACGTTAATAATAATAGCTGGCCCTTTGGCAAAAATGGAATACCTAGCATTGCAGCATGAGACCTAATCAGATTCTCCAAAACTTGCTTCAGAAGGGTAGAATTTTCTGTCTTCAGTTTCTCTGTCAATGGATTCCCTTGGGATATATCATCTTTAAAAGAAAGAGAGCAATAAGAATTAATACCTTCTACTTTTCTTCTAGCCCCACTCCCAAAATAACAACATTAAACTTTATTATGTTTAGTATGTATGGTGAAAAATAGCATTATTATTATATTCTCCCCCTATTTATCTAATATTATCTGATGATAGGAGCTTTAACTAGTAGATATGTCGTATTTCCCATACGTTTGATAATCAGAGATTATCTTTGCATACTTGAAAACTTTTAAAATAGCTTTACTTTTAGATCTTGATGTTTTTAGATCTTAATATATAGGTCTTGATATTCTTAGATCTTAAATTCGTGTATACATTTCCTGGGATTCTGAGTGTAAAATGTCTGTAGTGCTATAGAAAATGAACACACAGAAAATCTAAGTGTTTAACAAATGCAGTATTTAATTCATGCTAAGTCTTTGTATATACATTAAAAGTGGTGTAGAAGACATTTATAAACATTTTTCATTTATCTTGCTTGTATTTTGCTTTCTTTATGGATTTTTTAAAAATTAGACTCATATCAGTAGATGGAAAGTATAGTTATTTTTTATAGCTGAAGTTTCATTAACAACATAACCGGAATTTGTTTAGCTCTAAACACCATCAGATTTATTAATTAGGTACATTTTGGCATCAATTTATCACACGTACTTTGACACTTTAGATACTTGAAGCATACGCTATTGTGTAGGGGGGGAACAATTTAGAGACATGGCTATACATCATCTGTAGGGGAAATTATGTTGGCATGTGGGAGGTTAATGTACACACTTTAGATTTCTTGGCTTGATTTGCTGTTTTCTTCTTCATAACTCTGGGTAAACAGTTTGTGCTGCCATTTAATGTGCAGGTTAAGTGTAGTTGCAGGCTATTATACATCATTAGAGTAAGTAATATTCAGCCATGGAAGAAAGATGGAAGCTTTTCACTTGTAGCCACTTGGACATTTCATTTGTCATCTGGCACACCACTGCAAAAATTAGTTGTGGCAGGCCTGATATAATTTATAGCCTGGTACCCTGAAATTAAGCAATGAATCACACCATTTTGGCTGATTTAGAGTTAATACATTTTTTTCTGCTGACATATTTGGTAAAACAATGCAGTTTATTCAAAACTTTGCCCATTTCATCCAGTCATTTCTCACTGCAACCTATGCACCAGACTGAACCGTGTACATTGTACTTAATCATTAGGCTTATTTGTACACACAGCTTCTTCCAACAAATGTCAAAACCCTTGTTGTCTGTTAGCTTAAGGAAAATGATCATCTTTCATTCTCTCACCATTTTCATTAGAAACCCCCCAGCCCTCAAACCATGGAAATCATCAGACCAAAAGCACACAGTGACTCTTTGCTGAATGATTGAAGTGCGGCATGTGATGATGGAGTGAGGAGAGACCACTGTATTGTACTCCTAGCCCTGGCACTCTGTAGCTGGTCAATAATAAGTTTATCAGTAATCAAAACTGATCCATAGAAAAAAATGTACGTTTATTTTTATTTGACAGCTATCAGGTCATAGAATGATGATGATGGTGGTCGTGGTGATGATGATGATGATGATGATGATGATGATGATAACGTGTCATAAATTGTCATGCCCACAAATATACAGGGGCTGATGTGTACTGCAGTTAAAGCAACTGTACATTATAACTAGACAGCCAGTCCCATTGAAACCTTGTTGTGTGTGTCTGATTACCACTGGGCATTGCATCCCACTTGCCTCTAGAATATATTACAAGTGCCAGTTCTTGAGTTTTGAGAATTCTGTTAGCTGAGATATCTTGTGATAGGAAGAGGAATCACTGTAGAATAGGATCTATAGGTATTAGTGTCAAGAAGAATAATGTCTTGCTTGCCCTTTTTGCCGGGTTATTGCATGGGTTATACAAAGAGTGAGATGAGTTAATAGAAACCAACAAAAATAAAAGGAGGGGAGATCAACAACATGGCTGAAATACGTGAATTTTACTATTACCAAAAATAAGAAAATAGCTTTCCCCCAAAGCATTAACATGTATAAAAGCACATGACATAATCATTGTAGGCATTTTCACCATGTAAAACTGAGGAGGCTAAACAGTTCATAGCTAATATAAAGCTGACATTGAGTATTCCCCAAAAGCCATGCCAATGTGTTGTAGCAAAAACTTTGTGAGGAAATGCCATGTGGGTGGATTGATATGGGGGAGATTATAAATGCATTGGACTTCTTTGATTGCATTTTGATTGTGATTTGCATAAGAGCAAATAACATAATCTACAATAACCTTTGTAAGACTGGGGGGAAATATCAATTCCTAATTCCTGACTTAGCTTTCTTCTATTCTCAAGGAAAGAATTTACATCATTTGCTGATAAAAAAAAAAAAAACAATATACCTAGATGAATCAGATCTACCTTGTTCACACCCAGGATAGGGAAAATGATTTATTATCTGTTCCTTGAATTTCTCTGAGTGTTCTGTCTAAACTTTAAAAGTGGATTACATTTGCGATTAAACCTTAACAAATGTTGTTTTAACTAGACTGCAATATATGTTATTGACAACAAGCGTCTTTCCTCTCAAAATAACATTGGTGCTTAGGCATGCAATTTACAAAAATGACAAGAAAGGGTGGTACTTTTCCCAAGGTGAATGTGAGTTGACTGATTAGCTGGTATTTTAACTTAGATTCTTGCAAATTACAGACATAAGAAACCCTGCAATTTATATATACTTTAGAAGTGAAGGCTTTAATCCCATGATTCATGTAAGTAAAGTGGTAATAATTTAAGTACCATATTTTATTTATCCCTCAGAGTTGTCAGCTGATACCAGAAGTATTTCCACTATTTTTGGTTTGCTGCCTTTGGCCACCTAATTGCTTCTTAGGAAGTAAGAGGGAAATTGCTTATATAACTACATGGATTGTCTTTGGCAACGTCAAGCCAAGGCATCAATCAGTCCATCTGGGTAAAATCACAAGCTGACTCCGATATTGCTAAATATTTATACTGTCAAATACACACAGACATCCAGATGAAAAGAGGCATTCATTAGGAATTCTCCAGCTTGTCAGTTTAAAGATGTAGATTAGAGCAAAACCTCCCACTATGGTACTGAGTGCTCAAGAAAAGTCTATATTTAGCCATTCTGAGCAATAAATATCATCATATTGCCTCATTTAGGTAAATAGAGAATAAATATTGTCAAGATGATCTAGAGATAATGTAAACAGATCCCTGTTCAGAGTCTGTGTTACCCGAGTAAATTCCAGGACATTGATGTACTGGTGATGCTTTGGGGTTTAACCCTTTTTCTTAATCACGTGCTCCCTCCTTCCCCTTTCTGATGACAGTAAGATGGGTCTTCTGACAGATTAGGAAAAAAATAGGAGGAGGAAATGGTTTTGCATGTTTGTGTGTGTATGTGTTTTTAACCACAAAGGTGATTTTTAAGTTACGTGAATTAGAACACTAATTAGTACTTGTGCTGTAATATTGCCTTGATATTTCTAAATACTGTTGCTGCTGCTGCTGCAGCTGCTGAAAATAAAGATATCTGTAGCAACTCTGAGGTTCATTCCAGAGTTTAACATGAGAACTGACAAAGCCCATCAATCACAAGAGAACATTACAGCTCTAAGGTTAAGACATTATTTCAACAGTACACCAAGTTAAGACTCATACCGGAATTTCTTTTATAGCACATTTTTTCTGAGATAAGATTCTCCCACTGTGAGAATATTCTATGAAAGACTGAGATCTATACCTTGACAACAGTTCAGTTTCTTTGCTTACATTGTAGCAAGTGCCATCCACTAACAAAGTAAGAATAAAATTTGCTCCCTATGTGCTCAGAGAACATGTCCCTTTGCCAACAGAATGCTTTTCTCCCCCTTGCAATTGATAATCTTGGAAGTTATGCCCAATTGGGAATTTTAACTGACGTCAAAGTTTTAGTTAATTACACTAGATGATTTTTTGATATTAATAATTAACATCCCTCTTTATAACTAAATATCCATAATTAATCAGCAAATCATAACGTGAAGACTAATTAACTTCAAACTCAAATCTGAACAGAAAATCCATATTACTATCTAACATCATTAATTACTAGAGTAATCAAAGTTATCCCTCGTGGGATACAACACAAAGCTTTGAGGGTTCATAAACTAAGCTATTATCATGCAGAAATGTTCAAAGTAACTTCAAATAGCGTTGTAGATTACTAAATTATTAGATTATTTAAATAAATTTCCAGTTTCACCATGTTACATTATCAATAATCCGCTCCTGACAGTTGGATAAGTAACTAACAGACCAGCAGCTTTCCTCCACCATGTCTGGGTTTTTTTTTTCCTTGGGAGGTTAATACAGGGAGCTCTGTCAAGTGGGTAATTTTGTTACTGTCTTTTAAAATTTACTGTGCTTCTTTTGTCTCTTTTCCTATGGTGCATAGAGTGCTAGTTAGCTAGTTTAAAATGAATTAGTCTCAAGCTACAAAGTACATTGGCATTGTTTATCCAAAAGGGAATATTGTTTTTAAAATGAAGCTTTAGACAGCAAGATACAAATCAAAAACTCTTTGATCCATCCACGTTAAGCATGAAAGAGAACTAAAAGAGATGGTTATGCAAAAGAAAAAATCTTTAATTAACATGGACATCACAAGATATGAAATGAGTTCATTTTAATTTTTAATAAACATGATGGTGCCATTGTAACAAACTGAAAAATGCCTTTGTAGGTTTTCATTTAGAAAGTTCCAAGTTAAAAGCATGTCTAAAATCCCCAATTCAATTATTATATCACCTAATCTTCCAAGTGCACACATAGAATACTGTTCCTTTGTGTGGCAGCTGTAAAAATCCTAAGCAATTTTTACTGTCAAGAAAACTCTGAATAAATAGGGGCTGTTAACTTAGGCAGATATCTGAGGTTATTTGGTGGCAATCAGGGACTCACAGCACTTCAACTAATGGGTTATGATCAGAAACTGTTCCTAATAGCCAGCTAGACGGATCTGAATATGAAGATTTCTATAATTTTGTTGTCAGCTTGTGATGTACTCTGGTGCTAATTATTTGGAACAATTATGTTTTCCTAATAACAAAAGAAGAAGCAGTGGTTTAAGCAGGCTTACCTTCAGATCTTTAGATAACAGTTTAAATTCACTTGCCATTGAGAAATAATGTTTCTTTTTCCTGCATGGAACTCTAATTATTTAAGATGCTTGTCTTTTAAAAATCTACTCCTTTTACTTCTTTTAAGCACGTTCAGTATGTCAGGGTACGCTGACGACTTCAGTAACTAGTATTTTCTCAGTCTTAGGTTTATTCCTGTACCTCCCATAGACTGCTTACTTCATTTGGTTATTCAAAAACCATAATTAGTGCAGTAATTAACGTGTGGATCCTTCAAAGGAAGACTGCTAGAATCATGGGACGTCTCTCATCATTCTTGGTGATGTGCGGATGATAAAGAGACTTAGGTTGATGTGACAACAGGGTTTGTATTATTGCACATTAACTGTGCTGCAGGGAAATTCAGACAGGACCTTGGTCCACAGAGCCCTTCCTTTTGAAAAAAAGTAATTATCCACACTGTTTCTATAATGCAACTAGGTGTTATCCTGCATTTGCAGCTGTCAAATCATTTGTTTTAAAACGATTTTTTTTGTATCTTATGAATACTTGGAAGTTTGGAGTTTTGCACATTATCTCTTAACCAATTACCAAACAGAGGTGCCAGGATGTTATGGGTTGTGTGTTTTATTTTGTTTTTTTAATCCCTAACAGAGAGATTCTTTCTTGACATTTGATTTCAGAAAATCTGATAGTAATTTGAGTTGGTACAAGTTACAGTTTCAAAATTACAGGCATGAAGATGAGTCCCCATTTTCTGTATTTCCCCAGAGGGAACTTTGTTGTTTAAATTTCTATTTTTAATCAGTTGGGTTTTCAGGCTGTAGTAAATGAGCTGTGTACAGTTGGATTTGGCTTTGCCAAACATGAAGGCAAACCAATAAGCATTTTGACATGTTTAGAACTAAAATATTAGTCTTTTCTCAATGGCTGTTACAATGAAAACATCTTAAAAATACATCTTTCCTTTTTGCCTTTAATTTTCTCTAAGTGGTCAGCCTTTTCATACTGCTAGGATCTGTTCCCTTCCCAAATTTTCCTGTTTTACCCTACAGGTAGCCTATGGTATCTTGGATAAAATGCCTTAGTATATGGAGCATGCATTTCTTTGGTAGTCAAAAAGATCATCTAAGAAAGTCCTTAGGGTGCTGTTCTACCTTTTCTGCTCACAGTAATGAAGGGTGATAGGTCAGGCAGAGGAAGATACATTAAGAGAATCACAACAATTCTCTGAAATACATGAATATGAGCCTTGTGTTCAGGTTTTCATGGAAGATTATGTTTTTCTTTTTTTCTTGTCATGTGACTGGTAAGAATGAGATAAGGGGAAAATAATCCACCTTTTTTGGAAATCCAAGATTCCTATTTAACCTGTTAAGTTTAGTGCACCCTTTGTTTAAACTGTTCCCTTCTTTTCTTTCTAAAAGCCAGAGATTTATGTAGACATGAGGGGTTTTGCTTGACTCTTTCCTTTTTTCAAACCACTTCCTTCGGCCATTAAGGATTTGCAGTAGGTCTTTGCACACTACCCTGGTGGCTGATGTCAGGAGTTAACTGTGCAATGAGAATCCGCACAAGGTGTGGTTATCCCTGGATAATCACAACCTGAAATATTATGAGCTATCAGTATGGTTTCTGAGTGTGTTTATCTGAGACATTATAAACAGAACTCTTCTGCCAATCATAACACAAAGCTGCCACACTGTGTGGCCATTTCCTTAAATAACATATACTCCTCACAGATAACAAATATGGAAGCTGTACAGAAGGCCAGATGCCTTCTCTTACCAAGAGATGAACATCATGATAACTTCAAAATACAATTCTAAATGTACAAATACCAGTTTTAAATATACCATGGTGGGTGTGGCATTTAAAGAGTATTGTAGTTCAGCATTTTGAGCTAGCCTCAAAATCAGGAAGACCAGCATTCAAGTCCTGCTCATGATGCATACCACCTGTATGACCCTGGGCAAGTCACTTTAACCATTTGTTACACCAGGCAACTCACTAAGACTCTTAAGTTGCAAATCTAGCTTGGTAGAAGAAGCTTTCTCATTAAGTTACCTACTTTGGTGAAATCACAGATCCAGTTCAAGAAAATATTTTATAAGTTCAAGAAAAATATTTTATAATTACATAAGAGGGATGATGTGATAATGACTGGCATTTGTATAGCATTTTGATATTTACAAAACACTTCACAAATATCTCATTTTGTACTCACAAAAACCATGGGATATAGATTCATAGATGAAGAAACTAAGGCTGAGATAGATTAAGTGATTTGCCCAGTCACACAGCTAGTAAGTAAACTGAGATTTCTCTGTCTCTGGACCCAGCTTTCTTATCCACTGTACTAGCTGGCTGCCAGGTACAGGACCTGTGATCTTAGTGGTATAGGGAAACATCAGGTGAGAAAACTTCCTCTACTAGGACACCTTCCCTATGACCTAGAGCACTGGGAAGTTAAGTGCAATCAATTAAGAAATAACCATGTGCCGGGGGTGGAGCCAAGATGGTGGCGTAGCAGCAACAACATATCGCAGCTCTCACATAGCCACCCCAAAATACCCATAAAATAGGACTCTAAACCAATCCTACAACTCCAAAACGCACACAAGGATACTTC
>CM053587.1:200526782-200579525 GCA_028646515.1 Pseudochirops corinnae
GAGGGGGAGAAAATATGTAACTCAAAATCTTGTGGAAATGAATGATGCAAACTATAATAAAATTTAAAAAAAAAAAGAAATAACCATGTGCCAAGAACACCTACGGGGCCCGGTTTGGTCTCTGGTTCCAGATATCAGAGAGGTAAAAAGACATTGCCTGCTCCTGCTCTCAAAGTGCTTACAATCCAACGGAGAAGACAACATGCAAACAAATATATACAAAGCAAACTACATACAGGATAAATAGGAAATACTTAACAGAAGGAAGACACTAGAATTAAGAAGGGTTGAGAAAGGCTTCCTGTGAAAGATGGCATTTTAGTTGGGACCTCACCGAAGCCCAGGAGGTCAGTAGGTAAGAGCTGAGGAGGGAGAGCGTTCCAGGCATGGAGCACAGCCAGAGAAAGTGCCTGGAGCTGAGAGATGGAGTATTTTGTTCATGGAATGGCCAGGAGGCCAGGTTCCCCAGACTGAAGAGTATGTGGTAGGTAATAAGGTGTGAAGAAGACTAGAAAGAGAGGAGGGGACTTAGGTTATGAAAGGCTTTTAAAAACCACACAGAGCATTTTGTATTTGATCCCAGACACAATAGGAAGCCACAGGAGTTTACTGAATGTGAGAATGACACGAGTGGTCCTCTGGTTTAGAAAAATCACCTTGTTGATTGAATGGAAGATGGTTTGGAATTAGGGAGATCCTTGAAGCAGGTAAACTCACCATCAGGCTGTTGCAGAGGACCAGGCATGGACTGTTGAGGGCCTGCACTAGTAGTAGTGGGGCCAGAGGAGGGAAGGAAAAGGATACAAAAGAAGTAGTGGAGGTGAAATTGACAGGCCTGACAATAGCTTGGATTAGGGGGAGGAGCGTAGTGAGGAGTCCTGGATAATTCCTAGATTGAGAGCCTGAGGGCCTGGGAGGATGATGTTACCTCTACAGTAATAGGGAAGTGTGGGCACGTGGTGGGGTGGGGAAGGAGGACAAGGGAGAAGGGCCTGGAAAAGAATCCTGTGGAACACCTTTGGGTAGAGGGCATAACCTGATTGAGGATCCAACAAAGGAGTCTGAGAAGGAGCGGTCTGAAAGGGAGGAGGAAAACCACCAGAGAACAATACCCCAAAAACCTGGGAAGAAGAGAGTGTCATACAGCCAATTGAATCAAAATAGTAACAGCATCAACAGTAGCGAACATTTACATGATAGTTAATGTTTCCAAAGCACTTTACATATTTTAAGTCATGTAATCCTCAGGTTTTTATTACACCTTTGAGGTAGATGCTATTATCTCCATTTTATAGGTCAGAAAAGTAGAGCTGAGAGGTTAAGGTAACTTTTCCTAAGTCACAAAGCTAGTAAGTAGTAAGTATTTGAGGTAGGATTTGAATACGCATGTCTTCTTGACTCCACGTCCTGCCTTCTATATATGATGCCAACATTCTAATCAGTTTTATGTCACACTCCTGAGACACAGGTATTGAAATTAAGTTGTTTTGGTAGGGCTTGGATTGGGGATAAACAAAGCGTCTGCTCTGGTGATTGTCTGACCAAAGCTAACTTAGTAAGAAAGAGATGGCAACTGAAGCCATTGCTCTGTTCTTCATTCTTGACAAGTAGTATTGAGTCTAACAAGTAAAAAAATAAGTTTAGTTTTTTTATTCTTCTTTAGTCATAAGTGCTTACTGTGAGCCAAGCACTGTGCTAAGTCCTTGTGATAAAAATATGGAAAAAGATTGTCCCTGCCCTAAAGGAGCCCATGTTCCAGTGGGAGAAGAGAGCACACAAAAGGGAGTTATAAAGGACTGCTTAATGGAGGCCTTAGTTGCCTGAATGAGACAGCAATTGAAGTATGTTTTCAAAGTAGAGAAAGTTAAAAATAGAACCACAAGGAAAAAAGGCACCAGAAATCCATCCTAGCCAGATTATGATGGTAAAAAACAATTCACATGAAGTTTTCATAATACCATGATGTGTGAATGTCTATCTCATATAACTTGAATTGGAGCATACTAAAAACTTTTGTGATAAGAAAAAGTATACAGCAAAAAAAAATCATGTTGACCTTATGACAAGTTAAAGACGAATGAAAAAGTTAAAAAAAACAACAACAAAGTAATGACAAAAGTTTTAACCATCTAATCGACACTTGATACAAAGTTAACTATTAGATAATCCATGACCCAACATAATCCAAAAACAGATTCTTTTAGGAGAGAAACTACCTATCTAGCTGAACAAAATAAGGTCAACATAGAATGATGGTAACATAATCTCTCTGTCTTCTAGGGATATGGATATTAGAACAGATGCAATAAAAGCTTATCTAGGGCTATACTTGATTTGAGCTTCATCTTTTAACATTTAGGATGTATGCTATGACCTTTCATAGAGAGGTAGGTTGACATAGTAAAAAAAAAAAAAAGTGCTGAAGTTAAATCAGGAGGACCTGAATTCAGTCCCTTCTCAGACACTGCAGAAACGGTTTGATTATTGGCAACTCGGCTAAACTCTCTTGAGTCTCTGGCAACTAAACCTTCGTTTTATCACAGATCTTTCACATGAGTACATATCTTTACCTTCTGAAATCTTTCTCTTCATTTGGTCTTTATGTTGGTAAAAACACATAATAACAATAAATGACCTCATGCTTTAAAGTTTATAAAGTATTTTCCATATATTATCTCACTTGAGCCTCACAATAACTCACAAAATAGGTACTCTTTGCCCCATTTTACAGATGAAAAATCAGAGGCTGAGGACAAATGAACTGGTTAACCTGGACTTTGATATCGAAAACCTGTGAATATGTTAGACTTTCAATTTGTGTGAACCACAGGGCTTTCTGTGTCTCTGGAAAATAAATAGAAATACTCAGAACATTTTGCAGTGGTTCTCAACCTGTGGGTTATGTTCAATTTGTAACAATGAAAATGCATCCTGCATATCAGATATTTACATTACGATTCATAACAGTAGCAAAATTACAGTTATGAAGTAGTAATGAAAATAATTTTATGGTTGGGGGTCACTACAACATGAGGAATTGTATTAAAGGATTGTGGCATTAGGAAGGTTGAGAACCACTGGTTTAAGGGATTCTCATGTCTTGAAGTGTTGTTGAGTTAGTAGTAACATAAGAATAATAAGATTCCATACATTTGTATAGTACTCTACAGTTTACAAGGAGATTTCCTATTAATATGATCATCACAACTCTAGGTAGTAGCTAACTAGCTTAGCAAGAAATGGAGCCCCACATTTTCTAAAAGAAGCTAAGACTTAAAGACTTGAAGCATTTTGCTCAAAGTTGCATGTTGGCACTAGACCTCTATCTAGGTCTTCTCTCTCCAAATTGAGTTCCCTGTCCACAGTGCCATACTGTCCATATGGAGCAAAAGGAAGTCGAAGATTTTGAGTTAGGAGCATCATCTATTCCAACCTTCTACCTCACATAAAGACTTCCCTCTATTTCATTATGCTTTATTATTGTCTTTAGCCTGTGGTCAGTGAAAACAGGTTTTTCCAAACGAACTGCTGATAACTAGCCCTTGTACCACTCCCCTAGTTTTTGTCTCTATTAAATCTTACTTTGTTTCTGCCTGCCTCTTAACTCAGTGGAACAAATTGTTGAGTAGAACAAAGCAAGGGACGGAGCCTTTTGGAATGCCACTAAAGACTTTCTTGCAAGTGAGGAAACTTCATTTTGAGGAACAATTTCCTAGTTCTTTATCAGTTGAGTCTATTACCAGTTAATTGTTTAATTTCTCTAATTGATAGTTAATGTATTGTGACAGCTATTTTGACAGTGTCTTGAATGACTAATGTCAGTACTTAGAAAATATTCACCAGGGAACCAACCAGCTGATTTGCTAATCAATGGCAATAGTAGCGAATTTCCAAACCACTAGATTTGCTTTCTTACTTACTGATAGCTGCTGTAACAACTATGGGGAGTGTTGATTACTGTCCTCCACAGGTATGTACTTCACACCAGCAAAACACAGCCTTTGTACAAAGAAAAAGCACTTTGAGGATTCCTGTGCCTTTCCTTCCTTCCTTCAGATATTCTTTCCCTCAGGTTGTACTTCTAAGTGAAACAGGATTTACCCAATAAGTGGGCTGCTGCTTTTTTTTTAGGGGCATATAACATTAAAAAACAAGTGGGAATTTCCTTTATAGCCTTTGGCCAGTGAACAGGTGCAGGAAATGTACTTGTTTATGACTTTATGTGTGTTTGAATGCACGTAAGAGAATAATATATTTTCCACAGGAAACTTCTGAAGAGTAAGGACCCTCAAACACTGTTTTCAATCCTTTGGGAGTTTGTGAATACTCCACAAGGCTTGGCCAGAAATTGACAATGGAATTCTGACGCTTTCAGAAATACTTCATACTTGTTTCTTCCTGTATTCAGAACAACCCTAGTCTGTGAACCAGGCCAGAATATTAAAAATAGCTCCTATTGGTAGATCACTTTAAGGTTTGGAAAGCATTCTGCATATATATCTTAATTCTCACAACTACCCTTTGAGGTAAGTACCATAGGTATCGTCCCCATTTTATAGATGAGAAAACTGAGGCTGAGGGCAAGCTATAAGAAATTAGTCCAAAATCATAGAACTATGTAAATGTCAGAGGTAAAATTTGACCTCATATTTCTATTGACTCCAGATCCACAGTGTTCTCTCTAATAGACCAAACTGCCTCTCAACTGTCAGAACTCAGATCAATAGATTATGAGCACCTAATGCCCTAATGATGTACTATTTGAAATATTACCAAATTATGAACTAGTCACAATAAAAAGAAAACTCATTTAAAAAGCTATGTTGTCAACAAGTTCTAAGAAAGGAATTTATTAAATATGTAATACATATATGTGTGTGTGACATGGTCATTGTATGTATGTTTTATCTATTTCCTGCTAAAGATGACCAGAAATCTAATCCTAAATATTAAACTCAAGATGAATTTTTAACATCAGAATGTTTTCTGGGTATTCACTCTTTCCACAGCTGCAGTCAATGTAAATACTTTGGGGGCAGATCCTGATATAGAAAAGAATTTCTTCTAGTATATTATTGTAAAGCAAAAGAGTACACTGTCAGCAATATGTGCCTGAATTGAAAATGTAATGTTGTTTTGAGCATGTTTAGGGAGGGAAAAAAAGAATGTAATGTACAGATATGACAATCTCACCAGAAAGTTTCCAAGTAGAACTGTATGTCATCTGGATGGAAATGAAAAGTTATTCATTATGATTAAACAGTGCAGGTTAATAGCAGAACCACTCAATATACATTGTTTAAAGAGGACTCCAGGCACTCCATTTATCTGATGGGACTGGTTTAAATTCATTTTTCTGGCTCAAGTTGGGGCATTCAGCTAAACAATTGGCAAGTCATTGCCCTCCTGCACTTAGACCCCTTGTCTGCAAACACGATGCAATGGGAATGTGGCTGAGGTTTCATGAAATGAAGTGTGCAGCATGCCAGGCCCATCTGTGCCAGCCTTATAAAACAAAAGCTCCCAATTTTATCATCATTGCCTTTTGTTCTCCACAGTGCTATTCATGTGACTGTTTTATGAATGCTAGAGTCTGTGAGCATCGATTGATCCAACTAGTTCCTTTGCTGCACTTCTTGTTCTCTGCTATAATACTTGTCACCCCTGCACCCTCTATTCCTCTTAGAAAGGCAAGCTTTAATGTCCAGAATCTGGAACATTTTTATAAGGTTTCCAGGCTGAAAAACCAAACGGAGATATTTTTGAATTGCAGATCACAAAATAAATGGGGGTGGAGGGAGAGGGGGCACATTTAATCAGTTGAAAGAAGCAAGACTACCGCTTGTTTAAGTCCCAGAATCCATAAACCTGTAATGATTTTATTATGTTGATGTCACTTTTCATTATTTCCATGAACGGGTATTCCCATCTTAATGCACAATATTTGCCTCTGATGAACCAACTAGTTTAAACACAGTTTGTTTTAATGGTTTCTGAATTTCCATTCAAATTCATCAGAAGTAATTCTATTTGAAATCACACCGGGCTAAATGTGGTAGCTGTAAATCCATTTGAACTGCAGTGCCTACAAGATCAGCCCATTAATCTCCAGATCTACAATATAATGTTTGGCCGGTTTATTTGGGGAGAATTTTGTTGTAGAAGTGACAGAGAATTTGCCCCTGTGAGGACCCATTTCATTACTAAAATGCCAACAAAAGATAGTGATGGGAAAATGCCACAATCTTATTAATAAATGACAGCCATATTAGAAAGATCAATTGGAGAAAATAACTAACTTTATTATAAATAACATTTACAAAGCACTTTAATGTTTGTAAAGTGTTTTGCATCTATTATCTCCTTAGATTCTCGCAACAAATCTGTGAGGTAGGGGCTTATTATTATGTCCATTTTATAGATGAAGAAACAGAAGCCGAGCTTAAATGACTGCTCCAGTGTCAGTCACATAGCTAGCAACTGTCTGAGGCAAAATTTGAACTCAGGTCTTCCTAATTCTGAGTCCAAGACTCTGTCCCCTGTACCACCATAAGAATTTCTTGTCCTTTTTGAACTTCTGTTTCTACAGATAATATTTTCATGGACCAATAACCAACTGCATGCTTAGAATATTTACCTTGTTGCTGAGAGATTAAATGGTTTCATATAACTTATAGGGTTTTACAACTGGAAGGAATCTTAGAGATCATTTAATCCATCATCATCAGTTTAAACTGAGGCATAAAGAGATCTTTTTTTTTTTAATTGACAAGTCTCTACAGCTAGTCAGTGATAGGGCCACAACAGAGCCCAGGTCCCTTGACTACCAGTACTCTACTCTTTGCATTAATACTTCACAGACATCCAAATCACTAAGTCTGCCATAATGAAGAGAAAGAGCAGTCTATATACTACTGTCCCATTAGGAGCCCCATCCACATAGCTTTCTCTTTCTCTTACTCTTTTCAAAGAATCCTAAGAGTCAAGATTCCTCTCAGTTTGATCTGTTAGATGACATTGTAGTTAAAGCCGTTAAAAGCCTTTTAGACAAGTGTTAGAAATGGTCTGTGCAGTTTGGGACTGAGAACAATATATGATTTGTAGCCCAAAAACCTTTTCTTCCCCATTTCCTGCAGTATCTTTGATCAGTGATTGGACTGCCTTGGAATTAAATATAATCATAAGAGGATGGAATTGGGAAGTATATTTGTGTATTTGGGAAACAATGTTGCCCATTCCAGATTAACCAAATTCATCTTTTTTTTAATTGATTGAGACTGTCTTAAATCAGGAGAGGGAGAGAGAGAGAAAGAGAGAGAGCGTGTGTGAGAGAGAATGCAAATACAGGACGACAAAACCCAAGAATCCAGTTCAAGTAATAAAAACATCAAAAATAACCAAAAAATCATGTTGAGACTCAGGGGATCACAGATTCATAGATTTAGAACTAGAAAAGAACTCATCTAATCCAATCCCCTAACTTCACAGATAAAGAAGTTAAGTGACCTACCCGAGACTACACAAGTAGTAACTAGCAATCGTGATTCAAACCCAGGTCCTCCTCCTGTTTTCAAATCCAGTATCCATTCCACTGGGCCATGCCTCTTGTCCTGTTGTAACTTCACCCCTTTAGTTACTTGCTGTGGAAGGCACCAAAGTGCAGTGAACAGAGCTCTAGATTTGGAAGCCAAGGACCTGGGTTCTTATTCCAACTTTGCCCCTTACTGCTTGTGTTACCTTGGGCAAGTCATACCCTCATTTTCTTCATGTGTAAAATGGAGTCTTGATGAAGTAACCTCCAAGGTCTCTTTGCAGTTCTGTGACTGATCCTGATCCATGCATAGCATGCTTGTCTCCTAGGTAGTCAGGTGCTAAAAATGAAGGCAAAGATATATCCCATCTATCTATCTGATTAGTGTGTGTTTACTCAGCAGAGAGAAGGGACTGGGGAGAAGTTTACTTAAGAATTTTTCCTCATTCTTTCAACTGTTAGCACTTTCCCTCATGGAATTACCTTGGAGAGAGAGAGAGTGTGTGTATGTGTGTATGTGTGTCTGTCTGTCTGTCTGTCTGTCTGTCTATGTGTCTGTGTGTCTGTGTCTATGCGTGCACGGTATATGCCTATTCAGTATATGGTATTTCCTCAGAGATACTCCACCAACTTGCACTTGCTGGCTGGGATCCCATAGAGTGGCTGCTATTTCCCAACACAAGCCCCCTACCAGGGGACTTTCCGTTAATAATGAACGATTAGGTAACAAATTAGCTCTTTGCAGAGACATTCATTTATATGGCATAATCAGAACAGCAGCTACTAAATACGCCCCTCATAAAACCATAGAACACTCTCCCACAATTATACATCGTTTCCGTGGAAAGAATGGGCACAGACCATGATGATGAGGTGCATGTAGGGAACCCGCAGCCAAGGCTACTCACCACACCTATAGCCAAGGGCTTGGGGATCTATCCTGTCTCCCAGGAGAGTCCTCACTCTCTCCCACAGGCCTAGGACAGCCTGGGTTCCTCCACTGAGCTCTCACAGGCTGCCTTAGTTGTACTTTGGATTGCTAGAGATAGCTCTTTCTGACTCTTTTCTACCATTTCCTTCTTTGAGTGTCTGGTTCTCTAGAGTTACCTCTGTCTGGATTATGTGTCTCTGCTCTTTAACTCTTTCAAACTGACTTTCCAGCTATTAGATGAGGTATGGTCCTCTGAGTGAGTACCTCTATTCTCATGACTGGAAAAATCCCCTCCTCCCCTCAAGCTTCTCTTGTCTATTGGTTCTCCTGCAGCTCCTGAGTTGCACTCTCCAGAATCATTAGACTTGTCTGGTGCTTAGTAAGTTAAAGCCCTGCAAACATGTGCCAGTTTTTGCTCATGAGGTAGCTTTCTTGAATTACTTCAGAAAAAAAGTTGTTGACACTTTATAAAGAGATCACAGTATCACTCATTGGTTACAGCCCTTCTATATGACCAAACTATTGTACAATGTGAAAGTATTTGCAGATCCTATACATGATTGCACGCCACCATGGGGGGGGGGGATGGGAAGGGAGGGGAGAAAATCTGAAACTCAAGTGATTGTGGAACTGAATCTTGTAAATTAAAAGTAAATGAGCAAATAAATAAATAAATAAATTTAAAAAAAAAAAGAGAAGAGGAAAAAAAGGAAAAAAAGAAAAAAAAATACAAGTGTTAAAAATTGTCTTTATATGTAATTGGAAAAATAAGTGCTATTTAAAAGAAAAAAAAATCAAAATTAAAGAGATCACAGTAGGGGTCAACTAGGTGGCCAGTGACTAGAGCAAGGTCTGGAGTCAGGAGGACCTGAGTTCAAATGTGGCCTCAGACACTTAACACTTACTAGCCTGTGACCTTGGGCAAGTCTCTTAACCCCAATTGCCCTGCCTTCCCCCCTCCAAAAAGCAGAGAGAGAGAGACAGAGAGACAGAGAGAGAGAAAGAGAGAGACATCAGAGTGTTAATACCTTGTTAATCTCTTCTGTTATCTACTCTTTGCTTTCTGTTGTACATCAACTGGGAAGGATTTGGGGGTGGGCATGGAGGCAGGGACCAAATCTCCACTTCCTTACACGTGGTCTATCCTAATAGAATGTTTCATTTGTTTTTTATCCCAAGTGCTTACTTAACACAGTTAACACATGTCCTGACACATAGTAGGTACCTATTAAACACTATTTGAGTGATTGATATCCTTACCAAAGTCCTCATGTTTCAGAGAGGATATTGAGTTAGATTCAGTTCTCTAACTCACCCAACATTTTTTAGGCTCATATTAAAGGATAAACTATTGCTTATCAGCACACTGGCCTAGGTATACCTCCTTCCACTCCCCTAACATTTATTTTTTTAAATAGTTTAGGTAATCAGTCTTTATGGGCAACTAGGTGGCATATTGGATGTGTTAGTGCCAGGCCTGGAGTCAAAAAGATTCATCTTCCTGAGTTCAAATCTGGCCTCAGACACTTATTAGCTGTATGGCCCTTGGCAAGTCACTTAACCCTATTTGCCTCAGTTCCTCATCTGTAAAATGGGCTGGAGAAGGAAATGGCAAACTACTCCAGTATTTCTGCTAAGAAAACCCCAACTGGGATCACAGAGAATCAGATGTGACTGAAAACAGTTGAACAATAAAAAAAAATTCTTTGCCAGAAGATTGAATAGTGCTTTCTTTTTCAATTAATGTAAACTATGGACTTAACAGAATTTCTATTAAGATTTCCAGGTCTCTTACTAATAACAGTCAAGCATAATAATTTTTATTAGCAACCTTTGTATACTCTAAGATAATAGAACAACTTAGCAGAATAATATGACTCATGTGGCCGTAATCAGATGGATACTCAAAAAGGGTCCTATGTACAGTGTGTTCCTATCTTCATTTTTCCCTTTTGCCAATGAGAAATTAATTTGGTAATGCCACCTCAATCTCCTTGTACTCCAGGCAAACAGAGAGGCATTTCTGTTTAAGAAAAAGCAGTAGATGTAAATAAAAGTACTAGAGTTTCTTGAGAAAAACTTGGTAAGTCTCTTTTTAAATAACATATTGTCCTTATTTTTTTATTTTCATAAATACCACTTAAATAAAATTTAACAATATACCTCAGTTTTCCATCTATTAATGAAATAGATAGTATTTTTTTCTCTGATTTTTATGTAAAACCTGATACTATATTAGTAGGTAGAAATGTACTTTCAAAATGGAAAAAAAATCAGTGACTCATTATTGCACTGCAGTGGTACCTTTCCCTTTAGAGAGACCTTCTGATTTGTAAGTAAGAAAGTGAGGATTGATTTATGACACTGGAATAACTGAATAATTTTATGACATGCATCATAAAATAAATTTAAGTAAGGTAAACATTCCATGAAATGTAAAAAAAAAAAAATCCCAGTAGACAATAATGCTTGGAGAATGAGATGTATTGATTTTTTTAAAATTGATTTTGCTTATTAATTGAATGTTTGCCAGAATTTTTTTTTTGTTTTTATTTCAAACTTTGTCAAAGAAAACCTTTTTGAAATTAATTACCTGATTTAGTAGGTAGAGTATACTGGTTATAATGGACTCTTTCTTAATTTGAGGTCATCATTTTAAGTGTTAGTGCTCACTGCATTTTTATTGAAGGGTTGGAAGTTAAGTATTTCAGTTAAATACTCACCGCAGAATAGATCCTTGAAAGTTGTTTTTGTAGTTCTTTCCATTTCCATTTAAAAAATTCCTATGATCACTCATTTTGTTGTGATTTCTCTCTTCTTCTTAAAAATAAAAGTGCTGATTAAGTATACAGGTTATTTAGGTTCTCTCAATCTAAGTTTTAATGTCAAATTATCTGATTAGCTGTGACAAACAAAAAAAAGAAGTGATTTGAAATAAATGACGACCAAACTTTTGAAGGTGAGAAAATCAGCTTTTCTGCAAAAGTTATGTCCTTTTAAATTAGCCAGATATTTCAATGAACGTGATTTCCCCCACTCCACCCAACTGAATAATTTCTAAAGATTGAAACCAAAGATCTAAGGGTAATGGATTTAGAACATGGAAGGGCCTTAGGGATGAGAACCACAGAATTACAGAATTGGAATGGATTTCAGCAGCCATGTAGTCCATTGTGTATCTGAAAAGAATCCTCTCTGCAACCTGTCTGATGAGTAATCATTCACCCTTTGCTTGAAGACACATAGCTAGAGGGATCCTACTACCTCCCATGGCTATCTCTTGGGGTACTACTTTGGGGTAGTTATAAACTGTTAGAAATTTTTTTCCTCCAATATCAAGCCTAAACGTACTTCTTTACAACTTCAATCCATTGGTCTACTTCTTCCCTCTGAACCAAACAGGGAAAGTCCATTTATATTTTATTTTTTTTAACTAGAAGAATATTGAAGTTTACATCTTACTACTACTACTAATAGTAATTAACCTCTATTGTAATACTTGTATTCAGTTATAATAAGCAGTCATTGTATCCACCTGTACAATTTTATGTAGAACATTAAATCTGAAAGAATAATCACAAAATAACAACTTGTCCCAGAACTTTTTCTATGTGAAATCCATTGAAAATGATCAGAACAACATTAATAATGATGATAATGATGATGATACCAGACACAAACCTTTTTAAAAATGTGTGATATCTTATACATTATTTCATTTGAACCTTATTACAACCCTGTAAAAAAAGATGCTAAAGGTATTATTATCCCAGTTTTAGAGTAAACTAAGGCCTAAAGAGATTAAATTTACCTATGGTCATGCAACTATTAAATTATCAAAAGTAGATAGACCTATGATTTAAGAAAAGTGAGTCATTAAAAACACTGCCTCTTTTCCCTAAATCCAGACAGTTGTTCCTACTTTGCCACTTCCCACTCACTTATCAGTCTCTTCAAATCTGAGTGCTAATATAATCATTCAACAAAAACTGCTCTTTACAAAATTACCTGTGATTTCTTAGTTGTCAAATCCAATGGCTTTTTCTCAGTCGTCACCCTTTTTGAACTTTCTGTATTTGACACTATTGGCTACCCTCTCCTCCTAGACACTTTCTCTTCTGAATTTTTTTAAGTTGTTCTTTAAAAAAAAATTAGCAGAAATCCATTTTCTCTACCTCCCATCTCCTACTCCATTGAAAAAAAGAGAGAAAAGAAAAACAAATTCCTTGCAATAACAATGAAAAGTGAAGCAAAATTAATTCCCTCATTGGCTGTGTTCAGAGAAATGTAGTTTTCATTCTACATCCTAAACCCCATCACCTCTCTGCCAGGAGGCAGTTAACATATTTCATCATCAGTTCTTTGGAATTGTGAATGATCATTGCATTGATGATAGTTTTTACAGATTTTAAAGTTGTTTTATCTTAGAAGAAATTTAAATAAACATGAAATTTATTGTTGTTGATATTCTATAAATTGTTGTCCTGGTTCTACTCATTTCATTCTTCATCAGTTTATTAAAGTCTTCAAAATTGTTCATTTTTATAATATTGAAGTTATAGTATAAAGTGTTCTGGTTCTGCTTACTTCATTCTGCATCAATTCATTCAAATTTTTCTATGTCTCTCATTTTTTTCCTAATATCCTATAGCAGAAAAAATATTCCATCACATTCCTTCATTACACTTTATTCAACCATTCCATAATTGATTAACATCCTTTTAGTTTCCAGTTTTTTGCAACCATAAAAAGAGTTACTGTATTTTTATACACACAGGACTTTTTCCTGTTTCTTTTGGTAACGTATCTAGAAATGGTGGTATAGCTGAAACAAAGACATATACTGTTTAGTAACTTTGTGTATAATTCCAAATCACTTTCTAGAACACTTGTACCCAATTCATAGGTCCACCAACCAATGTGCCTGTTCTCCATACCTCCATTTGTCATTTCCCTCTTTTGTCATCTTTGTCAATCTGATGGTTATGAATCTCAAAATTGCTTTAATTTTTCATTTTTCTAATTCATAGTGATTTACCTGCTCATATCTTTATAACATTTATCAACTTATCAATCTTATTCTTATAAATTTGAATCAGTTCTTTATATATCTTAGAAATGAGATATTTATCAGAGTAATTTGCAGCAAAGATTTTTCCCAATTAAGTGTATCACTTTTAATCTTGGCATTATTGGATTTGTTTATACAGAAACTTTTAAATATTTCAAAGGCAAAATCATGGATTTTGTCTTCTGTGATCCTTTCCATCCTTTGTATGGCCATGAACTTTTCTTCTGACAATAGATCTGGTAATTTTTCCCATGTTTTACTGATTTTTTTATGATGTGACTTTTTATATCTAGGTCACATATTCATTCGGAACTTTTCTTAGTATTGGTCTAAACCTATTTTCTTTCATGCTGTTGTCCAATTTTCTCAGTAATTTTTATCAAGTGTGAATCCTTATCCTAGTAGTTGGGTCTTTGTGTTTGTCAAATCTGGACTGATAGATTCATGTTTCACTCTGTTGTGTACCTAATCTGTTCCACTGATTGATCTCTCTTGTTGACCAGTACCAAATTGTTTTGAAAATTACAACTTTGTATATAGTTTGATATCTGGCACTATTAGGCCTCCTTTATTCCACCCATCCTTTTTTTCCATTATATCCTTTGAGGTTCTTGACATTGCTTGTCTTCATGTGAATGTTATTATTACTTTTCTAGTTCTATAAAACAGTCCTTTGGTAATTTAATTGGGATGATGTAGAATAAATTAAATTATGTAGCATTGTCATCTTATTACATTGTCTGATCTTACCCATGTGCAATTAATTTTTTTAGGTCATTAATTTACATCTTTAATTCTGTAAATAGGGGTTTATAGTTGTATTCATATAAACATATATATTCATATAAACGTGTGTGTATGTATATATAAATATAAATATATATAAATATAAATATAAATATATATATATATCTTGGTAGGTAAGAGGGAGTATAGATTTTGAAAAAGGTCTATAGTGAAGCCTTCGGATATACCCACATTTAGTGGTCATGTCATGGATGATGAACCAACAAAGGAAGACTGAGAAGCAAGGGTCAAACAGGTAGGAACAAAAGCCAGAAGAGAGCAGAAGAAAACTTAGAGAAGAGAGATTATCAAGGAGGAAAATATAGTGGTCAACAAATGCTGAAGAAAAGTAAAGGAGGATAAGAGTTAAGAAGATACCATGTCTATGTGTTTCTCAGGAGCCCCCTCTAAAATAATTTCTTTCTGTCCCAGATCTGACCATGCTTCACCTCAACCTTCTTCTTGCTGTCTGCCCTACCACCAAGCACTGCCACCTCCCTCCCTCTACTTTCTACCTCTTGCTCTGTCTACACTAATCAAATCAACATAACTGTTGTTTCTGAAGTGAGTATATCAATATGCTCTATGCACCATTCCTGCAAACCCCCCTCCCTGGCCACAGTTCTGCTGTAGACACTATCTTCCCCATTTGAATGGAGGTCCCTTGAAGGCATGAATCATCACACCTTAGTATTTGTATTTCCCGGATTCTTTGCCCTGGAACTCAATAAATACCTAATGTAGGTATTTTCATTCATTCATTGAAAGCCTTCTTTAACATTGATGTGTTTTTTTTTCTATAAATCATACCTCAAGTAAATTAAGTCACTTTTACTGTAGGGGAGAGGGTAGTTAAAAATGTCAAACACTGCAGAAAGATAAAGATGAGGATGAAGAAGTCATGTCATATCATGGCTATAGTCAATAAACTTTTGTTTAAGTGTCTAGTATATGCTACACATTGTGCTAAGTAAGCACTGGGAATATAAATACAAAGAAGAAAGTCTTAGGGTATGATGGAGAAATAAAAAAAACATGTATAGTTTGGTTTGAACTAGATGCTTGACGAGGTATCCATCCCATCCCCTCTTCTTCAATGGAGAAATATATGACTTCACTCTCTAATTAGAGAAACAGAGGGTACAGATGAGATGTGAATAACACGACTGATTCAATTTGCAGAATGAGGAGATCTCCCAATGATGAATTTACTCATGGAGAAAAACAAGAAAGTCCAGAAGTCCAACAGTCAATGGGGAATAAGATGTCTCAAGACATGTCCATGTGTTTCTTGGAAACCCCCTCTGGACTCTACTCTGCTTATACAGATTTGGAAAATCTGAAATATTTGTTTGGTACATCCAACCAGATATCTTTGATATGCCCATGTTATCATTTTTTTTGTAAGTTTGTTGAAAACAGAACAGGTATTTCTAGGTTGGAAAAGGGAAAATATTACAGTTTTCAAAAAGAAGTTTGCCACAGTAGTCCGGTAAGCTTGCTCTGATTCCTGCCACATTTTAGAACGTATTTTTATAAATATGTCCTTTCTCCTTTCTCTATCCAGAAATCCACCACTTAGAGAAAGAAGGTAGTTCAGCAAAGTGAGCCAGTTCTTTAATTAAGTGTAATTGTATATGAAGTGTTTCAAAAACATAGTCTTCCACTTTTGCAAAGAAGGGAAAAATGTATATTCTCGTCTCTCTTTTTCAGAGCCAGACATGGTCATTGTAATTACACTGCTTTCAGTTTCAGGTTCTTTGTTCTTTTCATTTACATTGTCAGGGTCATTATGTATATTATTTTTTTAGTCCTGCTTAATTCATCCTGTTCATATAAGTCTTCCCATGTTTCTCTGAATTCTTTATATTCATTATTTCTTGTAGTACAATATTCCATTACATTTGTGTGCCATAATTTCTTTAGCCTTTCTTCAATATATGGGCATTTACTTTTGTTTCCAGTTCTTTGTTTTCACAAAAAATACTATCATTAATATTTTGGTGTACATGGGATCTCTCTCTGCCCTTGACCTCCTTAGGCTATATGCCTAGTAGTGGGATCTTTCAATTACTTCCTTAACAATTCAAATTCCTTTCTAGAATGTTTGAATGCTTAATTACTTTTGTGATAGACTTATGACCAGATAATAGTCCATAGGAAGCTATAAATACAGTTTATCTGGATTTAGCAAAACATTCGATAAGTTGTTTTGGTTTTTTACTATTATAGTGGAAGAAATTGAGATATGAGTTAGATGATACTACTGTTAATCAGATTCAGAACTGGTTGAATTGCCAGACTCAAAGAATAGTCATTAATGGCTTGATACCAGCTTGGAAGGAGGTCACTAGTGAAGGGCCCCAGGGATCTGTGCTTGTCCCACTCTATTTGACATTTTTATCAATGACTGAGATAAAGGCAAAAGACAGCGTGCATGTCCAATTTGCAGTTCACACAAAACTGAGAAGGACAGTTCACAAACTGGGTGACGGAGTCAGCATTCAAAAAGAGGTTGACAGACTTAAACATTGTACTAAATCTAATAAGATGAAAATTTTAAAGGATAAGTGTTAAAGTCTTATACTTGAGTTTCCAAATCAATTTCAAGAATACAAAATGGCTGACTCTTAGCTATTCAGAAGTTTATATGAAAAATATCTGTTTAATGAACTGCACAAGCTCAATATAAGTCAACAGGCAACCAGGCTAATACCACCTTAGGTTTCATTAAGCAAGATATACCTTCTAGGAATAAAGAGATGTTAGTCCCACCATCTGTTCAAACCATATCTAGAGTACTTTGTATTGTCCCAGGTATTGCCTTTTAAGATGGATGGTGACAAGCTTGAACACGTTCACACAAAGGCAAAGAAGATGTTGAAGGACTTTGAGATTATGCTAAATGAGAATGTGTAGCTGGAAAAGAGAAGTTACAAAGCACTGGGGGTAAGGGAAGGGTTGGAGTAGGGAAAGTGAAACATCAAATACAGGAAAAGCTATCCTGTGGAAAAGTGATTAAATATGTTCTGTTTGACCCCAGAAGAGAAAACTAAAAACAATGGGGAGAAGTCACAAAGAGGCAAATTTAAGCTCATATAAGGAGAAAATTTCTAATAATATAGCTAATGGTGGAATGGGCCATATCTGTAGGTCACGGTTTCCCTTTCATCAAAGATCTTCAAACAAAGGCTGTGTGGCCATTTATCAAGTGTATTAGAGTAGAATTATTTTTCAAGTGTTTTGGCTTGAACTAGTTGGTTCCCGGGGTCTCTTCCAACTCAGAAATTCTGTGGTTTTTCATTAAGTATCTAATTTTCTAGTTCTAAAATACTTAATAGGACCTTGAAAGGAGTAAAGGGAGGAAAAACCTCACTTACCATTAAATAGTTCTTTTATAGAATTTCACATTTATCCAAACAGGAACTTCTTTTAACTTATATATGTGGAGTGTATATGACTGTCATATACATTTTTAAAAAAATCAAACCTTGTTTTCCCATAAGACCTCTCACAGCTGCCAACACCATGCTTTTCCTATGGCAGAGATGCCTAATGAGATTTCCATAATTGTGCCAAACCTATGTTTGGCACACGAATGTCAAAAGAATGAAGAAATTCAAAAGTAAAGTAATTAGCTGTGGCAAAGAGAGAAATAGGTTTCACCACCATAGGTTAAAAGAATGAGAAATAGGTTATATGGTGTAGGATTCAGATACTTCAACAGAGATATCTGTGGGATTTCTTCTTTTTATAAGGCTGAGGACATCAACTATGTCTTATACATCTACTGGTTGTATACTGGACATGGAAGATGTTCAGTAATATCTGTTGATTGATTTTTGAGAACTGCATGCCTAATGATTCAAGTAGTTGGATAGGTTTGAGTACTCATTTATCAAATCCCATGCACTTGAGCATTCTGACTTTATTTTCCGGATTGAATACACTAATTTATAAGTATAGCTATAATTATTAGTCTATGTATGATGGACTCTGGACTTCAGTAACTTGAAACAGAGACTTATACCTCCTTAAATCTTCTGCTTTTTTAAAACCTTAAGAGAAGGCAAATGAATAAAAACAGTGTGAAAATCCATAACAAAGATAACAAAGACTATACCACCATCCAGCCTTTAAAGAAGAGTTCTATTCTAACTGTTTGGCCACTAGCCTGGGTTCTTTGTCAGGTAGAGTAAAAGCAGTCAACTGCTGGGCCCCTGGGTATGTCTCTCTTCAAAAGTGCACTAGTGGTACAAGTTAATTGCATAATTGCTGGAAAAGACTATCCCTTGTTTCATAGTGACAGTAGCATTAACTGTAGTGTGTGTTAGTGGGAGTAAGGGCCACAGAGACTTCTGTTACAAGATGTGAAGTTAATTCACCTCACTTTTGCATCTGCAATTTCTTATCATGCATTATGTCTTCGAATCCTTTACCTGAATTTCAGTGAATTTAGATATTGTGGTGATAACTAATTATCATTTTTTAAATTTTTAATTGTATCTAGAGATATCTTGGTGGTATTAGAAAGAACACTGATCTTAAAGTCAGGCCTGAGTTCAAATCTCATCTCTGATCCTTACTAACTAAGCACCTCTGGGCAAGGACCACTTTAAGGGCTACTTTTACATCTTTAAGCCTAGTTTTTTCATGATTAAAATCTTGATGTTTAATTGGAAGATATTTCAGGTCTCTTCTAGTTCTAACCTTGTGTGATTCTATGACTCCCTGTCTTTTGACATTTTAAAGACTCCTGTCAGTTTCCCATCCCCAACTCTTGCTCTATTTGTACACTTCTCTATGTCAAATATTATTTAGATCTTTAGTTTTTCAAGACTTAAGGTTGCATTTTTCCTTTCTCATAATTATTGTTGATGCCAGTAGTTATTCAAGCTTACTGATTGTTAGCCACTTCCAAATTGGCCTGACTCAGCTGAAATGCCTGAATGAGATTAAATTAAATCTTTTTTTTGGTACAGGTTTCACACTGGTAACACATGTAGACACTTTACAAATGCTCTTTGATGATGAAGGTGATGGTAATGAAAAACAGCCAAAAATTGAAAACTGATTAGAAGCAAACCATTGTCTAAACAGAAAATATGAAAAAAATGTCAAATCCCATGTACTTGAGCATTCTAATATTATTTTCTGAGAAAATATGAAGAATCTTGGAGCTTTTCCTTGTAGAATCACTGAATCTCAAAGCAGAGAGAAGCATCAAAGGTTATCTAATTCAGTCTATCATTGAGTAAAAAACATTCTTCAATATCTCGGCAAGTGGTGATTCAGCCTCTTGACTAAAAGCATCCAGTGATGGAGAATTCCCTACCTCTCAAGTAAGCCCATTTAACTTTTAGATAGCTCCCATAGTTAAGAAATCTTTCTTTACAAAGAACTGAACTATTCATCAAGCAGTTGATTAAAATCATTTAGTAAGCACTTGCTGGGTGCCAGGCGTCATTGTAAGCACTGAGATACAAAGAGAAAACAATCCCTGGGCCTGAAGAGCTTACCTTGTAATGCAGTGGTTCTCAACCTTCCTAATGCTGCAACCCTTTAATACTGGTATGTGGGTGTATCTGCATGTGGGCGGACCTGCCTGGAGACGGATAGAGGAGCAGTGTCTGGGTTCCTAAGACCATCAGAAATATGTGCTGTCTGACGGTCTTAGGTGACCCCTGTGAAAGGGTCATTTGACCCCCAAAGGGCTCGTGACGCACAGGTTGAGAACCGCTGTAATGGGAAAGACACCACGTACACAGAGAGCTATTAAACAATATACACATAGTGTAAGTAAGGTGGATTTTAGTCTGTGTTAAGTTGATTTTTGTTATTATTTCTTAAAGTTCAGTTTCCCAGGATCCATAGCCATAGCAGTCTCTTGTTCCCAGGTATTAGATGTGAGTTCCCATAGTTATGGTTCAAAACATCTCCACCATGCTTGTGCAGCATTATATAATAATAAATAATATAAACATCCACTGTAGCTGTGCAGTGAGATCCCTTAAGGGGGTGATGTAAACTTGTGAGGCTATTTCTAGCAATATGCCTTCTTTGTCACCCCTATAAAGCAGGTGGGCATTGGTCAGTGAATGGGAAACCTTAGGGGAATCTTGAGGTTGAATGCACAAATGCTATGTGTGCTTCAACTGGCTCCCATTGAAGCTTAGGGGGAATCTTGGGGTTGAATGTGCAAGCTATAATGCTAGGATAGAATAAAGTAGTAAGATTATTAACCCCTTCTTAGTGTCTGACTAGATCAAGTGTCTGACCAGTTTCTGTCTGACCAGATCAAGAGTGAACCTGTTAGCAGCAGCTAGCAGCCCTCCTTTGTACTGTGTTTATTTGTTTTACAAGTAGGTACGAGGTAACCTTAGAAGGGTAGCTTCTAGCATCAGGGGGATTGAACTTCTACAGAAGAATTGAGTCTTGAATGAAGTAAGGGATTCTAAAATGTGAACATGAGGAAGGAATGCCTTTCAATATAGGCAGCACAAAGGCAAAAGAAAAAGACAGCATGTCTTATGTGAGGAACAGCAAATAAGCTTGTATGACTGGACAATAGAGAGCAATGTGTAAAAAGATTGGAAAAATATTATTTGACAACTGATTGAATATTGGGATTGAATGAGAATTAGGAGTGCAGAGTAAATCTGAGATTGGGAACCAGGGTAATTGGGAGGATGAGAATGCTCTTGAGTGTAACAGAGAAATTCAGAAGAAGGGTGAGTTCCAGGAGTGGGGAACCTATGGCCTCAAGGCTACACATGGTCCTCTAGGTCCTCAAGTGCAGCCCTTTGACTGAAGCCAAACTTCACAGAAAAAAATGAAGAAGTTAGCAATGTAGAACTGAAATGGAGGAGAAAATAGGGCTAGATAAATAAACCTGAGAATCATCTAAATAGAGATGAAAATTGTGCCAATGGGAGAGATTGAGATCATTAAATAAGAGGATAGAGAAAAGAAATAAAGACACAAGACAGAGCCTTAGAGCACACTCACAGTTAGTGGGTGTAACATGGTTGAGACGAAGGAATAAATAGTAAGTCAGACAGGAGAAGAAATGAAAACCCAAAGAGGAAAGAGAATGCAGAATAATGTCGTCATCAGTGTCAAATACTAGAAAGGTCAGAAAAGATGAGGATTGTGAAAAGGCCATTGGATTTGGCAATTAAGAGGTCATGGGTAACGCTGGAGAGAACATTTTGTGGAGCGATAAGGCCTGAAGTCAGGTTGCAGTGGATTTAGAAGAGAGAGGGGAAGAAGTGGAGACACAGGTTAGAGATGATTTATTTTAAGAAGTTTGGCAAAGAATAGGAGGAGAAATATAGCATGATAGTTAGTGGAGAGGGGAAGATCTAATGGAAATTTGTTGGAGTTTTTTTTAAGAGAATAGGGGAGACTTGTATATCTTTTTAGGGAGCAGGGAAGGAATTAGTAGATGGGGAGAGATTGAAGATTAGAGAGAGTGGAAATGGTAGTAGGAACTATCTTCTGGAAAAGACCAGAATGGATGGGAGCAAAGGTACACACAGCGCCAGATTCCTCTAAATATGTGCCCACTCTTCCCCATAGCTGTTGAGTTCCTTCATGGAGTAGTGTGATTTTATTGTATATTATGATGTGATTTATATGTATAGTATGGTCTGGTTTTTGTTTATGTATTTGCCTTAATATGTTAGCCTCTATAAGATACTTATCATTAAGTAAATGGTTGTTTTTTAAAATGGGTGTATGTGAAAAGATTGGACATAGTTGGAAGAAGAACTTCCTCTTCATCAGAGATAGTAGGGAATGATGTCAGGTAGCTGTAAGATGAAAGCGGAGGAGGGGGGATAGTTAGAGTGAACTTGAAGCAAATGGGGCGAGGCAGGATCCTTACCTGAGAGGATGAGATGATTCGGGGAGAAAAGAGACAGTTGGGAACAGCTACTGTTGTGAGTGGGATAGAAAATCGATTGGAGAGGCTTAGAAGGATTTCTTCCTTTTGATTTCTACCTGTTGTTAGTAATTCTGCTCTTTGGGGCCAGCTGAACAAATCTAATTCTTCCAACATATGACAACTATTCAAGTACCCTAAAATGACCAACCCTTCTAAGTCTTCTCTTCTAAATATCATCCTCACCAAAAGCTAAATATCCCTAACTCCTTTGAAAGATTCTCACTTGGCTAGTCCCTGCCCTTTCATCATACTGGTTGTCCTCCTCTGGAATGCTCCAACTTTTCTTTCTTAAAATATGGCACATAGAATTTTTTTTTAAATTAATTTAGGTGAGATCTGAACACAGCAAAATATAGGACTATCATGTCTCTCTGACATATACTCGTGACCATTCATCCTTTAACTGAAGCTAAGATCCCTTTAGCTTTTTTGATTACCATGTCAGGGGTGATGCATATTGAATCTGAAGTTTTCTTAAAGCCCCCTTGGCTAACAAATTGTTACCTAGCCATCATGTGCTTGTAAAGTTAATTTTTTTTTGAATCAGTGTAGAACATTTGTTCCTATTAAATTTCATTTTTATTTGGCCCATTGGTCTAACCTGTCAAGTTGAATCCTGATTCTGATTTCCAGAGTATTAGTTATTTCTTCCAATTTTGTGTCATCTGCAAATGTCATAAATATGCCGCTATGCCTTCATTCAGATCACTGATATAAATGTCAGACAAACCCAAGAACAGTTCACTGGGACACTCTAATAGAGACCTCTCTCCAAATTGACATTGATTAATTTGTCATGAATGTTTGGATCTAGTCATTCAGTCAGTTCCAAATCAACCTAAAAGCCAACGTGGTTGGGGGTTGGGGGGGGGGGGGGGAGGAGAATTATTCCAGACTAGTGTAGTAACCCTGTCAAAAAAAGGAAATTGGTTTTAACTAGCATGATAAACTTGTGTAGACTTTTTTAATGATCACTTCTTCACTTTCTAAATGCTAATAAACCATACTTTTTTTAGTATCAGGAACACAAGACAAGCTTACTAACCTATACTTTGAAGAATTCATTTTCTTTGTTGTTTTTTTTAATCAGGATCTATGATTATCTCTGGACCTATTGTACCTATAATTTTCTCAACAGTGTTTCAGAGATCACTGACAGATGTTCAATAACCATATTCAAATTCTTTTAGCATCCTAGACTGTAATTGGTTAATGACTGGTAACTTGAAGTTGTTGAATAAAGTTAGTGAATGAAGAAAAAATAATTTATTAATATCTTACTGTGTGCCAGGTGCTATGCTAAGTGCTGGATTTACAAATACAAAAGACACATAGTCCTTTTAGTAAGGATAAGGGAAGACAAAACTTAGAGAAGTGGTGATTAGGGAAGGATGTTTTGGGTCTTAGAAGTCACAAGAGTGGTCAGTGGATAGGGTAAATTATTGACATGCCCTTTCCAGAGGTAAGGGTAGTAATTGATTCAGTTATTGTTCCCAGAGCAAGAAGTGAGGGGGCAGGAGGAACAAAGAAAGGGGAGGTCAGTATAAAAATATTTAATAAGTTTTTACTATGTGCCTAGCACTAATCTAAGTGCTGGAGATACAAAGAAAGCAAAAACACAGTTCCTGCCCTTAGAGACCTTACTTTCTAGTGGTGGAGAACATGCAAATTTTGTGAAATGGAAATAATCTGAGGTGAAGGCACTAAGTTGGGAGGAGGGCAAAGCTATTTTGTTAAAGCCTCCTGAAGAAGGTGGGATTTCATTGAACTGAGTCTGGAAGTCAGAGAAATCTGGAGCTGATTTAAGAAACAACTGCATTCCAATCATGGGGGCAGCCGGTGAACAGGTGAACAGCCTCAGAATATCTTTGCAAGAAACAGTGAGGATACGATTGTCATAATGTTTGTAGAGAAGACTAGAATGGAAGGAAAACTAGAAAGAAAGGAAGGATCCAAATTGTAAAGGTATTCAAATGCCAAACAAAGCATTTTATTTGATCCTTGAGGTAATAGGGAGCTACTAGAGTTTATCAAGCAGAGAGTTATCACTTTGACAATTGAGTGAAAGCATATTGGAGTAAGGAGTGACTTGAGGCAGGGGAACCAACATAGCAGCAATATGGCTGGATTCATAAAGAATAGCTGGGGATCTGGCCTCAGCTAGGTATATGAGGCTCTGGGGGGTCAAGACAACACAGCACTAGGTTGGGAGTTCCAAAACTGAATGACTCCAGAGTACATCCTCTGGAAGTATAGCTCAGAGGTGCCATATTAGCAAGAAAGCAAGGCAGGAAAATGGCAGGAGTAAAGTATGATCAGTCGTCAAGGGCCCATTAGATATAGGAGTGTGCAGTCAAACCACCAAAGGAATACTTTAAACAATTAATGAAAGAAATACTAAATATTCTCTTACAATAGCCTCCTTTACATTATGTTTTAATTCTGTTAACTATTTTCATTCTTTCATCCCCAGTCCAGATTGTTATAGAAAACAGAGTAAGAATTGAGTAGATCTGCATTCTCTCCATCATCCTTTATCATTGTCTCATCCCCTTTAAAAAGTGTTCCTATTTCTTCTTTGATCTTTCTCTAGTCCATAACATAGCTTTAAAAGCCCCTCTTACTATCCTTAGCATTCCCCACTAGCCGTAGTTCCTTCTCAGCATTTGCATTCCTGACGTTATTCTTATGGGATCATGATATTCCTCTGTATTCATCTTCAATTGTTTTCCTTTTCTGGAACTTGTCTACATATGTCTTTTTAAAATCTAAGTAAATAATTTCTTTGTGCATCTTATTTGAATTCTTATGATAGTTTCCCATTCCCTCATCAGAATGTTTTTGTATTGTCAATATTTCATACTTGAAAATAAAAATCTTATCCCTATGGGGCAGTTTACCCAATAAAACATCTAAGCCATGGGATCCTATCCAATCTTAATTTGAATTATTTGAAATTTGTTCTTTCAGAATCAAAGGTTCACTTAAAATCATGTCTAGCTTTATCCTCTTTATCTTTTACAAACTCTATGACAGAGTAATGACTAAGTCAAGAATTTGTCCTCTGTCCTACTTTTAGTCAAGAGAGAGCTCTAGATAAGGTATCTAGATAGATGAAGTCCTCCATAACTATTATTTCGTGCTTCTATGAGAAGTGTGTGTTCTGTTCCCTGAATTCCTTACATAGTTCTTCCTTCTGTCCCACTGCTTTATCCCACTACAATAGTATTTCTGTTTCTTCCTCTAGTGACCTTCGTCCAAATGCCTCTACCATAGTTCCTGACTACATAGTTCATGTATTTCCTCATGTGAATATATCATCTTGATATACAGTATTACTTCATTACTCACATAAGATAATGGTTATTTTAATATTCTTCCCAGAGCAAGAAATAGAAAAGAGAAGGTAAAAGGAACAGCATGAGGAGGGTGGTCCAGGAGATAACCAAAAAAACCCCGAAATCCAAGTAGATCATATTATAGGAGATAAGATCATAGACTTAGAGCTGAAAGGGACCTTAGAGGTCATTGAGTCCATTTGCCTCATTTTACAGATGAGAAAACTGAGGCACAGAGATAGGATTTGAACCCTAGTCTTCCTGACTTCAAGTTCAGGGCCTTGTTCACTACGCCATATGAAGCGTAGTGTGATTTCTGGGTCAGCCTAACACAACAAGCTGGGGGTGTGGGGTAGTGTTTGGGGGTTTTTTGTGTTTTTTATTGACTGACTTGCCACAGCCTCAGGATAATGGATCTAAAGCTACCTGGCTTATCTCTCACCCAGGATGTGTTTCAGATGAGGACTCAAGGCCTTCAGTAGTTAAGTGACTTGTCCAGGGTCTCAAAAATAATAAAAAGCATAGCTGGAATTCATATCCAAGTCCTTTACTCCTACCCAACAGTCTTCTCATCCAAAATGGGAATAATTTACAGAATATTTGGTGACTGAAGTATAAGATATGAATAAAATTAAGTGTTTTAAGTCTTGTAACTTTTAGGAACTACAGTAAAGAAGTTGCCTCACTTAACCCATGCTCTAATCATTTCTGTAGATTGTCTAAAGACTATCTCAAGTAGGCAGTCATTGATATATGCCTATTAAGTATCCTCTTTAAGACATCATTGTTTTTCTCAGAAGAGTCCATACTCTTGGTTTACCTGTGGCTGAAAAATGAATACTGCTGTTAGCTGGCTCTGCTTTCTAATCGAGTGAGCACAGATCGCCAGAGCACAGAGTGTGTGTGGACTCTGAGAACGGACACGAACATCTTGTTCCCCACATTTGGTGTTCTTTACTTTACTTTGCTTCTGTTGCTTACCAACACTGCTTGAAAAATTGGGGCAAGATACTGAACTCCCTCTTTTTTGCCTCTTCTTTGCATAATTTAGAGAGCAAGCCAGAGCAGCGTCTGTCATACCTGTGCTGTATTTGATTTTGCATTTTAATCAGCTCTGCCCTCCGGCCTTTCTGAGGGTAATATCTAGCCCTCTTTTGTATATTTGCTTAAGAAAAAAGTAAATTAGCACTTCCTGTTTGAGAAAGACTTTAAAACTCTTTAGCGATTTTTTTTAAAAAACTTTTCTAATCTCAATTGGCAGTATAGAATTTTATGCTGTTGAACCATATCTATTAATGACCCAAGTAGTTTTCCTCCATCTGACTTATCGCCCTGTTTTAAAATTCATATATCAGAAGTCTGCTGCCTCATTTGATACATGGAACACTCAGCAACTATAACGTAATGGCCCAGAATGTTATCTCTAGACATAACAGGTGCATCTGAAAACTTGCCATTTCCACCTGCAAACAGGCATGTGCAAACAGAATAATTGTCCCCACCACTCTTTCACTGCATGTGCAATTACAAATGTGCCCATAAATGGGCCAGGTGTGACAGGGTTACATGTAGTGCCTTGGGATGAAAGCTTGGCTTTCTTTAAAAAAAAAAAAACTTTCCAAGGAGTCCCCTCTAAACTTCTTTTCCTCTTAAAAAAGCAGGGTGCTAGGGATTGGGGGGCCAGGGGAGGGAAGGCTGATTTTGGCAGGCATCTGTGTAAAACACAGCATTAAAGTCAGGAATTCAGTGAAGGACAAAAATGTCATTGTTTTTATTGTTACCATTATCTCCTTCCAAGATCCCCTGGGTGTTGTTAATATCTACCCTTTCAGAACATTTACTTTCACATGTTTAGAAACTGAGACTCCAGGTAATAGTATAAAATGCTTATCCCAGAATATTTTTAAATTATTCCAGAAAACAGTGAAATGTCCTAGCCTTGAATTAAGGTGGTGAAATTTTGTGACCATCACTATTCAATCCTCTTTTTAAATAGACTTGAAACAGAACATTTTGGTTAATTTGATGGCGCTTTGAATTGCTTTCTATCTGCTTTGCTTGATGAGGTATGGAATTAGAATACCATCCAGCTCTTGGACCTCCGGCACTTGAGATCCAGAGAAGTCCTGTCCTTGAAGCTGCCTTAGAGCACAGTGATCAAAACTTAACTGCTGATGTTTTGTTCACATTTACCAGCTACATCTTGGCCCCTGATGACCTCTGGTTCTGACTCTAAACATTTTCAATTTACAGACTCAAGTATGTTTGCTGTCTTTGGATCTCATCCTTTGAAGAGGTCAACCCTTTACAGTTTTTCCTCCCATAAGTAGCTCAGCTTGCCCATATAGACATTGCCGACTTAATAGGAAAATAGCAGTGATGAACACAGAACATATGATTCATTTTAATATTTAGAGAAGAAATTCACATTGTTTTAAGTGTACACAAGCAGCTGCTGTCATTTGGCTATGAGCAGATGTTAGACCTCCAAAAGCTTTGCTGATAATTAAAATACTAACAGTTAGTGTTTTACCCCAGCTGCAGGTTCTGTTTACTGTAAATTTGATTTTAATGGTGCCTCTGTGCAGTTACTGAATAGCAGTTTGTTTTCTACCATACATGCAAAAGTATCTACAATGAAGACAAATGGCTATTTCCTCTAATTTCTTCAAGAAAGATATAAAGATACTGTAACACAAATGAAAGGGAAACATGACTACAAAGGTGAAAAGTGATCATTTTTATAGGGTTAACTAGAAAAACTGAGGGACAAGTGTAATGTTTCTCGCTAACAGGGTATTTATAAATATATTTGAAAGAGACAAAGAGGAACCATACCCTTTTAAGATGATTTATTTGCATATTTACATAATTCTCCATTTTTTAAAAAAATTCTTCCACTATAATGTATTTGGCTGGACAGTTCTATAAGACTGCTTTAAATTTAGATTTAGAAGAAGCTTTATGAATAGATAGAATAGGCAGCTGTCTATGTGATATAATTTTGAGGAAGCCTTCCACTGTTGTAAATATTAATCTGGATCTCCTTTCCACTATTCTAACCACTCTCCTCCCCCAAAAAAATCTCAACCCCAACCAAGTAAACTGAATTAAAGATATGTCTTTTTCATTGAATCTCTCCTCTTCACTGTTAAACTTCTATAAAGAATAATCTCTGCTTACACTTCTTCATTACCCATATATTCCTCAACCTCTTGGCCTCATTCTCCAACAGTCTACTGAAACTGTACTCTCCAGATTCGCCAGTGACCTCAATGCCAAATTCCACCCTCATCCTTACCACGTTCTCTCCTTCTGACACTGTTGGCCATTCTCTCCATTTTTTACACTTTTCTTCTCCTCCCTTAGATTCCATTACACTGCTCTCTCTTATGTTTCTTTTCCTATGTTTCTGACAGCTTTCCTGACTTCTTAGCCTCCTTCATCTTCCTCCTCCTCCTCCTCCCATCTTAAATATGAGTGTTCCCTAAGGTTCTGCCCTGAATGTTTTACTCTTCTTTTGACACATTAGATTCTTTATTGGCATGCTCATCCACCTCCAGTGCTTCAATTATTATCTTTATTCAGATATGCCTGGCACATAGTAGCCAATTAATATATGCTTGTTGATTGATTAATAACTCCTAAATCCTAATCCTCATCTTTTATTTCTGCTGTATGTAGCTCCACCTGAAATTCTGACAGATGCCTTTAATTTTGCTGTCATTTTGTTTTCCCTCCAAATCTCCACCTCACCACTTCCCTGCATCATCTCAATCACCGAGCTCTTAGCCTGGGACTCATCTTTGTTTTTCCTCTCCCACACTTTCTGTATCTAATAAATTGTAAATTATCATCTATTCTGTCATCAGATCTCTCGCATTTGTTTTTTCTCTATTCCCATTACCACAACCATTGTTCAGAATATATCTTAACTTGCAGGAGTATAATAATCCTCTTACCTCATCTCCTTACCTCTCTTATCTCCCCTCCAGTCAGTTCTTCACATAGCTGCCTAAAGAATCTTCCAGTGCACAGATCTGAACATGTCACTCTGTGCTCTAAAACCTTCCTTGGCTACCTGTTACCTATAGGATAAATTCATTATTCTGATGTTTAAGGCCCTCTCCAGTCTGATTCCAATTTTCTTTTATTTTCAGCCTTATTTCACTATTCCATACCCTTTCATGTAGTCTACTTCAGAACCAGCTCAACATGCCATCTCCTGCCTATGTGCATTCTTACAAGCTATTCTCTGTACCTGGAATGCACACCCTCTATCTACATATCTGCCTTTTGTAATCCTTTTCTTTCTAGGCACAGTATCACACTCTCCATGAAATCTTCCTGGATCCATATTTCCTACCACCACCACCACCAGGTGAAATTTTTTTTCAGTACTTTGTCTAGGTTTCTCCTTTGCCCTTGTCACATTCTATCTTGTATTATATTTATTTATGTACCTTCTGTATGGGCAAGTAGGTGACTCAGTGGTTAGAGTACCCCATCAAAAAGACTCCTGTTTCTGAGTTCAAATCTGGCCTCAGACACTTAGTAGCTGGGTGATCCTGGGCAAGTCCCTTCACCCTGTTTGCCCTAGCTCCCTCATCTGCAAAATGAGCTGGAGAAAAAAATGGTAAAGCATTCCAATTTTTTAGTCCAGAAAACTGCAAATGGGGTCAAGAAGACTTGGACACAACTGAATAACAACAACAAAAATCTGTCAGACTATCAGTTTTTTGAGGGACTGGGAAGGAAGTGAAAAAGGAAGGCGATAAGCATTTATTAAGCACCAGCTGTGTGTGAAGCACTATGCTGAGTGCCTCTTTTTGTTTAAAACAAGTACCTCATTTGATCCTCACAATAACCCTGTGAGATGGGTGCTGTTATCACTATTTTACAGCTGAGGAAATCGAGGCAGACAGAGCTTTAGTGACTTGCCTAAGTTTAAGTGGCAACCTAGTAAATCACTGACCTTGGATTTCAGCTCAGGTCTTCCCACCTCAGGGCTAGTATTCTGTCCACTGAGAGGCGCTTTGTTTTGTTTTGTTTTAAATCTGTGTCTGACCCAGGGTTTAAAATGTTGAGATGGTTTGGTTTAGTTTTGGATTCTCCTGAAGACTTTAAAAAATTTTTAAGTTCACTTCCTGGTTTTTTTGTTTTGTTTTGGTTTAAAACAGAGTAGGTCTTCTGGCATGTCAAAATTACAGAAGTTGTTATAATTGTTCTAAGCTAGCAAATAAAACTAGGTGTTCCTTAACATAATAGTAATAATAATAATAAACTGTGATAAATTGATAGGAGCTTTTTATACCAGGGATCTTTCATGCCAGGATTTCAAAGCACAGTTTACAGTCTGACTTTATGATGTCATTCCTATCACCATCTGTTAAGTAGACTAGTAGAATTTATTGTAAGTATTCAGTTGTAAAGTTCTGGGTACTGCTAAAAACAGGCTAAAGTAGCCTACGGCCTCCAAAGCTGCAGTGAGGTGGCAGACGGATAGAGGGGAACCCAACCAAATCAAGATAACCTTAAAAGGTATATTCTTATCTTGCTGAATGAGGACCTGTGAGCATAGCTTCTATTACTGTTATATCTTCATGCATGAAAGTGAAAATATATATACCTAGAGGTCTGATTTAATACAAAATTCTTAGGGTTTGTGACTTTAAAGATAAAATATTGTCCTTTACTCTGTCATTCTTCAGTAACCATTGAAATATGTAGGCCCATAAACACTGAGTCAGGATAAAATGAGAATCATGGAAGAGAGTTTTGAATTGCCATCTCAAGTCTGAACTTAGTTCCATTTACTATTCAGTGAGACATCTTTTTATTATTAATTATCAGTGTTAATTATAATAATGTGATGTGATGTAATAATGTTGAGAGTGAAGGGAAAAGAAAATAACATGTTTCTTAGATTGATGTACTATTTTGAGCTAATCATGCATCGATAGAGGTTACATTGTTATACATGTGCTGATGAACTTCAGTGAAAGAGCTTTATGATTTAGGATAAATATGTTTTCATGAAAAATAATCTTTTTTCCTATTCTCATAATATTTAATCATGTTCATAAATTTGGAAGAAGGTGCCCAAACAGTTTTTATATATAATTCTTCTCTGCAGATATGTGTCATGGAGCAAATGTTAGAAATGATTTTAAAATTACCGAATAATAGCAAATACAGCACAGTAGCCTGTGTCCATTCACAGAACATAATCTTAACTGTTTGAATGGGCTCAAATTTAGTTAATATTCTGAAATAAAGTTATGTAGCCCAACTTGTATTTAACATTAACATAATAATATTTAACATTCAGGGCCAATGACAGAAAACCATACATCTTTGTTTTGTGGGTTTATACCCATATGTAACCTGGCTAAAATGCAGCTTATAATCTTTGAAAGTAATGAAAAGAAAGAAAGCTCTGACCTTTGTTCTTTTGAAAATGAGAGTGAAAAGCATCATTTACTTGTCTGGATATAGGATGGGAGCCATTATGATTGTATCAGCCTGATACATATTCGAAGGTCTCAGAAAAGTTGCTCCTGTAACCACTGGGCTTTAGTCTTTCTCTCTGGAAACTGAGGATCACTATACTTATTGTCTGTTATATTCTTTAAATCAGAAGAGTACTCCCAATATGCAGGTTTTACAATTGAGTATATCACCCTATTTAAGTCTATGTTTAACTATGAGCTTATGTGATGTGGCATACTTTGTAATACCAAGTAATTATTATTGTCTAAGAAATGAATAAGTTACCAGGGCAGTTATTGATACTGATTTGACTGGCTAAACTATTGGTAGCTGCTGTTATAAAGTTAATTTATTCCTGGTCTTTGAAATTTCTAGAAGGTTATATTTCATTGAATTTCATTTTGTCATTTTCCTACGTTCACGTGAGAAACTTATAAGATTTGGTGACATTAAAATATGGCTCTAATTTATAAGCATAATCTGCTAATATTGTTTCATTTTAATAGACATTAAGTATGATTTCTTTACTTCATTGTTAAAAATTATGCCTCGAAATTGAAATTGAGAGAAATTATATGTGACTAAGAATCACAATGTCATGAGTGCCCACAGAAATTTTATTGAAAAAGAGCCATATTTTTTCAAAAAATTTACAATATGTAAAGCACTTTGATTATATAACACTAAACCATCCCAGATTCTTAGGCTGCACATCATACCAAATGACTTTAGAAAACAAAATATAAATGATACCTGAGACTTGATCTAGTTGTCTATAAACACTTAATATAACTTCAGAAAAAGCTCAGAAATCTAAAATATAGGATTGTTAGTAGAAACAAAATCGTTTACATATAGTATTAGCACAGGCTTCCCTAACACATTATGGATTTCACTCTAGGACAAGTCTCTTTAATGCCATCTTTATCTGCTACACGATGCATGAAATCTACTTTCTGTTTTAGAACTGCTAATGACCTCTGACCCCTTTAGTGGAGACACAATGTGACCTTTCTATTGTCATCGGCTTTCATTCTCTTGAAAATTCTATGAATTTTTATTACAAGTTTTTTTAAACCAAGCTGAGGCTTCAACAAATTACTTGACACAGATGAGATGAAGTTGTTGAAGTAGTGTTAGATAAGTTTTACAGCCAGCATGTGTGCTGCCGAAGAGTACAAAGCCAGTGTCCTACAATGTCATACACCAGTAACTGCTGAGCCTACTATTGGATAAATACATCATTTTATGGAACATTGATTGTTCTATAAACCCAATGGAGTATTATGCTCTATGATCAAACCATTTAGATTGTGTGTAGAGCACAGAAAATGCCATATTCAGGATGGTACTAAAAGTGCCATTTGTGTATTTTATGGATGTCATTACAGGGGAAACTTCTCTCTGTAGGCCCTGTTTACTGCAAAATTTTTTAGTCTGTAATGACATTTTTCATTCACAACGTATGCCTTCAAGAGAGGGGGCCTTTGTTTTATTTGTTTCATTCGAGTTTACTGCACAAATTCTGTACATTTTAATTAAATGTAAGCTTAACAAAAGCATAAGGTATTTATTCTGTTGGAAAAAAAATGATGACAGTAACGAAAGAATAATACACACACACGCGCACACACACACATACACACACACATGAAGTAGTCAGGTGCTAACCCCTATCTGTGGCTTTCCAAAAGCACAGCAGACAACTAAAGGGGACCATTAACAGGTTTGGGTTGGTTTTTTTGGGGGGGGAGGGATAGGAATTTAACCCTTCCATCCCTTACAGTTATGGATTTGTTGTGCCTAAGTTGCAGAGAATTTCACTTTAGAAGGAAAAACCAGAATACAAGGAGTCGATAAAAAAGACATTCATTTTATAATGGCTTTCTGAAAAAAGAGCCTTTTAACGATCTATTTCCCTAAAAAATACAACCCTCAGCCAAATAATCCAAAAAATAATTTCTTGATCTCAACAGAGTATAAACTATCATGCGCTTTCCAATAGAAGTCAATAATCTATCTTCGAAAGTCTTGATGCTCTCTGCAAGCTATAGGTTTAGGATTCATGGACTGACAGTAGATTACATTCTAACCTCAGTAGAGAATCTTTCACACAAAGCTTCATTGTGCACTGTTTGAAGTAAAGGGGTAGGGGGACGAGTGGGAGAGGGGGAAGTAATAATGAATTTAAAGATGGCACCTGATTAGCTACTATGTACTGTGTGAAGATCAGACTTTGTCTTTAAATAATATGGAGAGTAATGCAAATATTATGTTGAACAAGAGTTGTCCATTAAAGAACCGTCCAAGGATGGGACTTAGGTAACAGTTTGAGTTTTTCGTTTTCCAGATATCTGCTGTTTGGTTATTTGGACTCCAAAAAAAAAAAAAAGAAGAAACTTGTGTCATCTGCAATTCATATTTACTAAGAGGATCTCTGAAATCGAAGTTGATGTTCCCAGTAAATTCCTAGTCCAGTTAAAATTTAAAGTTACAGTAGAGATTCACATTAGTTTAAATGACACTTGAACTTCTACATAGCTCAACATTAATTCATTATAGTTGAAATGGAAGAATCTTCCGTGGGTGAATCTTTTACAATCTGATTGAGGCTGTTACATTTTATAGGAGCCATTTTTCAAAGCAGTACTGACAGCACTCGAAGTTATTAAATTGCTGAATCAAAAGATGGACCTGCAATCGCATTTATGAACTGTGATGGAATAGCTGGGCTTGCACCGAGCTGAGGTTAAGATGTTGGTGTAGTTTAAGCTTCATCACACCCCTTAGTGACAGCAGTATTTACCCATGTAGTTTACTTTAATGGTCAGGAAGTGGCTTAACTCACCTCTGGATTCAAATAGATTAAGTAAGCTGCTCAGAATAGCATAATTATCAGTGCTGCAAGGGATTCACTGGATAACTCTGCACCCAAGAGACTTTCTTTCAATTGCAGAGTAAAGGCTGGAATTGCATAGCCCTAGAAATATACCATTTATTTCAGGGAATATCCAAGAATAGGATCCCTAGCTTTTTCTTCCCCCAGCCAAAAAGCTTCCTCCGTCTCTGAAAATAAGGACAGTATGGCACCATCCAATTTCAAGGCTACTTTTGTTTGTGCCCATTACTTTTATTTCCTTTTTCATCAAAGCTGAATCAGACTCTAAAATGACCTAGAAAATAAGAAAGAGACAGGAACAAACTAGAATAAATTCAGTAAAGATGAGTAAAATAGAATATAACTGGCAAAGGAGGCGAAACTACAGAGTGGTACAGTGATGGGGGATGAGGGGAACCTTTTCTTTGGAATCAGAAGACTGGGGATTATATTCCAGTTTTGGCAACTAGGTGTGTCATACTAGACGAATTGTTTAACCTTGCTGAGTCTGTTCCTTTATCTCTAAAATAGGAGTAATACTACTTGTCCTACCTGCCTCCACAAGATTATTTTGAGGGAAGCACTTTGTAAATCTTAAAGAGATCAATTTGAGCTATTTGTACATTACAAATGGCAAAAAAAGAACTTGAAAGTGGAAAAAAAATCTAGAGGTCTGAAAAAAAGAGCCTTTTAACAATCTATTTCCCTAAAAAATACAACCCCCAGCCAAATAATCCAAGAAATAACTTCTTGATCTCAACAGAGGATAAACTACCATGCACTTTCCAATAGAAGTCAATAATCTATCTTTGAAAGTCTTGATGCTCTCTGCAAGCTATAGGTTTAGGATTCATGGACTGACAGTAGATTACATTCTAACCTCAGTAGAGAATCTTTCACACAAAGCTTCATTGTGCACTGTTTGAAGTAAAGGGGTGGGAGGATGAGTGGGAGGGGAGAAGCACTTTGGAAAAGTGGGGAAAAAAAAATCTAGAGGTCCTCATAGATGGCAAACCGAACATCAACCAGTTAATGTTTACTTTAAAATTTTTATTTCAATTAACAAGCATTTACTTTTCTCCTTTCCACCACAACCTCTATGACAAATATGTGTAGTCAAGTAAAAGAAATCCTAGCATTGGCCACATCAAAAGAATATTTCTCATTCTGCATCTCGACTCTAGACAAGGTAGTAGACATGCTTAGACATTATCCAGTATGCTTTTATATATATATATACATATATATATATATAGCATTTAGCACAGCGCTGGGAACATTGGAAGCACTCAGTAAACACCCGTTAATTGATAATAGCTAACATTTATATAGCATTCACTATGTGTTGAGTGCTTTATAGTTCTTATCTCATTTGATCCTCACAACAACCCTGGGAAGTCGGTGCTATTATTATTTCCATTTTATAGATGAGGAAATTGAGGTAAAAAGGGGTTAAGTGATTTGTCTAGGGTCACATGGCTAATTAAGTGTCTGAGGCAAGATTTGAACTCAGGTTTTGTCTTCCAGACTTCAGACCTGGCCCGTATTCTACTATATAAGAACATGGGTCTTCATCATTGCTGGTAGTGAAATAAAAAGAAACAGGATATTAGAGAAACAAAGGTTTAGGTTACATGAATAGACAGTGAGAGTGGTTATTCATTAGAAGAGAATTTGTAGCATCTCCTCAGTGCTTAGCATAACATATCAGACAATAAGCACTTAGTAAATGTTTGATAACATCAGATAAATGGTTGATTGATCCTCTGGAGCAATCCTCAAAAATAGGAAATTTGCACTGGTCTTAAGTAGCTCACAGTAATAAATTCATATAGCATTTTCTTTATATACCACTTCAAATTTATAAACTGCTTTTACATACATTACATGGTAAATTCCTCCTAAAATGAAAGAGATAGAACCTTGTAGCTCTGGGAAAGACTATAGATTACTTGGTTCTAGCTCATGTTAAGATAGGATTCATTTTTATGTTTCACTTCCACACTTGGTGACACTGCCTATGAGATGGAAAGATCATGGTATAATAGTGCATTTCAACAGTATATCTCTTTGCTCGCCTGTTCCACCCCACACCCCCCTTTAATTCAGAATCCACAATATGGAAGTGACCTTTCTTTTGAAAAAAAAACCTCTTCAGTTTCAACTCTCCATTTCCCTTGCCAAATAGAGGGTTTTCCCAGTCCCTTTGCAAGTTGAGATAGAAAAATTTGATGCCACTAAAGTTTCAACTGTTGAATGAGCAAGACCAGAGTATATTAAGGTTCTCAATTTGACAAGAAAAATGTCTCATATATCAATAGGCCCAAATAAGTTTTGGCCTTCTCCAGGTTATGATCAGGCATGTAGAAGGAGTTTCTTCCCATATTTAAAAATCAATATGTTTCTGTGATACTTTTCTGACTCTGAGACATCATAAGCTACTGGAGGGCATTCCATATCTAAACTAAGAGTCAATCAAAGGAACTAGTGGGTTTCTTTTTAGTAGGATAAGTGAGTATTAAACATTTGTGCTTATAATAAGGACAAAGACTTAAAAAAAAACTATGCTAAAATGGTTTTAAAAAAAGGTAACTGCTTTTGAGATAGCTGGTGTAGTCCATTTAGAAATGGAAATTTTCAGTGTAGCTGTCCTCTTAATTATCAGTCCGTTGTAAGAGATAGTGAAGACAAAAGTGATAGAGAAGAACATAAATCAGATTTACAATGAAAATGTGGGCATTGTGTCTACTTCAATGTTTGAATGCCTTAATGTGACTACAAAGATTATAGTTTAAGGTTATATTTTATTCCACTAAATTACAAGGAAATCATTGCTCTATATCATATATTATTTGGGAAGATTAGTGATGTGCACAGACATGTGCCTGCATATGGATGGTAGATATTTCATATATCTACAGATATATGTATAAGCATCTATAATATCGTGAAAAGAACATTAGACTTGGATTTGGAAGACCTGTGTTCAAATTACTACTCTGCTAATTTTACCTCTCTGGGCTTCACTTCCCTTATCTATAAGATTAATTGGGTAGACTAGGTCACTTCTAAAAGCCCTTCCTCTTCTAAATCCTATCTTTGTACATTCTGTAATTTTCTTTACATTAAAAGATACTGTTGCTGAGGATTTCCTGGGCTAGAATTTATATAAGTAGTAGTGTATGTTGAAAACAGCTGCAGGGGCAGGTAGGCAGCACAGTGAATAGAGCACCAGCCCTGGAGTCAGGAAGACCTGAGTTTGAATCTGGGCTCAGACACTTGGCACACTTAATAGCTGTATGACTTTGGGTGAGTCACTTAACCCCAATTGCCTTGCCTCCCACTCACCAAAAAAAAAGAAAGAAAGAAAAAGAAGAAAACAGCAATAACTAGTCTCAAACCATTCATGCTCCACAAACATTTGAAAAGAAAGATGGCTGGTTGGGGTTAGTGAATAAGCTTCTTTGGATAAAATGGTGAGGAGCTTCATTACCTCAGTATTGTCCTTAGCTCCTTTCCTCTCCTTCATGCCTTCTATCTGGGCAATTACCAACCACTTTGTTGCTGGCTCTTCTTCTGTAACATGGCTCACGTCCATTCCCTTTTCTCCATCTCCTTTTACAAAGCTTTCAGTCCCTTCTCCAGTGCATCCTCTGATCATCAGCTAAAATAGTTTTCCTAAGTCAAAGTTCTGACCATGTCCCTTTCACCATGTCACTTTCCTATTCAAAAGCCTTCAAGGGCCAAAATATGAGCTCCTTACTTTGCCACTTAGAGTCCCCAGCCATCTGATCCCCACCCACCTTTCTAGTCCTGTTTCATACTGTTCTTTATAAACTCTGTATCCCAACTAAACTCACATCCTCGTTGTTCCCCAAACTTGATACCCCAACCTCCATGCATTCACACAGACCGTTCGTTCCTCCTTCCTGGAACGTTCTGTCTGCTTACTCCTGTCTTCAGAACCTTTGTCTCCCTTAAGGCTCAAATCAGATCCTGTCTCTTCTGTGAAACTTGTCCCAATTCCCCCTGGACACTGGCCATCTTTTCCTTGTACTGAACTTATTCATGAGAGGCAGCCTGCTAAGCTATCCCAACTCCAACCCCAGCTATGTGACCTCCCTAGGACTTAGCAACTGAGTCTTTGTTGATGAGTTGTGATACATTTGATGGAAGAAAGGCCCACCCTACAAATTCCCCCTGCTAACAAGATTGCAGATTCTTCACATATTTCAAAGAACATAATATTTCTACCCCTACTGTATCCCCCAGTAGAATACAGGCTTCTCAAGGGCAAGGACTGCTTCCTCATTGTCCTTATATCCCCCATTACTTTGCATAATGCCTGAAACATAGTAGATATATAATAAAGGTGCATGGAATGGAAATAAATTTATAAAAATATATATGAATGTCATAATTTTGATGATATACACAAATCATGCATTATCTTTCTGTACTGTACTTTCAAACGTGACATTAATCTAAATGAACACTGTTCTTTGTTATTATAGCAATGATAACAGTTCACATTGACATGATGCTTTAGTATCTACGTAGCACTTTTCATATCTTATTTGATCCTCATGATTGCCATAAGAAGTATTTTTTTACAGGTGAAGAAGCAGAGACTTACAGAAGGTAAGGAATTTGCCATAGGCTGCATAGCTAGAGAGCAGAGATTGTACCTGGGATCTCTAAGCTTTCTACTGTGTTATTTCTTTAACCACACTTATAATGTCATTCATATCAGGAAAAAATGCCATAAGAAACTCCTTTTACCAATGCAGCTCTGCAGCAGCTTTGCAACTTGTAATCTTTTGAGTTGCCTATGGCACCGAGAGGTTAAGGGCTTCACCCGGGATCATACAGCCAGTTTGCATCAGATAAAGGACTTGAACTCAGGTCTTCCAGACTCCAAGATTGTCTCTCCATTTATCATGCCATGCTATATCCTGTCTAATAAGAGATGATTCACAATTATATTTCTGTTGTTGCTATTTCTAAGTCTATAGATTCTTGTTTGACTTGCCAAAACCTTTTCTAAGAATATATGGTAACTGAGCATTTTCTTTCCTAGGAATTGTCTCCAAGTCCTATGAATGCCGCCTAAAGGGCCAGGGAGCGACCTTTGTGGAAACAGACAGTCCTTTTACTGCAGCTGCCCTGGCAGAAGGGTCTCCAGTCAAAGAAAAGTCCCTTAGAAGCAGCAAGAGGCAGGCACAGTCAGCCGAGCAAGTACAGCAGGTCATCATTATCCAGGGCTACAACGGTGACTTTGCAATTGATGCCTCAGTGGAGGAGACTGCAGCCGCCACCCTTCAGACTTTGGCAATGGCTGGCCAAGTGGCAAGGGTGGTTCATATTACAGAGGATGGGCAGGTCATTGCCACGAGTCAGAATGGCTCCCACGTGGGCAGTGTGGTACCAGGACAGATTCTGACTGAGCAGTTAGCAGATGGGGCCACACAAGTGGTGGTTGTAGAAGGCGCGATGGGAGGCACCGAAGTGGGAGGATCTGCTGAGCCAGATGGTGCCGTGATGCAACAGGTGATGAAGCAGGAAATGTTAGATATTGCTGAGGCGGCGGCCCCTCCTTCTGACTCATCTTCTGCACTTGATGCGTTGCTTTGTGCTGTCACTGAACTAGGAGAAGCAGAAAATAGGACTGGACACCAGGAGAGAACTAGGTCTGGTCATAAAGATGTCTTGATACAGATGCCCAGTCATGAGGCATCCAGTGTTCCTGCTGAGCCTGAAGCACAAGAAATACAGATGTTCCATGAGATTCAGGAAAGTCCCTCAGACGTGGAACCTATGGAAGTAGTGACCCAGGTTATGCGCCCATCAACTATCATTGCATCTCAGGAGCGAGCACAGGTTGCCTTTAAAAAGATGGTTCAGGGAGTACTCCAGTTTGCTGTCTGTGACACAGCGGCAGCAGACCAACTGATGAAAGAGGGTGTCACTCAGGTCATTGTCAATCAGGAAGGAACCGTTCATATGGTAGCCAGGGAAGGGTCTCAGATCATAATGCAAGAAGCGGGGAGTCATGCCCTGAGCATGCCAGGAGAACACGTGGATCTAGTTGAATCTGATGGGGAGATCTCACAAATCATTGTGACTGAAGAATTAGCCCAAGCCATGGTCCAAGACTCCAGTGACAACTTCACAGAAGGCACCACGCATTATATCGTAACTGAGCTGCCCCAGGGGGTGCAGGATGAACCAGGTGTGTACTCCCATACTGTGATTGAGGCCACTGACTCTCAGGAGCTTTTGCAGGCTGACACTGCTCTAAATGCTGAAGCCGTGGCCCCTGACGTTGCAGGGGAACAGTTAACAAGCATGGTCATTTACACCCAGGGCGGCTCCCCAACAGCAGCAGTAATTCAGAGCCAAAGAGAAAGTAATGAACTGCAGGAGCTGCAGGAAGCATGAGACCCTGCATTTTGTAAGTTTGAACCAAGGCAGATGTAGAGAGATAACAGACGTGGGTAGGCACTATGTTGCCTGAACTTCATTTGTAAAATCTTCCAAATAATGATGGCATCGCTCCATCCGGGTACCAAATATGCACTTGCTGTGAGGTTAATGTCAACTCCTGTTGACAGGTCACCCCATCTGCTTCACAAGCTGAAGAATTCTGCCCACGTTGCAGAGTGGGATTCAGAAATTTGAACAGGCAGACTAGGTTGCAAAATGGAAAAAAAAAATCGCCAAAAAGAAATCTGATGGGTTTTTGTTCTTTGTTTGGGTTGTACACTTTTGTTGCAATATGGCTCCCTGGTTTAATCCCCCATTTCTTGTCCACTTGTATTTCTAAGAAGATACTCCCTTGTTTTTGACTTTAAAAAAATGTTTTTTCCCCCCATTCCACTTTTTAAAATATTTTCCCTTGAGAAAGAAAACCAAGAAAACTATGCCTTTTGACTTAAGACATTTCTGCTCTTATAGTCTGGCATGCTTACTGTTTTAACAACATTTTATACAATTGGTTAAAATTAGCAGCTACATTTATTATACTTTATAAACAGTAAAACTTTCATTCAGTTTCCTGAAAGTTTAGGATCACAGTGTCCCCAAATAAAACAGGGAAGTATAAGTTGGTTTGCATTTTACATATAAAGCCTCTCTCTTTGAAAATGCTTACTTAATTCATTGTTCTTCATTGCACTCTACATAAAGATTTCCTTTTAAGCATATGGTTATGAAAGCCTTGAACTATGTATTCAGTAAAACTGTACCTTGGTTTAGAAAGACCTGATGCCTGTAATTTTGACACCATTTCATACATAGTCTGTATATGAAATGTGCATTCTGGGAAATACTGTTCATATCAATATTTTGCCCTTTTAAAAATGGTTCCTCATATAAATATCATTTTGCAGGATTTTTGTGAGTGACTTTGAAATGTTGGGCTTTTATGAAAATTCTGACATTGACACTGCAAGTAGAAAAAGATGACCTTGTAATCTGTTGTTTTGCACCAGAATGCCAATTATTTGTGTTTAGATGTGGACTTACAGCAACTGTTCAATGCAAGTTCATGTTCACATAATTTGTTCCTGATTTAATTGCTTTTATTTCTTTTTTAAAAAAAAAAAAAACCTGTAAAATAGCTCCTCCTCCCCAATGTTAAGGTTGTTTTGTTTGTTTTGGTTTTGGTTTGTTTGGGTTTTCTTTAAAATAAAATGGTAGCATTAAAAGAGAAACACTATGATGTTTCATTTTAAGAAGTCAACAGAATGGGCACTCAGTTGGAAAAACCCAGAAATCTATTTCTTATGTCTGAATATCACTGCTTGCTTTTCTCTCCGCATGCTTTCTTGATAAGGGGATGATGACAAAGCATGCTAATTTCTAAAATGCATATCTCTCATGTTTGACATAATTTTTTTCAGTATTTGGGTTGTGATCCAGGCAAGCTTCCATGATAACATCACATCTTTTCATGGTGACTGTGCTAAAGTTACCAGCTTTTGTACGGGGAGGGAGGAAAAGGAGGAGAGGAGAGGAAAAGAGAGGAAAGAGAGAAAGAGAGAGAGACAGAGAGAGAAAGAGAATGAGAAAGAGAGAGAATAAAGGATGACACTTTTTTTTTAAACAATGCTTTTAAAATATGCTTTCTAAGAGAACTGCATAGAAAAGATGCTTCACTGAAAGGCTGAAATATGCTTTCCTTGGTCTGCTTATAGAGAGCTGCTGTCTTCTCACAATATCATGTTCAGTGCTTTGGGTTTTATCCATTCCTACCTCCAAAAAAAGTAAAATTTCAAGTTTGACACCAAGATTCATAATTAGCTGAGTTTGACTTGCTCATCTTTCTTAAAAATGGCAGGCTGTTCACTTATTCTTAAACACTGTCTACAGCAAACAGTGACAGGACCAACTCCCGTTTGTTATCAGGATAAAGGTGACCTTTACAAAATGATGGCCCTCTGCAAGATTCTCACAGATATTCAAAAAAACGGAATGTTTTTCTGTGGAAATATTTCTTCTTGATCATTTCTCCTGTTAACTGTAGCCCTGTGGTCTTGCAGCTTGGATGCTAATTCCTAACTCTGCTCAGTCCTGTATGGCTAACCTTTCTGCTGCAGTACAGGGTGTTGACACTGACATGCTGCAGTTTACCATTTGTGATTTATTTAGGATAAATATGTCTCAGGTGGCATTTAATCCTTCATAAAACCAGTGTAGCCTACAGTGTCAAACCAGCAATCACATTGTACGCACAATGAAAAGAGCAGACCTTTGCATAAAAAAACTGTGCAGAAGGTGTTTCTAGACTCAGAAGTATTAAAAAGGATTCACTAAAGCTATTGTATACTGTAATTACCTATAGAGCCGGGTTAATGTTACCTCTCTTTTCTCTCTCATTACACAACTATTGGAATGTAAGGAAGTTTAAAGAAGCGCGCACACACACAAATGTGTGCCTCAAAATAATGAGGCATGGCAGGTTTTGTGAACAGGGGACGTTTATTGTAGCATGAATTGTCTGCAAAGAGGAAAAGTCAAATTTGGTTCTCGAGGGCAAGTTGGAAGCTCTCTCTGTGGTTTTCAAATGGGGCAAATAGAGAGCCAAGGTCTGAGAGCCAAAGGGCAAAGTGAGGACAGAGCAAACGGGGAAATTGTGTATAGAGAATACAATCTGATGAGGCCAATTAAGTGATTCAACTTCAAGGACTGTGGGCACACCAGGGAAGACCTGAATTGCTTGAGTTAATATCTAGAAATAGTTTGGATTGTAATTGCTTTCTGAAGATGCATTCCTATGCTAAAGGAAAAGGTGGGTAGTGCTGTTCCTGTATGGGGAAGATTACCAAATAATTTTCCAAAGCAAGAGCCTGTTTTCTGGAAAATGAAGTCTCAGCCAGGGAAGAGCTCGGCTACTTGAGATACCTTTCAGCAGGGCTATTAGTCCTTATCCTGCAAGCTTCATTTGAGGCAAGAGGTTCATGGGCAGGGAAAAGCAATGAAAAGAAGAGAGTGAGCCAAAAAAAAAAAATGATGACATTGAAATGTTTTCTATGAGAAACAAAGAAAAAATGTCCATAGTTTATGACCACCTCCTATGGGTGTTGAGTTATAGGGCCTCAAGCCCCAGTGGCATTTATAAGTTCTGGCCCAGCAGTAGAGATGGTGACTTGAGAGTCATAGAAGAAATACCTAGAGGATCCTTGTAGATATTGATTTAAACCACACAATCAGAGCCCAGGCAAATCTTGGCCCTAGGGCAGGCATGGTTAAAATGCTACCCTACCAGAGGCTGCCTCAACTTCCTCATACCACTAGGCCTCTCAGGCCATAGGAATGTGAGCTGGTGTGCTCTCATCTGGTGGAGTAGCACATAAACAAATCTGGGGCCCGATGGATGGCTCCTAGGGTCTTTTTATTGTTTTATTTTGTTTTCAGTTTTGCCAGACCTTTAACTTCCATGAACAGAAGAGTAAAAAAAAAAAAATGACACAAGGAAAGAAGTTGCAGCACTAGCTAAGAATTCTAAAGCAGAGTGAGTTCTAGCCAGAGGACTGAGTAACAAAAAAAGGTCATTCATTTGGAAAAATAAAAAAGAGCAGTGGGTTTTCCCTCATTTTAGGGCACATGATTAGCCCCTACTCCCTTAAAGAGCAGGCCCAGCTCTCTTAAACAGCCTGCCCCTGTTCCATCTTGTTGAAGAATACAATTCGTTTTCTACTCCTCTAGGGTGATATCATTTTACATGAAGAAAAAAGTTAGCTCAGATGGCAGTTATACGTTTCGGAAGCACCTTCTAATCAGGGATTGGTGATTCATTATTAGCTTCAGCAGGCGATCCATCTGACATGTAAGGGGAAAAAATTAGCAGCTGTCACTGCATGATGAGTTAATTTCCTGATAGGCCTGACACTGAAAAGCCATTTGGAGACATGGAGATGGCTGATGAGAAAACCTGCCGCTGCTTTATAATTGGAGAAAAAGAAAGGGCAGAGAAAGAGATGGGGGAGGGGCTCCAGCTAATCTACAAGTGGGGATGAATGTTTGTATATTTACTAAAAAGGCTGCTCCATGATAACCTCTATTACTGACTGAGCTTGGCACCGTGGATACTGAAGGCCAAGCCAGCCTCTCCTTGCCTTGCTATCTCATTGTTTCTGGGCACCTGTAATTAGTACACAAGCTATTTTACTCTGACTTGGCTCCATGTGAGTGTGGTGTACAAGCATGGGATTGGGCGAACCGGTGGTGACACTGAAACCTGACATTTTAGTGTAAAGGAGAGAACATGCCGCTCTCTTTTGGATAGTTCCCTCTTCAGTTTTGTTAATTGACACTCAGGATTGCATTCACACACACACAAAAAATTTTGATAACTGCACACACACAGACACACACACACTCAAAAGCTAAAAGTAAACAAATGAAAGGTGAAACACATATCGTGGTAAGTTTAGGATGTGAAAAGAAAGAGGAAGAACAGCTTTGCAGAATGTGCATAGAAGGAGACAAGGAGGCTCAAAGTATCTCACAGTGAGTATGTAAAGAGTCTGGTTTCTTTCAAAACTCAGCAATTGCTTTTTCCCATAGGATCTGCTTCAGGTCAACAGACTGTCTGTCTCTGTCTCTTTCTCTCTCTGTGTGTCTCTGTCTCTGTCTCTCTCTGTGTCTCTCTCCCTCTCTGTCTCTGTCTCCGTGTGTGTGTGTGTGTTTCTCTCTGTCTCTGTCTCTCCGTGTCTCTCTCTCTGTCTCTCTATATATATGTGTGTGTATGTGTGTGTGTGCACATATACATATATATATAAAATGTTAAAACTCTAAAGGCAGAAATAAAAGCAGAACAGAAACTGTGCCACCAGCTTTTAAAAAGTGATCAGGTATATGCTTACAGAGCATTCACATGTTGATATCCACGAAATTTGTGTGTGTGTGCCTTGCCTGTAAGCTCTGAGCTGGCACATTTGTATGTTTGAGGGCACTAGGATTATTGTGGATATCATTTTAAATAACAGTGTGGGCATGTGAGGCATAGAATCCTGGACCTTATCCCTTGTCTCTATTACCTACCTTATCTTCTTGATCTCTAAAATGAAGAGCCAATATTCTGTTTAAACAAGAAAATATTATCCTTCAGTTTTAGGCATAGAGCAGAGACCTGACTTTCTTCAAAATATTTCCATGATGGAGGACAACAAACTAAGGCTGCTCTGCTAGAGAAGGAAGTAATATAATGCATATATGTGGAAGCGTATCATGGATCAGAGAGTCACCTGTGCTGGAAAAAAATGCTATCAAAGATGTTTTACAAAAATTAAATAAGTCCATTATAAATCTCCTAGTCCAAAAATCATTTACTTATGCCAAGGCTGTGCATTTTCAATAACTTTTAACAAATTCTTTCAAAATGACCCAATTTCAACATGGCTTTCAGCATCATAAAAAGAAAATTTATAACTGAGATAAACATGAACATATGGACCAGTCCTCTGTCAGTGTCATTTCCAATCCTTTCCGGAATAGTTCATGTACTCTTTTAACAAGTCCTTGAATGGAGGAAAAAAAACTCATGCTATAGAAAAGGAGACAATCTTTTCCAAACTGGGGGCCCAGTTCTAGATCTGGGGTGCATTCTGAAGATTTCACTGTGACTGACAGAGTATCATCTCCAAGTTTCATGTCAGTTCATTGGATCATAATATGGTGGAGCTGGGAGTATAGAAGCCATCTAAGCCTAATCCCCTCACTTACAAAAAGGAAACTGAGGCCTCCAGAGTTTTAAGTGACTTACCCAAATTCACACAAATGGTAGGGCCTATACTCCCCTACAAATTCAATGGTCCTTCCACTACACTGTGTTTCCCCTCTTCTTTGGAAAATGCCCTATGCAATCATGGGCAACATGATCTTACTTTAAAGGCTAAATTTCATTTCAACACAATATAATTCCTAGCGACTAAGCCAAACTTCAGATAGAATCTGATGAAAAATAACCTAAATGACAACTCGAACCCTTCTCACTTTTGTAACCAGACATGGCCTAAATGAAACAAAGATTTCAAAGTTTAAAAATTCTTAAAGCTTACTTTCATATGTAATTTTACATCCATCATCCTAATTTTTTCCCCTCCCAACAACCCTGTTAGATGCTAGTATTATCCCCGTTTACAGATAAGGAGACTAAGGCTGAGAGAGATTAAGGAATTTGCCCATGGTCATAATAAGTTTCAGAGGCAGGATTTGAATATGTCTTCCTTTTTTTTAACCCAATGATGTACCCATTATTCAAAATATATTAATGATGTTTTTGCACCAATAAAACATTTATTAAGTATCTGCTATGTTCGAGACACTATACTCAATGCTGGTGATAACAGTGATAAAAACAAAACAATTCTTGCCCTCAAGGAGCTTATGTTCTATTGAGGGAATCAACATGTCCATATATAGGTAGTAACGTTCTCTCAGATCACCTCAGCAATGAATTTTCTGCAGTGCTTTGCTCACAACAGCCCCGCAAAGAATAGATTACAAATACTATCATCCCTATTTTATAAATTCAAAGGTTTAAACAAGCTGATCATTGGAAGTACAGAGATCCATAATATGGTTAGGACAAGCAAAATGAACCATCTGATTAGCAGTCACTAAGCAAGAGAATTTCCTACCAGGATGACCAAAGGGATAACAATAGAACAGAAAATAAACATGTCACCATGGGCGTTATTGTGCCAGATTATTTGATACATATGGGGTTGGGGTCTATCCTACCAAGTCTCTCTTCCAAACTTAAGTCTTATAATGCACTAAGATCTCTGTCTTTCCTCAAGAGAGCATGGTAGTTGTTTGTTGTGCCTTTACAAATTTCCCATCTTCCCAGTGGCCAGGGTAACACAAAATCTTTATTTCAGAACTGCTTTGTCAGAACTTCACCTACCTGTATAGCCCTCACTCCTTCCGTCCCCACATCTCCCATTCCTCTCAGACCACACCAATGTACTTGTAATTCTAATGTAAATATTTGTGCATGTCAACCTCCTAAGTCGATTTCAACACACATCAGTTTAATACTGTATTAAATGGGCAGGTAGGTGGCACAGTGAATGGAGTGCCAGGCCTGGAGTAAGGAAGACTCACCTTCCTGAGTTCAAATCTGGCCTTAGATGCTAGTTGTGTGACCCTGGGCAAGTCACTCAACCCTGTTTGCCTCAGTTTCCTCATCTGTAAAACAAACCAGAGAAGAAAATGACAGACCACTCCAGTATCTTTGCCAAGAAAATCCCAACTGAGGTCACGAAGAGTCAGAAACAACTGAAAACAACTGAACAATAATAATTTATTATCCAGATATACCCCGATAGGTACTGGGAATAAAAAGAAAAAAATGAAACTTCTTGCTGTCAAGAAGTTCACATTCAATGACAATGCTACAGAACATACACAGATAAGTAAAATACAAGTAATTGGGGGTGAGAGGAGGATGACAGAGAACAGCAAGGGTGAAGAGTAAAGACTTCTCATGGGACGCAGCACCTGGACTGAGCCTTAACAGAAACTAGGGATTCTCAGAGGCAAGGAGGGAATACATTTCATGTGTACTTGTGCAAAGGCATGGAAACAGATGAAATGTCTAGTTTTAAGAGCAGATGGCTCTCTGTTTTGGTTGGAACATGGAAAGGAGCAAGGTAAGGAGAAAGAAGACTGGAACGGTGGGAGAGGTTAGGTTGGCAACAGGGAGATATTTGAGTGTTTTGAGTAGGAGAGTGACATGGTCAGGCCTGTGCTTTAGGGAAATTACTTTGATGGGTGAATGGAGGATGGATTGGAGTGGAGGGAGACTTGAGGCAGCCAGACCCAGCAGCATGGTATTCCAGGTGTGAAGTGATAAGTGCCTGCACTAGAGTAGTGGCATTATCAGAGGAGAGAAAGGGGTGTATTCAAGGGATGTTGCAAAGATTCAATTGGCAGGCCTTTACAACAGATTGGATATGTGGGGTGGGGTGAGAGATAGTGAGGACCTAAGGGTGGCAAGGTTGTGGGCTTGGAGCACTCAGAGAATAGTAGTGTCCTCAATAGTAATAGGGAAGGTAGGAGATGGGGGAGGGAAGAAAAAATAATGAGTTCAGTTTTGGACTTATTGGGTTTAAGATCTAGTGCATGTCCAGTTTGAGATCTGAAAGGCAGTTGTAGATGCAATATTGGAGGTTAGTAGACAGGTTGGGGCAGGATAGGTTTGAGAATCATCAGCATAGATGAGGTAATTAAATCCATGGAAGCTGGTGGGATCACCAAGTGAAGTAATATCGAGGGAGAAGAGAAGAGGGCCCAGGACAAGACCCTGAGGAATACCTACATCCTTTCCATCTTCAATACGCCATGATTTAGTTAGTTGTGCTATTCTAAGCATTTGTCTGGGAACCTGAAGGCCAGGGTCATACTCCCAGCACTGCCACAAACTGGCCAGAAGATCTTCAGAAAGTTCTTTTACTATTTAACAAACGTTCAGGAAGTCTTTTTTTTACTTGTAGCAATATTAGCTCCTTAAGGGTTTGAATATTCCCTGACCCTATCCTATTTTCCCCATTCTTGTAGTCATCTATATAGAGGCAATAACCATGAGCTGATGAAATCACCAAGGGAGAGCGTACAGGGAAAGAAGAGAACAGAGTTTTGTTCTTTGGGGAACAAAAAGCATTGGGGAACACTCATACTTAGAAGAGCAATGAACCAAAGGATGCCCCAAAGGTGTAGCCTGTGAGGCAGGTGGAAAATAAGGAGAGATCAGTGTCATGAAAACCAAGGCAAGGGGCAGCTAGGTGACTGGATAGAGTATGGGCCATGGAGTCAGGAGGACCTGAGTTAAAATTGGACCTCAGACACTAGCTGTGTGATTCTGGGCAAGTCACTTAACCTCAGTTGCCAATACAAAAAAAAAAAAAAAAGCAAAAGAAAGAGTATCCAGAAGGAGCTAGTGGTCAACTTTGTTGAATGCTGCCTAAAGACCAGTGGGTTTAGTTCTTAAGATCCCACTGATGACTTCCGAGAGAGCATTTTCTATAGAGTAGGGTCAAAAGCCAGATTGGAAAAGAATTAAGGAATAAGTATTTCAACATTTTTGCCAATAACCTGAATGAAGTAATTAAGGTATACTTTTCAAATTTGCATGTTGGCATGTTGGTGTGAACCTGGAAGGGATACCTAAGACTCGGTGAAAAAGTCATGGTCCAAAAAGATACTGAAAGATTAGAACAATGGACCAAATCCAAATAAGTGTAAAATCCTATGTGGGTTCAAAAAATCAGCTTTAACATACAATATGGTTACAATACAATACAATACAATAGCTAGACAACAGTTCTCATGAAAAAGAACTGAGAGTTTTAATGGAGTGAAAGCCTGATATGAAAAAAAAAATGGGATATGATTGCAAAAAGGCTAATACCATTGAGAGAAATGATTATTAAATAATCAATTATTGGGGAGATCTAGGTTTGTTTCTTTTTTTCCTTTCCTAGATCCTCATTCTCTACTAGGCCAAACCAGCATCTGAAGGACATTGTTGACGAATGAGACTGCCCAAATCCCCCAGGGTACATGCCTTTAGATCCTGGGTGGGAGACTCTACCCAAGTAGAGAACCTTACAAAGAATTAAATCTTGGTGAATTTCATCTAGCCCTTCGTGTTCCACTCTGTCAAATCTGAGTAGAGGTGGACCCCCTTCTGTCTAGATTGCCCTGGGGGGGGTAGTCTGGATAAGAGATAAGTATCTTTGGCCAAGATTGAGTGATCAATCATATCCCCCAAACTCTCATTAAAATAAGCACATCTCTCATTATAATATTCATTCTCATTCATTGTTAACCAATCAGACTTGATTGCCACCTTTAGGAACACCCACTCTTCTGAGGGCATATAAGCATTGAATGGGTTCTTTGGTATTCAAGAGTGCCACTGACCCCTTTTATTAATTATCTATTAGCATGATTAATAAAATTACCCAGAAACTATGTCTCTCAAACTTTTTATACAACACACCATCCTAGGCGGCATTTAGAGAAGCATAGTGACAAAAGTAATAGTTTCACTGTACTCTCATGGTCAGATCTCAGAAAGATGTAGGTTTGATATAAAGAAAAACTTCTTAACCATTAGAACTATCTAAAATTGAAATGAGCTTCATCAATAGATAATGGGTTCCCCCTCATCAGAGATCCAAGCAAAAGTTCCATGACTGCCCATCAGGTAGGTTGTAGGGGAAATTCATGGGCAGGTATGGGTTGGCATGGTCCCTTGGGAAGTCCCTTCCTGTTCTTAGATCCTTTGCAATGCTGTAAATGCACAGAAGACAAGTGGAGGGAAGCTTTCCAGGAGTAGTACCCTTTGCAGGAATTTACATGTGAAAGGGAGTATAGATACAGGATGACAGCTTAAAGGTCAATAATAAAAAATGTAATGTATATACTTGATCCACACAACAGTCTTTGAGGGAGGCATAATACGTATTATTAAATCCATTTCACAGATATGGAAACTGACACACATGGAATTTAAGTGACTCACCCCAGGTTACACAGTTGGTAAGTACTAAAGGTAATATTAGACCACAAATTACGGCATAGTTACCCAATACCATGCTGCTTTTCAAGGGGAGGCTTTTGGAGGCTTGGGGAGACCTTTGTATGCTTTCAGTGGAACGTGGAAGGTATGGGGAAGATACCAGTTGAAGAAGAGAAAGACTGAAGACTAGAAAGAGGGAATAACTGATGGAGTTAAGCTCATGAAGGAGTTAGAAAGAGAGGAGATGTGGGGCAGCTAGGTGGTGCAGTGAATAGAGCACTGACCCTGGAGTTAGGAGGACCTAGGTTCAAATCCAGCCTCAGACACTTAACACTTACTAGCTGTGTGACCTTGGGCAAGTCGCTTAACTCCAATTGCCCTACAAAAAAAGAAAAAAAGAAGAAAGAGAGGAGATGAAATAAAGGACACAAATAAGGACCACCTTATCCCCTGTAAAGTACTATGTGTCCCAATTTCCTCATCTGTAGAGTGAAGGGATTAGATCAAGTGACCTCTGAGGTCCTTTATTGCTCTAAAATGCTATGTCTCAGAGCAGGGGCAGACAAGTAATGAGAAATTTGAGGATGCACCCGGAAAAATAGTAGATGAAAATGCTGTGCCAGCAGCCATATGGACAATGCTTCATTGGACTATCTAGGTGGGGTGATAAAGATGAATAGACCACTGTATCAGCAAGCACCCTAGCACACCTAGGGCGGCTACTAGCACAGGT
>CM053587.1:200580025-200607407 GCA_028646515.1 Pseudochirops corinnae
AGCCTGGCGCCACAGGCACCACGTGACCACATTCAGCCTATTAGGGAACAGAGTATACTTTCAAATATCCAAGGGTCCTCAGAGTCAAGTAGCCACATTAGCAAAGGGCCTAGGGGCAGGGAAGATCTTCAGATTCCCATAACAACCACTGTCTGGGTTTTGTATTAGAAAGCTATCTGATATGATAAATATAACCGTTGGAATATATAACAAAGTATAATCACAATTCTGAAAGGTGGGTTGAGCTCATTCTCCTATATACTGACAATGGCTCAAGAAATTAAGAGAATAAATGAATGAATCTCTATATCTCTCATAGGCAGAAGAGAAGTTTTGTCACAGATGGGAGCCTAGGGGAGACCCTGACGAGAAACATGAGGAAAGAATGGTAATGGTCCACTAGAGTGCAGTAAACTGCATCAGAGCATATGGCCCATTGGTCTGTCAATAGGATGGGTTCGGTAACCAAATTCAGGCCTTGGGGTACTAGGGACCAATACCAGAAGGTTTCCTGGGCTCAGATCAGATACATCTGTTCCCATCCAAGTGTGATCCCATGGCAAATGTGACTTTCAGTGATAATGCCAGCTACTTGTCCCAGTTTTGTTGTCAGATAGAAACCAAAGCACCTTTGGGCATGAAGGAGTAAAGGGGGTAGGGGAGAGGAAGAAGGGAAGGAGAAACAGACATATTTTATCAACGTAAACGTCGAACCTTAAGACTGTAAGCTGCCTCAAGGCATCTATCAAGGCACGACCCCTGAAAGAGAGAACATTTGGTTGACACCTAGAGAGGATGCCTTTGGATCCCACTATATACTTTGTTTTCTTGTTCCAAAGGGTGTGGATCTCAAGACAGTCACCCTTACCAAAGGATAGTCAACCACAGGCCTTTTTCCCATTATTAGACCAGGTCCCATTTTCTTCCCCTTCATTTGGCTTCTTGTATGAGACTTATAATGTGGCCTGGATATTTTCCCCCAACCTCTTTCTAGGTGTTCGGTTATTTTCTTTCTGCTTACATTAATTCATGCAACCTTCAATTACTTTAAGTAGATTTCTTAGCCTCTCAAAGCTGTAGGCACAATCAACTTTTTTTAAAAAAGGTAGGTGGCCCAACGAGTTATACTAATTCCCATTCAGCAAGGAAGGTGGGGAGGAGGAAAAGAGCAAAACCTCTTTGACCACACGTAAAAACCAAGGAGAGTGATTTTAAATGTCTGGAACACAGCAGTCTGAATGTGGCTGACATGTCTTGTGGCAGGAATATTGTAAGGAAAGGAAAAAATGCATTATTTACCATCCTGTGATCTCTGATACTGATGGTCTGCTTTTTCCAGAAGACCAGTTTCCTGTCCTGCTGCTCCCCAATACCCAAACCTCCTCTCAGGAGTTCACTACTTCTAGGTGAAAGTGTCTCTGCTTTCCTTTTCCCTCCCTCCCTCCCTCCTTCTCAAGAACAGTGGAGTAATTTGGAAAATGTATTTGCTTGCCCTACCTGCCTGGCAGAGGACAGAAGTACAGCAGGCCTGGTGTTGAGGTCTTGGAGACAGACTGCCACTAGAATGTACACTGGAAACATTCGCCACTGATATAGGTCAGCCTTTCCTCCCTTTCTCTATAGTTCTTGAAGCACCGCCATCTCAAGGGAATGGCGAGGAGATTTCCCAGCTCCTAGGGGCCAGGGTGGAAGCCAGAGGAGATAGAAGGTCTCAATGCTGAGAAAATACTCGGGATTTTCCCAGAAGCCTGCTGAGCTAGTCCAATCTGCTGCCTCATTCTCTTGTCACTGGAGTTGTGAAACAGGCTCATGTTTTCTGCTCAGCATATGGTGGCGACTGCTGGTGTTTCAGTAGCTGTGAAATCCAGATGCCTCAATCTAGGATGATTTCCTTAGCAGGGACATCTGGGCATCTAATCCTTTTCATTGGCTTTCTGCTTTGTTTTTGTTTCTTTGTTCCCCCCACTTAACTCTTTGCTATGTATTTACCAGGACTATGAATCAAAGCCACTTAATTGATGTTTCTCTGCTCTGGCCTCCTTCTCATCATTCAGTTTCCATCTCAGAGGTATCCGCTCCTGAGTCCCACTGCCTGTATCCAAAGGAACTTGCAGAGTACTCTCCAAACTGGACAAACTACCTTTCCTGTCTGTCATATCTCCATGCATTTACATCACTGGTCTTCTTTAAAAAAGAAGGACAAACAACAACAAAAATAGTTGTCAAGTATTTCAAAAATTGCTCTTATGTGAATAGAGCACCAGCCCTGGAGTCAGGAGGACCTGAGCTCAAATCTGGCCTCAGACACTTAACACAAAAAGTAACCATGTGATCTTGGGCAAGTCACTTAACCCCAATTGCCCTCCAAAAAGCAAAAAAAAAGTTGCTCTTATGAAAGATGGATTCTTCTGAATATCTACCAAAAAACTCTACATATCTAGAAAAATTAGTATCAATGGATAGAAATGACAGGAAGGCTGACTTTTTACTCCATAGAAGGAAGATGGGAAGTAGCCAAGTTCATAAGACCACAGATTTTAAGCTGGACCTTAGCAGTCAGGTAGTTCAGTTCCTTCACTTTACAAAAGAGGAAACTGAGGACCAGAGAGATGAAATGATTTGCCAAAGGTCCTGAGTTTCAAACACTCCTGCATCTCTATGCTTGGTCTTCTTGGAGTTCTTTAAGTAGATAAGCTAGATGGCAGCTTATGGCAGATGTTGATGCTGTAAAGTGAATTTCTGTAGAAGGTAAAAGATTGAAATGGATAACCTCTCCCTTACAGCTCAAGAATCCTACATAGCTCCCTAATTGGTACTATCAAAGCAGGAGTCTGAACATGCTGTTCCAGGGCTCTGAAAATGCCAGTGGCTGCCTGTTATTGCTAAGGTGATATCCAGGGAGTCAACAAGCATTGATTAAGTAAGGGCCTACTATGTATGTGCTAACTATTAGGGAAAGAAAGGCAAAAGACAGTCCCTGCTCTCAAGGAGCACAAAATCTAATGGGGAAAAAGAGTTTTTAAAAATTTTAAGAAATGAAATAAAAACAGATGCCTGGTATCAAAGCCCTTCACAATCTGACTCTAGTGGACATTTCTGGGCTCCTTACTCATTGTTCTGCTTCAGGTACTTTACAATTCAGCCACGCTGACTTAACCTCCTGTTTTTCATGTGTAACATTATTACCTCCTGTCTTCATGCCTTTTGTACAGACTGTGCCCCTGGGGGGGGGGGGGGCACTCCACCCTCCTCTCCCCTCCTAGATTCTCTGGCTCTCTTCAAAGCTCAACTCAAGTGCCACTGACCACAGGAAGCCTTTCCTGATCTGCCCAACTAGTCACACACTGCCTACTCCCAATTACTTTGGATTTGCCTTGTATGTATTTTGTATTTACTTAAGTAAATTGCCTGAAGGTAGTTGTGTTGCATTATACCTTTCACCTCCTGATGCTCAGGTACCCTTAAAGGAATGTGAAAGTTTCCAGTCTCTCTGTTACCAGCTTAAGCCCCCCCACTGATGGTGTTCTCCCATTATTAGAGGTCCCTGGCAGCTTAGTGCCATTTAACTATGTACAATTAGATTAGCTATTACAAAGGAACATTGACTCTAAAGATATAGCAAGAACAGACATATAAAAACCCCTCTCCAACATCTGGAAAGCATAATTCTCCCCCGCCCCTTTTAAACTACCTCAGTCTCTGGAGAGGGAAGAAGGTTTAGGTTCACAGCTTAACTCAGTTCCTTTATAGTGTAGTTTCACCAAGTTCCAAGTCCAAAGCTCTCCTGAGTTTGCATCCTGGCACCCAGGCTCCTTGAGTCTTCCCTATTGAGCTGGTAGCAACATCTGGTCTCGAATCCTGCCTCCAAGGTCTCCATGGTTTAAGCTCCCAGATCTGGGGTGTGGGGGTGAGGGGAAAGGAACAGCCCTTCTGCATATCCAGGTTATACATGGTATCTAAGCTTCAGATGAAGAGGAACTTCAACCCCTTGGACAACACTAGATGAAGAGTGGGACTGGCCCAGCCTGGTAGTTTTAAAGCCCCAGGAGAGCCAATTGTAACAGCAAGCACCCTGGCATAACCAGGATGGCCTGCTAGCACAGTTTCTTGGATCTGTTATTCTAAAAGGAAAGCAGCTTTCAAGGGGCCAATGATCTAATTACATTCACTAGTTCAGGGGAAAAGGCAGCACCCTGAACATCAGAGAAAACGTAAATGGAGAAAATACAGGCAGAGAAATGAGCATAAAGACCAACAGACAGGGCTGTGATGCCTGAATCAAAGCAACATTGCTATACTCGTTACATACACCACTGGATCGAGAGCGTTTACATCAGAGCAGTCAGGGGTCCCGAACACATGGCCACGCAGAGTCTCATCCAGGGAGTCACAAAAGCCTTCTCTTAAGGAAGCCCCCAAAGCAAAATACCAACTCAGAGTATACATACGCTTCAGAATCAAAAGGTATTGCAAACAGCCCTCCTGACTCAGTGCCTAATTAGAAATTAGCAAAAGATGTGAAAGTCTTCCTACAAGTAAGCCTCCCCCTAAGCAAGCTCCTCCTTGGGCAAGTTCCTCCACCAATGGGCTCCACATGAGGGCTATTAATGGGCGGGAAAGATCTTATTATTCCATTAACATTACACCAATGAAAAAAGCTGCTCCTACCCAAGTGGTAGTGAACAATCTCTTCTCCCAGGAGCAAGTCCTTTCCATCTCCCACATGGGAAGCTCCATCTACACGATCTTGGCATGTACAGCAAATCCCTAGTTATGCTTATATGTGCATACATGCTGTTTTCCTCAATAGGGCATAAATTTCGTGAGGATAGATGTTGTTTTTTTTCAGTCCTTGTGTCCCCAGTGACTGGAACAGTGTAGACACACAGTAAGTGCTTAATAAATGTTTATTGATTGATTGATTATGTGAGTATATGATTCATAGTTATCTTCCACTGCAAATTTGGCACATGGAAAGTGGATGTTTTTCTCTTCCCATTTCTACCAGGGTGATTTTCTAAGAAAGGCTCTTGAATAAGCTTGCTAAAGTGAAAATTAAACCATTTTAAGTGCTGGCATGGAACTGTGTCTCTGATAAGCCTCTAAACTAATCTTTGCATTTTTCAGGGAGCAAACATTCATAGCCACCAACACAGAGATGCTTTATTGAGAAAGGAATCCCCTTCACATTTCCTAGAAACCCATCACTGACTCTTTGGATGCTCTCCCATGTCCTTGGTTTGGATGGCGATACATAATTGTTTCAAGACATGACATTAGGAACTTTTTTGATGCTTGATGTGGATGAGGTAACAGGAGGTAGCCTTTCTGAAGGTATAATGAAGTCTCCAGCTACTTCTCTACATGTATCCTGAGTGAAAACGTGTCTGTCAAATAACAGAAAAAAATGAAAACATGAGTTCTGAAAAGGAAAAACAGGCTATTGGTTTTTTTAATGATGCTAACTGGCATGACCAGGAGAAAAACACTATGAACAATGTATTTCTGCTCTGTTCTAAGTATGTGAAAAAAGAAAAGGAATATCTTTCTTCCAATACTTGGAAAGTATCTGGTTCTTGCTGGTCTTATGACTGTACTGCTTAGGGCACATGTGAACCTGAGAATTTGCCAGCCTGGCTAAAGACAGCACCAGCATGTGGTATAATGTTATAACTCATTCACAAATCAATATGACAGAAGAGGAAGGAGGAATGTTTAGAATTGAAGCTTATTGAAAATATGTAAGTTCCCTTCCATCTTAATGCACTTACTGTTGTCCCCTGTTGCATTTATGCAGGAGCATTTTGTTTGCAAGAAGACTTTAGAATTATAAAGATAATGCCCTAGATTAACTTGGACCCTATTTTGCAAAACCCTCTGGTAATTGTCTGCAACATCAGTAACTGGAGAAAATAGGAGAGACATATTTGTGCCCTCCTGCATGCCAACAAGGCAACAACAACAAAAAGGAATGAATTAGGTTGAATATCTTACTGTGTAGAACAGGCTGTAAACCAAAACACCTCCAGAAATGTGTCATACAGCTTGGTAAATTGAAAACAAAATCAACCCATCTATGGGAATAAATAGCATTGTATGAGGTACTGGCTGTGTTCAGACAGTGCCACTCGCCAGGTAGAGAGTCATAACTAGCTGAGTCTTTGTAGATCCAGAGGCAGTTAGATTATGATGTTACTAGGCCTCAGTGAAAAAGCTTTAGTCATTTCCCAGAAGAGTTCAAGAAAGAGAAACAGTCCATGTTACCAGATTCCCATCATAGTGACATTTGTATGTAAGTTAAAAAATTAAATCATAAGCTTTATACTTAGGTAACAAGGGAGCTGTTCTGGGTAGAAATCATGGCATGTTTCTCTACCCAGAAACCTTCCAGGCAAGTTGAATTGATTCCCATTTGACCTGACATGCATTGCTGGCTGGGCTGGCCCAGTGCCATCATTGGCTGCTCCTCCACCCCTCAGTATGCACCCAGAGAAAGCCTGACAGTGTCGGGAAATTGCCAAATGACTGGCCATGTGGTGAGATGTCCAAACAAAGAATGTTTTTTGGTCTCGATGCCCAGGAATGAGAGAACTGCATTTCTCTCAGCTTCTCGTGTACCCACTGAAAATTTTTTTTTTCCTTTTGGGCTATCGGAAAGTAATTGAGCCAGTTGCTTCAAATGGACTGATGATAATTCCTACCAATTAGCAGCATAATAGCCATTCTTGGCTATATTTTGTTATCTGGGCACGAGACTAAATTACATACTATTACATACTAAATAACTTTTATAATATATATTTAAACAGTCAGACATGGCTAGAAGCAGCCAGTAGACCCTTCATGTCTGAAATGGTTTCACTGATATAGAATGCCATCTTGAGTCTATTTGTACATCTCAGTTTTAGGTACTAGAGAGGCAGAAGGGAAAAAAGAGAATCCTTTCTTAGCAAGAGAGAAATGAGCAGTTGTCAAGAAAGAAAAATCATAGGGGAGGAATGTTCTTTATCGTACCTCAAAATGGCGGCCAACCAGCCGCAAGAAGCAAACTGGCTTTTAACCTTTACGCTGACAGCAACGGCCTCAGAACTTTTTGTGGAAGTCTACATGTGTTGTGTTTGTAACCCACTGTCATAGTCCCTAAGAGAGTCGATACGGAGCCTTGAGGCAGTCAGATGGACATCGATATATCTGCCAACACCAAATTTTCCTCAAGAAACTTTTTAGAGATCTTTGCTAAGGGTTGGAGCTCCACAAAATAGTTTCACAGCCACCAATTATTTGTCTGTTTATTGATTCAGATTGATGCTTTCTTTGATATAGGGAACTTCCAGTGTGGAAACTTCTATTCATACAGATTGCCACCTCCTTTGTAACTTATAGTCTTAAAGGGTTGTCTCGGGCACTGAGCAGTTAAGTGACTTATACAGGGTCACACAGTCAGGATAGGTGAGAGACAGGACTTCAAACCAGATTTCCTGACTTCAGATCCAACCTTTTATCCACTTTATCCACCTTCATCACCAATTCTCGTACTGAATTGACTGTTAAATTGATCATACCAATGAAATGTTTAGAGGTTTAGGTTTTAGCTTTAGAGATGGTAGTCTTTTAGTATAAGTCCCCTTCACAGAAGCAAACCTCTCACAATTAATTTGTATATGGAACAGAAAAAAAAAATGGACTAAGCTGTTCTACACTGCTCAATGTTTCTCAAGTACACATAGTCTGAGGACTAAACGAGATGATGTACATAAAGCACCTTGTAGGCACGGAATATTCTAGAAATGGCATCTATTATTATTGGTGGTAGTATTATTATGAAGGATCTCTAACCCCCCAGTTTATGCCCTTCCATTGTAGATCTGAAGGAACTGAATCTTTTTTGTTGTTGTTGTTAGAGTAGTCAAAAACAGATTATTCAGCAAACATTTATTAAGTTCTTTGTATGTGCAAGGTAACAGTACTTGATAGAGCTATGAGCAAAAAGGGACATTCCAATTACCAGACATGTTCCCATTGGAGCAGAAGCAGCTAAGCCTCCAGGGGATGAAATAGATGGTCCCACAGGCAGGCATCATGCTTTTAGGATAATATTTATTAAGATGAAGTTCAATAGGAATAAATGAAAAATCCTACTTCTATAGATCTTACAAGTGTGAATATTCTCTTCATCATCATCATTTGCAAGGATTGCAGCTTGAGAACTGGAAGACATATTAGAGACCACCTAGTCTGCATTTTATGGAATTATGGAATTTACAGAATAAAGAAAAAAGTAGAGAAAAGAACCGGCTTACCCAGAGTCATAAAGGTGGCAATGAAGACTCCAACCCATTCATGCCTTCCCAGCCTTTGATTCTCTTCTGTGTCTTTCCACAATCTTCTGTACAGGATCCATGCAATGTGCTATAGGTCATCCTCTGGAACTTTTAATAATGCATGAGTATCAGTGGGACACTCAAGCTGTTCATCTGTTACCTCTCATTCTTGATATGGTAGGTTCAAAAAAGTCAGCTGCATAATATCTGTAGGTGGAGGACAGAGGTATATGGAAAAGTTAGCTGAGGGTTTTTGTGGACTGAAAGTTCAGCATGAATTATGAGTATGTCAAGGGTCTTTAAGAAAGCTAACTCAACTTTGGGCTCCATTATATCTTTTCTCAATCTTCATCCTTCTTGGCCTCTCTCAAGGTATGAGACACTGTTGACCATTCCTTCCTCTTAGAAACCCTCTTCTCCCCAAGTCTTCATGACAATATTACACACTCTCATTCTTGTACCGCACCCCCACCCACTAGCACTCTCTGCTTGATCCTCTTCTCTTCCCTTTATATACTTTCTCTTAGTGATCTCAAAAGCTCTTATGAATTCATCTCCTGGATGTTAAGAATACATGACTAGTATCTCCAAATGGATATCCCATAGGCATCTCAAACTTAACAGACTTCTAATGAAAATTGCCTCCCTAAATCCTTTGTTCTTCCTAACTTTCCCATGGGAAGATGGGTGCCACTATCCTTCCAGTCACCCAGTTTTAGGACCTTGCCCCTCATTTTCACTTGCCCCTAATATGCAATTAGTTGCCCAGGTCTTAGAGATTCTCCCTCCACAGAATCTCTCATATTTGCACCTTCCGCTTCACTCATATAGTCACCACGCTACCTTATACCCTCATAACCTTTTCCCCCAGACTATTTCAGTAACCTCCCAATTGTTCTCCCTCTCTCTAGCCCAGTGGTTCTCAACCTTCCTAATGCCACGACCCTTTAATACAGTTCCTCATGTTGTGGTGACCCCCAACCATAAAATTATTTTCGTTGCTACTTCATAATTGTAATTTTGCTACTGTTATGAATCATAATGTAAATATCTGATATGCAGGATGTATTTTCATTGTTACAAATTGAACATAACCCACAGGTTGAGAATTGCTGCTCTAGTCTCTTTCCTCCACAATCTACCCTCCACAGAGTTGCCAAATTGATATTCTTAAGGCACAGTTCTGACCATATCCTTTTGCCACTCAGGAAGCTCTAGTCTAGGTGCCCCCATCTTGCCTCTAGAACAGGAGTAGGGAACCTGTAACCTCAAGGCCACATGCAGCCCTCTAGGTCCTCAAGATTCAGTCAAGGTCCTGATTCAGTCAAAGGGTCAGATTTGAGGACCTAGAGGGCCACATGTGGCCTTGAGGCTACAGGTTCCCCACTCCTGCCTGGGACAACACCAAAACTCCTGTGTTTGGAATTTAAATTCCTTCCCAATTTGGCTTCAAGGTCCAGGTCCAGGTGTGTCTATGTCACTCTCAATTATACGTTGTAGGGTCCAGTCAAACTGCCTTTCTTGCTGCATCTCACATGTGAAATTCCATCTTCCATTTCTATGCCTTTGTACAGGCAATCTCCCAGGACTAGAATATGCTGTCCTAGTTTCCACTTCATAGCATCCTTTAAAACTCAGTTCAAATGCCACCTCCTATTGCAAGGCAATTCACATTAGCTTGTTCCCAGGCACGTAGTAGGCGACTGATGGATTGATTGATACATCACAGGGAGATTGTGAGGCTCGAAAGAGGTGGCTGCATCTAAAGTGTTTTGCAAACTTTTAAACACTATATCAGTGGTACTTATTACTCCTTATATAGATATTTAGCAAGTTATGTTAATTTCAATATTATAATTAGAAGTGGATGAACTGTAGTATAAGCTAAATGAATTTCTCATGACTAACCTGTTACCACACACATTCATCAGTTTTGTTGAGGTAACCCCTGATATTTTTTTTTCTCCTCCTTAAACTTTTACCACAAAGTCTTTCAATGAGTAGCTTAATTTTCAAACAAAACAGGAAACAAAATCCTGGAGAAAGGTGTCTCTTGATGCCAACCCTGACATCCTTAGTGTGGAAATCACTGAGCTGGTTTAAAAATGAATCAAACTGAGAATAGAAATCAAACATCTCCAAAGGGGCATCTTCACTAAAAAGAGTTACCTTTCCCCAGAGCCTCTCCAAGAGCCTCCCAGCAGGAATCAATTAGCAGGAGACCTTTATCTGTTCCTCCAGAAAGAAGCAAGTAAACTTAGTATCTCCATCTTCCTCCATGCATTTCCACTGTGGGTGATTCAGATGCATGAGCATGAAACCATTCCAATTATTGTCTGGTTCAACTAAGCCTTGGTTCTGCTCCTTCAAAGTCCCTTTAATTTTGCTAATTATCCTTATGTTAGAACCTTTTTCAAACTGACTCTTTCTGTGGGCCTTCATCTTGCTTATTTGTCTCTGTGTGTTTCTCATCTCTGTCTCTGACTCTTTCTATCTTCCTTTTTTTTTTTTTGGTGAGGCAATTGGGGCTAACTTGCCCAGGGTCACATGGCTAGTAAGTGTTAAGTATCTGAGGCTGGATTTGAACTCAGGTCCTCCTGACTCCAGAGTCAGTGATCTATCCATTGTGCCACCTAGCCGCCCCTCGCTCTTACTTTTGATGATTCATTTGGCTTCCCATTTTTTCCAAGCCACAAAACTGACTTTGGGCCAGTGAATAATAACTGCCTCTTCCTGTCTGGGATATTTATTAGGGTTCTGTTTTTATCTAAATAGAAAAGGCCCCTTTAAGACTATGTCTCCATAGTTCACTTGGTAATTTTCTTCTCTTTAGATTCTCACTTCACTACTTTCTGTTCCTGGAATGTCTTTTCTTCACTTCTCCACTCATTGTCTGCTTTCCCTTCCCTCAGGAGCCAGCTCAGGACACCTTTCCTAACTGTCATCAGTAACACCACCACCGTCATCATGATGTCTAGCATTTATGTAGGTTTGCAAAGCACTTTATATGTATTCTGTTATTTGATTCTCAACAACCCTCCCTGGTCAGGTACTATTAGTGTTCCTGTTTTAAAGACAAGGAAACGGAGGTTAAGTGACTTGCAAAGGGTCACACGGCTAGTAAGTACCTGAGATAGGAGGCAAACTCAGGTCTTCCTGACTCCAGGCCCAGCGCTCTATTTACTGTGCCGCACAGCTGCCTTCTCCATCATTCCAACTAAATGAGATCCCTCCATCCCCAATCTCTCATGCCTTTCTGTTTGCTGTCTCTTCTGGGTGAGATGGAAGAGCAGAAGCTCTGGTATGGCCTCCTAAGCTATAAATGCTTTGGGTTTGTGGACCAATGCTTGCCTAAGGACCAGCTGGTTCATGTTCAGTTGTTTTTCAGCTGTGTCCAACTCTTCATGACTCTATTTGGGGTTTTCTTGGTAAAGATACTGGAGTGATTTGCTGTTTCCTTCTCACACTCATTTTACAGATGAGGAAACTGAGGCAGACAGGGTTAGGTGACTTGCTCAGGTTACCCCAGCTAGTAAGTGTCTAAAGCTGGTTTTGAACTCATGAAGATGAATGAGTCTTTGATTCCAATCCCAGTACTCTATTCACTATGTTACCTAGCTGCCCCAAAGAATCAGCCTGGCCAAGTTTAAAGATCTAGCCAGAAGGTTAAAGAGCTAGCTATCGTGTGATGATGTGTGGTGAGGTGAGGGGTGGGGTTTTACCTCAGACATTCACAAAAATCATCTCTTAAATTATAGAGGAATTGTCTTGGCTGGGGTGAAGGGGTAGAGTAGGGTGGGGTGGTGAATACCTACACTGAAGAAGTACTAGACCGTGGGTGGGGAAACTGTGGTCTGTGAAGTTTGGATTCAGTCAAAGGGCCATGCTTGAGGACCTAGAGGGCCACATGTGGCCTTGAGACTGAAGGTTTCCCACCCCTGTACTAGACCCTTTCCTTGCTCAAATTCATAGGCCCCTTTCTCATTCCCTGCTTCTACAATGTGATGCTATGTTATTTCACTGGTGTAGGTTTTCCTACTCCAATGTAAATTGAAACCCTCCTGTAAAACTGAGTAGATGGTCTATAGCAGTGGTTCTCAACCTGTGGGTCGCAACCCCTTTGGGGGTTGAACAACCCTTTCACAGGGGTCGCCTAAGACCATCGGAAAACACATATTTCCGATGGTCTTAGGAACCCAGACACTGCTCCTCTATCTGTCTCCAGGCAGGTCTAACCACATGCAGATACACCCACATACAAGTATTAAAGGGTCATGGCATTAGGAAGGTTGAGAACCATTGCTCTACAGGAACTGCTACCTGTCGCCCCCGCCTCTGCCCACTCTCTTTGTGGACACCTGGTTGAGAACCTCTGGACTGAAAGGTATCTAAAGGCAAGGACTCAAAAAGCATTCATTAAGCACCTATATGTATCAGAAACTGTACTAAGTCCTGGAGATACAAGCACAAAGAATGAAACAATTCCTCTGCATGAGGAGCTTAGATGCTAATAAGAGAAAAAATCAGCACGTGTGTAAATATATACAACATAAATATGAGGTGAATAAAGAGAAATAGGAAGTTTGGGAGGGAGGGCATGAGAAGGAAAGGCTTCGTGCAGAAGATGGTGCTTAAATGGTATCTGAGAGGCAGAAGTGAGGAGGGAGTGGATTCCAGGCCCGTGGGATGGCCAGTGCAAAGGAACAGAGACAGGAGAAAGAAAGTCCTGGGTAAGAAACAGAAAGAAGGCTGGTTCAGCTGGATCACAGAGTTTGGGAAGGAGGCCGGAAATGTCTGTTGAGAGCAAGTTGTGTAGGGCTTTAAAGGCTAAACAAGGGAGTTTCTGTTCCATGGGAAGCCCCTCCATTGGTTGAGAAGCTCATGGTCAAATTAGTGTTTGAGGAAAATTACTCTGACAGTAATTTGTAGAATGGATTGAGTGAGCAGAATCTTGAGATAGGAAGAACAATTGTAGGGATTTACAATAATTTAGGTGAGAGGAAATGAGGGCCTTTTCTAAGGATGTAGCTGTGTGAGTTGAGAGAAGAGTGCAGAGGGGAAGAGATATTATGAAGGGAGAAACAGCAAGATTTGGCAAATGATTGCGTACTTGGGTAAAGAAGTACTATGAGTTGAGGATAATGCTGAGATTATGAACCTGAGCAACTGGAAGAATAATGTTTCCTTCAACAGGAATAAGAAAGTTTGGAAGAAGGAAGCATTTAAGGGGAAAGAGAACAAGTCCAATTTTTAAAATGTTGAGTTTGAGATGTTTCTGGGACATCTAGTTTGAAATATCCAATAGGCAACTGGTGATATGGTATTAAAGCTTGGGTGAGAGACTGGGGTTGGATAGGAGGATCTAGGCATTATCTGCATAGAGATGACAGCCAAACCCATGGGAGTGGCTGAGCTGACCAAGAAAGGAAAAATAGCATGGATCTGGGTAATCGTGACTCTAGTAGTCTACACATATCCACCAGATTCCCTGTGGGTGGGACTTTTTATGCCCTTAAGAGATGAAAGTTGCATCAAGGGAGTTAGGTGCCAATCAGGTCCTGGGGACAGCCTTGTTTTCTTTTAAGGAAAACTAATCTTTGTTGTAGGGACATTGGTGTCCTCTGGTCCTATCACAGAAGGCGAGATCCAGTAGCTTGAGGAGATGGTAGAGTCTGGTGAAGGTTTTTGTTTTGTTTTAGTTTGCTTTTTAGCATAGAGGAGTCTTGGATAGGTTTGGAAGCAGTAGGGAAGAAACTGGCAGATATGGACAAGTTGAAGATTTGAGAAAGAGAAGAGACAACTGCTGGAGAATAGAATGGAGCAAATGGGATTTTTCCCCAGAATGTCAACAAGGGGGCAGTATGCAGCTTCCTCCCTGGGAAAGTGGGTTTCCTTCCCATAGTTATCGCTGTTCCCACAGAGACCATTTCCAGTTGTCCTGATCCATATCTGGCCACTGGACCCAGGTGGCTCTGGAGGAGAAAGTGAGTCTGGTGACTTTGCATAGCGCTGCCTCACTTAAATCTAAATCTCTTGCAAATCAGGTCATCATCTCCCTGACATCATGGTCCTCTTCAAGAAGGAAGGACAAGGAACAACAGCTGTTCCCACACTTTGCCTTGAGTTCCTCTCCTGGACCACACCTCTGGGTGGTGCAACTGTCTCAGAACCATCTCTCTCCACTCTCAAGAGGTCCACCTTCCTTCCTCCTCGATTCTTGCAAAGCTGAAGGTTAAACTACTACCTCCCCAAGGAAGGACTATTCTTTGTGCAGAGCCAGTTGACCCTACCCCTACCTCAATGTTTTTTGTGTTTTTTTGCCCAAGGTGAAAATATTCCTAGTTATAGCTCTGTCTTCCATTGATCTGCAGCAGCCAAAGTACAGCATTAATACCTTCACAGAGCACCAGGAACCATGGTGGAGGGGGAGAGGGGGATGTTGGACAGCTCTTAAGCTCTCTCAGGATTCCTCTGAGTCCATATTAACACCCAGAGCTGAATTTAAAAGAGAGTACACCCAATAAAATAAATACAGCATTGCTGGGCTTCTGAGAAGTGATGAGAGAATAAACTGTCAGGACAGGGATTTACTCGGTGGCTTTGATCCACAAGCTGAAAGCAGGATTGGCTCTGTCTCTCAAATCCCAAGGCAATACCTGCCCAGCATGGGGATGTTCTGCCCCTCGGGCCTTCGGCAGGGAATTCAGGACTGGGAGGGGGTGGGAGCTCCTTGAGAAAATATTTCCTTGCTTAATTGACATTGAATGGCAGCATCCTCCTGCCAAGATCAGTTTGGCTGAAGGGGTTTCATTGTCCGAGTGGTAGTGGGTGTTGTCACATTGCCTTTGGCCTAAGTTTGATTTCCAAGAGCAATCGGTAGGAGCCAGGCCATGGGGCTTATTTTCTGTGTAACCACATTTGTACTGGCTGGGGGACTGAGAATCTTTCCAGTTGCTTGGAGTAACCAAAGACAGGTCTTTGTCTTAGGAAAGGAACATAAAATAAAAACAGTTGAGTATGAATCTTATCCTGTCACAGGGATATCTGGGTTCTGTGATGAAGGCACGGGCCTTTTCAAGGGTCCTTAACTCAGATGTCAATAGCTCATACTGAGTTCTCTTCTGCCCCAAATGACAGAGTTAAATGATTAAATTTAAGCCAAGCTCCAAAATAAAGGCCTCATGTATGGTGAGGCTATATGGCAGAGTGTGGCCTGGTGGTAGTAGCCTCTCTCATTCTCCTCACTTTCCCTCCTTCTTCCTGTCTCAGTTCCTTTTCAGGCCACAAAGAGATGGTTTTATTGACAAGTCATATTTGGGGGATGCCTTTTTTTTAAATACAGGTAAAAAAAAAAACAGAAATAAATATGACAAAGGACTCTCTACCTGTCCTGCCTTGGGAAGTCTGCCTAAGTGACCTTAAGTAAGATAATAAGCAAGGAGTGTGAAAAGAGAAGACTTTGTCTCTTCACATTAGCAGCAGCCCTGCTCAAGTGGCAGTATCTCCGAAAATGCTGCTGAGCCTTTAATGAGACTACAGTGTGTTAGTGTACCAGTCTAATTAATCCCATATTTTCACACAGCATAATTACTGAGCCGGGGCTGAATTATTTGGCTACTGGAGGTGGAGCAGCGCCTGTACTGTCCTCTGTCTCTGCTCCTCACAATTTATTATGCCATGCAGTCAGACACCATTGAAACCTCCTAGTATAGGACTATCTGTCATCTCTACATTATCAGTAAAATACACCACCTTCCATACTGTGCTACAAGGGCTTGAGCAAATTGCTATTTTTATGGGATATGATAAAGGAAATGCTACCTTATGTTCAAATTTTTAACTGTCTGGTGCATGGAATATACAGTCTCCGTGAGTACATGGAGTGCCGTGATGGCTCATTTGCATACCTAAATTCAGGACATTATTTTTCCCCCAGGTTCACTCCCATTCATCGAGGAGTATGCAAGCCTCTGCTTTTGAAACCATTGCTTTGTGCATATGATTTAAAAAAAAATAAAGGGTCACCTTTACACTTAAAGAAATCTCCATCTCCCCAGAGTGCCCCAGCTTCCCTTGCCCCATCCCACCCCTCCCCCCCCTTTCTCTTTCAGTTTATAGTATTCACTGGAACATATTTTTGCACATTATTATTCACCTCTGATATATGATCTTGCCATTTTGAAACTAGAAGAGCCCCCTCCCCTCCTCCCCGCCCTTGGCTTCCCCCAGGATTTCAGGGAGATTTGTGGTTTAAACATTGACTCACTGGGCAGTGTTTCTGTGGCTGGTTTAATGGTGGGGCAAACACTGCATTTGCTCCATGGGATCGTTGTAAAATGATTCTTTTTCTACAAAAAAAAAGTCTCATACCTTATAAATTTAAAACCCAGCTTTAATATTGTGTCGGGCTGGCTTGGTGTTGTGCATGGTTTTCATATCCATAGGATAGATCTCCAGCTGTACATGTGCCTGCCAAAGTGAGACATCGAAATAAGGGGAACCACCTGGTGGAGAGGACAGGGGACAGAGTGACTTCTGCACTTTTTAAGAACTAAATAATGGCCTAAATGTACACTGCTTTCCGGTCCAATATCTCTAGATCTAATGTATTTAAGGAACAATAAAGGGAATCATATTATATCTTTGTTGATTTAGCCAGGCAGGATTGGATGTGACACTCGGAAGCTCTTCCGCGTGTGCAAAGAGGAATGTGAACAACTGGTCCTGCCCCCAGAATTAGAGATGCAGCACTGAGCCTTTTGTCAGTCATCCCGGGCTGCAGAATGGAGCCTAAGGTCAAGGGTTAAGCAAGGTTAAATGTTAACAAACTTCAGCTTGTCAGATTTCTGAGTCTGGGCAAACGAGCAACTAGAATGTGTCATCACTTTGACCATTGTGTCTTAGCAGGTTGAAGTCTGAGTAAGGGAAGAGTATGTGTGCACATGTGTGTGTATGGAGGGGTTTTGGGGAGGGAGGGAGGGGGAGAGAGACAGACAGACAGAGACAGAGAGAGACAGAGGCAGAGAGAGAAACAGAGATAGAAAGAGAGACAGGGACAGAGAGACAAAGAGAGAGACAGAGATAGAGAGACAGGGACAGAGACAGAGAGAGGCAGAGACAAAAAGAGACAGGGAGACAGACTGGATAGCCAAGAGACAGAGAGACAGAGAGAGCGAGAAAGACAAAAGACTCTGTGTGTACTTATGTTTATGGGAAATTTCTAGTTTTGAGAATCAGAACCTGTGTAATGAAATTATATTCCCCCCTCCCATGCAGTATGCAATTTACTCAAGACATCCTGACTTTGTTTCCCTTGATAGATATAACATTAGGTAATATTCCTAACACTATTTTAAACGTAAATAAAACTATTTTTAAATGCATGGCAGCATCTCTCTGTATAATATCTGGGAAAATATGTTTAATTCAGTTGGGCTACTTGAGTTGTTGAGATTTGTGTATTTAACCTCTCTGGGGTTTCTTTAAAACGAGGGAACTATAACTCACTGTTCTGAATTGCTTAACTTTTTAACCTGATTGGGAAGGGTTGAATATGAACAAGAAACATGTTGGGTTCCATGTAGGGAAAATGCTCTACAAATTCAAAATTGGTAAACATAGAATCACAGAATTAGAGACAGAAGGGACCTTATAGACCATCTAGTCATTTTACAGATGAGGAAACTGAAGCCCAAGGTATTCAAAGGTACTGAACAACAAAAAGGAGAATATATAGTGGACATTGCCAAGTTTTTTAGGGGGAGCTTGAGGATTAAAATCTGAAAGAGACTACAATCAGGGCCTTCTGCTCCATTGCCCATATTCAATACAGTAACACAAATTAATCTGCAGTTACCAGACAAACTGGATAGCCAAGAACTGGGGAGGTGAGGGAGAGAAGGGCTTTGGATGGACTAATGTGACTTGCCCTAATTTATATACATAATCAGTGATGGACCCAGGATTTGAACCCACATCTTTTGACCACAGATCCTATACTTTCCACAGCACTATACTGTGTCTGTACTTCTACAGCATGCTTTCATTTTGTCACAGCTACATTTTGATGTTAATAAGTAGGAAAAAAAATAGCAATAGTGAACAGGAAAAATCTACCAAAGTAGTATAGGCATGCATAGAACATACTGTGGGTTCCCCAGCAGGCCAGAACACTCTGGCTAAGCATTACCATTGATCCTCAAACTTGCCCTTAGGATAAATTGTGCTGACACTCCTGGATCATGCTTTTTGTGTGCCTATGCATAGGAGAGATACCTCTTTTACTCCTGTGAAATAATTGGCTTTTCCTGGAATGAAGTTTATTTTGAACTCAACTCATGTGAACCATTTTAGCCTTAAGAGCATTCACATGTTCATATCTCCTTACAAGTGTAAATGAAAAAAGAAAGCCAAAATTCAGAAAATTCAAACGTAAAATTTAAATTTTACAAGCATTTGTTAAACCTAGAGACGAATCTGATCAAGAGAGCTTTTAACTGGAAAATGGAGGGAGACAGAGAAAACTGTCAACATATTTCCACTAAATCAAAAACCCAAGAATTCCATGAAGATATCAATAGAAAGGACAAATAATTCACAAGAGACTAATATAGAAGAAGAAGAAAAGTAATACAATTCATGGCCTCAGATATTTATGGAATGTGGGAAAAACACAAAGTAAAGTAAAAATCTTAGCACAAGCGAGCCAATTCCATTTCATAGATATCACTGATACTTGGTGTGATATGATTCCAAAATGGAATACGGCAATTGAAAGGTTTATCTTATTAAAAAGGAATGTATGGAACAAAAAGAGTAGTGAAGTAACCTTGAAGATAGAAATGTTTGGAACCTTGTTCAGAAGTGGCCATTCCATCTAGGGTGGTTGGTAGCGTAGTAGATGGAGCATTAAGCATTGAGTCAGGAAGATCTGAGTTCAAATACAGCCTCAGATAATTACTAGCTGTGTGACCCTAGGCAAGTCACTTACCATCTAGCCATCTGTTTCCTCAACTATAAAACAAATACTACTTACCTCCCAGGGTTGTTGTGAGGATCAAATGAGGTTTAGCACAGTGCCTAGCACACAGAAGGTATTTAATAAATGCTTATTTCCTTCCTACATTCTTCTGTCTCATAGCTGCTTAAAGAGAACTTATTCCTTACTTTATTCACCAATGAACTGCACAGGAATGGATCTCTTTTATCTCTTACTCCTTTCCTGCTCTCTATTTATACTTCTTACCAATGTATTATCCTTCTTGATATTCTTTTAACTTCCATGGCCTGAGTGGCTAGGTGGTACAGTAGATAGAGCACCAGCCTTGAATTCAGGAGGACCTGAGTTCAAATCTGACCTCAGACACTTATTATCTGTGTGACCCTGGGCAAGTCACTTAACTCTGATTGCCAAAAAAAAAAAAGATAACTTCCATGGCCTTTGTTGAAGTCTTATCCTATCCCATCTCTCTGCAGATATTGACAGGCAATCACTCCCTTCTCTTGGACATAATCTTCTCCCGAGGTTTCTGTGATACTACTTCCCATTATAGAACCTTTCTAATTGCTCCTTCATTCGTCTCCTACCCATTAAATTCTGGTGCCCCAAAGGCTCTCCTAGTGCCATCTTCTTCCTTCACATTCTCTTTGGGTGATCTTCTCTCACTCCATATGTCCAATTGTTGTTTCTGTGCAGGTGACTCCCGAATCTCCATCTCTAGCCTAATCTCCCTCCTCAACTTCAGTTCCACATCAAAAGTTTCCTGCTAGACAATTCTACCCAGATTTATAGAAGGGATCTCAAATCTTGTATGTCCCAAACAGAACACATTATTTTTCCTCCTACACAAACTCTTCCTCTTACCTTCCTTATATCCATTCAGAAAGCCACCATTCTTCCCACCATCTAGGTTTGTCACAGGCACCATTGAATCTTCACTCTCTCTCCTACTATATATCTAATATATATAAGTCTTAATGATTCTGCTTGATGAGGAGAGAGATGCACTATCTCTTGAGCTTGTCTCTTCTTCACTTGGATGGCCTAATCACCTCTCACCAACAGGAGCTGAAAGAGGGAGCAGAGAAGGGATGGTACCCATTGAAAGTGAGGCTGAAGACAAGGTGAAACAGCTGAGACTCAGTTAAGGGATCATGACTGGAACTCCTTAAGATATAGCCAGCTTGACCAGGGTCTCACCAACCAGGCCAGACAGTCAACTAGAAATAGGCAAGGCTGGTGAGGAGGTAGAAGCGTCTGGAAAGAGAGTGTGTTGGGAATGTACTATGATCTGTTTAGCTATTTCTTAATTGATGGGGCATCTACCTTGTTTCCAATTCTTTGCTGCCACAAAAAGTGCTGCTGTGAACATTTTGGCGTTCATGGGAGCTCCCTTTCTGTCTTTGACTTCCTTGCGGTATAAGCCAGGCAGTAGGATCTTTAAAGCTACTCATTTCATAATCAGAGGTAAGGGTTAAAAATGAAGAAGCCTCAGGGGGAGGAGAGGTGTGATTTCAGATCCTTTCTTGAGAACTGTTTTTTTAAATAGAGAGAAGATTTTTAGCATTTAAAGCCAAAATAAACTTTAGCAACAAAGTAGTCCAAATCTCTCATTTTACAAAGAAACTAAGGTGAAATTATTTGCCTCAATCTCATAGGTAGCAAAGGTAGATTTTAAAATCACATTTCCTGCCTCAGCATCTTTTCTATTCACCTCACACATGATTTCTTGAAAAGGGAGAGGGCTGGTGGACACTGGGCAGCTGAGGGGGAGATAGGGTGCCACCAAGGAAGGCAAGGGTGAAAGAAGAGGAAAGAGGAATCCAAAAACAGTTTTTGTCCATTCGACAGTTTTATCCAGGCTCTGGGCAAAATGTTCTAGTAATCAACTGACTGAGCCAACCCAACCCCCTAGACATCAGATTTTTTGCAATGAATTCTGCCAAATCACAGTTATATTTTTTAGGTGTGATGTGCCTGACATCAAAATAAACAGTTATTTTTCAAATTGGCTGCATCAAACACACCATGACATAGCCAACCTTTAAAAAAATGAATGATTTATTTAAAAGGTTGGATGTGTCATACTAGCATCCAAATCAGCAAGTGAGAAATCAGATACCACAGAGGCTTGGGCGGCCAGCAGAGAGTGAACAAAGAGGAGAAATGGTACAGATTAATTTTTTTTCAAGAAATTAGAAAACAGTATATAAATATGACATTACATGGCTGAAATGAAAATTATAGGCATACAGTTGGTTTGCTTTACCTCAGGGAATACCTTCATTTCTAGACCTTTGGAGGATGCTTTTTGTTGGGACCTTCCTCTCCCCCAACATTCTAGCCCAACAAGGCCCATTGGGAACGCAAACTAGTACCACCTGCTGTCACTGAGGGGAGTCATAGACCTTTCTCTTCTCCAGTCAAACTTCATTGCCCATTGCCCAGGCCCCACCAAGTTCAGGATGCTCACTGTCAGAGGTCTGGTCCCCATATGCCTATCTTTACAGGAAGTATTTCAGAGTCCCACCCCACTCTAACCCTTGGAGCCACCATCCTTCTGGTGAGGAACCATCTGCCCCGGCATTGCTTGCTCTCCAAGATCCTCAAGGCCTTTGCCATCTGCCCTGCTCTTTCACCTCCCTAGGTACTACCTGGCCTTTCCATCTTCCATAAACAGAACGTGAACACAAATCCTCCTTCCCCAATTAGACTGTGAGCTCCTCAAGAACAAGGACTCTCTCCGTTTTCTATTTGTATCCCCTACATGTAAAAAATAAAAAGCTATTAATACATTCTTTTCCATTCCATTCCAGTCAAGTCAATGGAACAAACATTTATCAGTACATGACCTATCTTCCAGGCACCATGCCATGTACTGGAGATAGAGAGACAAAAGCAAAACAGTCTTTGCCCTCAAGTTCCTTATACTCTTCTGGACAGATACACCACATGTATGAGTAAGTCGATACAGAATAATACAAAGTACTTCTAGTAAGGAGGGAGTGCTAACAACTGGGGTGCATGGGGGGAGTTAGAAAGCATCATGTAGAAGTTGACATCTAACACAACCTGAGCTAGGAATTCTGGAAGGTGATGGAGAGGAAGAAGTATTGTGTAGATGTGGGGAAGCACTGGTACAAAGGCATGGAGGTGGGAGATGGAATGTTGTGATGGTGAACAGTTAGCAACACAGTTTGGAATGGGGATAATATAAAATAAGAGTTGGAAGACAAGAGGTAACCAGCTAGTAGAAGACTTTAAATGCCAAGATGAGAAATCTGTAACAATAAACATTTCATCTATTACTATTGGGTGCCAACCAAGTGGGAGGGGGGGTATGCTCATCAGTGCAACATGCATGCACATTCTTTTGCTCTTTTCCTTCTTTAAAATAACTTTATGCTTGTTTAATGGGTTGCTGAAACCTGAGAGGGCATGGGTTATCTTCTACACTAATGAAGGGGTGGCCACATGGACAAGGTCATGGAATTATTGCCATATTGAAGTAATCTTTTCTGTGCCATCTCCAATTGGAATGATCTAGGATTAGAAACTAAGAGGGCTAATAATCCAGCACAACTCCATCTTTACAGCTCTACCTTGCTCATCTGTGTTATGTTATATATGTGTGCGCATGTATGTGTGTGTACAACAAACCATAACTAGAAAATGCATCTTCTTTGGGATAGGAGAGAGGAAATTTGTGTCCTTTTTATACATTCAAGAATTTGCTTCTTAAAACTTTACAGGAATTGAGTTAATTAAGGCAACCAGACTTACAACCCTTGCATTAAAAGATCAACCACATTGGAAGCACAACTTTTTTAGAGAGCTTCCCCTCAACCTCAAGATATCCAGGACCAGATTTCTTTAGACTTTACCAAGTGTTATCTTTCAGGTATCACCTAACAGACCAATCTTCCTTATTTTGATCTGGAGAAGAGTGTTCACAATCACAAAGGAGCGGGGTCACTTAGATAAGGACCAGAGTGCCAAGGAGGCCAGTCACTAGACCTTTGCCCAATCATGCCATATTGGAAACACCAAAAACCTACAGATTCCCACATCAAAATACAATTGCAGAAGGATATAAAAGAGAAGCTCAAGCCAGTCATTCTCCTCCCACTTCCCATAGCAGAAGTGAGCAGAGCCCAATTCTACATAAAGTCCAAAATCAAGAAGTAGGCTGGAAAAACTACCAAACGACAAAAAAAGAACATGATCACAAAACTCTACTATGGGTGGCATTGAAGCTCAAGACACAAAATCAGAAGACAATGAAAACCTCTACAAGTAAGGACTCAAAGAAAAAATACAGGTTTGACACAAGCTCAACAAGAATTCCTAGGAGAGCTAAAGAGATTTTTCAAATAAGCAAAAAAAAATCATTTAAAAAATCAAATCATTGTGGTAAATGAATAAAATTGGAAAAAGAAATGAAAGCTATTCAAAAAATTATGAAAAGAAAATTAATAACTTGGTAAAAGAGACACAAAAACAGAGAAAAAAGCAAAAATAAAATAGAAGGAAATGTGAAATATCTCATAGGATAAACAACTGACCTGGGAATTAGATCAAGGAGATACAATTTAAGAACTATTGGACTACTTGAATGCTGTAATTTTTAAAAAAGAGTCTAGAAATAATATTTCAAGAAAGTATAAAAAAACACTGGCCAAATAGAAACAGAACAAAATAGAAATTGCAAGATTCTACTGATCACCTCCTAAAAGAAATCTCAGAAGAAAAATTCCCAGGAATATTACAGCCAAATTTCAGTGCTCCTAGGTCAAGGAGAAAATATTTCAACACCCAGAAAGAATTCAATACTGCGGAAACACAGTCAGGGTCACACAAGATTTAGCAGCTACAACCATAGATGAATGGAGGGCTTGGAATATGATATTCCAGGAGGCAAAGGAGCTAGGTTTATAACCTTATAGGGAACAATACACCTGGAAAAGTTGGTCAGAGCCATATTATGTCCAGTTTCAGGTACCTGAGTAGGGAGTTTGAACTATTCCTGCATGCAATGGGAAGCCAGCAAAGACTCTTGAATAAGGGAATGATGTTCTCAAAGTTGTCAGTGATGGAATTGGGGAGAGAGAAAAAACAAACAAACACACAATTGGGTCCATGCAGTGATGATGAGTTTAAAGGGCTCCAACTATACTTGGTATTTAAGCTTTTCCATTGCCTTCAAAGTCAGCATACTACTATAAGACTGGCCCGTCTTTTTTTTTTCTTCTTTTTAAGATTCACAATGTAGAGTTGAGAGAATGGGAAAATGCATGGAAGGGAAATGCTCTGAGAACTGGTAAATATGGTAATCTGGATCTCTCTCAACATCATTCTAAATAGCCTGACTACAATATTCTAGGGAATGAAACCAGGAGCTCATGTACGTATGAATATATTCGCTCAAGAGTCTTCTGTGATCCACAGACTAGCCTTGTGCTGCCCCTGAGTCAGGTCACAGAGTGTATTTCTAAGAGGAGAATTGAGCATTGATAACATGTCATGATAATTCAGCTTGACAACCATGACTTCATGACTGAATTCAAACCTATATCGCCCAGGGGCTGGAATTTTTGTGATAGGAGCACAAGGCAAAATTAATCTGACAGTGGTCTCTAGAATAGATTGATGGGAGTTTAATGTTGAGGATGAAGATGTTGGTGAAAGGGCTATTATTGTAAACCAGCCAAGATGTAGAAGCAATAGCAATGGAAAGGAGGAGATATGAGCAATTCTAGATTTCCTAATGAAATCACTAGGCACATGCCTTGAGTTGCCTAAGATTAGTGGAATTTACTCATGAAAGCCTTGATGCACAGGACACATTTCATAGGGTCATAGATCTAGCGTTAGAAAAGATCTCAAGTGTCATGTGGTTTAACTTTCTGATTTCACAGGTGAGGAAACAGGTTTGAGAGGGTAAGTGACTTAAGTGTTCAAAGAAACATAGAAATAAGTGGCAGAGCTAGATTTGTACTCTGGTCCGATGACTTCAAATTCGTAGCTCTTTCTCTTTCCATCTCACAAATGATTTATGTTAATAATGTTCTCTCTAATCATCTCTCTTCTGAGAGCCCAGTTTCTGAGTCTTGATGTGACATGAAATGAATAAGATTTCCTGAAACTAAGGGCCCTGAGCAACTGTGCCCTCTTTGAAGCCTGAATGCAATGTTGTTTACATGGGCCCCAGGTCTGGGCAGCTCTAGGTTTATTGACCTCATTCTCACATGCCATGCCCTCCAAGGAGGCACTAGGCGTTGTCATCCTTAAGAAAAGAAACATTTATTCTTGAATTGTTTGGAAAAAAAATAATGTCAGAATTTGAAAAATTTCATCTGACAGTCCCCTTCTTTCAGATTTTAGCTCTACTTCTTATTACCAATGTGACCCTGGGAAAGTCAGCTAACTTCTCTGCAAAATTTAGTTTCCTCATCTGCAAATGTAAGAGGTGGACAGTATAAACCTTCAAATCCCTTCTAGCTCTAAATCTCATGAGCTTCTGCTTTCTTTTTTATATTTAATGTGGTTTCATTCAATTTACAAAGAACATTTTTGTATTTTTTTCATTTTTCATTTTTTTAATTTGATATTCCTCTTTTATTTTATTTTTCCCAGAATTTATTTATTTTTTAGTTTTCAACATTCATTTCCACAAGATTTTGAGTTCCAAATTTCCCCCTCATCTCTCCCCTAACTCCCACCCCAAGATAGCAAGCATACTGATTACCCCTTCCTCCAGTCTGCCCTCTCTTGTATCCCCTCCTACCATCCCCTTACTCCTTTCCCCCTTACTTTCCTGTAGGGCAAGACGGATTTCTATACCCCATTGCCTGTATATCTTATTTCCCAGTTGCATGTGGCAACAACTTTTTAACATTTTGTTTTTAAAACTTTGAGTTCCAGATTCTCTCTCTTCTTCCCTGTTCACCAATCCCCACTGGGAAGACAAGAAATTCAATATAGGCTATACATGTGTAGTTGTGCAAAACATTTCCATAGTAGTCATATTGTGAAAGACTAACTATATTTCCCTCCATCCTATCCCCCCCATTTATTCTATTTTCTCCTTTGATCCTGTCCCTTTTCTTTTTTTTTCCCAAATTTTATTCAATATCCAACATATCTCTACAGTTTTTATTGAGGAGGTTGACCACGTCCACGACCAAATCCATCTTTAAATTGGAATTCTGTTGCTGACCCAGCCCCAGCTTCAGCTTTCTTGTCAGCACCAGGAGGAACAGCACTTCATCTATATGTGTCTCTGTCAGCTTCACCCCGAGTAAGTCGGGCAGGTCACTCACCCTCTTGACCTTTGGGCCTTGACCTTCCTGTCTCCGGATGACTTCTTCGAAGCATGGCAGGCACAATCTCAGGGGGGAGGTGAAGGTAATCCCAGAGGTACTGAATGCCCTCATTGGGGAGGTACCAGTAGAAATGCCTCCATGCGAACTGCTCCTTAACATAGCCATGAGACTTTAGAGACTGCATGGCCTTCATGACATGGAGACTGGGCACATTCTTGTCTGCCAGCTCAGGGTGCTTTGGCATGTGAACATCCTTCTTGGCTACCATCACTCCCTCCTTAAAAAGGAGTTCATAGATGGCAGTTTGGTTCTCCTTGGGCATCAACATCTCGGCGGCGGCAGTTGCTGCTCTAGACGAAGCTCGGGATAGAAAGGGATCCTGTCCCTTTGCAAAAGTGTTTGCTTCTGACTACCCCTCCCCCCCCCAATCTGCCCTCCCTCCTATCCCCTTCCCCTGTACTTTACTATAGGGTAAGATACCCAATTAAGTGTGTATGTTATTCCCTCATTAAGCCAAGTCTATTGAGAGTAAGGTTGACTCATTCCCTTTTATCTCCCTGTCTTCCTCTCCATTATAATAGCTTTCTCTTGCCTCTTTTACGTGAGATAATTTACCCTATTCTATCTCTCCCTTTCTCCTCCCCATACATTCCTCTCACCACTTAATTTTGTTTTTTAGATATTGTCCCTTCGTATTCAACTCACCCTGTGCCCTGTCTAGGTATACATATACACAT
>CM053587.1:200607907-200632195 GCA_028646515.1 Pseudochirops corinnae
CATCTATACATACATATATGTATATGTCCATATATATTTCCTTCAACTATCCCAACACTGAGAAAAGTATCATGAGTTACAAATATTATCTTTCCATGTAGGAATGTAAACAGTTCAACTTTAATAAGTTCCTTATGATTTCTCTTTCCTGTTTACTTTTTCATGCTTCTCTTGCTTCTTGTATTTGAAAGTCAAATTTTCTGTTCAGCTCTGGTTTTTTCATCAAGAATGCTTGAAAGTCTTCTATATCATTGAATGTCCATATTTTTCCCTGAAGTATTATACTCACTTTTGCTGGGTAGGTGATTCTTGGTTTTAATTCTAGCTCCTTTGACCTCCAGAATATTATATTCCAAGCCTTTCAATCCCTAATTGTAGAAGCTGCTAGGTCTTGTGTTACCCTGATTTTATCTCCACAGTACTCAAATAGTTTCTTTCTGGCTGCTTCCAATATTTTCTACTTCTCCTGCAAACTTCGGAATTTGGCTATAATATTCCTAGGAGTTTTCCTTTGGGGATCTCTTTTAAGAGGCAGTTGGTGGAGTCTTTCAATTTCTATTTTACCCTCTTGTTCTAGAGTATCAGGGCAGTTTTCCTTGATAATCTCTTGAAAGATGATATCTAGACTCTTTTTTTCGTCATGGTTTTCAGATAGGTCAATAATTTTTAAATGATCTCTCCTGGATCTCTTTTCCAAGTCAGTGGTTTTTCCAATGAGATATTTCACATTGTCTTCTATTTTTTTACTCTTTTGGTTCTGTTTCATAATTTCTTGATTTCTCATAAAGTCATTAGCTTCCATTTGCTTCATTCTAATTTTGAAGGAATTATTTTCTTCAATGAGCTTTTGGATATTCTTTTCCATTTGACCAATACTGTTTTTTAAGGCATTCTTCTCCTCTTTGACTTTTTGGACCTCTTTTGCCATTTGGGTTAGACTATTTTTTAAGGAGTTATTTTCTTCAGTATTTTTTGGGGTCTCCTTGAGCAAGATATTGACTTGTTTGTCATGATTTTCTTGCATCACTTTCATTTCTCTTCCCCATTTTTTTTTCTTCTCTTACTTGATTTTCAACATCCTTTTTGATATCTTCCATGGCCTGTGACCAATTCATTTTTTTTCTTGGAAGCATTTGATGTAGGAGCTTTGCCTTTGTTGTCTTCTGGTTGTATGTTTTGATCTTCTTTGTCACCAAAGTAATATTCTATAGTCTGATTTTTTTTTTTTACTCTGTTTGTTCATCTTCCCAGACAAATACTTGACTTTCTAACTTTTTGTCAAGGTGGAACTCTGCTTCTACTGGAGGTGGGGTGGGCTTGAGTATACTGTCCCAGGCTTCAGGGTTTTTGTGCTTTGTGCTGCTTGATCCCCCACTGTTAGTGGGTCTAGAGCTCTAGAAGCAGTGGCTGCTGCTGCTGTTGCCACCATTGCTGCCATCACCTCCACCACCCCAGAGCTGGGGCCAGATCCCAGCCAGACTACACTACTCTTTCACCCAGGACCCACAGAGTTTTCCAACTGACCTTCTATGCTATCTTTGGCATTTGTGGGTTGAGAAGTCTGGAAACCACCACAGCTACCACTTCAGTCCCCTGAGGCCTGCACTTGCCCTGTCTATGACAGTGCAGCCCATGCCAGACTGTGATCCACTCCCACCCTGATGCGATATACCCTTTCTGTCAACCTTCCAGGTTGCATTGAGCTGGAGATTTGTTTCACTGTCATTTTGTGGGTTCTGTAGCTCTAGAATTTGTTTAGAGTTATTTTTACAAGTATTTGGAGGGGTTTTCAATCACAGGAATTTTCAAAATATATTTTTTGAATTTATTTTGTTAAATGTTTTCTAATGACAAGGACAATTTCCCTTCCCCCCCCCCCATTTTTTTTGGCTTTTTGGAGGGGGGAAGGCAGGGCAATTGAGGTTAAGTGACTTGCCCAAGGTCACACAGCTAGTAAGTGTTAAGTGTCTGAGGCAGGATTTGGATTCAGGTCCTCCTGACTCCAGTGCTAGTACTCTATTCACTGTGCCACCTAGCTGCCCCCGACAATTTTTTTAACAACTATTTATGAAAATTTTGATTTCCAAATTCTCTCCCTCCCTCCTGTTCCTCAGCCCACCCAGAGAAAGTAAGTAATTTGATTTGCTATACTTGTAAGATCATGCAAAATGTATTTCCATATTAGCCAAAAGAAAATACAAATTAAAACAATAAAAATAAAGTTTAAAAAAAAGTATGCTTCAATATGCACTCAAAATTCATCAGTTCTCTCTGGAAGTAGATAACTTTTCTCATCATAGGTCCTTTGGAATGGTCTTAGATCATTTTCTCAACCAGAATAGCTACATCTTTCATATTTAATCATCCATCAACGTATTGCTCTTACTGTATACAGTGTTTTCTGGTTCTGCTCACTTCACTTTGCATCAGTTTATATAAATCTTCTCAGGTTTTTCTGAAATTATCTTGCCCATCATTTCTTATAGTCCAATAGTATTCTATCAAAATCATAAATCATAATTTGTTCAGTCATTTCCCAAATGATGGGCATCCCCTTGATTTCCAATTCTTTGCCACCACAAAAGATAATATAAATATTTGTAAATAGGTCTTTTCACCTTTTCTTTGATCTCTTTGGAGTAAGGACCTAGTAGTGGTATTGTGGATCAGAGGGTATGTATAATTTTACAATCCTTTGGGTGTATTTCCAAATTGTTTTCCTGAAGGATTGGACTAGTTCACAACTCCATAAACAATGCATTAGTGTCTCAATTTTTCCACATTCCCTCCAGCATTTGTCATTTCCCTTTTCTGTCATGGTAGCAAATCTGACAGCTATGAGATGGAATCTCAGACTTGTTTTAATTTGCATTTCTCTCATCAGTAATGAATTAGAGCATTTTTAATGTGACTATTGATAGCTTTGCATTCTTTTTCTGAGAACTGCCTATTTGTATCCTTTGAACATTTATCAACTGGGGAGAATAATAGGGTTTTAAAGGTGAAATAGAACTTAGAATTCATAATCTCAACCTCATCCTTTTACAGATGAGAAAATTGAGATACTGAGAGCTAAAGTGCCTTGTTCAGTGTTCAGCGATCTAGTGGAAGATGCAAGGTCATAGTGGTGAAGACAAGATTTGAATCTAGATCTCTGACACCAAATCCAATACTTGTCTTATTATATCACAAGTCATTTATATACTTCTCCCACCCATCCCCACCCCCCAGCATCTGTGCCATATCTATCTTTGTATTCCTAGCACCTACTTCTGTAACTTGTACATAGTAACTGCTGAATAAATGTTTGTTGAATTTAACTGAAAATTAAAATAAGGCAGCAATGAGTTATTCTTAAATTTCAGTTTTAGTCTTAAAATAGAAGTTAAAATGTTAAAAACAACTTTTCAACAAAATAGACCAAAAAGCTTGCTTTCCATTTTAAGAGTTATAATGTCTTTCAAAAAAACAGTTCTCAATATAATGTTGTAGGTTTTTTAAAACTAAATTTCAATTTTAAGTACACTCAAATCCTTTAGGCTTAGGGTCCATAGGAGGTCTTAATTCACCACTGGATATGAGTGATATTTTAGATTAAAATTCACTAAGACTTGGTAACTGGTTGGATGCTGGGAGCGGGGGATGATATTGGAGAATAGTGGTACTATGAGCAGGAAGTCAGAAGGAGGACCAAGCTGAAGGCCAAGGAGAGATAATGAGGTTGATATGTTGATTTTGAGGCTCAGCAAAACATATAGAAGGAGATAAGGGGTCCATCAACTAGAAAGAGACTTGAAAGTCATCTTTATAGAGGTAAGAATTCCAAAAGTGGGAATCAAGGAATCACCAAGGGGGAACATATATAGAGAAAAGATAAGGGGATTTAGAGGATAGAAGCAGAGAAAATATCTGTATTAGTGGATAAGAGAAGGAAAAGGAGTTAGGAGATAGGAGAAAGAAGTAAGCTAGAGGGAAAGGGAGGATACTGCATTTATGGGAAAATCACCTAACCTCTCTTCCTGTTTCCTTATCTAAAAATTAGAGATAATCCAATTCTTGTGTCCTACAGGAGATACATAGATGCCCACTAATTTTTCCATGTGGCATAGAGGTCAAAATGATTTTAATAGGACTCCCAGATAATATACTGTAAAAACATACAGTAATGTTATGTTTCAGGGAACCCTTCTCCTCTCTCTCTTCTGGAGACTTCCTTAATTACTCAAGACTACAAATTCTGTCTAGGAAGGAAGGTACCATAGTTGTTGTTGTTGTTTTAAATAATCAGTTTTTAATCTTTCCTGTTAATCTGGAGCTGCTTTGGAGTTTATAAAACATTTCAGGAATGTTATCTGGAGATCATCTCGAGCCAGAACTTCCAGGTACTCAGAGAATGGCCTACCTTCCTTACTGTAGATTGTCTCAGGCAAAGATCTGATCTTTCTCCACTTCAAATCTTCCCCTCTTCCCAAGTCTTTCCCCTCACTTCCTCTATGGAAGCTGTGCAGACAATAAAAGCAGGCCAGAACAAGCCTGTACGCCGCATGAAGAAGGCCCTCAATATGATGGTGTAGACTAGGAGAGTCTCATGGCCAGCCTTTGGAAAAGAAATTCAAGCTGTATGTCATTCCTTTGCTCTCTACCTGGTGAGCTAATTTCCATTTCTTCCTTTTGGGGTTCTCTGAACATGGTTGTTATCATCCCACCTACCTCACGAGAATGTTCTGAGGCAGGAATAAGATAATGTATCTGGAAGCATTTTGAAAATAAAAGTGGCACATACACACAAGGTATTATTATATTTCATGGCTAAGATGTCACAGCTATGAAATACAACCCCTTAGTTATGACATAAGTAGGGAATTATTATTGTAGTTAAGCAAAAAAAAAAAAAGCCCATTCTGTCAGAGATGTGTATGTATACAAGGTATTAATACACTTTCTTTTGATATCACTTGCTCTCTTGGCTGAGACAGGGTTATGTGACCCAGAATAGTTCTCCACTCCTTCCTTCTTTGTAGGTTGCTACGTTTTCATACTATTGACAAGTGAGAGCTCGGCTGTGATAAGGTCACATGATCTATGGGCAAAAATAAAGGAACCTCAGAGAGGAAAGTCAGTGTAATCTTTAAGGGAGAAGAAAAAAGAATCTGGGATTTGAGAAGCAGACTCCTAACTACTTCTATACTCCTGGAAACACAATTATTTGCACTTTTCTTGGAAGGAAAAATAATAAAACCATGAGCCAACAAAATGAAAATAAATAAAAATCCTTTCAGACACTCCCAGAGTGGCAGGAAAGACTCAATATTTTCCCTCCTAATGAAATCAATATTCTGAAATGAATGTGAGTGCCTGACCTCATGGAAATAGAGAGAATTTTAAAAAAATGTTTCTTTCATAAAGCTCAATATGGTACCCACTTGTGTAGCACATTCTCAAGGATGTGGATAAGGATGAGGGAGGGTGGATTATTTCAGGACAGAGGTCTAGGTTTCAGTGGACGTGAAATAAGAATTCCTCGGTGCCCCTCAGATGAGCTTTTCCTTCATAAGATATAGTGTTGTACTGAAGCCTGCATCCTGTTAAATGCCATTAATAGGGAGATGAGACTACTTTTTGGCACCCTGGTTCTGTTTTCAGTGATTTAAGACTGAAGAGACTAACTCTCCACCATATAAGCCATCAATCCTTGTTAATTACATTTCTCAAATATTCCCTACTTTCTCATAGCTCTTAATATGGTAGAGCATCAGGCATATTTCAGTAATCAGCCTCTCTAACCCTGGCTTCAAAGTCATCACCTGGTTTGCCTCTCCCTTCCTTGGCTGTTCCCCTCTCTCCTTTGCCTATCTTTTCACCATGTTCCTTTTACCAGCCTTATTTCCCACTTTCTCCTACTACAATGCTAGGGCTTCTCAGCTCAGACCAACAATGTAAAGACATGGGCAATTACCTTCTTGCTTTTCTTCCAATCTGTTTTCCTCATATCAGTGGGAGATAAATTCCCAAGTGATGTCTCCTCGTCCCTTCTGTGCCATCTGTTGCATTTCCTCTGCAAGGCAAGACATCACCTTCCTGATGTCATTGGTCCTATGCAAAAATGAAGAACAAACAACAATTTTCTCTCCACACCCAACCCTCAATACATGAATAAATTATTATCTTTAAGAGTTTTTAAAGTTGAGATAGTAGGCATATGGATTAGTAATTAATGATAACTCTTTTTATGAGGTACTAATGTCCATGACTTTCTCCATTGGTTTTTTCCATTTGTATCTTCCCACTTTCAGTTATCTTGAAAGCTTATACTTTCTTTCCTTCCACAAAGTTGTATCATATCTGTCATACATGTTCTCTGTTGGTGCTTTGTCTTCAGTGTTTTTTTTCAACCTTATTTTTCTTTTATACTATTTCTACTTCCTCACTGAGGACTGTTAGGTTAGTGCCCAAATACAGTGATCCCACTATCATCAATGATGAAAATTATTTGTTATAGAAACGATGACACGTATCTCCCACTTTTTCTCCATTTATTGCCCTCTTTCCAGTTTCATCTTTGAATGCTTCTGAGAGAATCTGGCAGAATTGGATTTTATCAAACTCATTCTTAGCTCTACCAGTTCAAGTTTTATAAGACAATACTGCTCACAATCTTTGAGCATCCTCATTGAAATGATTGTGCAAAGAAGTTCATATTCTATACCAATTGTTTGCTGGCTTAAGTGGTTTCAAGGTTTTTTATTCTTCTATTAATCTATATTGGTTCAGCTTCCATGGGAAATGATGATAATCCCTGCCAATATCTGTTCTTTTACCTGTTTGCTATTTTTGGAATCTAATTTAACTCATTTAATTTAGGTCATATTTGCTCATTTTGAAAAGTTAAAGTTGTTTTAATCGCATGCCACATATTATCATCTTATTTATTCTTATGATTTGATACTGATGTTGATATTTACTCTAACAAATTGATGGACCATATGGCTGATAAAGAAATTGCAGTAATAATTGCTCACATTTGTATAGTATTTTATGGGTTACACAATGCTTTCATAACAACCCTATGACATAGATTGCTACAAATATTATAACCATTTTATAAATGGGGAAATTGAAGCTCAAAGAGGTAAAGAGATTTGCCCAAGACACGGTTTGGACAAACCCAAACTCTCGGCCAAAGTTAGCACCTGTTGTGATTGAAAAAAAATTGGGGTGGAAGGAGGGGAATTGTAAGAAATCCCCAAATCATAGGATTTAAAGTTAGAAGGAACATTAAAGACCAGTTAATATACTGTCTCCTTCTTCTACAATTGAAGAAATGGAGACCCGGAGAAATTAAGTGATTTGTCCAAGGTTGCACAGGTTGTAGTTTACATAACGGGTAAATACTAGAGTCATGATTCTAGCCTAGTTCTCCCAAGTTAGTGCTCTTTGGATGATACTGTTAAAAAGCTTTGAGCTAACAAAATGAAATGGCAAATGGCGCCACTGTCTTTAGAGTATGTGCAGGTATTCTGTGACTATTTTCCTCTCTGTTCCTTCTTCTACTTCCCCATTGTCACTTTTTAATTAATTGTTTTAATTAATTAATTAGATAATTAATTAAATATATTAATAAATCTAGTCTTCCCAATTAGAATGTAAGCTCCTTGGGGACAGGATTGTCTTTCTTTTTGCTTATATTTGTATTTCCAGTACTTAGCACAGTGTGTGCAACACAAAAAGGGTTTAATAAATGCTTGTTGACTGACTGACTACTGTGTGGTGAAGAAAAGCCTTTTAATTATTAGAACTGAGTGTGTATACAGAAGGTGTGAAGAAGCCAAATCTCTCTCTCTTGTCTGGTGGTCAGTGAGGGTCCAATGCTTACAGCATGCTTGGCTTTGCCTTCCGGGAGGGTTATACAGAGCATACAGATATCCCTTGTCTGCTTCTAATTCACCATGTGAAGCTTTAGAAACTATTTGTTTTGAGTTATGATGACTAAGGGTTAATGTTATGAGATGAAGAAAAGTCTTCCAATTGGCTTTGGAGCAAAAATGACTAATGACTCATGAGAACAGCTGTTCAATTTCTGTTTAGTACAGCAGATAGGGCAAATCCAAGCACGCTCCAAAGATTGAGTCCTCCCTGGCTAGTTCACCTTCCTCATTTCCTCACCTCCATTTTATATACATACATACATGCACACATATATATACATATATAATATTATTCAGATATGCAGTTAACCCTTCCACATCACAACTTTCCCCATGAAAGTTTCAATACCTTGCTAGTTGGCATAAGAAACTAAATGGGAATTTTTAGGGAGTTTTGCAGAAGCCACAGATGATATGGGAAAGCCAGCAGATAACACAGAAGTTTAAAAACTCAGAGATGCACAAAATATATGTAAAGTATTGTATAATATCAACCCAAAATTTATAATAAGGTACTGTAAACACTCTGTAAAAGAAAAAGAAAAAATTCAGACTTCTTTGGTACAAAGGGAGGCCAGAGAATTTTTCATGGATTTTCCAGACTGTGGGGACACCATGCCCCTAATCTCTGTGATGTAGAAAGGGTAACTATATATTATTATATATAACTAAATATTATATATAATATGTATGTTTGTATATATATCCACACATATATAAAAACACACTATATATATTATAATATAATATTATATAGAAAATGAGTTTTGTCCTTATAGCACTTTCCTTTTTTCTCTTCTTAACCTTAGGGGAGAGCAAAAAGTTTAGTGGGGGAAAGGAGGCCTCTATCATGCAGTTTTGAGGGCACATACTATAGTGGAAAGGGCCCTGAAACACCATCAATCAGCTAAGGGCACACAGACAAACCACTTAACCCTCTGGGGCCTTAGTTTCCCCATCTGCAAAATGAAGGGGTTGAACTAGGTGGTCTCTAAGATTCCTTCCAGCTCTAACATTCTCAGACTCACTAATAGTGAGGGAGAAGGGACCTTGGGTTAAAATACAGGGTAATCTCATTGCAAAACTCAGAGGGCCATGAAATCTCACAGTCTGTGATGAATTATTTGGTAGGTTTGGGTTCTTGTCTGGTATAAGAAGTATCTCCAGACTCACTATCTTATTCCATGTCTAAATCCAATGTTATTTACTGAATCCTAAAAACAGATGCTCCTATTTCTCATCCGTTTATCTTGAATTTAGACAATCTGAAGGTGGTTCCTGAGCTGCTGTTTGTTTGCTCTGAACCCTGGAGTACTCCATGTCGTCTGAGTACAATTTTGCATCTCTGTTGTGGACACTGCACTTGGCAGTGGTTGGCTAATTCATTATGCCACATTGGCTAATGACTTACTTTATTATGCACAAGGAATATAAAATATTTATTTTATTTCGTTATGTAACGATATTAAAAATACACCATGTATTATTTATCCTGAGCACTCTGAGGCTTTCTTTGGGGCTCTTCTGCTCCCCTGTAGCAATAAGCACTCATCAGGCTTTTGGCGCTTGCATGATTTTTGTTAACTGGAGAGTTTAGAACAGGTGGAGGGGCACCACCTCATCTTTTCTCTGTCCCGTAAGATTTTTTTTCATTGAACAATAAAAATACGAATTTTAAAAATAGAGTGAGGTCTTCTGGGAAGCCAATGTTCTCTTGGAAGACCTGAAAGGCCTATGCTCAGGGACTGCCATATAAGGATGCAGAACTAAACAGATCAGCTTTTATGCTGAGGTTATATCAACTTTACCACAGGTCTGTCCCTACCAGTCAGCATGGGCGACATTTCAAAGCCCCTAGGCTGGAGGGTGGCCTGCTAGTTGGTGTTCTACTGTCTGGCACAGTTTGATTGACAAGGCTGCTGGCCTGTGGCTGTCACCTCCCAGAGGGGGGTTGGAGTCGATGGTCTCAAAGGTGCCTTCCAGCTCTAATGGCCTATGACTCTATGACAACATGGCTGGCATGCCCCTTGCTTCTGTCTACTAGGTCCATTATTTCTCCTTGCGGTTTGGCTCTTTTTTTCCTGCTTGCTTTCAAATGAGCTAGACCAGACAACTAGGCAAGTGGCACTTCAAAACACACGTCATCAAAATGTTGTGTTTCTTTCCCCCAAGGTATTAGATCTTTTTGACTAATAGGTTTACTATATTAGTATATATTCAATGGACAAGTACACTGCCAGAGGATTGTTTTGAATACATGCCTGGACCTTGGGTGAATGATGACAGAACTACATGAGTTTTATTCCTTGAAGTCAGATAATAATAAGGATTAAGATAATATTAAATAGTGCTTTAAAGTTTACAAAGCACATTCCTCACAGCATTCCTGTGGGATAAGGTTATAGATCTAGGACTGGAAGGGATCCTAGAAGTTGTTTAGCCCAATCCCTGCCCCCATTTTATAGGTGAGAAAACTGAGGCCCAGAGAGTAATTAAGTGATTAGCCCAAAGTACTATGCTTAGTAAGTGGCAGAGCTGGGATATGAACTCAGGCCTCAGAACTTCAAGCGCATGTCTCTTTTACACTGCTAGGACTAGTATTGCTCTCTTTATTTATAACTGAAGAAACTGAGTCTTGGAGAGGTTTAATGATTCACGAAGGGAGAAAGTACTGCTTCCATGATTGAAACCTGGATCTCTTTGACTCCAAATCTCCACATCATGCCACCTCAGAAATGATCGTGTCTTTGCTCTTGTTTCTTTTTTTGGCTCTCCCATTTGGACCAGTTTGTAAGGAATAAACGCTCTAATCCAAGATGTCCTGATAGCAAGATATCCAGATAGAGGAAATGATATGGGAGTTTCCTATGCAAATGGAGCCCTGTTGTGGTGATAGATTAAACTGTTCTGCTGGCTTTTGAAGACAGTGCAGATATTTCATTGTTGGCATTTTGATTTATGTAGAGTGATGTTCAAAGATGTTTTCAGTGCAACCAGAAACAAAAATAAGAGGAAAAAGTCAAGAACAACAAAATCTACTTCTCTGGAGAGTGTTCCTATGTAGGCATTGTGTGTATAACTGCATTATGGTGGAATAAAAAGAAATGGATTGTCTGCCCCATGCTCATTTCACAACTTCCCAATGCTTAATACTTATGTAAGATATGTTCAGGACTGATTTAAAACAAAAGCAAAAAACAATTTGTCGATACTGGGTTGTTGGTTTTTGGTTTTTTTTTTTTTTATATCATCTTAATCTCCAAATATAGCCTTCCCTGTTCCCTACCCAGCAATAAAAAGGCCTTCTAACAATAACAATAAATAAATAGAAAGAAAAACTGAAAGAAAAAAAAAAAGCCTATCTACTGACTGTGACCATATATTACAATAGTACATACCTCTTCAAAAAAAAAAAGAGGGAGGTGTTATTTTCTTCTCTTTTTGGGGGGAACAAGCTTGATTATTATAATCAAACAGTGTTCAATTTTGTGTGTGTGTGTGTGTGTGTGTGTGTGTGTTCTCTCCATTTATAGTGCTATAGTCATTGTGCATAATGTTTCCCTGGAACCTACCTACTTTTCTTGGCTCCAGTTCATAAAAGTTTTTCTATGCTTCTCTAAAGTCTTCGTCATTTCTTACGACACAATAATATTCCATTACACTCGTGTGCCACCATTTGCTTGGCTATTCTCCTCGATTGATGGGCATCCACTTTGTTTGGGTCTGATATAGTTTACAGACAGGAATCTTCTCCCTAGAGCAGCAGTCTATTGAAATCACTATTTCCACCATATGAATGCCCTTTGCTACACCTCGCAGCAGCATAATGGATTGAACAAAGCAAGTCTAGGTCAGAAAGGGGAAGCACATATAGTATTTCCTAGGGCTTGGTAACTAAAGGCAACAGTTTGCTGTTGTCTGGAGACAGGAAGTCCAAGAAATGTGCTTAAGCTTACATATAATGAGAAAAGGACCTTGCAGACACCAACAGGAGCAATGCCTATGCTAGGTGCTCTTACCCTTCAGCAAGTCAGCCTCCCCAAACCCTGGTACAGGCTTCAGTTCTATCTATTACCCAGTTTCTAATGTCTCAAATGTGCCACATGCAAATACAAATGCCATGGCAGGGAAATCGTATCAACCTTGTTGCAAAATAGCATTTTCTTGTGAGCTACAGCCTCTCCTTTCATCAGGGCAACATCTGATATATTCTTTTAAAAGCAAAATTGTGTTTCTCTTCTCTTTACCATTGATGCCAGAGGCAACTCAGTGGAAGTTAAAGACATACCAAACTGTTTTCGCTAGTGCCCCCAAACCTGCCAAGGTGTCCACTGGCAACAGAAATGAGAACCAAGTGGAATAGGAATGAAATAGTAATAATAAAAAAGAATAAATATGCCAGGTGAAAAATGGTTTATTAATTGAAGCTGTGCCCTCCATTCCAATAATAAATGACCCCAACATTAGGGATAGCAGATTGCTAAATTAAAACTAATGTGGGAAGGTGTGCCGGATCCCCCAGCCTCCTGGATGCACAGAGGGTGCCTGGTTCTCTCCCTCCCTCTCCTCAATCTCCCCAGCCTGAGACTTCTCCCTGTTTGACAGTTTCTGCAAGCCCAAACTGACAGCTCTTCAAAACCTGCTGAAGAAACCCAGCATTAATTAAGTCATTGCTGGACTGTAATTTCCTTGAGAAGTAAAAAATTCTCACACAAGAAAAGGTTACAGAGACCTTTTCTGTGTCAAAATTACCATGCCGCATGAATATTAATGCTCTTAATGAAGACAACCTTTTTTTTTTTTTTTTCATCAAGAAGGTTCTGGAGCAGGTGCCAACCCTGAAGTCTCACTCTGTGGATTTTATAGTCTAGGAGAGCCGGCACAATGCAATTTTCCCATTAAAACCTACATTTCCCACATGATCACGTCCCCTACACTGGTCCCCTCCCCGGGCCCCCTGCGCTCCTTCGGCTTCCAACGAGCTACCTCCCCTTAATGCATTTAAGAGAAGAGAGAAAGCCGGCTTTGGACGGGGCCATTTAAAGGTTTAATTTAGTACATTAGTCAGTGCCAGGCCGAGAGAGAGTGGGGAGGAGGAAAGGAGAAGGCAAGAAAGAAGGAAATCTGGCTTATTTACAGAATCGGTGCGCCTGATTCTATGGATCATGGCAGTGTTTGCGTCTCTGTTGGCCCTGGGCGGGGGCACTGGGAACCTGGAGACTTCCTTCCAAAGAGGATGCGTGCAGCAACAACCAGAGGTGGGAAACTAAAGGCAGCAAGAGTTTAAATAAAGGAACGCAAAAATAAACGCAAAAATAAAAAAAATAAAATAAAATAACGCCTTTCTTCGATGGCCCTCCATCCACTTTCGGCCCTATCTGAGTGTTAGTTTCAGACCCGGACTGGAGGAGGGCCTACAGAGCATCCCAACCTCTCACTTCACAAATGAGGAAAGGGAGGCTCAGAAAGGTGAGGTGATTCGCCCGAGGTCGGGGTCACACAGGTAGGATTCGAATACCCAGGTTTGCTGACCCCAGCTCCAGCGGTCCTCCCACTGCAGCGCGCTGTGGATTTGCGGGCTCTGGGGGAGGGCAGAGGATGCTGTCCGTCAGTCTGTCGGGAGAAGTGCTGGGTTTCACTCGTAACCCACTTCTCCAACTCCGACAGGCTTCAAACGTGCCCTAAGACAGGCGCTGATCGCCTGGCCCAAGTTTTCTGAGGTATCAGCTGTAGCCTTGACTGAGGGCAGACTTGGCCATTTATTTCTTTGTGAAAGGGAATAATAATAAATAAAGCTGCCACTTCCACAGGTTTGCGTGGCACTCTATATACATGATCTCCTTGAATTTTTCCAACAACCCAGTGAGGTAGGGCACCCTCTGCTAGCAAGCTCCCCACTTCTGTGGGCCTGAGTTTCACCATCTGTAAAATGAGAGGGTCGGAGGAATAGACCCTTTTTTTATGTCGTAGAACAGTTTGGTCTTCTTTCGAAGCTTATACACCCCTTCTCTTAATAATATATTTAAATGCACAAAATACATAGGATGACAAAGGAAATCAATTATTTTGAAATATTATTATCAGTACATACATACATACACATATGTGCTTGTGTGTGTATTATATTATGTGTGCATCTGTACACACATGTATATATGTATATAATTGTATATGTATATGTATATAATTTGTGTATGTATATATGTATATAATTTGAATATGTATGTATATATGTATGTAATTTGAATATATAAAACAAGTTTAGAGAGTTTAAGAACTCCTGGAACATGAAATTCCCAGGGCTTTCAAGCTCTCAAATGTTGTGATCCCTTAAGATATTTGTCTACTAGATGGAGGGAGCAGGTGACCTGAAGCATTTTGCTGCCTCTGTCACTTATGGGGAGGAGGGGTGAGAGAGAGGTAGACTGGGACAGTTGTCCCAATGTCTCTCTGCTTCATTTTCAAAGTTAGTCTGGCAATAGACATTTCTCTTTTATTTAATTGGAACATTAAAAAAGGGCAATTTGCAGCATGTCATTGTAACATTTCATCATTCCTAATAAGGGGGGGAGGGATTCAGAAATGTAAACATTCCTACTAATTTTTTTTTAGTTTTTAGTTTAATATTTTTACTAGAATATTTTTGGTTTTTTTGAAATATCTAATCCTGTGGCCTTTTATTTCACACTAAATGAAAACACATATATGCTAGATCAAATGAGTTAACATATGTAAAGTGCTTTGCAAATCTAAAAGCACTATAAAAGTGCTAGCTATAGTTATTAGCTCTATATGTAGAAATCAACAATAATTCAATTTAATAAGCATTTATCAAGTGTTTGTCTTGTACTATCTGCTGTACAAGGTGCTGGAAATACAAGGAAAAATGACATAGTTTCCCCCCTCAGGAAGCTTACCACTTAGAGAGTATAAGAGACATGATTGGGCAACAGAGTGACAAGCCTGGAGTCAGGAAGACTTGAGTTCAAATCTGTCCTTACTTACTAGCTGTGTGACCCTGGGCAAGTCACTTAACCCTGTTTGCCTCAGTTTACTCATCTGTAAAATGATCCAGAGAAGGAAATGGCAAACCATTCCAATATCTTTGCCAAGAAATCCCCAAATGGGCTCACGAAGAGTCAGACGAGACTGGAAAAACAACTGAACTACAATGAGACATGATTATCTGAAGGAATCCATGATCTCATCAGCACATGAAACTCTGGATATGAGGGCTCCTAACCTGTCTGGGTTGTTGCCAGAAACACAAAGCTCTTAAGTGACTTGGTCAGGGTCCCATAGGCAAGTGCACTGTTCAAGGTACAATCTGAATATTGGTCTTGCAGGCTCCTAAGCTCAGTATTCCATGTATTATGCCATTCTTCCTCTGCCATGAGACATGGATGTTCATATATGCCTATGATACAAACTAGAAAACGCTTATGTACATAGGAGAGTGACACAGAGTGACCCAAGAGATTCCGGGAAGGTGAGAGGGAGAACTGTTTTTCTGAAAGAAACAAGAAAGGCTCCATGGAGAAAGTGGAACCAAACTGGACCTTAAGCAAGCAGAAATACATCAAAAAGGTACAGATTAGCATCCGGGGAGAAGTCAGTTTTGGTCCTGGGAAATAAGGAACACAGACAGAGAGAGGATAAGATTGGAAAACATTAAGTGGTCCAGTTTGGTTGAAAAAATTAAAATGTGGAAGGAAGAAAGGCAAAATCAACTGGAAAATTAGATAAGATTTAGGTTTTGAAGGGCCTTGAATGTCAGGCTAAAGAGTTTTTATTTTGGAAATGGGAACTACTGAAAGTTTTTAGTAGGAAGGTGATGTGTTCAGCCCCATCCATTAGAAATATTGCTTTGGAAATATTTGGCAGTAATAATGTGAAGGAGAAATTGGGGAAAAATAAATTGGGGAACAGAAGAATGGAAAAGAATTAGGGAGGCTATTGCAATAGACAGTGGGAGATGGTGAGGTATTGAAGCCTTGAAAATGGAGGTAGGAAGGGTGGGGACAAGCATGTGAAATATTTGAGGGACAGAATTGACAATTTTTGGCAAGTGATGGGAGGTGAAACACAGGGAGGAATCAAGAATGACACTGAGGCATCAAGCCTGGGTGCTGCTGAATCCTCTTTATAGGAATTAGAGGGCAGGACATTTCCCCAGGTCAAGGAATCACGGGCCCTAAGTGCTTTTTTTTTAAGTGAAATGAGAAAAATCACCATTATTTAGAATCTGCTTATTTTGAATTTTGGCTACACATTGTAGATTGAGTTACTTGAGTTTTTATGAAACATGAGCACACCTGAGCAATATTCAGCCATCTTTATACTCAGACCTAACGGAGGAGGGAAAGGCAAGTACAGAGGTAGAGGTAAAACTGTTCTGGGCAGAGTCCACCCAAATGTCACTTCCTGCCCTCCTAAAGCCAAGTAACATATAATGCCATTAACAGCATCTCCCTTGGTTTTTTACCTATTAGTCATTTGTGATGTAATAAAGACCAGGGCTAACTAGGGACAATAAATCTGGTAGTTTCGGTTGCGCCATTGTAATGCCCTGTGTATATTTAAAAGGTAAGCAGTGATATATATTTATGGGTGCTGATGTAATAGCTATTAGATTTATAATACATAGAAGAAGTGTAATTTTATTATAAAGAGCAATAGTTTACAATCTTATTATTGTTTATTACTGACGTCAGTACTGAACCATAATACGAATCACGCAACAACTAGAAATAATAAAAATAAATGTCATCTCTTTTACCAAGGACAGCTCCCTTTTGAGCAAAAGTCGATTTTAAGAGCAGACTCTCAGCCGCCTGGGTATGTTTCCTAAGACCTCTTACCTGTGGTTGTGGCAGCTTTGACCTTTCACGTTGTTATTGAGAAAGCTAAGCAAGGCACATTATCATGTCCCAGGCAAATTTTCAGTAAGGATTCAAGTTGGAAACCAGTGTAGAACAGAATTAAGAGTTAGGAATATTTGACTGGTCCAAAGGAAGCACTCATGGTGAGAGTAAGTTTGTGGCTAGAGGGCCTAGAAGTTTTTCTTTCAATAACAGGTTCTGAAAACCATGAAAAAGAAGATAATACCAGAAACTGAGAGCCAGGCCCCCGTGTAACAAATGGATTGTGTCCTCTCGTGAGCCCTGAAAGCTGGTTTGTTTTACCAGAAGCAACCTTACACAAAGATTTTATCAGTTTCCACTGGAAAAAGGGGACTCAGAATTGTAGCCCTTCAAGACAGCTCATGTCAAGTAGAAAAATTAAACCACATCACCAGAGACAAATCTGCGATCCCATCTATTGGTTTTAATGACAGAGGCAGCTTTGTAGCTTAATGTCACCAGAAGACTCTGATGGAATTACAGCCTTATTAAGTAAATTGACTGCACCTCACATACTGAATGATACATGTGGGCCTGATATATAGCTACACCAATGACAGCCATTCACAGCATCACATGTAAAATGGGGGGACATGTGACCCATAACCATGGAATAAAACATGTTATTTTGAGCAGAACTCTACTCAAAATATTCTTATTTGCAATGAAGAAACTCAGAAATCGTTGTGATAGCTAACAGTTCCTATTTTACATGAATAAAAGGGAAAGAGATGAAAGAAATAAAAATGACTCTGAGATGAGGTGGTAAAGGGGATAGAAGCCTAGCCTCAGAATGAGGAATACCTAGGTTCAAGTCCTACCATGGACCATATTGGCTGTTTGGTCCTGGCCAGATCACTTAACCGCTTAATGCCTCCTGCAGCGTCTCCAAGACTATAAGTCACAGAACACTTGGTTGATATGCACTGCAAGAGAGAGTATCTTCATCAGGAGCTCTCTGTTGATGAAATAATAGATCTAGACTCCCTACAAATAAGGCCTGGTCTAGCTATAACACCCACATTGAGGCAGAACTACAATTCCCTTACTGTTACTCCTATGAGCATTACCACTTTATATTTCTATGGGACTTTGTAGATTGTAAGTTAGTACAAGTATTCCTGTTCCCATCTTACAGATAAGGAATTGAGGCACAGGGAGATTCTGAGATCAGATCAAGGTTACACAGCAAATACCGGCAGCAAGACTCAAAACTAGGTTGGTTGACTCCTGGTCCAGCATTCTTTCTACCACCTCATGGCTCAAGCTGCAGCAAAAATTACCCCTTTAACCGGTTTCACTTTCCCTGACTTTGGGTGGGTTAATCTAACATCAGCTGAACTGGTCAGTGACCAGGAACTCAGGTTTTTCTTTAGACCCAAGATTTTATTAGTTATCGATTTTGCAATTTTTGGATCCCTCAAGGTTCTGGTTCAAGCTGAAATGGTACCGTACAGCATGGAAGACTGATCAAACGAAGGTGGTATTTTGCTACGGTTTGAACCAGCCAATCTCTCTATATTCCTCAACATCATGTGGACATCAAGGATACTACACTTTCCAGCCAGTGGGTATAGTCCTCAGTGGCTACTATAAAGTGGCCATGGGTAAACAATGGGGGGAACATGAGAAAAATCAGTGGAGGTGGAGAAAAAAACAACAACAACTGAAAAGCTATTTTATGTCCTAGAGATTTGTATTGATAAGTATACCAAGCATATTGATCATCTAGGGGCTCCAATCAATTGTTGGTATGACCATCATTGAGATAATCAGAAACTAGGTGTGGTAGGATTGTAGGTACCATTGCACTTGGAGTCAAAGTACCAGGATGCAAATCCTAGCCCTTATTCTTACTAGCAGCTGTGACCCTGGGAAATTACTTTATGGTAACGATAGCCATGGGTCCTTAGACAGTGCTTTTAAGAATTAGAAGTGCTCCCTAGGCCTTGGTTTCCTTATTGACTCTTACTATATGACCCTGGACAATCACTGAAGCTCTCTGGGCCTTTGTTTTTTCACCTATAAAATAAAGATAAAAGCATTTGTGCTACCTATGTCTGACTTGTCATGAGAAAAAGTACTTTGTGAAATTTAAAGTATTATAGAACTGAGCTATTATTTTATTTGGCAGCATAGTAAAGTATAATAGTAACAACATCTACCATTTATGTAGCACTTTAAGGTTTGGAAAGTGCTTTGTAAAGGTTATCTCTTTGGAGTATCACAACAACCCTGGGAGGTAGGTACTATTATTTTTACAGATGAGGAAACTGAGGTTGTGGGTTGTTTGGTTTCACACAGCTTAGTAACTGTCTGAGGCAGGATTCAAACTCAGTTCTTCTTGACCCCAAGCCCAACTCTCCATCCACCATACCATCTAGCTGTGTGTGTGTGTGTGTGTGTGTGTGTGTGTGTGTGTGTGTGTGTGTGGTCTTGGAGACAGAAAGACCCAGGTTCGAGACCTATTTTAGACCTATATTGGCTCCATGACCTTGGGCAAGTGGTTTTCCCTTTCAGTGCCCTAGGCAACCCTCTAAGCCTCTATCTCACAGGGCAGGTGCTGATTTTTGTTGAGAGGAATTTCCTCACTGGGAATTCTTCATGCCAATGAAATCACAGGTCTGATCCAAAATAAGAATGATATTTTATTTTTTCTATGTTCTCCTTTAAAAAAAAAGTAGCCTGAGGTTATCCACATTACTGACTTTCAAAGTATAAATTCAGTAGCTGAATTAGCCGTATTCAAAAAAGCACAGTGAACCAACAGCTTAGAAAAATGAAATAAAAAGGTTTGGTAGGTCTGTAATCTAGCAAGGATGTTCCTCGCAGTAAGGAGATATGATGTATAATTGGGATCAACTACTTAGCTCAGACAACAGCTTTCAGTTGCTCTCTGTTCCTTTATGCAAATTGCCACTTGAAACAAGCATCAGCACATGCCGAGAAGAACTGTCACTTTGAGAAGTGTCATTTGTTCAGAAGGAGAAACAAAACTCCTGTCTGTCTACTTTGCTCCCTATGGTGCCTAGCAAAGAGTTCCAGGTATTCAATATCTATCTTTACCAACTAAGTGGATAAATACCAAATTAACTGTATAATTGCCCTCCGCTAGGATGTATTGTTGTTGCTGTGACCCTATTCAGAAACGAACCGTGCTGCATTTGTTTGTTGATACCCAAGATTTAATAATAATGAACTCTACCTAAACCATGCACGCCATTGAGTGATATTTTTAATATCATGGTCCTGGTGACATTTACACGCCACTTGAACTTTACTTCAGTGGTTTATATATTACCATCAGCAACCCTTTAGAGAAGAGTGGCCTGATGATAGTTTATTCTCCTTGTTAAAATTAATTCTAGGATTTAAAAAATACAATCGTGTTTCACCCATTTTCAACACTTTTAAGTGCCTCCGAATCATATGGATATTCTGAAAGAGAAGCTCAGTCTTTTATATTTTCTTTTATTTTCAGAATACTGATAGGATATGGTCTTTTATTTTCAGGTTAGTGATAGGACACAGTAATTTTCATTTAAAAAACAGTTCGTTTCCATTCAACCAATGCCTCTTTCCATTTTCATGTAACCACAGAAACAGGGCTATTGTCAGGAGACCATTTCCCCCAACAACTTACTGTTGGATTGGGTTTTTTTTTGGTTGTTGTTGCTTAAAAATTTATTGATTTTTTTGGTTTTATATCACCTCCATTTCTAAATATATTCTTTCCCCTCCCCTCTCCAGAGAGTCTTGCTTTGTAACAAGGAATAAGAAAGAAAGAAAAAGGAAAAAAGCAGGTTGTCAAAACTTAATCCAACTGTCCACTGAGCCTGACAAAATATGCAATACTCCATATCGATAGTCCTTCACCTCTTCAAAGAAAGAGTGGTATAGTAAATAGAGTGCAGGCCTGGAGTCATGAAGCTCTGAGTTCAAATCTAGCTTCATACACTAGCTATATGACCTTGGGCAAGTCACTTAACCTCTATTCACCTCAGTTTCCTCATCTGCAAAATGGGAGTAAAAATAGCACCTACCTCCTAAAGTTACTGTGAAGATCAAATGAGATATTTGTGAAGCACTTAGCATGGTGCCTGGTGCATAGAAGGTATTTAGCAAACACTTGTTTCCTTATTTCCTCCTTCAGGGTCGAGCTTGATCATCATAATTAGATAATGGCCAGTTTCTTGTTGTTGTTATTCTTTAACATTTATTTTGCTGTAGTTGGGCATGTAGTTCTAATTCTATATCACTGTGAATTATTTTACAGATGTTTTCCTATACATCTGTGATTTTTTTGATATTATTCATAATTTGCTTGTTTGTTTGTTTTGGAGACAATGGGGATGAGTGACTTACCCAGGTTCACACAGCTGATAAGTATCTCAGGCTGCCCCCATATTAAACATTTTACTATAATATGAAGTTCATGTAGTGCAGTGGAAAGAATTCTGGCATTGTAGCCAAAGGACCTATGTTCAAATCTTGTTTTTACTATTTTGTGACCTTGGACAAATCATGTAACCTCACTAGGCTTCAATATTCTCATGTATAAAATAAGGAAGTTGGATATGTGACCTATAAGATCCCTTCCTCCCCCCTGGATCACTGTCTTGTCATGGAAGAGGGGCTTGCATGAGCTATGCTGTGCAGGGTTACCCATGATGCACAGGTCATAGTGGAGAGTTCTGAGAAAAAGTGATCTACTAGAGAAGGAAATGACAAACCACTCCAGTATCTTTGCCAATAGATTCCATGGACAGTATGAAAATGCTAAAAAACCTGACATCAGAGCATGAGCTCTTCAGATTGAGGGATTGACTCCACGGGTCACAGAGTTGGATGTAACTGAATACTGAACAACAAGAGGGTCCCTTCCACATGTAAATGTGTGATTCTAATATTTCATGACATTCATGAGCCACAATTTCTTTAGTCAGGCCCCAAGTATTTGTTCATAGTTCTTTGCTACTGAAAAAAAAATGCTGCAATAAACATTCTATAATATGTATATTGTTTTATAAGGATTTAGAGTCAATTCCTTCTTGCTTTCCTGACTGGAAATGCCCTTGTGCCTTGAGAAGGAGGTGTGGTGATTTATAGCTGTTCCAATCAACTAATTTGGGTTTTGAGAGATCAATTTGTTGATAGTGAGCAAACAGCAGAGAGAGATCCCTGTGTTGCAAATTTAATCAAGTATTCAGACTTTCCCTGTGAAAGGCTTTGAATCCTAACTGTGTAAATTGTGGGAATTGTAGTCTTAAACAGACTTTTTTGTCTTTGCTCTGGGAGAAAGAGAACAAGATTTGTTTTCTTCTTGCTCTGGGAGAGAGAGATTCTTAGAGAAGTTTGTGCAATGACACACTCCATTGGGAGGAGATGGAGTCAAAGTGTGAGCATAGAGTTGAGATGGAGTTTGGGTTTTGGAGAGGAATAAAGGTAGGAGTGGCTTAATGGTGGTTGGACGGGTGAGGGGAAGTGGAGAAGGCCTTGTAGGTACCTTCTGATGTAAGTTCAGAGACTAGAGCCTGGGAGTTGAAGTCTTGGTTCTAGGGGCCAAGCCTTCATCCATTATTATTTTTTAAACTTTAGGGAGAAAATATCTGTGATGGAGTTGTTAGAATGAACTAAGTTTGTTAGCTCTGCCCTCTACTTTGAGATTTGCAGAAGTACAGTGAAGGCTAACTACCCCTCCCCCGCCCCCCCACTCGTCTTCCCCAGCAACTGCCAGGCAATTTCAACACAATTTTCTCTATTTAAGCTGCTTCTAATTCCTGATTTGTATCATATAAAACTATGATCAATCATAACTTCTTTGTGATTCATGTCTGTTAATTAATGCCATAAAGTGAAATTGCAATGGAAGCCAATGAATAGGCTGTACAGAAATAGAGACAGTGAAGACACACATTTGTTCTCTGGTCATTGGAGTAACAGGAGAAAGGAACTGATATTCTCCCCTATTCTTTACCCCTCCACCAATGGAGACTGAGCTAAAGGAGAAGACAAATTTATGGATTTGATTTTATTATAAACCTTTTAAAGCTTGTGAATAGTAGAGAAAGACAAACCACATGACTAAGTACCATCTACCCCTAGGCTAAGGAGTCATTGATACATAAGATTCAGGTGGTTTAGAATAGAGGTCATGTCTCCTACACCATCTGGTGAGAAGAAGGTTTCATCTAGGATGAAAGGCCATGTTCAGGGGAAAAAACACAAACAAACTGCAAAGTGTCAGGGCTATTTCCTTCTTAAATACTTAAACAAACCCTGCTTGATAGCACCATCTACTGGCTACATCTCATTGGTTTGTGTTCTTCCCCTTCCCCCTCCTAATTTGACTTGAATAAAACCTTCCAAGAGTACTCAGTATGTCAGACAGACATAGCCTAGGAACAATTGCTTCTCCATTGGCCTTTACCCATGTTGGAAGAGCTTGGACTAAGTCTATGTGACATAGATTCTGTGAGTTAAGGAAGCAGATTCCTTTAGTTTGCATACTCTACTCCAAACAGCTGTCTTCAAACCTTCCTTGAGTCTTTTAGAGAGGAAGATTTCATGCAAAGTACCTCTCCCCCTCAGGTTTCTTATCCTTCCTCCCCCCCTCCCCAACACCTCCTACTAAATCCTTGAAACCAGAGAAACTTATTTCCAGCAGATGACTGGAAGGAATCCCCAAAAGAGAATTTCCAAAGAGTTCAGGAACCCCTTCTTTTTGGTGACCAGATGAACCCAGATCTGCTGATCACAGCTGCAGAGGTGTTGCCCCTTCATGGAGCAGGAAAGCAAGCAGGCAAGGGGGACAGGCCACTATACCCAGAGAAGAGCAAGATTTCCAAAGTTTGCAACTGAGTGATTTCCCTAGGAGTTGAATTGGCGTGGTAGGTGAGAGAACATGAGTATTTCTGTGTCTTAGCTTTCTTCCAACTCCATAAAAGAGGCAACTAGGTGGCACAGTGCGTAGAGTACTGGTTCCAGAGTCTCCTCTTCCTGAGTTCAAATCTGACCTCAGACACTTGCTGTGTGACGCTGGGCAAGTCACTTAACCCTATTTGTCTCAGTTTTTTCATCTATAAAATGAGCTGGAAAAGGAATGGCAAACTACTCCAGCATCTCTGCCAAGAAAACCACTAATGGGGGGCGGAGCCAAGATGGCGGCGTAGCAGCAGCAACATATAGCAGCTCTCACATAGCCACCCCAAAATACCCATGGAATAGGACTCTGGACCAATCCTAGAACTTCAAAACGCACACAAAGATACTTCCCACTAAAGTCAGCTCGGCTACAAGGAACCATATCAGCACTGCGAACCGAAACCAGCCTGGCCTGAAGCCCCGGCTGTGCCCCGGGGGTGGCTGGGTGGGAGGTGCAGAAAAGCCTCTGAGGTGAGTGTGATTAGCAACAGCTGCGAGTGGGGATTGTGAAAGGGGGAGATAAGCCTCCGGCCGAA
>CM053587.1:200632695-200686413 GCA_028646515.1 Pseudochirops corinnae
ATTTTGTAATCTGAACTCTAAAGGCTGTTCACAGTAGCATTCCTTTGGGAATCTGCTGGTGTATGGCATTGCAGGCCCATCAGTTACCTTCAGCCTGGGTTAGCCCATCTGCTGAGACAGTTTACTGGGGTGTGGTTGCTACATACACTGCTGCTTCTTGGAGCTGCAAGTGAGTGTTGGGTGATAGGTGACTCCAAAGGTAGACCAGCAGTCCTGAAATGGGATCAGCAAGCTCTCACACCAGAGGTGCTGGTCTTCCCTGCACACCCGAATTAATCCCAGAGGGAAGCTACTAACTAGCAATGTTTGGGGATATGAGGGAGGACCCAACCATCTCTGGGTCTTTGCACAGGCTAAAATGCTTAGAATATACTTCCTCCTCCTGTCTGCCTCTTTGAAACTCAGCTCCTTGGCCATCTTCTTTAAGATGCCCTCCCCTGAATGTACAGTGCTAGTTTATTCCCCCAAAATGAAATTCCTATGGAATGAGAGCTCCTTGAAGGTAGGCACTTTTTCATTTCTGTCTTGGTATACCTAGTAACTAGCACAGTGACTGGCATAGAGTCAGTACTTAATAGTTGCTTGTCAGTTGATTGTTGATTGACAGCTTCTCTGGGCCTGTTTTCCTCATCAGCAAAAATGAGGGAGTTAAACTATGATCTTTAAAGTTCCTTCCAGCTCTAAATTGCCTCACTAATTAGCTTTATGACCTTGAATGATTCGATGTGGCAAACACTTCATTTAGGCTTTCTAAAGCTTCATTTTCCTCATCTGTAAAACCAGATTATTGGGCTGGATGACCCTTAATATCTCTTCTAGCTCGAAGAGTCCATGAATATGCCACTTTCTCTCCTCAGACCCAAAAAGCACTTTGCACTCTTGTTAGGCACTTGTTATTATGTCATTTGGGCTCTAATGACCTGTTCTAACTCTTCATCTTTCTTGACTTCTCTTTAGTCATTGACACCACATTGATCATTCTCTTCTTGATGCTCTCTTTTCTCAGGGGTTTTCTAGACACTTCTCTCTCCTGGTTCTCTTTCTACGTGTCTGACCACTCCTTCCAAGTCTCCTTTGCTGGATCTTTGTTCAGGTTATGCTGCTAACTGTGGGTATTCCTCAAGATTCTCTTCTTATCAAAGATACTGAAGTAGCTTGCCATTTCATTCTCCAGATCATTTTAAAGATAAGGAAACTGAAGCAAACAGAGTTAAGTGACTTGCCCAGGGTCACATACAGCTAGTAAGTGTCTGAGGCCAGATGTGAACTCAAGAAATGGGTCTTCCTGTCTCTAAGCCAGACGCTCTATTCACTGTACCACCTGGCTGCCCTGCTGCCTGTTGGACATCTCAAACTGGATGTCCCATAGACATCTTAAACTCAGCATTGAGTCTTGCCCCCAAATCCTTTACAGCTCCCTATTTTTGTTGAAGGTAAAACCATCCTCCCAGTCACTTAGGCTCAGAAATCCTCAACTCCTCATTCTCTCTCATCCCACAGATCTGATTAGTTGCTATGTCCTATGAATTTTACCTTTACAACTTTTCTCCTTAAAGCTCCTTTATCTCTTCTGATGCACCCTAGTGCAAGCCTTAATCACTTTGTGCCTGAACTATTGCAATAGCCTGATGGTTGGTTTCCCTGCCTCAAGTCTCTCTCCTCTTTAGGACATCCTCCGTAAGTTGTCAAACTGATCTTCCTAAAGTACAGAGTCTGCCTGCCTCAAGTCTCTCCCTACTCTAATCCTTCCTCCATTCAACCACTAAAGTGATTTTCCTAACATACAGATCTGATCATGTTGCTTCACTACTCAATAAACTCCAGTGGCTCTCTATTACCTCCAGAATCAGATAGAGAATGTTCTGCTTGGCATTCAAAGTCCTTCGTGTCCGAGCTCCCTCCTGCATTTCCAGTCTTCTTGTACCTTACTCCTTGACTTCTACTCTTTGATCCAATGACGCTGGCTCCTTGCTGTTCCATGAACAAGATACTCTATCTCTGGACTCCGGACACTTTCTCTGGCTGTCCCTCATGCCTGAAATGCTCCACTTCCTCTACTACAACTACGTACCTCCTTGACTTCCTTCAAATCCTATCTAAAATCTTAGCTTCTACAGGAAACCTTCCCCAAGCTTTCTTAATTCCACTGCTTTCCCTCTATTAATTATCTCCTACTTATCCTGTACGTAGTTTGTTTTTTACATATTTGTTTTCATGTCTTCCCTGTTATAGATTTTAAGCACTTTGAGGGCAGGCATTATCTTTTTCATTTTTCTATTCCCATTGCTTAGCACAGTACCTGGTATGTAGTAAGTGCTCAGTAAATGTTCATTGATTGAATGATGGAAATCTAATCATGTCTGCTTCCCCTTCAATAAATTCCAATGACTCCCTATTGCCTCTAGGATCAAATGAAAAATGTAAAATCCTCTGACAGGCAAAGCCCTTCCTAACCTGGGCCCTTCCTGACCTGGGCCCTCCCTGACCTGGGTCCTCCCTGACCTGGGCCCTCCCTGACCTGGGACCTCCCTGACCTGGGTCCTCCCTGATCTGGGCCCTCCCTGACCTGGGTCCTCCCTGACCTGGGCCCTCCCTGACCTGGGACCTCCCTGACCTGGGTCCTCCCTGATCTGGGCCCTCCCTGACCTGGGTCCTCTCTGACCTGGGCCCTCCCTGACCTGGGCCCTCCCTGACCTGGGCCCTTCCTATCTTTCCAGTCTTTTTACATCTCATTCCCCTTCACATATGCTGCCAATCCAGTGACAATGGCCTTTTTGCTATTGCTCACACACAATATTCCATCTTCCTACTTGGAGCACTTTCACTTGCTGTCCCCCAAGCCAGGTACTCTCTACCTTCCTTTCTTTACCTCCCAGCTTCCTTGGGTTCCTTCAAGTCTCACATTAAGGTCTATCTGCAAGAAGCCTTTCCCAGTCCTCCTCAATCTTAGTACCTTTTGTCTGAAATTATTTCCAATTTAACTTATTTGTACATATTTGTTTGTTTGTTGTTTCGACCCATTAGATTGTGAGAGCAAGGATTGTCTTCTACCTTTCTTTACTTCCCCACTACTAAGCATAGCGTCCTTTGCATGTGTGCATTTAATAAAATGCTTATTGACTGACTGTCTTACCTTTCAATTAAGCTGTTAGCCACAGGAGAACAAGAACTAAACTGATTTAAGTTTTATATCTCCCCTAGTGCCCAGCACAGCACCCTACATATTCTTTTTGGTTTGTTTTTGGCTGAGGTGAAGAGACAACAGATTTGTGGATTCTTTGGTATAGGAAATTCCTGAAGAAATTTCTTCACTGTTCTGAAGGGAAAAGTCTCAGAGAGTGCCTTAGGAGTATTGAGAGGTTAGATGACTTAGCTAGAATCACCCAGGTAGCATGTGTCCAGCCAACTCTCCATCTCCAAGGCCATGAAGTTTTACACAGTGTAAGTACTAAATAGATATTTGCTGAAATGAGTAGAACTGGAAACTTTCTGTATTTTTGTGAATATGTTGTAGAATCACGAGGTCTAGGGTTTCATAATCATCTAATTCCTATGACAGTTTTTATCCTTAGTGTAACCAGAATACTTCAAAACTTCTCTTCTTAATGATAATTTTTCATAATCTTTAGGCTTTTTGACTATCCATTGATTCAATCCACAAATATTTTTGAGACCTTACTTTGTGTGAAATTCCTTATTATTCTATTTTCAAGAAAGTCTTTGTCTTTAGAAGTTAGCAGCCTACTGGAGAAGATAGGATGTGTGCACTAGAAACTACAGCATGAGACAGTAAGTATGAAATGCCACACAAGTGTCACAGACATCCGGATCACTTCTGGCTGAAGCAATCAAGGAAGACTTTCTTTCAATCAAGGAAGAAAGAGGATCTCCTAGCATAGATTTGCAACTAATAGGTGGAGATAATCACATCCCATAGGGGAGTCTCATCGGCAAATCAGGAAGATGCCATCTAGATTAAGTTTTGGGAGCTTCTGGCCCTTGGCTTCATTTCAGTCAACCTTTGTAATCATGTTGTTTTAATTGTGGCTGCCCATAGAATTTTTGCATTCCAGAGGGATGATAACAACAAATCTGGCTGGAAATGAGGCCACAAATGAAGGTTAGGATCACGTTGTAAATAGCCTGGAATACCAAGATGAAGAGTTCAGGCTTTATATTGTAGACAGTATGACCACTGGAAGTATTTGAAGAAAATAAGGACTTGATGAAAGTCATTTAAAAAAGGTGAGTGTAACAACTCTCATGGATTGACTAGGAGAAAGAAACTAGAGCCATGGGGACCAGTTAGAAACTATTACAATAGGCCAGGTGAGATGTAATGAGAATTTAAACTTGGGTGTTCAATATATGCTAGTTTAGTAAGAGAATAAATGAATGAAAGTAAATCTTTGGAAAGGTATAAAATGCATCTTTGAAACATCACAGTGCAAGAAGATTGGAGACTGAAAGGAAAGGAAAGGAGAGCTGAAAATGGCAAATGATTATGTAAAGGAACATGTTTTTAACATGGTTTATTTTTGCTTCTGTGAATGTAGCAAAGATTAACTGTAATCTGTTAATAATAAGAAGAGGCTTCTGTTGGGGGGGGGAGGGGAACAGTGCGTGAAAAACTCCCAAAATACAGAACAAACGGTGGGGGAGAGAGCTCTTCAGTGCTATGTAGACTGAAAACAACAGGGCCCAGTGGTGGCCATCTTAGCCACTTAGAACACTGATGGGTATTATGGCAGAGTCATTAAGTACCATTTCAGAGAAGCTGTGGGCGCCCTGTAAAACCCTGAAGACTGCCAAAGAGTGAACAATTTCAGAGAACAACTTTTAGAAAAGGGAGATAGATAATCCTGGAAATTTCAGAGCATTCAGCTTCAGTCTGATACTGGGGCATGATACTAGAACAAATTGTCCTGAGCAATCAGTCTGCCGTCACATAGAAGATCATGAAGCTGGCTCTGTCATAGTCTACAAGGCTTTGTTGCAGGACAGATTGCGCCAAACCAATTTAATTCCCATGATAGGGTGACAGACCCTGAAGACCTGAAGATAAGGGAGAGGTAAGAGTTGAAATCTCTCTTGCCTCTTGGAAGGCTTTTGATCACATTCCATGGGACAGTCTCATCAGGAAGATGCCACCTAGACAAAGGTTTGGGAGCCTTGACTTCATTTCAGTCAAACTTCATAGTCATGTTTTAATTTCTGCTGCCCATAGAGTAATTGAATTCCAAAGGGAAACTATGGCTATTTCAATCACAACAGAATCTTAGAAGTTTTAAAGATAAGTAATGATAATAATAGCAAGAGTTAACATTTTTAGAGCATTTTAAAGTTTACAAAGTACATTACACATGTTATCCTCACAACAACCCTATGAGGTGGTGCTATTATTCTTCTGATTTTATGGATTAAGAAACAGGCATATCTATTTATGTAATACTATCCCAATTAAATTACTAAAAAAAATAGCTTACTGAGTCAGAAAAAATAATAACAGGGTTCATTTGGAAGAACAGAGGGTCAGGAACTTCAAGAAAAATAGAAAAAAAAGACGTGCAGGAAATAGATTCAGTACTATCAAATCTTAAACAATATTATAAAGTAAGAACAGTGTTGAGTATAAAATGGATAATTTTCATTATTTTTAATTAAAATTTTCTTGCATAAATAAAACCTCTAAGAATAGAGGGAATGCAGAAAAATTGGGAAAGAACTCCCATAGACAATCTCCCAGATAGAATGTGATTGGGTCAGAATACCGTAGTATAGGAAATGATGGAGCTGGTAGATTTAGAAAACTATGGAAAGACTTGCTCTTATAAAGGCAGATTCTATCCACCTACAGAGAAGCAGACAAGAAGTGGAAATAAGCATAATGTGCTCTTACATATATATATGTTTGTGTTTATATATGTATATATGCATCTTTATGGATATCTATGTATTTGTGTGCATATATATCAATATAGATATAAATATATATATCTTCTTGTTTAATTGTAGTTTTCGTGGGAAGTGTGGAAGGGGAAAAAATAAGGAAAAAAGTGCACAGCAGTGGACAAAAGAAAACATATGAGAAGCAAAGAAAAGATGGATAACTTTGAAAATAATGTAGTATTTATTATAAAGGTTTTCTTGAAATGGAAATAGATGGCTTTATATTGAATCCCTTCTTATGTTCTGCTGTGTACATGGCAATTTTTTTTTCCTTTTCTTATTTTGTCAAACATAATGAAAAAAAGAAATAGGCATTAAGAGGAGGTTAAGTGACTTACACAGAGCTACACAGCTAATGAGTATGTGGGGCAAGATTTGAACTCAGACCTCCCCAACTCAAGTCTAGCACTCAAACTATGCCATTTAGTTACCAGAAGAACCTACTGAATCTCTTCCTTCTCCTTCACCCCTCTTTTTCTCTGCTTCAGTCCTTTCCCTTTGTTGTTGTTCAGTCAATCATTTATGCCCAACTCTTTGTGGCCCTATTTGGAGTTTTCTTGGTAAAGATACTGAGTAGTTTGCCATTTCCTTCTCCAGTTCATTTTATAATGAGGAAACTGAGGCAAGCAATGTTAGGTGACTCGCCCAGAGTTACCCCAGCTAGTAAGTGTCTAAGGCTGGATTCAGATTCAGGTCTTCCTAACTCCAGGCCCAGGGCTCTGTCCTCATCACCACCAAGCTGCCCAGTCCCTTCCCTTCCTTTCTTTAATTCAGGGCTTCAGTTTCCTTGTCTATAAGACTAGGAACTTGGACTAGATAATTATAAAGGCTCATTTAGTTTTACTACTCTTTTTTTTGGCTTCTTGGAGGGGGGAAGGCAGGGCATTTGGGGTTCAGTGACTTGCCCAAAGTCACACAGCTAGTAAGTGTTAAGTGTCTGAGGCGGACTTGAACTCAGGTCCTCTTGACTCTAGGGCCAGGGCTTTATTCACTGTGCCACCTAGCTGCCCTAATTTACTACTCTACCATTCTGACTGTATCCTTGCTTTTGTATCACTCCCCTACCCTCACTTTTTCTCTTGGATAGAATAGAAATATTAATGGATTTCTAGTCGGGAGATCTGCTGATGAGTCCTGGCTTTTGTCACTTACTAGCTGTGTGAACATGGTCAAATGGCTTACCATCCCTAAACCTCGGTTTTCCTGAGGATACGGAGAGAATAATACTTGCACTACTTACAGACATACCTTGGAGGTATTGTGGGTTCAGTTTCAGATGGCCACAATAAAGTAAATATCACAATTAAGTGAGTCATACAAATTTTTTGGTTTCCCAGTGCATATAAAAATTAAATTTACACTCTACTGTTGTCTATTAAGTGTGCACTAGTCTAAAAAAAATACAATGTACATACCTTAATTTAAAAAATACTTTATTGCTTAAAAATGTTAACTATCACCTGAGCCTTTAGGGAATTGTAATCTTCTTTGCTGGTAGAGGGTCTTGCCTCAGTATGGATGGCTGCTGACTGATCAGGGTGGTGGTTGCTGAAGGTTTGGGTGGACATGGCAATTTTGTAAATAGGACAACAATGAAGTTTGATGTGTCAATGGACTCTTTTATTGGTGAAAGATTTCTCTGTAGTATGTGATTTTGTTTGATAGCATTTTACCCACAATAGAACTTCTTTCAGAATTGGAGTCAATGCTTTCAAACTCTGCCGCTATTTTATCAACTGAGTTTATGTAATATTCTCCAGTATTGTTGTGTCTTGGGGAATAGGGAGGTCCAAGGAGAGGGAGAGAGATGGAATGGCCAGTCGGGAAGAGCAGTCAGAATATACACATCTATCAATTAAGTTCACCTTCAAATATGGGCACACTTCATGGAACCCCAAAACAATCACAATAGTAACATCAAAGATCACTGATCAGCCCAACAGATATAATAATAATAATGAAAAAGCTTGAAATAGTGTGAAAAATACCAAAATGTGACACAGAGACACATTGTGAGTGCATGCTGTTGGAAAAATGGCATTAACAGACTGCCTTGATGTAGAGTTGTCATAGACCTTCAATTTGTAAGACAAATAAACACATAAACAAAAACCTGAAGTATCTGTGAAGCGCAATACAATAAGGTGTGCATTACTTTAGAAAATGGTGGACACATAAAGATCATATAATATAGTGATTTAAGGTTTAAGTAGGGCTTCACTCCTAACACCCCTGTGAGCAGTTGTGTGACTATCTGAGGCTCAGGGAGATGAAATTACTTACTGAGGTCACATAACTAATAAATGTCTGAGGCAGGATTTGAATCAAAGTCTCCTGATTCCAAGTCCAGAACTCTTTCCATTTCTTTATAAAGTTCTGTGCAGATGTCAATTGCTATCCTTTTTTCTTCCTTTATTTCTCCCCTTCTTTCTTTCCCACTGGCTGCATTAAGGAATTGAGGTATATGTTTTTTAAAATGTACTTACTGTATACAGTTTTGTTTTCCTTTATAATTTTAATTGTAAAAATTAGAGCTTTAACCTTGTGTGTCTCTTTGAAAACCAAAAACTAGCCAGTTAAATGAAGTTTTCACTTCTTCGTGGTCCTTTATTGATTTTTTTTCTTCCTGTCTATCACTGACCTGGAGATCTAGCCTGGTGGCAGGAGTAGAATTCAAAATGACCTTGAGAAGTGGTGGTCCAGATGGCCTTTTGAAAGTAGGAAAAGGTCCTCTAGCAGCAAATAGTACAAGGTTAGTGATAGGGTGATTTCATTGGTTTAGGGAACTCTTAGGTAAGAAATCTCCCTCTACCAATGTGATTCAGCCTTTCTTTGTAATTTATAATTTTAGAGAGGCAGCCAGTGTACTATGAAGTCATGATATACAGAGTCACACAGACAGTAAATATATTCAGGGTAAAAAATAGGCATAACTAATTGTTGTTATATGTCCTTCATTTTCAAAGAGGACTAATGATGTCATGAGGTGATGTCTTGACTCACATGTATGTGGCTTGGATTCAAGTGAGGCAAACTTTCACAAAGTCGTCAGTCTCACTCTTTCTCCAGGAGTCATCAAAGTCCAGTGCAAGACAAATGTCAGGATGACTGGTGATGGCCCTAGATGCAGTGGATGACCTTGGCTTCTTCATTGACTGATCAAGCTCCAAAGGTTCCACAGCACTCACTTCAGCTGCCTTCATGGCCAATGGAACAAATTGTTCTCATCCATCCATTCCACCAGGGGAAGTCTTTGTAGCCTTGGTATAGACAGCCCCTAACTTACCAGCAGGTTTTGAGGCCCTCGACCTGGTTTAGCTTTTCTACCAAGACCGTTAACTGGGTTGTGGCTGCTGCACATGTGATAGCTTCTTGGAGCTTCTGGGAGTTGGGTGATAGCTGGATACCAAAGGTGGGTGGGTTACCCTGGAAAGGGCTCAGCAAGCCCTCACGTCCAAGGTACTAGTCCTCCTGAACACCCCAAGCCTAATGAATACAAACTGAAGAAAGACTAGATGGCTACAAATATGTCTGCAAAAAACTAGGGGGCCATAAGACGTCACAAACTGGAAATGACTCATCAGTGTGATACTGTTTTAAGATAGTTTGTGTCATCAAAATACTGATAGGGGTATGATATGCATAAGCTAGTAAATAATCTTTCCAGTATACTAGGAAATTGATCCTTTGGAGAGTATTGATTGTACCCATTTTCAGACTCCCCATCAGAAGAGAAACAGAAATGTGGAGAAACTGGAAAGGGTCAAAAGGACCTCTAATCAATAATGATTAGAAGAACTGAAATTGAGAAAAGATAAATGAGTTGAGAGTATTTAGTCTAATGAAAAGAAATCTAAGTGGTAATATTTTTTAAAACTCTATCTTCTCACCAAAAGAATAGTGAAGGGAGGGGAATTACACATCGGCAGCTATGTGACACAGTGGATAGAGTACCAGGGCTCAAGTCAGGAAGCTGGAGAAGAAAATGGCAAGCCACTCCAATGTCTTTGCCAAGAAAACTCTAAAAGGGATCATGAAGAGTTGAACATGACTGAAATGACTGGACAACAACAACATACACATATGTGTTGTGTACACACACACACACACACACACACACACACACATATTTCTCCAAAACATTACAAAGAGGAACATTTTCTCATTCTACTCAAGAGCACTACCAAGAGCTATAGGATAATCAGAATGAAATATCCTTTAGGTGAGAAGGTCACAGTTAAGGTTGATGGCAAAGGGAGGAGGTTAGATTGTTGAGGGCCAAAGAGATAAGGGTCTGTCACTAGGATTGGAATGCAAATTTCTGTAATGTTGTGCTATTGATTAAATAGATATTTCAAATGAAAGGCACAGAATATGTATGACATGTGTATGTAGGAGGCACTTAATAAGTGCTTGCTCATGATTGATAGAGGTTGGGAGGCAGTCTTCACATTCACTGATATAGCTCTGATTCGGGGTGTGGTTGTGGTTTGTCCTTCATTCTCAAAGAGGACCATGACATCAGGAAGATGACAGCATGACTTGCAACTAAATTGGATTTAAGTAAGGCAGGGCTGTATAAAGTCACTGACCTCACTTTCTCCTCAGGTAGATGGGACCTTACAAATGGTATAGTTCAATCAATTAATTTTACAGGAGAAAAATTGAGGCCCAGAGTACTAAAGTAATTTGCCCCAGGTAATTAGTAACAGAGCCAGGACAAGAGCATTGACTTCCTGACTCCTAGGATCACAAATCTAGAGCTGGAAATGATTTCAGAGGCCATCTAGTCCAACACCATCACCAACACTGAAGCCCACAAAGCTTATGACTTATCCAGGATCACAAAAGTAGTAAGTGTCAGAGGTGGGATTTGAACCTAGGTCCTCAGATTGCAATATCAGGGCCCTTTCCACCGTTACCAAGGTGCCGTCTAGATTACTAGCCTACTGCTCTATCTGATCCACCATGCTGGGACTGTGGTAAAAGAGTAAAACTAGAAACACCAGTAAGGTTGTAGAAAGAGGTAAAAAATGTCAGCAGGTCTTTTATTTTGGGGGGGAGCATGGTGGGCAGTAAATGAGTGTAAAGGAATAGCCTTGGGGAGATGACCGTGAATGTGGAGTGGCCAAAGAATAGAGATCAGTCTTTCTATGCAGCTGTGTGATTCTTTGCACCATAGCATATCCCCCAGATATGCACAATTGGGGGGGAGGGGTGTAGAACAGTTATGATTAAGATGAGTCCTGGAGGGACAAATCCATCGTTAATATGTGTCCTGAAAAGCATTTATTGGTCAGAACTGCTGTAGGTTAGCCAGAGAGACTGGATCCTACCATTTTCAGCTCAGTGTTGTTTATTTCTTACATAATGGTCATCAGAGCTCCTAGGATGGTTTATGTTACGTGTGGTAAAGAAATGACTGTAAAAATCCTGTTCTGGGTTGGTCATTCAGCGTCAGTCACAAGGGACTCACAAAAGAGCTTATGGAGACCTGTATATGATCCGAGGATTGGCTGTAAATCACTGATTGGATTGGTCAGGGAAGAAAGTAAGTCTCTCTTCTAACCTAGCTCTACCACTGAAAACATCTGTGAAAAATCAAAAGGAAAGGCCCAGGATAAGACATGCTGTTTCCAGCACTTGCTGTTTAGAGAGTTGGACTGGTCCCTGACCTCACAACCAGGCCCGAGCTGGGGGACCATCGCCCTCTTCCTCTTTCCCTGTAGGTACCACCTCTCCAGAGAGAGCAATGCTTCCTGCTCAGGGAGCCTGAATTTCGTCTGCTCGTCGGACGCTCCCTGACCCAGAACCAGTGATTCTGCTCCTTCTACTGCCTGTGTTACATTGGGCTAACTTCCTCTCTGCTTCACCTCTCTGTGCCTCAGTTTCCTTATCTGTAAACTGAGTGTGTTAGAACAGATGAGCTCTTATTTCCTTTCTAGCTCAAGCACGATAACCCAGGGATCCTATCTGGTCTCTCAAGCGAAGTTTAGGGCCCAGACCAGTGATACCTCAGATCCCTTAACAAGATGAACAGGGAAAAACCAGGCCTTTTTGTGCTGCCAAACACATTTCCTTCACATGTTATATCCCAACTGCATGGTAGTAAGTATGCCTTTCGACTATTGGAAGCCTAATAACAGATGGCCTGGTCTCTGAGGGGAGGAAGAGGGCAGGGAAATGTACCCAAATCAGTTATACGAGGTTTTCCTTCAAGGACGCTAACATGAACCTGACAAAGCGGCAGTTAGAAATGAATAATTTATAGTTGTCCTAGAGCTCTTTTATGGTCCATACTGTGGCTTTGGAGAAATACTTGTCTTCCCAGAGACTAGTACTTGAGATCAAGCCTTTTTAAGACACTAGGGAGAGTGTCAGGCCCAATATTCAGATAGGGGGCATTTTTGCCAGATACAAACAGGCTACAGGAATTGACAGCGACAAGACTTGGCTATGGCCCGCCCCCCCCCAACCATCCCAACATACGCACACTCCTTTGACATCAGGTTTTAAAATCTAACGTCAGTACAAATTGACCCATTTCTATTGTCACCATAACAGGAATATGTCTTCTGATTATTTTCACTGAAATGAGAAGAGAATGAACATCCTTTCTGTTGTTTCCCCTAGTTGTGTCATTGACACAGGAGGTCTTGGCAATTTCTATACCATCTCCTATAGTAAGATAAATAGATGATGCTTTTTTCATGCTTTGGATACCCTAGTGTAGGGGTGGGGAACCTGTGGCCTCGAGGCCACATATAGCCCTCTAGGTCGTCAAGTGCATTCCTTTGACTGAATCCCAACTTCATAAAACAAATCCCCTTAATAAAAGGATTTGTTCTGTAAAACACTGACTCAGTCAAAAGGCAGCACTCGAGGACCTAGAAGGCCACATGTGGCCTTGAGGCTGCGGATTCCCCACCTCTGCACTAGGGAAACATATCTATAGTTTCCCTCTTGTGAGTTCTGACATCTACAATCCCACCTGAGAGGGGAATGTAATTAGGTTTCAGTGCTTACTTCTTTTGAACTGTAGTGTGAACTCCAGGCTAGCAAATATAATAGTCAGAAGCTGAATTGACTGTGCCATAGTGAAGGCATTATGCTCCATGCTGTGGGAGATGTAAAGAAGAAGTCATAGCCCCTGGCCTTGATATGACTTATAGTTTAGAAGAACAGATCACACGTGTAGACTTTTGCAGAGAGACAGCCTGGTTTTGACTTGTTGGAAGACAGCACCAAAATCGAAGGCTTTCATACTGGCAGATGCATGTACTAAAGGCAGGGACGGGGACCAGGGAGGCTCAGAGCAATGACCTTGATCTCTTCTCTTAGCTTAGTTCTTGCTCATCTTCATTGACGTGCCATTTACATTTACATCAGCTGAGAAGTAAAGTGGGCTTCACTTATTGCCTGTGTCACTTCAGCAGATCATTCAATAGCTCTGGTCCTCAGTTTCCTCACCTTAACATGAAAGAGAGATTTGTAACCCTAAATCAGACAGTTGTCAGAAACTACAAATTTCTAGTCAGCACCAGGCAATTGTTGTTGTTCAATCGTGACCAACTTGTGATGACCCCATTTGGAGTTTTCTTGGCAAAGATACTGGAGTGGTTGGCCATTTCCTTTTCTAGCTCATTTTACAGATGAGGACACTGAGGCAAACAGGGTTAAGTGACTTTGTCAGGGTTACACAAGTAAGGTCTGTGGTCAGATTTGAACTCAGAAGGATGAGCTTCCTGACTCCAAGCCTGGCACTTTATCAACTGCTCCACATAGCTATTCAATGCAACATCAGGCATGGGTAGTCAAAATAATGGGCAATCTTGTCTTGGAAGTATTTTGGCTGGCTTTTGTTTATTGTCCCTAGCTAAGTGTGGTAGCTTATGGCTTCATCTATGAACTAAAGAGCTACAAGAATGCCGTAGATGCTTTCTAGTCACAGCATCCTTGGCAGATGAGACCTGGGAACTGGGAACCAAGAGCCCAGTAGATATCCCTGAAGAGCCAAAGCTCAGAAGATGTAGCAAAGAAGAACTGAATCATCATGAGACCTACAAAGATGCTCTGTGGAGAATAGAGACAATGTTCAGAACAGAAATGGGACTTGTAGGAGAATAACATGGCATTGTCAGGAGAAGATACTGGCAGGCCTTTTTGCATCACCAGAGATATGAGTTGCCACATGTGTCCTCTATGAGTTTGCCCTATCTGTTTGTCCTGTCAAACAGATTTATATAACATTTATCTTTTATTAACATTTTCTCCTTGTATGTTCTCTAGTCACAAGTAGTATCTGCATCTGTGCTCTTCTCCATGGCTGATACGGCAACCTACAGAAGGATGTACCTCATGTGTGTATAGGGAGGGTCTTTTCTCATCACTCCATGTTGTTTGACTAAATGCCTTTTATCTTGAAATAATGCACCCTCAGGGTGGTTGGTAAACATCAGTAGGGGCTTGTGAACTATGTTTCTCAGTAGCTACTGACCCAATGAATGTTTTAAAATGGATGTAATTTTCGGGGGACCACATGTGAATCTAGGTGCCTCAGGTGCTTCATTTTTGGGAGCTTGCTTAGAATCTGTTTTTGAATTCTAAAGTGGACCACAAAGGACGATTGTATTCCAATCATATTGTGAATGAAATTTGCAAAAGATTCCTCCATAGCTTATGTAAGAGCTATATCTTTGTGGGCTGGGTGATAAGGTGATAAAATCCACATTTGATCTATATTTGTGTGAGTTAGAAGTTCCCTAAGAAAATCTTCCTTGTATTTAAGAAGGTGAATTCTATTGCTTTGGCCTGTGTAGACATGATGAGCATCTCAAGTGTGGCAGTACTGATTGAGACTAACTCCAGGTCGTTCAAAGCATTGGCTGAATCCTGTAGGCAGGAAACTAGGGTCCAATAACTGGGCACTCTGATAATCCATATCTCCTGTATGGGGGCTCACAGGAAGATGGAAAGATGTCACAACTTCCACCATAAAAGCAGAACCAAAGAAATTCAACTTTGGTGACTCTCCAGTTCTGGGAAAATAGGATTATTTGGGGAAGAAATAGTTGTGGTATTTTCACTACAAGAGCAGGACATGAGGTGTGCCTCATGGAGCAGTGCACTGAATTTGCTTTAAGTCTTAATACTTTCCAGAACAGTCTCAGAAAATTATCACTCAGAAAATCACATTTCTGAGGTCTTCTATCTCAGAAACCACCTGAAAGGTTAGAATTTTCATTTCAGAAAGTGGCAAAACTATAAATCAGGACTTGATTTATTGTTGTCTACCAGGGGTGGGGAGCCTTTGGCCTTCAGGACATCTGTGGCCCCACCCCTGGTAGACTTAAGAAAGTGAAGGACTAATAATGCAGATTAAATTTAAAAGTATGTTATCTACATGTTTTTATCTGAGAGCTGGTTGTTAAACATTTACCAACATGCTTTTGGAATAGATCTGAAACAAGAGAACAAGAACCACCAGAAGCCTTTATTGAATTTGCCAATAGGGGACTTTTTGACAATGAGAATTGTTACGCCACATGCAAACTGGAATTCTTGACTCTACATCCACGTGAGCCAGAAGTTCCCTAAGAAAGTCTTACATGTATTTAAGAAGGTGGATTCTATTGCTTTGGCATGTGCAGATGTAGCAAGCATCTCAAGTGGTGGTGGTGAGGGGAACTGATGGAGGAATAAATGGTAACTAGATATTAAGGAGTGAATGCAGTTGTTCTTCCTCCTCCTTTCCTTTATAGGTCCTATCCCTCCCTTACCACTACTCCCATCCAACTTTTACTGCCCAATCCAATTAGAAAGAATATTTTCCCCATCTAGTCAAACTAAATAAAAATGACCAAAAATCAGGTTAATCAGCATTATTATCAAGCCTGTTGTGTACCTAGGCATCTTGCACTGCATCCCCCATGTATTTTTTGATAGGGAATGGGCAGATTCAAATAGTCTGAAGTAGGGAATGTCCTCTGTTCCCCTGAGAGAGGTGACTAGGATGGTCGGGGTGGAGCTACCTTTGTAGTTATGCCTAAAGTAGTCAGGCCACTGCTTGGAGATACCAGGAATAGTATGATTCCAACCGCATTCTCCAGTCCACAGGAGTACAGATGGGCCCAATCAGCCACTCAGCCAATCCTACCCCTTTACCCTCCAGAAACACAGTGGAGGGAGACTGGCAAAGACCCAGTCCTGCAGGAAGTTGCAGGAGGTACACTGACCCTGGTCGTTTAGCCTTTTTGGCACCCACGCTGTTCTCAGCCTCGTACCTTCTGGGCCTGCTGGAAGATGCTGAAGAGCCTCGCCGTGCTCTGGCATTTGGAGCTTTCATCTTTCTACCTTCAGTTCTGTGTAACAGCAGCACGAAAGTGCAGGAACCCTTAGCATGAAAGGATTTCCCTAAAGGAAGCAAAAGCTGCTTCTCTGTGCTGCTCTCCCTGCAACATCCACACTGTCATTCTTCTCATTAGGCCTGACCTGTCACATAGGCCGCTGCAGAGTCACAGCGTAGGGTGACAGGCTTCCAGTGAGTGACAAAAGCTCTTTACTCAGTACAGAGCAGCTACTCTACTAGCTTTGTATGGGGGAAAACGGCCCATGTACCCCCTTCAACAGAGCTTCTGATAATAGTATCTGTTTCACCCCTCTTGTTCATGCTAGAGATAGGAAATAAAGCTGATCTCTGACAGAGCATATTAAGAACTTTCATGTGGATTCCAGAGAACAATGAAAAACCAATAGCTCTTAGCAGAGTCAAGCTAAAGTATGACATATTTATTAACGTGGAGAGGGAGAGAGGAGAATCTCATCGGCCACCGCCTATAGTGATCTATCTATGTAAGCACTAGCCCTCGGTGTCCCTATCACACTCACCCATTGTGTCCTACTGAGTGCCTACTGTTCAACTGGCCTTCATGTTAGACATGTATGTGTCTTCCCACTCCCACCATTGCTGTTTATGAATTTTGTATTTAATCATAGGCGTCTGTTTTGCTCTAATAGAATGTAAACTTCGTGAAGGCAGGGACATTTGAAGGCATTTTTATCTTTGTATCCCAGCCCCTATATAGTGCCTGGCACACAGTAGGTGATTAATAAATCTTCATCAATACCATTGATTATGACAAGAAGACCACAATTCACTGAGGAAGACAAGGGTTTAAGGTGCTCCCAACTCCTTTAATCATATCTGGGCAGACATCAGTCCCGTAAGATCTGTAACTGAAATGTCACTCTGTTCTCACTCTTTTACCTTCAGAGCTGACTTTGCAAATATACCAGCAAAATTAAATAGAAAAATGAAGGAATAATTCAGAATAATTTTTGGAGGGGAAAAGTAGGAGGTAAAAATGAGAGAATAGACAAAGCAAAAAGAGTGAAATCCCAGGAAACCAACTGGGCTTTCTATTTCTACAGTCTTGAATTAAATGTTGCCTTCTGTTCAATGGATCATTGCTATCAACTTGGAAGGAATCCCACAGACCATCTAGCCAAGAGGTTCCCAAAGTTGGTGATGCTGCCCCCTGGGAGGCACTGGAATGATGGGGCAGAGGATTGTAGCCTTGGGTGCAACTGGGGAGCATTGAATAAAAACAAAGTGGCCATGGAAGCATAAAAACAGAAGAGAAGAAAATTTTGAAAAACTGTGTGGATATGTTTCAACTGTTGTGTAAGAGCTAAAGTAATAGTGATTACATTATTTTCCAAATAAACACGGGACCACCATCAGTGGTCAAGTCCACTGATGGGTTTTAACAAGCAAGTATTGGCAGATAAGGATGTTGCACATTTTTGGGAAGTCCAGCATGCATTGGTAGGAATATGTACGTGTAATAACTTGTTTACAATATAATACTATATGGTTACCTGATGCAATACTGAGTCACCAAAATTTCAATGCAGGAAAACTCCCACATGAGTTATTTTTTAAAAAAATCATATTTTTAAAAATAATGCAAGTTTTAAAAAATCTGTTAAAGAGTTAAAGAAAGTAGATTTCCAGGACTGTGCTGAGTATTTTCTTTTTAAAATGGGCAGTAGGCCAAATAAGTTTGGGAACCTCCACTCTTGTCTAACTCCCTCATTTTACAAAATTGAGGCCAAGGAAGGTTAAGCAACATCCAAGGTCAAAGAGACAAGAAACACCAGAGACAGGAATTGAACCCACAACCTTTGACTCCAGAGGGAGGGCTCTTTCTGCTTGACCACCAAGGTGTCTAGAACTTCCTGAATGTCCCATTGTGAAGTGAAGCATGCTTGGGGTGGCTGGGGGAATTGGGGCTGAGTTGTGCAGCTGTTGCCGAGACTTATTGAATTTCAGTGTTATTAGTTAAGAGAATTGAAACTAAAGCATTGGGGGCAGCTAGAGGGCACAATGAATAGAGCACTGGCCTTGGAGTCAGGAGGACCTGAGTTCAAATTTGGCCTCAGACACTTGACACATTTATTAGCCATGTGACTTTGAGCAAGTCGCTTAACCCCAATTGCCCTCCAAAAAGCAAAAAAAAAGAAAAAAAAGAAATGAAAGCATTTTGATTCCTGAGCCCTGTCCCTGTGCTTTAGGAGCTACCTGGAATTTATTTCTACCACACTTAAGGCAAGGGACAAGTTCCTCCTTATTTTAATGTGGGGTGCAGAGTAGTGCTACAGAATAGGGAAAGGCACAGACACAGGCTTTGGTTCACTGATGGCTATTGTAGACCTATAGAAAGCAGTGGAGTGAGGAAAACGCCCAACTTTCCCATTTGACAGCCTTACTGTATGTGCAACAAAAACAGTTTTCTGGACATAGGAAAACAAGAAGTGACACATTGAAAGAGATCTAATCATTCAAAGTCCTATAATGAGAACACTCTCTGGAGGTTTAACTGATTTCAAATCCCACCACCTCCCCTTTAAAACACAAAGGTTGGCTCTAATATTCATTAAAAAAAAAAGCAGCTATTTTTATTTTTTTTAAAAATGGCTGACTCTTTTTTCCAGGAATCGTGAACTGTTCTTGTTCTCTGGAGCCTCGGTGAATATTTTTCCCCAGAATATGAATTGTCCTGAAGTAACTTAAACTAGGTACCTGACCACAGAAAGCATTTTCTAAGCATCTCAATGGTGATGGTGATGGTGATGGTGGTAGTGGTGGTGGTGATGGTGGGGTGGGGTGGAATTCCTAATTCTTTTGAACACTTCTATTTGAAGTAATTGGGGTGTATGTTACTGAGTCATAGGGGAACAGGGTGGGCAGGAGGAACCATAGCAGTAAGGTCCTGGTTATAGAATTTCTGGCTTAACGTTTCTGGTCTGAGCATAGAATTAACCCAGCCAGTTCCTGACCCATTTGTTCTGAGGTGATAATGGCCATGAACAGCCTCCTACAGTCCTCATCATAGGAAAAAAAGAGTAGGGGGGAATCATGCTGAAGTAGGTATCTCATTAAAGCAAAGGGATGACAGTCCTGAGAAAAATCAATAACATTGATAGTTAAACACTTTTAAATGAATGAACCAAAAAATGTGGGGGGAAAATAACACGGGCAAAGAGGTAAGAGTTGCCTGCTAATGGTTAGATATACTTGCATTCTTCTTAAATATTCTAAGGGGACCCCTAAGATTCCTGCTCCTCCCACACTTGAATTTCTTTTTTTTACCCTGGGCAAAGCTATTTCTTTAGCTGGTGACAACCAGATGCACTTTCTACAGAACAGCTTTTACTGAGCTTGGGTTAGAGGAAGATTGTCTGAAACCTTCCATGGACAGAATCATACATTATTTTTGCATAGTTAGCTTTACATACATTCCCTCATTTGTATTTCCAGTGCTTATCACACTGTTTGGCATGTAATAAGCACTTAATAAATTGGTTTTCATTCATTCATTCATTCATTCATTCACAAAAAGCCTGTGAGATAATTACTACAAACTTTAGCACCTCCATTTTACAGATGAGGAAACAAAAGCTCAGAGATAATAAGGGTTTATTCAACAAGTATGTTTCAAAGGTAGGATTTGAACACAGATCTTTTTTCTCCAGGTTCAACATGTCATTCATTATTCCATGCGCCTTTTATATGTCACCTGCCTCAGCCTCTTGATGATGATATCAGAGCATATTATATCAGTGCAAGTCTTTGCCTTCCAACCAAGGGACATTATGACATATCCTGTCTTTGGTTAGTTTACTTTTCTTTCTTTCTCAAAATCTGAATGCCCAAATTTAACATTGTGCTACTAGGCTGAGCTTTATTTATTTATGGACATTTTTAACCTTAAAAAATTTTGAATTGCTTCTTTGCAGCATTGTCCCATTGACTGAGGAATTTGTATATGTTTCTTGAGGCCAGGAATTGTTTTGTTTCTTTGTCTTTGGAAGCCTGGAGCTTACTGAATTCTTGTTGAATTGAAGTGAACTGACCCTGTGGAAATAGTGCTGGATTTGGAATTGGTAAGACTTGAATTCAAATTCTGCCTCAAATATTTACTAGTTGTATGACCCTGGGCAAATCACTTTCTTCTCTCATCCTAGGTTCCCTCATCTGTAAAAATGAGGATAATAAGGGCACTGAGAGAAATGATTATTAAATAACCAATTATTGGGGAGATCCAGGTTTTTTTCCCTCCCTAGATCCTTATTCTCTATTAGACCAAGCCAGCATCTGAAGGACATTGCTGATAATGAGATTGAATTAACTTTCTTGTTCAGACCCCACCCAAATGGGGCCCATTGGGCTTGGGTGTAGGTAGATCCTTTGTCTAATTTCCTAAGGCTGGGGGTGATCTAAGAGCCAGAGTGATCAAAGTCACCCCCCCAGCCCCTCATTAGAATGGATCCACCTTTCATTCTTCTACTCATTCTTCTCATTAATTGTTAACCAATCAGAGTTGATTGCCACCCTGAGGAATACGCACTCTTCCAAGGGCACATAAGCACTGAGTGGGTTCCATGAGTGGGTCTTTGGCATTCGAGAGTGCCACTGATCCCTTTTATTAATTATTTCCTAGCATGATTAATAAAATGATTAATTACCCAGAAACTATGTCTATTAAACTTTTTATACATCACAGCACCTACTTTACAGGGCTGTTGGGAGGATCATATGCATAACGTATGTAAAGCACTTTGCAGACCTTAAAGCAAGATGTAAATGCTAGCTCTCACCATCCTCATCATCATCACCATCCTTATCATTATTATATTTTCCTCTTTTGGTCACTTTCACTTTTAGAAAGGCAATCACTGGGCATGAGAACATTGCAGGCTTTGTTATGTGTAGGAATCTTGTGCAGAATTCATTGAGGTGGTCTCCATTTTATTTTGAAAAAGGGGAAGACGCTAATAGACTGTAATATTTCATTCCTGGGTTTTGAACATTTAGTAGTAGGGTTTTGAACATTCAGTAGTAGGACCAAATATGTATTATGACTTAGTGAAGAAAAGCCTTCCCTGGGCTCCCTGCAGAGAAAGTGGTTTATATGTTATATACTCAGGGGCTCTCCCAAAAGTAAAATGGAGAATAAATGAAAGAAAAAATGCTCCATCTCTCTTTTAAAAAAACTCTAAAAAGAAGTCCTAGCCCATGTCATTGAATCTCTTACCAACTTGAATCTTCCATATTGTTGAACTGAAGATGATAAAGATCTTGCTAGAAAGTGCTTCTGCTTCTTCTGCTGCTGCTACTGTGATTTTTCCCAGGTCTGAGGAGTTTTTAACATAGTTTTTCTATGTAACAGATTGCTGTAGTTCAGCAATTCAGCACCTGAGTTGTTTGGACAAAGGTGGTCCAGTAGCAGGTCTAATTCGCAGCACCATCCTCTCTCCCTGAACTCTGATCTTTGAGGAAGTTATTGATTATTCTTCTGTTGGAGTGATGAAAGGCTGCTGATTGTTGTCACATATAGTGATGCAATGGATGGAGCACTGGGCCTGAAGTGAGGAAGATCTGAGTTCAAGTATGGCCTTATTAGCTGTTCCAGTTACTTAACCACTGCCTGCCTTAATTTCCTCACCTGTAAAATGGTGATAATAATAGTACCTACCTCCCAGGGTCATTGTGAGAATCAAATTTGTAGAGTACTTACTTAGCATGGTACCTAGCACCTAGTAGATGGTATGTAAATGTTTATTCCTTCCCTCTTGATAACTTTTTTTCATTTTCACCGTATAAATGTTGGCTTTCTCTCTTGCTTTGATAAGGAGGGACATTTGGAAGCCCTTTGCTTTTATTGTGCCATCCATTCTAACCAATCCCTCAATAAAAATCTAGGTTTTTCAAGTTTGTTCTTCTCAGATTAGAAAAATGCTCCTGAAATTCTAGTACCATTCTACTTCCAGTCTTTTCTGAACTGAAAAGAATGGTAGCATTTTAGCAAGAAGAAAATGGTTAGCAAGGGCAGGGACCAAATGTGCTTTGCAAGTAATTGGCACATGGTAGGTATTTGCTGAATGAAGAACCCTTAGACAAGCAGTATGTCTCTTAAGGACTCAGTTTCCTCATCTGAATATGAGAGAGGCAGTCTAAATGTTCTCCAAGGCCCTGCCAACTCTAACACCTTAAGATTCTTATATGGCCTGTTTTCAAGGGGAATTCCCTTGTCCCCAACAAAGCTGCCAGTATTATCCTGGTGCATTTGTTTTATGAGAAAAACGCATCTTTTGCAGAGATCATAGAAGGAACAGCACAATACCTACCAACTTAGAGCAGTGGAAGCTGTCTCCTGGACCTTGGGCTCTTTCTAGGTGCGCATTTATACACCTAGGAGGTCATACTCATGTCTTCTGTGCTCCTATGCTGCTTCTGGTGAGTTATATTGAAAGATCTGCCAGTTTTCTGCCATTTAGAGGCTATCTTGCTGTAGGGAGGCTTCTTTTTCCCAGACCTCCCAGGGCAAGATGGCTAGCCATCATTGATCCTGGTACTTGATGTGTATGGGATCTCATGGAATCTTTCTCACATTCCATGTGCTGTCACATGTGAATAATACTGGCTCACACAGGAAAAATGTTTTTTTCTTTGCGACAATAAAACTTACTAGAAACCTAGCAAGAACGACACACAAAAAAGTGCTTGAATGGTAAGATGATGGATTTCAGATCATTATGTTTTTGTTGTATTTTTGAATGGGCATTAAAATTCATCTCTGAGAAATGTTGAGCAGCAAATGAACAAAGCCCCCATAATAGTTCTAATCCTTCTCCTTAATATGTGCACCAGAGGGTGCTATGCTGCGGGTCTGAAAGGGAATATTAACCGTTCCAAAATACATTTAGGTTTCATTTTAAAAAAATAATGAAAGGCAAAATGCCTTACTGTATATTCTTGCTTCCCTCTAGAAGGAGGAAAAAAAACCCAGATACTGTTTTAAACTGCAGCAGTGAAAAAAAAAACATGTGAAATATGTGATGTGGTGTTTTTACCAACTGTCTAAATAAAGGTTTAGTGAGTCACTATGGAAAACAGAAAATCTTTCTTTATTTTAAGAGCTGCAGTTTAAGAGTTTTGTATGAAAAAGCTTCCCTTAGGTTTGTAACTTAAACATCGCCCATCTGCTATTTCCTCCCTGGTCTGCATTTACAGTAAATTTGAGATTTCCTTTTTTTTTTTCCCAGAAAATACATTTTTGAAAAAAAATGTACAGGTTTGGCCAACAGTGCCTACGTGGATAGAGGGAAGGTTAATATCAGTTCTTTGGAAATATACTACTTCTTCATCTGTATTCCGAGAGAGCCATTTCCTTTGTCTTTGGTCTAAATGTTTGAAATAGGACCACCATCCATGAGGATGTGAGAAGAGGTTGAATCTTAATTGGGACCTCAAACCATTTTCTAAAGTCATTTAGGAGGAATGGAGAAGCCACCTCACTTCAGAGCATCCCTCTTGGTGACCTTGTTTTCATTGATCGGGTTTGAAGAGAAATGCCAGTCCCCAAGCATGCACAGTGTGACGCTCTCTGCTCATTACTTTCTGGGGCCATAAAAGCTTCCTCTCACTTATTTATTTATTTTCCAACAAAACACTCCACCTGCCTTTCTAGCCGTGATTTTCCCTTTCCCTGCTAGGGCAAAAATATTTCCTCCAAAGGTACACTTTGTATATTATTCTGGACAAGAGAAGTATTTGGATTCACGCCACCCCTCTCCTGGTCAGAAGGAAGCTGGTGTCCAGCCTTAAGAGAAATTATGTCCAGGAACAGGATTCAAAGACCCAATTGGCTCCCTCAACTTGTATTTCTGTCTCTGACTCCCATTATTAATGAACTCATTCACTTTCATAAAAACAACTACACAAGTGCTTCTAACCATATCTATAAAACTATTTAATGCACTTTTCGAAACAAAGGCATCTTACAGCCATAGTAATTGCAGTTTTACTAGACCTTTAAATGAGAAGCAGCTACTTATTAAGTTTTGATATGGTGAGCTGATTAGACAAGTTAAACATAAAGGCACAATTTATGCATACTGTATAACCACATGTGCACGTAATGCAGTTCTAACACTGATATTTGACTCTCCTAGAGATAGGAAATCCTGCCAGGTATACAGTTTTATGTCACTTACAGGTTGCAAGTAGTAAAGAGAAAAATGCTGGATTTTACAGGAAAATAATATTCATAAATCTCCCATGGTGAATTACAGTATAACTCAGAGCTGTCTTTGTTTTGCTGCTACTATGAATTCAATTCTGTTTCCAGTGTAGAAACAATAAACACAAAGACCAAAGTGGAAACCACTCCCCTTGCATTTGGCAAGTGTTTATAGCCAATTTATAGCTGGACTTTCAAAATAGCCTTGGTAACAACAGGAATCACAAAGACCTTCCCAACCCTTTTATTTCCTCTTCTGGTTAAGTGAGGTGACCTGCTGTTTATGAGAAAGGATGCTCTGAACACATGAAGGAGCCCTCTCAAATCTTTCTCCATTCTTAAATCATGTCTTTGGATGTGAGCAGTTAGATACATTTGGCTTCCTCTTGATTTTGTCATCATGGAGGGACTGAATGTTTTCTTTTCAAACAGAGAGTGAGTTCTTTTATTTTGGTAATGAAAACCTGAGTTGCTTTATCCATTAAGATGATGCTTATAAAGTAATATATTTTTTATGATTGTATTAGTTTTGATGGAGGTTCATTTCTTAGACATGTATGCTCATAACCTGGGATTGTCATCATCATCATCATCCAGAAGTTTTCCATAAATTGGAATAAAGATGGTCATATTCTCCGATCCTTCTTGTGTAAAAATGCCATGCCTCATCATTCTCTACCTAAAAGGATGAACACGTTGCTATGGTTGTACAGTCAGAATTCTAGGGACAAAGCCTAGTTCCTAGCTCTCTACGAGACCTTGGGTAAGCTACATAATTTGGCGATTCCTTATTTGGAGAATGGGAAGAATAATATCTTTTTCTGTTTGCCTAACAGGATTGATGTTTGGATTACATGAGATGATCAATCAATATAACATGTATTAAGTACCTATAACATGCTGAAAATATACTGTATTGGCCTGAATATAGACCAGAGTTTAAACATGAGATATCTTTGAAAGGAAAAAAAAAGGCACAGAGTAAAAAATTTAAATAAAATTGCTATATTAAAAAATGTATGTAATCTCCATTTTTGTTTCTTTCAACTCAAATGATACTTTTTTCCTTTTTGTTACCACTGCTATCTTTGTCTTTATCACTTCATTCTCTTACAAAACTCACTCAGGTTTTGCACATGCTAAGTCTGGGGAACAAGTACAACTTACAGTCTGAAAAATACAGTACATGAGAGCATTTTGAAAAATGTTAACTTTTATAAAATTAAGATAATATTATTAATGTTAATATACTAATTATTTACTTGTTTCATTCAAATGCTTACTTGTCACTTTTTTTTAGCTTTCATGAATATTTCTCGGAGTTGTACTATCTTGTAAACTCTCATAGGCCAAAGACTAACGCTGAATCTCTTTAGTTTTTTTGTTAGATACATATAATATTCTAATCTAGTCTGTCAAGTGCCTCTATAGGAAGCCTTGTGTAAAAAGATCCTTAACTATCTTTTGAATGGGTGCTCATCAGTTGGACAACAGATGAATACATTCTTGCCCGTGAATATTATGGAGTATTATTGCACTATGAAAAATGATGAATATGAAGAATTCAGAGAAACCTGAGAAGACTTGTATGGAGTGATGCAAATTGAAGTAAGGAGAATTAAGGGAGTGCTATGTACAACATCTATAATAATGTGAAATAACACAATTAAATGGCAGGCAACCTGATGAATTTTAATGAACAATCCTAGAAAATTGATAAGGAAACCATGTGATACAGAAGCTAGATGATCATGGTCTGTCAAGTCAGAGAATCTATTTTCAGTTCCTGCTTCTGACACTCCCTGTTCAGCCTTGGACGAGTCATTTAACCTCCCTAGGCCTCAGTTTCCTAATCTATAAAATGATTATTTTGGACTAGATGGATTTGAGATTTTATTTAGCTCTGAAATTATGATCTATGATCCCCCCCACCTCTTCCAGAAAAAGTGGATGACAGTGAGTATGGTCTATTGTTGTCAGATGTACTTGCTGAGTTGGTTGATTTTGATTACAAGCTTTTCTTTCTTCTAAGGAAGGGTTTAGTAGAAGCAGACAGTTGCAGGGCAAATGGCTGTGACATAAAAACAAAAAGCAATAAAAAAAAAAAAAGAAATGCCTTTGGATGATGATCTAAAAGCACCACAGGAGGAAAATTTCACTTAAAGGGCTTCAGCTATGGCCATAAATATTTCCTAGGCACCTCATGTGTGTATATTTTGATGAGAGGGGGATCCAGAAATGGAGGGGAGGTAGAGTTTCCAATGGAGAGTCATTGATATTTTAAGGAATAATGGGAAAGAGATCACTTTTGGAAAGTTTTGTTTGGGGGTCCAGAATTTAATTTTTTGCCTCTCCTAGATAAATTCAAGGAACCATGGTCCACATTGACATAAAAAAGCAATAAAAAACCCCACATTTTTGCAAAAAAATAAAATGGTGTGGGACAGTTGAATGTGTACCAATTTTTAGAGTATAGGCCTGGATCCATATCCCAGCTTCAATGATTACCACCTATGTGACTTTAGAAAAGTCATTAATCTCACTGGGCCTCATTTTCCTCATCTATAAGATGAAAAGGTTAAACTAAATGGCCTTTGAGGTGCTTTCCAGTTCTAGAGCTGCGATCCTATCACCAAAATGCCCAAACCAGATTCAATATTTGAAAAAAACAAAAACAAAAACCTTTTGTCTCTAGTTTAGTTTTAGTAGGAAGGGCATATTTTAGGCAAACAGTTTTCTGATTGTCAACAAGTCAAGTATATGTGGTTGTTCATTTTCAGTCACATGTTATTATTTTCAGTTGTGTCCAACTCTTTCTGATTTCATTTGGGGTTTTCTCGAAAAGATACTGGAGTAGTTTGCCATTTCCTTCTCTAACCCATTTTAAAGATGAGGAAACTGAGGCAAACAGGGTTAAGTGACTTGCCCAGGGTCACATAGCTAGTAAATGTCTGAGGCCAGATTTGAGCTTAGGAAGATGAATCTTCCTGACTCCAGGTCTGGCACTCTATCTACTACTCTAGCTCTCTTCCAGTCAGATCTATAGCCAGTCTTATAAACTAAGAGGAAAGAAAAATATTCAGGTAGAACATAAAACACGCACACATTTAGCTTTCTAGTGCTCCTTGCCTGGTATTCCCATCTTCTGGCATCATTATGTTTTCATCTTCACTGTGATCTCTGATCACTGATTACATCCCAGGTACTCCCAAGGTATAACTATGGGGGTTATTTGTTCTAAGGGAGCCAGGCAAGAGAACCCTGACTGTAGGTGGATCGGAACAAACTTTTCCCCATCATTGGAAAAACAAATCGAAGTTATCCTTCTGATGGCAGCAACATCTTTGTATATGGTGTAAGCTCATTATTTGGAGTTACAGAAAATCCACTTTGTAAACTCACACACATACACAGTCACAGAAGCCACATCACCACAGGAGGTTCAGAAGGAAGGACTCTTCCTTTAAGGCTGATTCCTCAAAAACAAAAAATAAAGTCATCACACAGACTTATTCCACACTTCCTTCCAAAGTCTGGAACTTTTGCTCTGTTTTCTTTTTCACATAAGATCAAAAAGCAACAGCAGCAAATATTTTTCATCTCTTCTTCGCATAGCCTATAGGTGGCTTATGGATATGAAGCCAAGATTTTCTTGTCATTGAGACTAATTCTAGAACTAAGAGAGTTAAGGTGGAAGTGAAAAAGAACTGGTTCCCTATGCTTAAAGTAATAAAGAAAGCTTAGTGATGCTGTGTTACCTATAGAGCTTTGTGTGACTGGTGATAGGCATTGTGGTATGGGTAACCCCAAAGTGAAAGAGAATCCAAGAGTCTTTTATATTGGGTGTAGGAGGGACAGCATGGGATGGTAGAATGTTAGAGATAGGCACACCCAAGTTCAGATTCTACTTTGGAAATGGGCTGTTTTGACTTAACATCTCTGATACTGAGGCATTAAGACTTGAAGTAATAGATGGTTGACAATACAGAAGATAGCTTTGGAGCATCTGGATTCTGTCCCTTGTGCAAATGAAGTAGGCATATACATCAGTGAAGGCAGTATGCTGCAAGCTGCTGCCTTTGGGGAGATATTCTCCCGGGTTTGTCTGAACTCTACCTGCTATGTCCATTTCCCCCCTTTCTGCAGCAGCTCTGACCTGCCAGCTAGCAGATACACTAGCTTAATCTGTACAATGGGCCCATGTGGAAAACTTTGCCTTTTTTTCTCTATTGAGTGGGAATCAGGTTTGACCTAATACTTGTTTCCCACATGGCTGCTAGTGCAGCAGCCCAACAAGCTACTAATAATGATACCCAACATTCGTGTGGCACACAGCATTTATGTGCCAGGTTCTGTACTAAGCCCTTTACAAGTATTATCTCATTTGGTCCCCACGACAATTCTGGGAAGTCGTGCTATTGTTACCCACATTTCATAGATGAGGAAGCCGAGGCTGTGACTTGCCAAAGATCACACTGCTAGCAAGGGTCTGAGTCAACCAGCATTTTATATTTTAACTTAAATAACAACAAAACTTGGCGTGTGTGTTTGTGTGTGTATGTGTGTGTGTGTGAAAGAGAGGAGAGAGAGAGAGAGAGAGAATCATGTAGGCCAAGCTAACAGTAGAATACCTTAAGTAGAAAACTTATACTAGAAAGAGATTCCCAAATCACCTCTTCTGTCCCCCTTTCCCAAGATCACTTTAGGCTTCTTTCTTGCCTGAGCTGGACCCAGGCATTTGGCTACCTCCTGGAATCAGATGCATAAAGTCCCAAGACCACAGTCCATAAAACAGTAGTATAAATATATTGGACACACAATCATGTACTTCATCAATCTATCCTCCCCCCTGCCCCCCCCCAAGTTATCTTTTATTCATGAATTTTTCTAGTTACTGCAATACATTCTTGACTGTCTGTGAGCCAAAGTCCAAGGGAGCCAGATGTGCTGAACACATCAATACTAAGGGGCCTATTCATCTAAAATTTGGCTCCATGGGTGCTGAGACATATAAGCTTTGCAGCCAACCATAATTGTCACTGACGTCTCCCTGGAGTGACACTAGTATCCTGGCTCTCAACACCTGCCTTTTCCCCTTTCCCCTCAAACATTAGAACTTTAGGTTCCACTAACTCCCCTTCTACTTCTATTAGGACCTGTGTCTTCCTGCACTAGCTATACCAACAACAGTGTGTGTGTATGTGTGTGTGTGTGTGTGTGTGTGTATGTGTGTGTGTTGGAGGAAACAGTGAAGGAGCAAAGATACCAACCTCTTCCAGAATGATGGATAAACTCCTGCCCTTCTGGGAGAGGGCCCAGCTTCATCTCTTGTTCTGGGCCCAAGACGAGCAGTATAGTAGGTCTTGAGAATGCAGGCCTCTTTTCAGGGCTGCCAAGGATACAAGGTGTACATCTGGAAGAACTGCTTTTCCGAGCTGCTGCCAAATAAATCTCATCAGTCCTTAAGTCTCACTGATTTTCACAGGACAGCCATGGCAAAAAAGATAGGTGGATCCTAGGGGAAGAACAGAGAAATGAGAGCAAAAGGGAATTTCTAGAAGGGATCCTTTAGGTCAAACTTCTCATTTTACAGGTGAGGAACAGGCCCCAGAAAGGAAAGGTGATTTTTCCAAGGTCACATAGGTCATAAATGGAAGATCTAAGACTCAAACTCAGGTTCTGTAACTCCGTTTTAATAAGCTATCTCCTATAGAAGTGAAAAGCTTGAGGAACACAGAGGGTCGGGGAGGAAATGTCTGGGAGCATGGGTGTCTCTGAAAAGATAAATTTCTAAAAAGAAGGTTGTCAGAGGAATGGTTTGAGGGTAGTTCTAAAAGGGCCTCGAGAAGAAATCAAAGCCTTTCTGCCACTTGAATGAAGAACATGATAAGGCTGATTTAGTTAGATGAGTGGACTCTAGTAAAGGATCCAAAGCTAGCAAACTTCTATTTGGTTTATATTTGTACAATTGGAAAATGACTCGATTGATTTGGTTGACATATAGACTTAAAATAATAAAAACAAAACCACACTGAATGTTAAACCTTACCTACTAAGGTAATCCTTCTTGTAATCCTTCTAGATTTTTACAGTCAGGTTGTTATACCTCCTAAAGCCAACAGTTACTGTAGAAATGGAACCTTAACTGTCAAAGAAGATAGTTCTCCCCATAGAGTGGGGCAGTAGATGAAGCATTGGGCTTAGATGAGTTCAAAATCTTAGTCTGCTCAACTGTCAGATGGGGATAATGACAGCACCTACCTCTTAGGGTTGTTGTGAGGATGAAATGGGATCAAAAGAGATAATATTTGTCTGAGATAATGAAATAATAAAGCACTTTGCATAGCATCTGGTACATAGGTGCTTAATAAATGCTTGTTTCTTTTTTCTTCCTTCTTTTATACACATACAGACACACACATACACACATGCATTGCTGGCATACTGAAGAGTTTAGACTGAAGAAACATTTTTTGATAGGAGTGAAGCTTGAGGAAAGGAATGCACACTGTCTCGCCTGAAAGTATGATATTAATAATTAAGCCATGCGATTATTACCTCAGGATATTATTTCTTAAATATCTCTTGCAAAGGCAATATGATTACATATGAATGATATCAATTTTCTACCAACAAAAAAAGTCCACAGAAATAGGAATTGAATTACACTGTCCAATTTGCTGTAAAGTTCACTGTATGTGGAGAAATTAATCAAAGCTCCCACCACCCATCTTTATGAGCACATAAAATGATGTGAACTTCCATTTTTAATAAAGATGCATAGCATTTTTATGAAGACTGACTAGGAACACTATAATGAACTGAAAAGCTACTGATACATTAAGAATGAAAATTTCGAGGGATGTATTTACTAAGACTCTTCTTTCTTGTAGGGTCATATTTCTCTGAAGTCTCCCTTTGAATTGTGAAACAGGAGAAATTTCTGAGGGCATGAGAATCTGAGCTTTGTGTAGGTTCACCTTCAAGGTATAAAAATGCCCTATGAACCTTTCTGCAGTTGTAGTGATTTCAATTAGGATGTTTCCAGCCTACTTGGCAGTGGAAGAGGGAGAAGAGGTAGAGTTTGGGGTGGGAAAAGGGAATAGAGCAAAAGAGTGGGCTATGAAAAGTTGAAATCAACAGCATTTTAAGTACTTAATTTGAATAAGGCACTTGAAATAGCTTCCACATGAGGCCTATCTTGAATTCTCCCCTTATTAGTTCCTCACAAAAATTGGTTGGTATTTGGCATTGAAGCTTTAGGGCTGGAAGGGCCCTAGAGACCATCTAGCCCATTTCTCCTATTCCTCCCTCTCCTTTACCCATTTTACAGATATGGGTAGTGGGTGGCAGCTCAGGGATTCACTCATGATTGAAAGGAAAATTCAGTTCTCTTCCCATCTTACCACCCTGCAAAAGAAACCAAGGTCCAGAGAATTTAAGTGGCTAGTCCCAGGCCCCTTCACTTTTAGTCATATTTTGTATTTCCTCTTCTGTGTATCTGTCAGTGTTGTCCAGTAGAATGCAAATGCCTTGAGGACAGGGGGCTGATTTTATTTTTTGTGCTTATATTCCCCAATTCCTAGCATAGTTCTGAGCACATAAATAATTCAACACAGAACCTGTCCTCAGAGAGCTTACAGGTGATGGCTTGTGGCCTTGTGATTTCGTGCTTCTGAATTCAGGAGGGGACCTGGGTCCAGTTAAAGGAAGAAAGAAGCCAAAACTGACCATGGGAAAGTGAGAAGAAATCGGTGATTTTGGAACCACTTTGTACTTAAGATTCCAGTTAACATGATTACCATTATCATCATACATATAACATACAGAGCGTTTTTTTGTTAATTTGATTAAAACATAATACATTAGTCTCTCAAGTCTCTCTCCACCTTAAGTGAGACATGTGTTTACACAAATAAATATGACAAGATAGATAGAATGTGATCCAATCCAATCCAATAAAAATTTAAATGCCTTCTGCACCTAGGCACTGTGCTAAGTGCTGGGGATATACTTAATATAAAAACAAGACAGTTCCTGCCCTCAAGGAGCTAACCTATAAAAACAGTCCACAGAAATAGGAATTGAATTATACTGTCCAATTTGCTGTAAAGTTCACTGTATGTAGAGAAATTTATCTTCCTCTCCATCACCATCTCCCTCTCCCTCTCCCTCTCCCTTTCCCTCTCCCTCTCCCTCTCCTTTCCAAAGAGAGGTAAATTTTGATGGCTGGAAGATGCCCAGTTAATTTGAGGTTTACTGGATAGATTCCTTCCTTCCTTCCTTCCTTCCTTCCTTCCTTCCTTCCTTCCTACCAAACCTTTAACCCATTTCACTATGGAGCTCACAGATTGGACTACAATAGGTCCTTGCCTAAGCTCCACTTAATGGCTATATTTTGGGCCCTCAATAGTAACTGTTTCTCTTTTGATCAGCAACCCTGAGGGGCCATCTTCCAGTTTGATTTTTTTTTTTTTAATTCAAGGGGCCATTCCTTGACTCACTTCTTTAAGAAGCTGATTCATTGAATGGGCATTATCTCACTCAAAGTGAGACCCTGAAAAGGCTTTAGCCTAAAAAGGCCAGGGTCTCCCGTTGCATCCTGGGACATCTTCAGCTGTCCTGATGAATATCTGGACCCTGGACCCAGATGGCTCTGGAGGTGAAAGTGAGTCTGGTGACCTTGCACAGCCCTCCATCACCCAAGTCAAAGTCAACTGCAAGTCATGTTATCATTTCCCTGATGTCATGGTCCTCTTCAAAAACAAGACAAACACAACAACTTTTTCCCCTTACTGTTAGTTTTTGCAGCCTCTCTCTTCCACATCAACTTCATGTTAGCTCAACAGCTCTAAAGCTCCTCTATTTCAGGTACAAGGCAAACTTGCTTCAAAAAAGCTTTTCACAGTTGTTTGGTTGTTTTCAGTTGTGTCCAACTCTTTGTGATCCTATTTGGGATTTTCTTGGCAAAGACTGGAATGGGTTGCCATTTGCTTCTCTGAGTCATTTTACAGATGAGGAAACTGAAGCAAACAGGGTTAAGTGACTTGCCCAAGGTCACACAGCTATTAGATGCCTGAATCCAGGTTTGAACTGAGGAAGATGAGTCTTCCAGGTCTGGACCTCTATTCACTGTGCCACCTAGATGCCCCTCAAAAGAGCCTTACCACTTTTCCGACTTGTAGAACACTGGATCAGATGCAAACTGGTGGTTGGAAAAAATCACTTTCCCATTTGACTACTTAAAAAAAAAAACTATCTTCCTTTGCAGTATCCTGCTTCCCATCCTCAAATGGAAGCATTAAATATAACATTTAGGAGCAACTAGGTGGCACAGTGAAAAGTGCACAGGCTCTGGAGTCAGGAGGACCTGAGTTCAAATCCAGATACTTAGAACTTACTAGCTGTGTGACTTTGGGCAAGTTACTTAACCCCAATTGCCCTGCCTTCCCCCCTCCAAAAAGCCAAAAAAAAAATTAAAAATAAATATAACATTTAGCAATTTTTAAGGGAAGCTACTTTTTCAATATTTGCTTTTTTTCCCATCTATTTATTTTGGTGTGTCTAGAGAAGTCTGAGACTCAGAAAATCAAACATCACATAATGCTGATAATTCAATCTTAAAAAAAAATCAGTGAGGCAAAAGGAACAGAATAATACCTGAAGAGATCTGAGTCTAAAGCCCTCTGTGATGCTTTGTGACTGTATCACCATGGGTGAGTCCCTTAATATCTTGAGCCTCAGTTTCTTCATCTGAAATGAGGAGAATACCCATAATATCTCCCTCAAGGTTACTGTGAACCATCAAATGATGAGACCTTTTTAGAATGCATTATAAGCCTTAAAGTCCTATATAACTTTCAGTTATTTTTACCTAAGCCGATGGAATACAAATACCCATTTTAGCCTCAGCCTCCTCCTCCTCTGTAAATGGGGTTCATAATAGTTATATTTCCTCTCTCGTAGGGTTCTTGAGAAGAAATAATTTTATAAATCACAAAGAAATAACACTATTAACAATGATGATCATGAGGATAATTCCCACTTCTATACCAGTTTATGGTCTGTAACCCCCCATGTCCTGAAGGGTGGGGCTGGCACAAGAACCCAGGGCTCCTGCTTACCACTCCTCTTTCCACTAGTTTCTTTCCTTGGTGTGTATTTTTCTTGTTTCAGTTTCACATATCTAAGCTTATCTCTGTGCAGTGACAGCCCATAACACTTTGATACCTCAAAAAGCTGGAGTTTTTCCACGAGTCTAGCTTAAATATATCTCCCTAAAACTCAGATCCCTTGTACTCCAGGGACAGCAGATCTGGTCCAATACCTCTTAGACAAGATGACCTCTCAAGAGCTTGAAGACAATGGTTATGTTCAGACTGGGGCAGCTAGGGCAGCTAAGGGGCCCATCATGTATACATAGAGCACCGGGACTGGAATTAGGAAGATCTGACTTCAAATTCGACCCCAGACACTTAGCAGCTGTGTGACACTGGGGAAATAATTTAATCCTTGTCTGCCTCAGTTTCCCCAACTGTAAAATGGGGAGAACAGCACCTAACCTGAAGGGTTATTGCAAGGCTCCAACAAGATAAAATTTGTATAGCACTTTGCAGAGTGCCTGGTAGATTCAAGGTGGTATATAAGTGCTTATGCCCTTCTCTTCCTCCTTTCTCTTCTCTCTCTAATACCCCCCTCCATCTTACTCTCTTCTTTGGGCCAAGCGCCCACAGTTCCCTTGACCAAAGTACATATAGTTTGTTCTGGAGATCCTTCAGTCTTGGTTGCCTTTTTTGAGAGAACTTACCAATGTTGTCTTAATTGTGGAATTTAGAACTGACCATAGTGTTCAAGACAAGTAGACTGACCAAGGAAAAGTAACGTGGAATTATTTACCTTAGTTGATAAACATGTATTAAGCACCTACTGTGTTCTAATCATAGGGCAACTAGGTAGAACAGTAGGCAGTAGACTCATCTTCCGGAGTTCAAATCCGGCCTCAGACACTTCCTAGCTGTGTGACCCTGGGCCTAGAACTTAACCCTGTTTGCCTCAGTTTCCTCATCTGTAAAATGCGCTGGAGAAGTGACAAATCACTTCAGTATCTTTGCCAAGAAAAGCCCATATGGGGTCACAAAATGTAAACATGACTGAAACAACTGAACAAATGTTCTAGGTACTGTCCCAAGTGCAGAAAATACAGAAAGAGATGAAGGACAGTCCTTGCCCTCAAGCAGCTCACAATCTAAGGGGAGACACAAGCAAACCAATATGTACAAACAACCCATATACCGGATGAATAAGAAGTAAGTATGAAAGAGAGGACGCTAGAATTAAGGGGTTGGGAAAGGCTTCCTGTAGAAGATGGGACTCAATGGAAGCCAGGGCAGGCAGGAGGCAGAGCTAGTGGGGGACAGTGTTCCAGGCAGGGGGGACAGCCAGGGACAATGCAGACAGCATCTATCTCTGGACCTATGTCATTTTCATGGACTAGCCAGGGGGCCGGGGCCACTGGATCAAGGAGTGCGTCTCAGGGAGGAAGAAGCAAAGAAACTGGGAAGGTGGAGGGGGGGTTGGGTGGGCAGCCCTAGCCCTGGATACAATTCCTCTCTGAATGCAACAGAAGATGGCAAAAATGCAATTTTTGATCTAAATTATCATGATCACCATCATTATTTTGGCCAGCCTTTTCTCATCAGTGCCTCATATAGACTTCCTCCCTTCCACCCACATCTTTTTCAGATCAACTTGAGAAACTGATATTTTATAAACCCAAGTACGAGAGATTTGCATTTTTTTTTCAAGTTATATTTTCTTAGATTTTGTCCAGCGTTCTGACATCTAGAGGTTTTTCTGCATCCTGACTCTGTCATCCAATTTGTTTGTTATCCTTCCTTGCTTTGTGTCATCATTTGCAAATCTAGTAGCCAAGCCATGTGTATTTTCATACAAGTCAGTGATAATAATAATAATAATAGTAATGATAGCCGGTACTTATATAGCATCTATGATGTACCAGGCACTATGGGAAGTGCTTTATAGTTATTATATCTTTTGATTCTCATAATAATCCTGGGATATAGGTGCTAATAGTATCCCCATTTTACAGATGGGAGAACTGAGGCCAATAGCGTTAAATGACTTGCCCAGGGCCACATAGCTGGTAAGCATCTAAGGCTCAATTTGAACACAGGTCTTCCCGACTCCAGGTCCAGCACTCTATCTGCTGAACCACCTAACTACCTCACAAATAAAATATTATCTATAATGAAATGTTATATATAACAAATAATAAAAAGTTACATAGCATAGTTCACGAAGTCACTCCCCTAGAGACTTTCTTCCAAATTCTCATTAAACCATTAATGGCTACTCTTTTTATCTAATATTTTAATTAGTCAGACAATGAGCATTTATTAAGCTCCTACCATGTGGCAGTTCTGGATTCACCAAACTGCATGATTGTCTAACCCATGACTCTCTGTCTTGTTCACAAGACAAGTATGTAAGACTTTGTCAAAAGTTTTCGTGAATAGAGCACCGGTCCTGGAGTCAGGAAGACCTGAGTTCAAATTCAACCTCAGACCCTTGACGCTTACTAGCCATGTGACCTTGGGCAAGTCTCTTAACCCCCTTTGCCTTGCCTTCCCCCCTCCAAAAATAAAAGTTTTCCTACAATCTAGATCAATATACCTATATAGCATTCTTCTGATCTCCCTGTTAGAAAGAAAAAAGAAAGAAAATGAGTTTGGTATTATCTGTTAAAAACAACTAAAAGTTGTCATGCTGCCTCTTTGGGTCTCTAGCTTCCTTTTCTAGATGTTCACTAACCACCCCTTTAATAAAACATTCTAGAATTTGCTGAAATTGAAGTCAAACTCACTAACTCTATGTTGTCCAGTTATTTTTTTGTAATGTCTCACCCTTTGTGACCTCATTTGGGGTTTTCTTGGTGAGATATTGGAGTGGTTTACCATTTCCTTCTCCAATTTATTTTACAGATGAGGAAACTGAGGCAAACAGGGTTAGGCGATGTGCCCAGGTCACCCAGCTAGTAAGTGTGTAAGGCTGGATTTGAACTCAGGAAGATGAGTCTTCCTGACTCCAGGCCCAGTGCTCTATCCACTGTACCACCTAACTGCCCACTAGTGTGCTCCTATAGTACTCCTTTTTTAGTGGGTGTGGAGTGAAGGGAGAAAGGGAGGATGGCGACATTTGTCTTTCTTTCATCCTCAGGGACCTCTCCTATTCTCCACAATCTTTCCAAGACTACTGACGGTTCCGTATTCACAACTACCAGTTTTCTAGTTCTGATAGGACATACAGTTCACTCAGGTCTGATAACTTGAATTCATCAAGGTCAGCCAGGTCCTCTCTCACCATCTCACTATTCCCCTTGCATTCTCCACTCCCTATTAGCCATTTTTGTTCTGTCCTGTCCAGTCCATACATCATTCTCCTTGGCACAGAAAACAGAAGCAAGATGAGAATTGAGCAGCTATCCCACCTCTGTCATCCATCATCACGGTCCCATCCACTCCAAACAGTGGTCCCTTCCCTACCTTGATCTTCCTTTCCCCTCCCAAATAGCTTAAAAAATAACAACATTTTTGTCATCTGTAGCTTTCCTTGCCAGCCTTAACTTGTTCTGAGCTTTAGCACTCAATCCTGATACTAATCTTACAGGACCAGCCCTGCTTTCGTCTTCATCCTCCATTCTCTGCCCTTCTTTTCTTCACATGTCTCTTAAAAATCTAAACTGCTAAATGAGTTCTCTGTTCATTCACATTGGGGTTTTTTTTAGGTAATTTCAACTTTTTTTTTTTACACATGAGAAATTGTGTGTGTGTGTGTGTGTGTGAGTGAGTGTTTCTATAGAACTTCTTTTTTGAGATCTTTCTATCTCCCTGGACTGACTTCTGTAGACTTTTAGTCCATGAGATCCTAGTTAACAGTTCTCTGAACCCTTTGAAATCTGTTCTCCTAAAACCCAGGGTGCATGTCTCACTGTGCCTGGCTTTCCTCTCCTTCCCTATCATGAATTCTTAAGATGGAGTAGTCACTTCCCCCCAAGGTGCCCATCATTTCTGCCTCAGCAACCAATTCCTCCTTTTTGGTGACAGACGGGATCAGAATAGCAGTTCCCCTCATTGCTTCCTCCACCTTTTGAAGGATGAAATTATCATTAAAGCAAGCCAGGAAATGATTAGCAGCTCTGCTTTGGGCAGAGAGAGAGCTCCAGCACATGCCTGAATAATTGAAGTCCCCCATCCCTACTATATCACGCCTTTGCGCCAGGCTCGTGATCTGTCCCCCAAACTCCTCATCTATTTCCTCTTTCTGTCCCAATGGCCTGTCATCTCCATTGACAATATTGCTTCTGCTTTTCCCTCCATTGATCTTTGCTCAAATGCTTTCCACCATGCTTCTCTGCTCTGGTTCACAGATCTTCTTTCCTTGAATATATCTTCTTAATACACAATGCTACTTTACCCTCCTCCACTCTTTTGATCTACCCTGTTTCTTTTGAATTAAGTGTTCCAGAGACACATTCCAGGCATGAGTTTCATCCTACTAAGTTTCAGTAATACATTCCTATGAAATCAAATTTGACTTTTTGCCTTAGGATTTCTAGTTCACCTCAATTGTTGACCACACTTTGTACATTTGTGTATGTTAGAGACTGTGGGTTTTACTGCTATCTCCTTTGTGTGTGTGTGTGTGTGTGTATTGTGTGAATCTTGATAGTTATTCTTCTTACACTGATGCTACTCTCTCAGGTATCCAGTTTTATAAATATATGTAGGCATTTTCTCCCTTACCATTTCCTTTTTTTTGGTTTAAAGGCCTTGTAATGGTAATGGTAATTTGACCCTTAATCAGCCTAAGGGAATTTGAAGCCTTTCCTTGCTTTGAAGATATACCCTGCCCCCTAACAGGCTGAATGTAATCACATGGAACCTGTGGTGGGAAGAGTTTGCTGAAGGGTGGAGCAGAGCCCACAGGAAGCTGGAAGTCAGAGCAGCTAGACTGGAGGGAGGAGAGGATGCATCTGAGGGAGACAGGCTTGTGAGTAAATGTTGGTTTGTGGAAAGGCTAAAGGAAGCTGTGACTCTCTGTGCTATTGCGGCTTATTAACTTCTTTGCTACTATGATGGAATTGGCTTACTGGTTTTGGGATTCAGTTTTCTGGTGTCTGAACAAATGTTTTTGCTTCTTTCTTCTATATGGAGAGTCTGTTATATTTTGCAATTGAGCACTCTGCAGGTATTTTTATAGTGACCATTGGTGCTGTAAATATTGCATTGGCACTACAGAGCTATTGATTAGATTCCCAAAACTTCAATCAAATACATTCTTAGCAATCCTTCATTGCATCATTGATCAAAGGTCTACATTTGTATATGTTAAACTGTAATCATAGAAATCATCTCCTTTACTACTTATAATTAGTGTCACTCATATGACACTTCTTATACACAGATATACTCTAGTTATCTAAGTACATGTATCAAACTTCTCCTGGATTCTGTGAAAGCTATCAAAAGCTTACTTTAGGTCAGCATCCACTCAGAATCACAACTCACAACACACTCTATCCCACCCCACCCCCATATTTTCTTTATTGGACCAGCCAGAGGGCACATTACTTCCTAGAAAAAAGGCATTGAATGAACAGCAAAGCAAAGTGAACGATCCCAAGGAATTTACCCTCATATACACAAGGAAATATATAGGAGATAGATTTCCATAGTGCTGGTCAGTGAGGGAACAGCATCGACAGGAATATGCATTGGAGAAGGTAATTCACATAGGGAACATCTGTAGCTAGTGCAATTCATGCTCCTAAGGCTGGGTCCCAGCTGGAATCCTTCTTTGTTTCTCATGCTGCTGGATGGTTTATGTCACTATTTTGTCTAGTGAAATCATCAAAATGGGTGCCATATACTGGTTCATTACTGGAATCCTCTCATCACTATTACCTCTGGTCTTCGTGGTCATCTGCTATTTCTATTGTGATGCTTTCTTTAAGTTCCCTGCTGCCTTCTGCTGTGTAGCTGCTATGTAGCCTCTTCCTGATAGGGTGAACAGCCATCTGCTCTTTTAACTCATATTCCTAAAGTCTATTTTAGTTCTTTTGTGATTCAGGCCCAGACATCCAGCCACTCAGAGAAATCCTTAGGGATTAAGCCTTTTGCATTTTGCACTCCTTGTTTCTAGTCTTCTGCTCCGTGAATCCAGGCTACTTTTTTGAGTTTGGTGAGAAAAATTCCATTGAACTTTTCCACTCCCAACATGCCAATCATGATTCATTCAAATCAACTTGTGAACTTTACTTAGTAAAACTAAAAGAAGCTCAGCGACTTTTCTGCTAGCCATAAAATTGCTGCCCTTTATATATGTGACTTATTTCACCAGTCTGATTGTATATTTTTTGAAAGGAGAGATAGTTTCTCATACTTGTCTGTATTCTCCAAGGAATATAAGATCAAAAACAGGAACAGCCCTTAGGAATCTCTTCCTTCTGATCTCCTATAATTTTACTGATGAGGAAACTGAGCCCTGGGTTAAAACATATTTATTTGGTGCTTATAATATATAAGATACTGTGCTAGATTCTGTAAGTATACACAGATAAGTAAAACACAGCCTTTGCCCTCAAGGAGTTTATAATCTAGTAGGAGGAGTACAAGTCAACAAACATCTATCCTACAAGGCAAAATATGACAAAGACCATGAGAGAGACACAAATTCATTTGGAGGGGATGTTAAGAGAATAGAAGGATCATATTTACTTGGAAAGATGAAGGAAGGTATCATGAAGGAGGTGCCATATGAGCTAGGCCTTGAAGTTGGATAGGATTTTTATAGAAAGATGTGGATTTACAGGATCAGATTCTAGGTAAAAGAATCAAGGTTCATTAAAAAAAAATATTCAATCATGCATTCACATTTATATGAACTGCTACAAAGTGAAGTAAGTAGAACCAGGAAATCAACATGCATGGTGACTACAACAATGCAAATGGAAAGAACCACCACATATAAATCAGAATTGAATGTTGTTAAATTGTAAATGACTGAACTTGACCCCAAAGAAGAGACGTGGGAAAATATCCTGTCTCCCTCATTTGCAGGCTTGGGTATCTGTAAGAATGGAACATTGCCTATGATATCAGACCTTTTAGATACATTGATTGATTTTGTTTAATTTCTTTTTCTTCCTTTCTTTTTTAAAAATTCTTTGCTATGAGGAATGGTTCTCTAGGAGAGAAAAGAAGGAAAGATACAGGAGGAATTGTGGGAGATGTGAAACAAAAAATTGTCAGTAAAGATAAATTTTAAAATCATTCATTCATTCCACAAGCAACTTTGACAAAACACAGAGGTAGGAAAGTCAGGTCATATTTAGGAAATTGTAGGTAGTCTAGTTTGATTGAGGCATAGAGTACATGCAGAAGAGAAGCAGAAGACGAGCTGGAAAGAAAGATGGGGGGGGGGGGAGGTTGTCCAATATTGAAGGGCCTTGAATGCCAGGCTGAAGAATTTGGAGTTATTAATGCGGGCAACAGGGAACGCTTGAAGGTTGTTGAAAATATGGGGTGTTGTACTAAAAGACCTAGAGGTTCAGTTGAAATTTAGCAGCATTAGCAAAGGCAGCAGCATCCTCATCTCCTGTGGCCTCTGTTTTTATCCCTTCTTACTTAGTTCTAATAGCATGGCTTCTGATGCAGCCACGCCAGATGGGGCTCCACAATGCAAAGGTGCTTGAGTCATTGTCAACCAAAGGAAACAAACCAACATAGGAAAATCGTATTTAAACTTCAACTTTACTGTATGACCTTTCAATGAGTGAAAACAAGATAAACAATGTGTTGTACTAGACAATGGCAAAAATAAAGGGCCTTATGTGTGATGTGTGAACAAAGTATGGAGGACACCAGACCACCTTCATCAAGATGCTGCCAGAAAAGGATTGCCAGGACAATGCATAGGACTCCATCTATTGGCCCAAGGGGAACAAGAAGAGGGTGCATCCCTTAAGAGTAAAAGGATATCTGTCGGCTCTAAGGAGGTCATCAGAAGAAGATGACAGAGATCAGTTATGAAGAGAGTTGGATGGAGATATGAATGACTACTATACATGGGCAGAGAACTGGAAGATCAATGTGGTTATCTCTGCTGAGGGGAAATTCTTGTAAATCTCTCATCTGTAGCCCTTCAGCTTGGAGTTTCCACTAGTTCCTGACCTAAGGCCAGTGAGGGGAGCAGGCTGCCCTCTTCCTACTGGACCAGAGAAGCTGAGGGAGGGAGGTCACTTCACCCCATTGGCCAAGCCCCTTTCTCATCTTCCAGTCAAGTTTGCCCAGTATGTGTGCAAACAAGCATGTTTGACCTTTTGATTTCTCTTCTCTCGGATTGAAGTAGACCAGATGCTGTTTCCCTCTGTCTTCCCTCCCACCCTGATCCCACTTTCAGTCCTTATTGTCTCATTGATCACTTAGGAACATAATATGAAGGAAAAGGAGAGAGAGAGGAAGCTGTCAAGGACTGACATTAGTGTGTATCACTCAGAGGAATTTCCATAATTGTCTCTATCCCAGGAATTATAGTATTTTAGTTTCTGGGCAGATTTGCTTTGAGAACTTTTGAAAGTATCTAGTAACTTACTGGTTACTAGTTTGTTGTTTTGTTGTTGTTCAGTGGTTCAATTGTGTCCAACTCTTTATGACCTTATGGACCATAGCACAACAGCTCTTCCATCCTCTACTATCTCCAAAAGACTGTTCCAGTTCATGTTCGTTGCTTCCAAGATGCTTTCTATCCGTCTCATCCTCTGCTGTCCCTGTTTCCTTTTGCCTTCAATCTTTCCCAGCATCAGTCTTTTCCAGTGAGTCCTGTCTTCTCATTATGTGGCCAAAGTATTTAAGCTTCAGCTTCAGTAAATGACCTTTTAATGAATAATCTGAATTGATTCCTTTAAGTATTAACTGATTTGATCTTGCTGTCCAAGGGACTCTCAAAAGTATTCTTCTCCAGCACCAGCTAGCTATTAGTAGTTTATTAAACACTTTGTTCCAGGGACTGTGCTAAGGAAAGATGAAATATCATAGGATCATGGATATAGAATTAGAAGGGACCCCAGAAGCCAATCTCTTCTTTTAATAGGAAAGGAATGTGAAACTGAGAGAGTTTACATGACTTGCCCATGGTTACAGAAGTAGCAAGGGTCAGAGGTGAGATGTGACCCGCAGTCTTCTGGCTTTAGAGGTCAGTGGTCTTTCCTCTGTACTATTTCTCCTTCTCCTATCTTCAAGGAGATTCCTTTCTAGCAGTTCCTGAAATGTCATATCTTGCTTTATAAGCTCCTAAATATACCACCTTGCTTCAAGAGGGGGACAGTATTTCTCAACATTGGACTCTGTCCTTGAGTTCTGTGTGTTTTGTTTACATTGGTCCATCAACAGAAACATTGATTTAAAAAAAAAAGGTTTCAGTTATTTTGTCCCATGTAGACAAGATTTCTTTTGTTTCTTCCAAGTGGCAGAGAACTGGTTAAAAAAATAACATCTACGCTGTAAAAAGAAAAACACATGATTTAAATTAATGATTTATTCCTTTAAAGACAGTATGGGATCTATCATTGGCATGATAAGCAGCAAAGTGTCCTCTATCTGCATATAACTGTGTAGCAGAGCAGTATCTGGCAGGAAATATGAAAAAAAAAATCAATTTTTCCTGGTTTCAAGCATATCTCTTGAGTCTGAGATATGTCTGACTTGTTTTTCAAATATTGCTGCAAGTAATTTAAACTAGGTTCTAAAAGCAGGCTATGGAAGCCCAAGACCAGTACCCGTTTGGCACTAATTCTAATCTCTTAAATAAAACCTTCATAAAAAGAGAGGACCACCTTACACAGAGGCTCTTGGGTTGTATTTGGGTGAGGATGACAATCATTAGAATTACTAATACTAAAGTGATCCAATTTTTAAATGAAAATACCCTTCTTCTCTTACCTGAACAGATTATTTTGTTGTTGTTCTTTCCCCCCTTCAATTATTCTCCATCTGTCTGAAGTGAGCTTGATTCCTGCTCTAAGAATGAACCACCCTTTATTCAGTTGTTCCCTTAGGGAAATGGTTTCTGCTGCCTCTCCTAGTCATTTTGGCAGAATTTGCAGCAAAGTTTTAAAAACCCCTTCCTTCCTTCCTTCCTTCCTTCCTTCCTTCCTTCCTTCCTTCTGTCCTCCCTTCTGTCCTCTCTTCTTTCTTTCTTTCCTTCCATCCTTCCTTCCTTCCTTCCTTCCTTCCTTCCTTCCTTCCTTCCTTCCTTCCTTCTTCCTTTCCTTCTGTCTTCCCTCCCTCCCTTCCTTCCTTCTTTCCTTCCTTCCTTCCTTCCTTCCTTCCTTCCTTCCTTCCTTCCTAATCCATCCCCTAATTTTGTATATAATGAAACTGAGACCTCCAAAAGTAAAATGACTTTGTGTAAAGTCATACTAGTAGGAAAGCAGTGGAGCTGGGATTTGAATTTAGGTCTTCCTTTTTCTAATCCTTTTTCTCTTTTACCTCTCATTTTTTTTTTTTGAGAATTTGTTTGTTGGCAAAAAGATAATTGGGATACACTCTGTTTTATGTGAGAATTTCTATTATAGGCAGTCTCTGATCAATACCACTATCCTCCAAGTCTCCTAGGTTTGAAACCTAGGAGTGAACCTCCCTTCCCTTTCCATTATGGCCCACGTTCACTCAGTTACTGAATCCCGTTCCATTTATTTGCCACTGTAATCCCCCTCCAATCTGCTCCCTTCCTCCATTCCTATGCAACTACTCTGATTCAAATTGTCATCTCTTCTTGTCTAGACTATTGCAATCATTTCCCAACTCGTCTTTCTGCCTCCAATTTGTTTTCTCCAGTCTTTCCTTATCACCACTTACTGAAGAATCAATCATATCATTCTTCAATTCAACAAACATTAAATACCTTCTAGGTGCAAAGGACAGCTTGTGTTGCAAAGACCTGAACTAAACAGGTACCTGCCCTCAAGGAACTTACTTTTTGCTAGTTTTACATCCCACTCAAAAACCTTCAATGGCTCCCCACTGTCTAACAAATAAGCAGATAAATGTCTGATCCTGGCATTCAAGATCCTCCATAATTTGACCCCAACTATCTTTCCAGCTTTATCTCATGCTACTTCCATTTAGGTATTCAATATTCCAGGCCAGCCTGACTATTCTTCATTCTCCCTTTTTCATCATTCTCTCCCATCTCCATGTATTTGCTCATGTTATTTCATAGGGAAAAAAGTGGCAAAGTGGAAAGAGTACTGGGGTCAGAGTTAGAGGACCTGAGTTGAGATCTTCCCTGTGTGACCTTGGACAATTACATAACCCTCTGGACCTTGTTTTCTTCATTTATATAATGAAAGGAGTAAACTAGATGGTCTCTAAGGTTTCTTCTAGCTCTAAATTTATGAATTGACTGCATTTTTCATTCAACCTGTCGTTCTTATTTTTACAGCCATATTTACGTTATTTCTTCCATTAGAGTGTACATTTCTTGAGGACAGGGAATGTTTTTGCTTTTTCTTCATATTTTCGGTGCTCAGCCTGGCACATAGTAAAACTTGAACAAGTGTTTGCCAATTGATTGTTCCCCCCCACGCCCTGCTTCAAATGCCATTTCCTGCCCTTTGCTCTCTCTTCTTCTATACTCTGTAAATACTCTGAACAACAGCTGTTGTACTTGCAGCCATCCCAGTTTTGTCTGATTCTTTGTGACCCCATTTGGAATTTTCTTGGCAAAGATACTGGAGTAGCCCATTTTACATATGAGGAAACTGAAGCAAACAGGGTTAAATGACTTGCCTAGGGTAACACAGCTAGTAAGTGTGTAAGGTAAATTTGAACTCTGGAAGATGAGGTTTTCTGGCTTCAAGCCTGGCACTCTATCCACTGCTCCACTTAGCAATGCTCTAATAGAGTTTCTATAAACTGATCTTCTGTCTCACAAGATATTGTCCAGAGCAGAGCAGTTTCAAAAGGGTTACATCCCTGTACTGTTGCTCCGGTCAACTCTTCTGCAGGAAATGTGTTACTTGTTCATTATACTTCACTCCCCCAACTGCAACAGTCACATGGCAGATTCCAGAGTATGCTCTAGCCAAGCATATTCCTGTGGGGGAATGGGGGCAGAAGAAGACTATCAAGGGCACTGGAGAGAACAGAGAATGACTTGTGTCCCTTTCAAATAGTAGGACTCATACTTGGCATGAAGGAAGAGAATAGAATGCATTCCCAAATGAATTTAGATCAAATTTAGAATATTGAAGTTATAAAACAGCAAAATCCAGGTTACTTAGAATAACTTGAGACTTCTTCTGACCTTATTGTCTTCAACTGTCAAAAATAACTCACATTTCTTCCTAAATATTCTCTTTTCTTTTATTTCCCATTACAATCACTATTCTGCCTAGTGTCCTCCACCCAAGAGGATAACCTTAAGGTATATTTGACACCTCTTTCTATCTTTTATGAAATCTAGACTTTTACTGAATCCTTTTCAACATTCTTCATTCAAACTTCTTAAATTAATCCTACCTCTTCCATCTTCCTTGAACTGCATACAATAATTATAAAGAAGCATAAAGAATCTCAGAGATTATGTGATATTAGGAAATGGAAATAGATCTAATTTTCAGAAAAGGACTCTATTAATTAATATCCAGTAAATCTAAATTTAATGCCGAATACAATAATAGAACAAATCTAAAGGGAGAAATAATCTACAAACATGGAGGAGAAAATGAAACTTTGAGAGGGAAAATTAACATGAGTTTGAAGAGTATGTCGTATTAGACAATCAGGTTACTTCTTGGATAGAGTTGTTATTCGTCCTTCCTTCTTGAAGAGGACTGATGACATCAGGAGGGTCATACAATAGAATCACCAAGGAAGTGATCAGATCAAGTCCAGGGCACACAGGATGATTGAACTCATAGCCTCCACAACTTCTTCAGGATTTAGAAAAGTTTTACTGATTTAAAAGCCTAGAGATGGTATCAGCTGACAGAAGAGCTGGAAAACTCCTCTGGAAAGTGCCTCAGTTTTCCGATGAAGAAACTGAAGCTCAGAGTGAGGAATTAACTTGCCCGGAGAGTACCTGCTGCCTAATACTGTGATGGACACAGTAGGAACTTAATATGTATTTGTCAAATTGAACCAGATTGAACTGAACTGAGTTGTGTCAGCTCCTACAGTTAATGGTGGAGCTGAACTGCATCAGCTGTTTATTTTAGCTCACTATGATAAGTGGCACCAAATGAATTCATTCTGATTTCTGTATTAACACAGTCATATTGACTAAAAATTGGTGAGAGAACTGTAAACAAAGGATAATGATAAATAGCTACATATCAAGTTAGGGGGAGGTGTCTAGCATGGTGCCCCAGGGGGTCAATGTTAAGTCTGGCCTTATTTAACATCTTCATTAATTATCTGGAAGAAAAGATAAAGGCTTGTTAATTAAATTCACAGATTACACAAAATTGGGAGGTGTTGAGAAGATCAGTGAGGACAGAGAAATCATTCAAAGGGATCAGAAATATAGGCAAGAAATAAAATGAGACTCAATGTAGAAAACTGAAAAAGAATATAACTAGAGGAAATTAATACTGATCATTGGAATTCAATGGGCAGTAACAACCAGGAAGGCAGTAATACTAAAGGAGACTTATGGGTAATGTTGGACAACAAATTAATTATCAATCCTCAATGTAATGTTGCAGCAGAATGGTCCAGTGTGATTGGGCCTACAATTACAGGTATCATTCATTATCTCATGAAGCTAATAATTTGTTCTATCTCTCTCTCTCTCTCTCTCTCTCTCTTTCTCTCCTTCCCCTCTCCCTTTCCTCTATTCCCCTCCCCTCTCTCATTCTCCCTTTCTTCTCCTCCCCCCTCCTCCCACCCCCTGCTCTTTTTCTTTCTCCTTTTTCTGTGTCGATCTCTCTCTCTCTCTCTTTCTCTCTTCCTCCTTCACTCCCTTCCCCTCTCCTCTCCTCTCCTCTTCCCCTCCTTTTCTCATTCTCCCCTTCTTCTCCTACTTCTCTCTCCTCTCACCACCCTACTCTTTCTTCCTTTTCCATGTTGATTTCAGTCTCTTTCTATCTCTCTCTTTACTTCCTACCTCCTTCACCTCCTGTTGCTTTTCTTCCCTCTTTTCCCATTTCATTTCTCTCTCTTCTTACACTCTCGCACACAATTCAGGTGTACCTCTTAGTAATTATTTTAGGTTAATTGGACTTAAACAAGAAAAACAAACTGATGATGTTTCAAATGAACCATGGTTGCTGTTATAGGACTGATTGCAATAAAGGTGGGGGAATACCTTTAGAATATCTCTGGCTTTCCACAGTACGGAAATTATGATGTTCACTGTCTCCTCCAGTATTTAACCTCTGTTAGAGGGTGGATGCAGGGTTGTAGTGTCCATATGTCTTAGCAAGTATAAATAGGCCCCCACAAGATACAGCCAGAGGTAGAATGAAAGAGCAGACTATAATTATGTATAATCCAATGCCCACTTTCCCAGGGGAGTCCAGGGAGTGGTCCCCCTACTTTCTTTCCACTGGTTTTACTTCCAGCCCATCCCTCAAGTCATCATGTAGGGATGTAACTCCTTTGGAAAAGGGCTAGCCATCTCCACTGACTGCTAACCAGCAGAGAGAGAGAGAGAGAGAGAGAGAAGCCAACCTAGCTAAAGCAATGAGGCACTAATTCACCCAGGGAAAGAGACAGAAGAGCGACAGTAATATGTACAAGTCAGACTATCACCATCACTTTGACCATCATCTCTTCTCAGACCCTAGCGAGGCAGCCTCAGACGCCGAGCCCAAGAGCCTTGGGAATAGCAATGCTTTCAGCCTAGTACTCAGCCATCGTCCTGGGAGACGTAGGCTGGCAATTGTTTCCGTAGGTGCTAGAGCCAGTTACTAAAGATCCAGACATGAAAGTTCTTGTCACAAGGTGCTTGGCACTGTTAAATGGTTCAACATCTGAAATGGATATGATTTTATCAGTGGAAATGACATTAAAGAAGAGGTATTGCCATCCTCATTACCACTGTACCCTAAAGACTATGGGATCTTTTCATCTGACTTTTAACTGAAATTGTTGATATGTGCTGTGTCTCCCACAAGAAAGGGAGCTCTTTTAAAGCAGAGGCTACCTTACTTTTCTATTTGTATTACCAGAGCTTAGCATGGTGCTTTGCATTTAGTAAGCACTTAATACGTGTTTCATTCATTCATTCACTTGTCCTATCCAGACAGATGAAGAGATTATTAAATAGGCCTTTTCCATGTATCATCATTATGGTCCAATAAGTATGAAATCAAATAACATTTATTATGAATGCAGGTACATAATGCTCTAAAAACTTTTTAATTAAGGGTTTAGAATTGATAGTTAATTTATGAAATTATGAATTGGAAGCAGGCATACCTAGTTCTTTGGGTATTAGCTGGAAAAGACCCACGATGGCAGTGGGAAGTAAGGCTAAAAATATACTTTTAATAAAGCAAAGAGTGTGTTGGGTAAATGGTATTAAAAGTGCAGAGACAAGTGGTAGAAGGGGTACAGAGGCAGATGGTACGGGGATAGGGGATGAGGTGGTGCAGGAAGACAGGAAGCATGGGGAAAAGGATGGAGAGGGAGAGAGGCAGAGAATATCACTCATATAACCATGACTTAGAATTGGAAGCACTTGGCAGCATGGACCCAATGGAGATGAAGGAATGCTGGGAGGATGTGGGACAATGTGTGAAGTCTTATTTTTATAGAGTTTTGAGGGGAACAGACTCACTCATCTGTGCCACCTTGGGGATAGTTAAGTACCATTTCTAGATCATCTCAAAGTTGTCAGTAAAATTTTATAGTTAACATGCCCACATCATCTCAAAATTATGAGCACCTTTCAGTGTTTTGTGGATGTCTAAAACTTGTTTGAGAGTTATATATCATAGCATCAACAATCTTGACAACAGTGTAGATATCTTCCCCTGATTCCAAACATAATACCAGGATGTGATTTTTGGTTAATATATGATCATTGTTGTTCAGTCACGTCCAACTCTTCATGACCCGAAGTACTATTTTTTCCATAGAATTTTCTTGGCAAAAATATTAGAGTGGTTTGCTATTTCTTTCTCCAGTAGATAACTTCTCTCTCTCTCTCTCTCCCCTCCCTCCCTTCTTCTTCCTTCCTTTTTTCTTCCTTCCTTCCTTCCTTCCTTCCTTCCTTCCTACCTTCCTTCCTTCCTTCTGTCAGAGTTCTCCACTATGACTTGTCCGTCTTGAGTAACTCTGAACAGCATTGCTCATAGTGTCATCGAGCAAACCTCTCTGCCATAACAAGGCAGTGAAGAGAGACTTTTCAATAATGTATAACAATAATAATAATAATATATGATGCAGTTTGCAAACTGTGCTCTTTTGATCTTTGGGTTGGTTTGTATGTCATTGCTAGGCTCTCCTTTGCAACTTCTTGTTACTGCCACTTTATATTGGCTGTTTATAAACTTATTATAATGCCTGGAAGAGGTGGGAAATGTTCAGGGGAACAAGAACAAAATAAATTTCAACACAAGGTTAAAAATAGTAGCTCAAGCCTTATAGAAACTATCATTTTTAAGCATCTGGTTGTCCAAATAAACTCACCTACTTGTCCTCTATCTGCCCTTCCAATGGCCATTGTAAAGACTATTGGGAAATAGGAAATGGAGAGAAGAGGCCCAATTGTTTTACTACACAAAGAGGGGAATGTAGTCAGGTTTCAGAGGAAAAGAGGCTATGTGAGAAACTTAATAAATGTGTGTTAATTGATGGATTTACAACAACCTTCAGAAAAACATCAACTGGACACAAAGACCTTGGTCACTGTAGTTCTTCTGAATTTGGGAAGAAAGGAGAGTAACACCAGAGTAGACCTCAGATGGCAGGAGTTTTGAGCCCCTTTTTAAAAAAACAAGGCAAGGAAAAGGGAGAAACAGCTCTTATCCCATGGCAACAATGCAATCATGAGAAATGGTGGCCATGACATGAGGAGCTTCTTTCTTTAAGACTATTAGAGGCGCCTCTACATGGACAAGTGGAGAGGTATGTGTGATTGTGTATGTATATGTCTGTGTGAGTGTGTGCATGTGTGTGTGTTTTAATCAAGGCTCCTGCTCTGTAACCGAAGTGCTGAAAGAAGACGGATACAAAATATCTCCTTATTTCCACTTAATTGTTTCATTTCTAAAACTGTGTTAAAGAGTTGATTTGCCAGATGTAATATTATTTCTCATAAAAACCTGTGGCTGATTCTGTCCTTAGTTGCCTAGTGTCCCTTTGTTTCCAACACTGGGGTGCAAAAGGTCTCTGGAAGCCACACAGAGGAGAGTGAACTTGCTGAACACAGAGCTCGGAGTTCCACCTCATTGTTAGAGATTTTTATTCTCTAACTGGGGACATGGGCATGAACTATTTTATAACTTTACTTCCAAGGGGAGAATTACTACAAATGGGGCCATATTTTATAAAACTGTCCCATAGACATGAGCCTAAGAGTGAGTGTATGTTACAAATGGATTGATATTTTACTGTCTTTATGTTCAAAGCAATGTTTTCAAAACTTTGAGAGATAATTTGTAGCCTGTAGTACACTATCATCCACCCTGTGGATAGTCAATCTTATAACTTTAAATTTGGAAGAGATTTTAGAGATCATCTGGTTGAACTCCTTTTATAAAATGTAAACTGAGGCACAGAAAGATGAAAAAATATGAAAGGCTCTCCTGCCACCTCTGATTTGGAAGGGACCTTGAGGACCACCTGATCTAGACTTCTGTCTACTGTACCTCAATAGATATGCCTCTCACATCCTGTATGAGGAGGAGCATGGACTTAACCATCACTAATGGTCTTCTGGAATTTACTATCTCTCTCACACCGCATTTTCCCTAGCTGTCTCCAAGACTTGGCATGCTCTCCTTCCTCCTCTGTGACTTTTGTCTTCCTTCAAATCCTAGCTAAAAATCCCCTATAAGAAGCCTTTCCCAATCATTCAATGTTAGTGCTTTCCCTCTGAGATTATTTCTAATTTATTCTCTAAATGGCTTGATTGTAGAGTCATTTGCATATTGCCTTTTCCATTGGATTGTAAGCTCCTTGAGAGCAGAAACTATCTCTCTGTCTTTTTAAAAAAAATCTTTGACTTTATTACAAACAAGAACAAGCGACTGAAAAAAGCAATGTATGCCTACTTTCCTAACAACAATTTTTTGAGAATAAGAGGAAGGGGGGGGGGGGCGGAGCCAAGATGGTGGCATAGCAGCAGAGACACATCACAGCTCTCACATAGCCACCCCAAAATACCCATAAAATAGGACTCTAAACCAAACCTACAATCCCAAAGCGCACACAAGGTTACTTCCCACTAAAGTCAGCTCGGCTACGAGGAACCACATCAGCTCTGCCAACCGAAACCAGCCTGGCCTGAAGCCGAGGCTGTGCCCCGGGGGCGGCTGGGCGGAAGAAGCAGAGAAAGCTCTCAGGTGAGGGATTACACAGCTGCGAGTGGGGATTGCCAAAGAGGGAGATAAGCTTCCCACTGAAAGGTCTCCAGAGCCGAAAAGGGAAAGGCAGAGGTTTTGCACCCGCCTCAGCATTGTAGCTTCCCCCGGCTTGCAGACAGCAGGGAGACTGAGCGATTGTTTTCAGGCCAGGGCTCTCGCGTTGAGCGGCCTGGATCCCGATTGTCGTCTTGGGCCTCGGTCTTGGAGTCTTCATTATCCAGTCAGCCGGAAGTCTACGGCAGCCGGGAGGACCCCAGCGATTTGGGACAGAGCTTTCCCTTCTGGAAGCAGAACCCCACAGAGATTTAAAAAAAAACAAAAACTCACGGTCTGAACGACCATGAGTAAGAATAAACATAAGAAGCCAAGTAAGAACAACTCCCAAACTCTAGATTCCTTTTTTGGGGAAAAGAAAGATCATGGGAGAGAGAGGGAGGAGGAGAGCGCAGCCAGAGCACCCCTACCAGAGGCCTCCAATAAACATGAAGAATGCCTTAAAGCTAGAGATGAGCTGAAAAAGGATTTTCAAAACCAAATAGGGGAAGTGGAAGAAAATTTGGGAAG
>CM053587.1:200686913-200741913 GCA_028646515.1 Pseudochirops corinnae
TATATATATATATATATATATATATATATATATATATATATATATATATATATATATATATATATATATTCCTCAAGTTGCTAATCCTGATTTAGGTAATATCTATCCAAAATGATTTTTAGAGGTTCTCATACATATGCCAGTGGACATTTTTTCTTATTTCTTTTCTATCCAACCAAACATCCTCTAAACAATGTAAATCATATCCTGCTGATCCAGGTATTCCTGGGACATCTAGTCTCATAGTCCAGTACTCAATATTTGGGATCTTATTGTTTTCTAATTTGCAGATTTGAGGTCATCATTCTGGCTAGTTGTGTACTTCCTCCCAGTGGTCTGTTATTGAAATTGCATAAAGCAATGAACAAATTATCTTTTCAATGTCAATATGAATTATTAAAATTTAACTTCCTTAACTTTTAAGTTAATAATCCATTCATTCTTTCAATTAATCCAGATGCTTGTGGATAATATAGAATTTGATTTATCTATATTGTTTAATATACAATATCTGTTCATTTAAGTACCTTTGAAATGTGACCCATTGTCACTTTGAATGTGCATTGGGGTTCCATAACATAGACCTATGAGATCTAGAGTTTTACAGGTGGTTTTCTGGATGGCACTCTTATAAGGACAAGCCACTAGTACACCTGAATAGGTGTCAACACAAATACATATAAATTTGCATCCTTTATCTTGGGGCAGGGGACCAATATAATCTATTTGCCAAATTTGGACTGGAACTTTTCCCCTTGTTATCTCTCCAGAGAAATAGTTTGTTCCTTATCCACTTCACATATATGACTTTCCTCTGTTACCTGTTTTAACAATGAATGAGAGATACTAATACTTTGATCTTATGCCCACTGGTATGAATTGAACTGAACCACTAAATGGCTGGTTTTTTGGTGGATCCACTTTGCTACTACCAGATCATCAGTTGGTGTCAAAGTAGAGACAATATGTTGAGCAGCAATCTTTGCCTCATATTCACATTCTGGAATGGTGAGGGCCACATGAACATCTACAGGGAAAACTGACAAATTATTAACCAAAGAAATGTCCCATATATCTTCCCATAATTCTTTGCTCCAGGCTTGTTTGCCATGAATTTCCCAATTTTGATTTTTCCACATGGGCATCCATGTAGCTAATCTGTTAAACTACCACTCATGAATCAGTAAATATATGACACTGTCCTCCTTCTGTTTTAATGGCTTGATATACTGCCATAAGTTCAGCATATTGACTACTTTCACTTATCTCAGTACTTTCTTTAATCTGAGTCTCCCAGAAGGTATGACAAACTTGGATACAATGGTTCAGGAAGATCTGTAGGGTCCATCCTCACTTCCCTATTCCATCTAATATTAAGTCCATTTTCTCAGTACATTTTATATAGCTCATTAGTTGGAACACCATCTATTCTTCCAAAAGCTACTCCTGCTCTCAAGAGAGCAGTAAACAATTCTTTTCTCATCAATTTATTCTGACTTTGAATCTGCTGGCCATTTACTCTTCTCTTGAGGAAATTTATCTTTCTCCCATTCTCCTAAGTCAGTTAACTGTGAAATCTTATCCAGTACCTCTGAAAGAGGGTGCCTTATCTTCCCTATTAGTAGAGTCAGAATTAGGGCCTTATAAGCAGAAAGAGCCATCTTCACTATGATATTTCTATGAGAAACAGCTAAGAGGATATCATGATACACATTTGCATCTCCAACCATGATTGCTGTCTTCAATACCTTCTCTTTTAACTTTTTCATATAGTCCCTATGTGAATACAAAGGTCTGTCTCCACGGGGTCACATAGAATCAGTGGGATACATCTTATTGCATCCCTTGGCAGCTAAAGTTAACAGACTGGTTATATTGTTACCTTCTTGCCTATGGTAATCCCTAAAAGTTTGCCATACAAAAGGATTTGGACTAATACTTATAAATTTCAAGCAATCCACACTATCTACTCATACTCCTCTGGCCCCTTCATCACTGATTCTTACCATCCAAGACACTAATGATTCTCTCATACTTTGGGTGAATTAATTTAATACATCTCTAACCTCTTGCTGAGTAAACTCCTCAATTATCTCCCTAAACTCTGTTTGGCCCCTGTGGTTCTCCTGCTTTCTTGTTAGCATGGGGCAAACTTCTACCCTCGTAAAAGCCTCCTCATCTAACTTTGTTTCACTTTCCTCCCACACATTTTCCTGGCAGTGGTCATCATGGCATCTAGGCTCAGCCTGAGCTACATGCACATTTATTTTTTTAGTTTTTTTTGCTTCTTTTTGAGAGCTAAACACACAGAAGTTGTCTACCACCTGAGACCCTCCAGCTTCTTCTTCTGAAGGAGAGCCTGAATGCTGTAATACAGCCAGCTCCCTTTCCATCTGAGTTTTCTCCTGCAGGAGTTTGTCTTTGTTTTTTCATATAATACAGTAACTTGTTAGTAAAACCTAACCTCTTCTACATACTTGTAATGGTAATTAATTTAAATTTGAAGACCCTTTTTTTTTTGTTATGTCAAGCAGGTACTTAGCCATTAGTTACTAAGGGCTAAGTACTCCTGTGAAAGAAACAGAAGGTGTGAACTCTGTCTCCTGTTGCTGACATGACAGGAAGGGGTTGGCTGATACAGGAAGCCAATGTGTGTGTGTATTTCAGAAGAACCCCAGAGAGAGGCAGTCAGAATCAAGAATTTTCCTCCTGGTGGGCTCCTGGTGGAGGAAGCAGAATTTTCCCAGCATCTGGAAGCTGGTCTGCTACTTGCTGGACTGAGAACTGAGTTGGAGTTTTCTTGAGACCAGAATCTGGTGAAGGTTGAAGGTGCTGCCAAGAAGGCTGACTGGAAGGCTGAGATTTCTTCTGGGTCCTAGGGCCAGCCGAACTGCTGGAGGACTGAAGAAGCATGACCAGGATAAGACTTTGTTTGTGGCTTGGTTGATCCTTGAATTCCTGGCAACAGAAGTTGTGAAGGTTTTGAGATGTGTCGGACCCTGTGAACTTCAATGTGTAGGAAGAACTGCCCAGAGGACTGGACAAGAATCTAGGAGCTATCTGCCTCTGAATCCAGGTGACTGTTGGGTGGATTCAGGTAGGAGCTGGGAACATGGAAGGGGATCCAGGGAATCTGAGAGACTACCCAGAGGCCTCTCCTTGGACATCAAATGCATGATGAAATTGAAGTTTACTAGAGATGGCAGGGTGGAGGGTTTCTAATGATTGTATTTAATGATTAATTATACTTAGTGACTGATTGCTAGATAAGTGACTGATTAAGTTAATCTATAATTGCCCCATGAGTGGAAAACAGACTATTGTATTATGAGATGACTGAATGACTGAGTAAGGAGGCAAACCTCCTTAGGGATACCAGATGATTATTCTTTTGTTCTTTGTTCTAAATACTGTGACCACTTTGGTGAAAACCATGTGGCCATTTTAATATTTAGCTGTTGTGAACACTCTATTGTGATTTTGTGTGATAAGGTGTAATGTTGTGAACGTTATACTGTGATTTGTTGTGAATGTTTGCCTTGATTTGTTATGGAATAAATGGAGTGTTCACTATATTGTGTAATCAGAACTCTAAAAGTTATTCATAGTATCAGTCTTTTGGGAAGCTGCTCATGCATGGCATTACAATACTCCTTCCAGTTCCCTCCCTGGTTTTATTGGTATTCCTTGCAAATATGTTTCTAAATCTCCATGTTCTCCCTTCTGTAGCCTGTAGTCCCCAGTTTTTGCAAAACCCTGTACTTTTAACCCATTCCCTTGCTAGGGAGGAATAAAGAAAATCCTTTGATCCTAGGATATACATTTCTTCTTTTAAAGTCCTTTTGTCTCCAAATAGAGGTCTGGTATTTTGTGATCCCATCCTCATCACCAACTGTAGTGCCAATGCAATATTCACAGCACCAACAGTGACTATGACTATGCTGGCATAATTCTGAATTGCAAAATATAACAGACTCTCCATATAAGAGACAGAAGCAAAACATTTATTCAGACACCAGAAAGCCAAATCCCAACACCAGAATGTCAAATCCATCATAGCAACAAAGAAGTTAATATACCATAACACAACAGTGAGCCACACCATCCTTTAGCCTTCCCACATACAAGCACAAGCCTAGCTGTCACTTTGCCTGTGTCTTCTCTCCTCCCTCTGTCTAATTGCTCTGAACCAAAGCTTCCTCTGGGCTCTGCTCCACCCTTCAGCAAACTCTTTCTACCACAGGTTCCATGTGATTACATTAGGCCTATTAGGGGGCAGGGAAAATCTTTAAAGCAGGGAAGACTTCAAAATCCCTTAGGCTTATTAAGGGTCAGAGATGATCTTCAAATTCCCAATACTCTTACAAGAACCCAGGAGGGCTTCAAACAGGGAAGGCTACAAGTTTTCATATCATATCTTAGGCAGGTTTCCACTAGTTGCTGAGTTACTCCTTGTAGTATAAGACCAGTCTGGAGAGGGGTGGGATGGGGAGTAACAACAAAGAAGGTTTCTCAGCTTTCTCTTTTTCTTTAAGCAAGATCTAATCTCTTATATATATCAATGATGCTTCATCAGCTCTTCTTGCTTCCCAGAGATACTTGGGTGGCCATCCTTCATTCCTATTTTGCCTCTGCTTCTTACACTCCAGATTTTTCCACCATGCTTCAGTTGTCTTCTTACCCTGGAAATTCCCTCAGATCCTCTAGCCTTCTTACCCTGGAACATCCCTCCACCCCTGCTGCCTCTTCTACCATGAGTGAGTTGTTCCTAGGTTCTCCACTTTGGGGAGGGGTGCAGAGTCTTCATTCCTCTCCTGGCTTTGCTTCTCATTTTCCAGACTTCAAGGCATTTTCTTCTCCTATCACCACTTTTAGAATGTAAGATCCCTACTTCTCCTTTACTCCCCCACCCCATTAGTATGTAAGCCCCTTGAGAGCAAAGGACTGTCTTTTCACTTGTATTTATATCCTTGGTATTTAGCACAGTATCTGCCATATAGTAAATATTTAATAAGTACTATAGTCATATTGTTGACTTAGGAAGTACTTGGTAGTAAGCAAGTATTGTCTATTATTTCCATTTCCAAATCTGTGCTTTAAATTCTTTGAGCATTTATTGTAATTGGTTGAAGGGGTACAAAAAGTCAGACAAAGTCTGATTCTCCTGTGACTTACTTTGTAGATTTACTGAGCCTGTTCTTATAGAAATGATGCTCTGTTCTCATTTTCTACCTGGCTCAGCAAACTTTGTGGATTTCCTAGAGTCCAAGACTTTTCACCTACATACAAATAATTATTAATTTGTAGGAAGTTTCATGGCAAAGCAAAGAACAAAGGTTCCATTAAATTTGTATATTATCTGAATTTCTGACTTAATTATTAACTCTCCTGAGCTAGTCTCTGGACTCTATGTATTGGTAACATTTTAAACAGGTTAATATTGACTCATGACTTTTGTGCAGTATTGCATTTATTGCTATGGTACTGAATAAGCAAATTAACTTAGGTATAATTGTCATTTTTATTATATTGGCTTGGCCTACCCATGAACAATTAATATTTCTCTAATTGTTTAAATCTGTCTTTGTTTGTGGCAAAGTGTTTTGCAAATGTGTTCATATAGTCCCTGGGGTTATCTTGGCAGGTGAACACCCAAGTATTTGAAGATAAATGGAATTCCTCTATCTCTTCCTGCTATGTTTTGTCATTGTATATAGAAATGCTATTAATTTTTGTTGGTTTATTTTATATCCTGAAATTTTGCTGAAGTTGAAAATATTTCAACTAGTTTTTCTGTTAATTCTCTAGGATTCTCCAGGTATGCCATTATATCATCTGCAAAGAGTAATAATTTTGTTTCCTCATTGCCTATTTTCATTCTTCCAATTTCTTTTTATTGCCTTGTTGCTATAGCTAGCATTTCTAATACAATATTGAATAATTGCTTCATTTCTGATTTCCTTAAGAAGGCTTCAAGTTTATCCCCATTGTAGATAATGCTTGCTTTTGGTTTTAGATGGATACTACTTTCCATTTTAAGAAGAGCTCCACTGATTCCTCTGCTTTCTAATGTTTCTAATAGGAATGGGTACTATATTTTGTCAAAAGCTTTAATTTTGTTTTTTTAATTTAATTTAATTTTGTCAAAAGTATAATAATATGACTTTTGTTGGTTTTGTTATTGACATGGTCAATTATTCTGATAGTTTTCCTAATATTGAATCAGGCCTGTATTCCTAGTATAATTCCCACGTCATCATAGTGTATGGTCTTTATTATATATTGCTGCAATCTTTTTGCTAATATTTTATTTAAAAGTTTTGTATTAAAATTTCATTAAGAAATTGGTTTATAGTTTTCTTTTTTTGTTTTTGCTTTTTAGTTTAGTTAAAACCATAATTGTATCATAGAAAAATTTGGGCAGGACTCCTTTATCTATTTTTTTTCAAATAGTGTATATGGTATTGAGATTAATTGTTCGTTAAATATTTGATGGAATTCATTTGTAAATCCATGTGGTCCTGGAGATTGTTTTTTTAGGGAGCTCATTTATGGCTTATCAATTTCTTTTTCTAAGACAGGGTTATTTAAGTATTCCATTTCCTCTTCTGTTAAACTGGGCAGTTTACATTTTTGTAAATACTCATTTCATTTTGATTGTCAGTTTTACTGGCATATAATTAGGCAAAATAACTCCTAATAATTGCTTTAATTTTAATCTTCATTAGTGGTGTATTTGTTCTTTTCATTTTTTATACTGGTGATTTGGTTTTTTCTTTCTTTCTTTTTTTAACCAAATTAACTAATGATTTATCTCTTTGATTTTTTAAGAATAAAACCAAATCCTAGTTTTATTTATTAGTTCAGTGGTTTTTATTAAACTTTTAATTTTATTAATCTCTTCTTTGGTTTTCAGGATTTCCATTTTGGTGTTTAATTGGAGATTTTTAATTTGCTCTTTTTCTAGTTTTTTTAGTTGCATACTCAATTCATTAATCTATTCTTTCTCCCCCAATTCATTAATCTATTCTTTCTCCTTTTTGTTGATATATGTGTTCAGAGATATTAATTTTTCTTTAAGCACTGCTTTGGTTGCATCCTATAATTTTTGGCAAGTTGTCTCATTGTCATTCTCTTTTATGAAATTATTGATCATTTCTATGATTTTTTCTTTGACACACTCATTCTTTAGGATTACATTATTTAGTTTCCAATTAATTTTTAGCATATTCTTCCACTGCCCTTTATTGAATGTAATTTTTATTTCATTATGGTCTGAAAAGAGTGCATTTAATATTTATGCATTTGGTTATAAAGTTTTTATGCCCTAACACATGATCAGTTTTTGTGAAGGTGCTATGTACAACTGAGAAAAATATATACTCCTTTTTATTCCCATTCAGTTTTTCCCCCAGAGGTCTATCATATCTAACTTTTCTAAGATTCCATTCAACTACTTAACTTTTTTCTTATTTATTTTATAGTTAGACTTATTTAGCTCTGAAAGGAGAAAGTTGGGGTCCTCCATTAATATAATTTTACTATTTTCTCCCACAATTTAATTTTTCCTTTAAGAATTTGGATCTTATGCCATTTGGTGCATATGTTTAGTATTATTATTATTACTTCATTGTCTATGGCATCTTTTAGCAAGAGGTTGTTTCCCTGCTAATTTTTAAAAATTAGGTCTCTTTTTGCATTTGCTTTGTTTGAGACCATGATTGCTACCTCTGCCCTTTTTACTTTAGCTGAAGCATAATAGATTCTGTTCCAGCCCCTTGTTTCAACTCTTTTTTTTGGTATCTCTTTGTTTCAAATGTGTTTCTTGTAAACAACATCTTGTTGGATTCTGGTTTCTAATCCCTTCTGCTATGTGGATACACTTCCCTTTTATAGATTAGTTCTTCCCCTTCACATTCACAATTATGTGAATTAACTGTGCATTTCCTCCATTCTATTATCTTCTGTTTATTCTTCTCTCTCTCTCTCTCTCTCTCTCTCTCTCTCATCCTTCTTCTAAAGTTTGTTTTGCTTTTGATCACTACCTTCTTTTGTCTTCCCTCTCTTTTATTACTCTTCCCTTTCTCTTACCCTCTTCCCCTCCTACTTCTCTGTTGGGAAAGACAAGTTTCTATATCCAGTGAAGTGTGTGTGTGTGTGTGTGTGTGTGTGTGTGTGTGTGTGTGTGTGTGAGAGAGAGAGAGAGAGAGAGAGAGAGAGAGAGAGAGAGAGAGAGAGAAAGTATTCCCTCTTTGAATCAATTTAGATGAGAGTGAGGTTCAAGCATTTCCTACTCACCACAATTTTCCCCTTCACTATAAAAACCCTTCCTTGCCTGTCCCTTTTAAGTGAGATAATTTCCTTCATTCTTCCTCTCCCTTTTACCTTCTCCCAGGGTATCCCTCTTTCTTGCCCATTCTTTTTTTTTTAATCATCCCAATCTAATTAACTCATTTTTACACCCTTTGTCTATGTAGAATCCTTTTAACTGCCCTAATAATGATAAAGTTCTTAGAAGTAATATGTATCATCTTCCCATACAGAAATGTAAACAGGTTAACCTTATTGAGTCTTTTGTGATATCTTTCATGTTTACCTTTTTATACTTTTCTTGAGTCTTTGAAAGTCAAGTCTTCTACTCAGCTCATTTTTTCCACCCTATTTCTTGATTTTGTACTTTATGTTAAAGTTTGGCTCTGTTCAAGGTATAGGGCTGGGAAGGAGCACTGTCCCAAGCTTCTGACTGCATTGCTGTTTTCAGGGCTAGTTCTTAGGGTTTGGAAATCTTCAGGGCTTCTAAGGTGGTGTGATGTGGGGAGAGATGTGACCATGGCTGTCTTGAATAGGGATGGGCTGTACTTTTTTTCTTACCCAAGAAAGCCCCTGATTCCTAGAGATTGCAATTGACACTATTCCTTAGAGGTCTTGCTCCATCTTGACCAAAAGTGTTCCTTTCTACCCTTGAACTGTGACCCAAAAGTGGGTATAGGCAATGGAGTTGCCAAACAGTATCTAGTCCTGCATTCAGGGCTAGCACAAGGGTCCCTGATAATCTCCCTGACCTGTAAGGTCCGTTTACCATCTTTACTTTGAGAGCTCCTAAAGCTGCTACTTATTCTGTCACCACCATCTAGTCCCACCACTGATGTATCATCTACATGGGCTCCTGTCTGGGTTTCACCTCCATGTCATAGATCTCTGCTTCCTACATCCTAAATTGTCATGAGTTGGAAGAAAGTCTAGCCCCTGATATTTTGTCTCTACTACTCCAGAATTCTGAGGAGTTATTTTAGAGTTGTTTGGAGGGGAATGTTGGGAAAGCTTGGCTCAGTGCTGTCTCTACTCTGCCATCTTGGTTCCACCCCTGGAAGTCTCTCAGCACTACATTTATTGAGGTATCTTGCTGGCACAGTATTTATGAGATATACTAGTAAGGACTTCCTGAGAGCAAAATAGGTCCTAACATACATATAACTTATCTCTTTCCAGACCTATCTTGGAGTATTCCCCATTATTTGTCTTATCTTCTCTTACTTATATGCAGTAGAATGCTGGTTTCCTAGTCATGCTGATTGAACGTACTATGAATTTATGCTATCTAAATTCAACTGGGTCATCGCTGCTACAGACTCTCTTCTCTCTATTGCCTCAAAGCTACTATTCCAAGCCTTCTCTTCTTAAAACACCTGGACCTTCTTTCCTCACTCCCTTTCAGCAAAGGACCTTGCATGACCTTCACTGAAACTGTTGAGGTCATCTGTCAAATGTTGCCTCTCTTCCCTAATTCCACACTTCAAGCATCCTCAACATTATCCCCAACTTTTTCCTCTGTTCCAGTCTCAGATCATTAGTTAGCTCTTCTCCTTGCCAATGTCAACCCCCCCCACTTGTATCTTTGACTGAGTCCATTCTTATCTCTTCTGGGATCTTGTGCCTTTCTTTCATATATCTCCCATCTTCCTAATTATCAAATTCTTCTTATGCATTGGCTCCTCCTCTGCTTCCAGCAAATATGCTTACATTGCTACAATCTTAAATAATTCCTTCCTTTGACTCTATCATCCCTATTCAAGCTATTATTCTCCTTCTTTTCCTTTCACCATCAAACTTTTAGAGAAAGCTATCAAAATCCATTGCTTCCATTTTCTCATCTCCCATTTCTTCCTTAACTCCCTGTAATCTGACTTCCATCCCTACAAATTGACTGAAATTTCTCTCTTTCATGTTACTAATCATCTGTAAATCTTATAGCTTTCTTTCAATCCCTATATTTCTTGATGTCTTTGTTGCATTCTACACTGTTGATGACCCCTTCTTTTTCCACCTTGTGGTTTTTGTTATTGTTGTTTTCTCTGTGATTATTTTCATTGATGGGTTTTGTTTTTATTTCATTATTTATTTTTAAGATTCATTAAAAAATATGTTGAATTCCAAATTCTCTCCCTTCTTTTAGCCTCTCCTCCACCCATTGAGAAGTCAAGCAATATGATACCCATTATTGCATGTGGAATTATGTAAAACACATTTCCATATTAACCATGTTGCAAAAAAAAAAAAAACCACTAAGAAAAATAAAGTGAAAAAATAAGCATCAATCCATGCTCAGAGTTCACAAGTTCTCTCTGGAGGTGGATGGCATTTTTCATTGTGAATCCTTTGAAACTGTTTTGGATCACTGTATTGATCAGAGTAGCTAAGTCTTTTACAGTGAATCATACCATTAAATATTGCTGCTTCTGTGTGTGTTGGTTTCTTAGTTCTGCTTACTTCACTTTGCATCAGTTCATATAAATCCTCCCAGATTTTTAAGAAACCATGCCTCTCATTATTTTTTATAACATAGTAATATTTTATCACAATCACATACCATAACTTGTTCATCCATTCCTCAATTGAGGAGAATCCACTTAATTCCTAATTCTTTGCCACCACAAAAAGACCTGTATAAATATTTTTGTACATATAGGTAATTTTTCTTTTTCTTTGTTCTTTGTGTATTTTGGGGTTCACCTCTATGGGTTTTAGTGACAATGTTCTATCATGGTGCTCTTTTCTGTTTGTTGGACTAATTGTTTTCAGTCTCTTTTGTGGGATCATCATAGATATCTGTGTTGATGACAAATACCCTTTGACCCTCTTGTCTTTCTAAGCTCTCTCTTTGTGATCTCATAAATTCCCATGAATTCTATCATCTTTATGCAGATTTCACCTACATAGTATGCAGGTATGCAACTGTCACCTCTATGCAGATAACTCCCAAATTTTTAAGTCCACCACTGAATTTGTTCTCCTTAGCTCTAGTTTCACATATCCAACTGCTTTCATGACACCTCCACTTCGATTTTCCCCATAGGAATGTCAAAAACCACATATGCCAAACCAAACTCATTATCTTTCCTCTTAAGTCCACCCCTCCTCCTATTTTTCTCTATTTCTGTCAAGGTTGCCACCATTCTTCTAGTCACTTAGATTTCTGACTAGGAGTCACTCAACTCCTCATTCTCTCCACCTTCACTTCCTACCAAATCCAATTAGTTGCCAAGTCCTATCAATCCTATCTCCACATTTCTTCTTTCCATCTATTTCCTTCCATTCATACCACAATCATTCACGTCCAGGCCCTCATCACCCCTTTCTTGGACTATTGCAATAGTACCCAATTAGTTTAAGAAAGAGTATTGTTAGGATGTTTGGTAGCGGGAAGCATGCCAAAAAGGAGGCATAGCTCCCAATTAGTTTCCCTGCATGCAAACTCTGCCCTCTCTAATCCATCATACACATAGCTTACAAATTGATATTCCTAAAGCACGGGTTTGGCCACATTTTTCTCCTCTTCAAGAAACTTCAGCAGCTCCCTGTTGCCTTTAGGATAAAACGCAAATTTCTTTGGCCATTTAAAATCCTTCACAATCTGGCTCCAGCTTATGTATCCAGACTGACAACATTATTCACTCTCAAGCATTATACCTTCCAGTTATACTTGTTGCAATACAGTAATTTTACCTCCTTGCAGAGACTGTCATGCCTGGAATTCTCTCTTTCTTTCCTTGCCTCTGACTCTTTGAACTCCTAGTTTCCTTAAGTTCAACCTTCAAGAGAGGTTTCTTGAATCTCCCCCTTGTTAGTGTCTCCATCTTTCCAAATCACTTTATCTTTATTTTAGGTACACCCTTGTAATGTCATGCACAAGCAGCTTTCCAGAAGAATGTTACTGTGAACAGCTTTTAACGTTCTGATTACACAGTATAGTGAACACTCTATTTATTCCATAACAAATCAAAGCAAAACATTCACAGAAAATCAAGGTACAGCATTCACAATATTACAACTTATCACAGAAAATCACAATATAGTATTCAAAACAACTTATCATTAAAATGGCCACATAGTTTCCACCACAGTAGCTACAAAGTTTTAAACAAAGAACAATCATCTGGTATCCCTAAGGAGGCTTGCCTCCTTACTCAGTCATTCAGTCATTTCAAAGTACAATGGTCAAAGTCTTCCACTCATGGGGCAACTAAGTTAACTCAATCAGTCACTTATTCAGCAATCAATTACTAATTTCATTAATCACTAAGCACAATTATTAGAAAATACACAGACCCTCCACCCCTAAGTCACTAGTAAACTCACAATTCCTCAATCAGTATACAGTATCCAAGTAAAGTCTTCTTTCAGCTTGACTTGGGATAGTTTCTCAGATTCCCTGGATCCCCTTCCATGGTCCCAGATCCTACCTGGATTTACCAAACTGGATTCACCTGGGTTCAATGGCAGACAGCTCCCAGGTCCTTGTCCAGCTCTCTGTGTAGGTCCTGCTCCACACTGAAGTTCAGAGGGTCCAGTCCATCTCATATCCTTTACAACTTCTGTTCCCAGAATTCAAGGCTCAATCAAGCCACGAACAGACAAAGTCTTAGCATCCTGGTCATGCTTCCTCAGTCTTTTGCAGCTCATTCAAAAAATCAGAATCACCTTATCCAGCTAGGGGTGGGGGGGTCCTGGACTGCTCTTCAGAAGAAGCTTACTTAAACATGTAGCTTCTCCCCAGTAGAATATAAACACCTTGAAGGCAGAGACTTTCTCACTTTTGTAACTGTATCCTTACTGTGTAGCACAGTGTCTGACATGTTGTTCAGTAATTTTCGGTCATATCTGACTCTTCATGAACCCATCTGGGGTTTTCTTGGCAAAGATACTGGAGTGGCTTGCCATTTCCTTCTTCAGTTCATTTTACAGATGAGGAAACTGAGGCAAACAGGGCTAAGTGACTAGTTTAGGGTCACACAGCTAATATGAGTCTGAGACTATACTTGAACTCATGAAGATGAATCCAAACCCAGCACTCCATGTGCTGTGCCACTTAACTGCTTGATATGTAGGAAAGACAATAAATGCTTGTTGATTGATTATTTGTTGATTTAGGTATGATTTGCCTCAGTTAAAATATATAAATCTTGAGCACAAATTTTAGATACCATGTGCAAGCAGGTTTTGGGGACCCTTGCTAATTATTTCATGAAGGAATCTTCTAAGAGGTTATTTTAAGGACCAAATTTCCAGAATATATATTTAAAAAATCCTTTGCTAGGGGTCATATTTATAGTCGATTTGCTTTTCCCTATCATTAGGCACGTGACAAAGGTAAACTATGGCACCATCTGCTTTGCTTGGTTTTGATTCCACCATCACCTCCTCCCCCAGCTCATCACCAGGAAACTCATCATCATGGAGATTGCTTCAACATTGGTACTCACACTTCATGAATATCCTCATTTGCTTCTTTCCCTCCGATTGAAGATCTAGAGGGCCAAGTAAAAAAAACTGCTCACATAGTCTCCCTTTATAGAAGGCTTAAAATCCCATTCATCTCTTTATGTGCCACCAGTTACTCTGCTTGTGCATCAACATCATCATCATGCCTCTTTGCAGGTAACATCTTGTGGCACTTCATCCTTTACATCTTCTTTTTGTATATTACATTGTAATCATATTATATTAGATTGTAAACTCATAGAGGGCAGGGACTGCCTTTCTTTTTCTTATTTGTATCACCAATGTTAGCACTATGCGTGGCATACACTAGGTGATTAATAAATGTTTATGTTTCCTATTGCATTCAGACCTAGAATATCTAAGTGAGAAAGGAATGAACATTTATCAAGTGCCTTTTACGTGCCAGGCACGGTACAAAGTACTTTACAAATACCTTATTTGACTCTCAAAACAACCCTGAGATAGATAGGTGCTGTTATAATCCTCATTTATAGTTGAGGAAACAGCCGGCCAGTAGTTAGTGATTTACCTGGAGTCTCATAGTTAGTAAGTATCTCAGGCAGATTTGAACCGGATCTTGCTGACTCCAGGACCAGTGCTCTATTCAATGTGCCATTTCCCCTGAGTGGAATTGTGCCCTCAGTAAGGAGGAAAATTTTGGCAGCCCTTCTCCATTGACTCCTACTTATTGTCTTAGCCATTGCCATCTTGTAGACTTAGCATGGATATAGAGAAAACTTAACTATTGTTGAATGAATGTGTTCATCTGCCTGAAACAGGGTGATGTTCCATATCAGAGCTCACAAATGTCCTCACACTTCCCTCCTTCACCTAATTAGAGGGATACAATGTGTGCAGGGGTAGGAGTGGCAGTGTTGTTTCATTTCTATGAATTGTGCTAGGTTGCTGAAAATCACTGGGTTTGCTACCACCACTCCATGACTGAATTTGATATAAAATACATGGTTCCATTCATTGCCATTTATGTGTTAGTTATCATTAGCAGCCATTATAATTTTTTCCTAGTGGCAATTACATTGATATTACTAAATCTAAATCAAAGAGGACATTGCAGCAATTACTGTCGTAACTTGATTGGGCACCATCTAATTTTTTAGTGACACTATTTTCTTATCACCATGATTATATCCTTTTGCAATAAATAATATACCAAGAGAACTGTATAACAAAAAGGTGTACCTGTTCATGTATTCTGTAAGAAATCTACTAACATACCATTTTAGAAATAATTTTTAATAAACATTGTACAAGATTTTCCAAGTAATATTCTTTTCTTATTAGATCAGTAATATTACACTTTGTGCTTACAAAGTACAAAATATAAGACTAGCAGGTCTTGGAACAAATTTCCCTCATGAGGAAGATACGGTATTGGGGCAAATTCGGGGGTAGGAGAAAAATCATCTCTCTCCTGACTTCCGAAATGGAGAACAGTTCTCTAGTATTCTGGCAGGAAGAGAGACTTGATTGTATCTGATTTGCATTACAGGTAGCCAAAGGTTGTCAACCAGAGCGTGAATTACCAGAGATCTGAACTGCTGCCCTCAAAATGCTCTGGGCTATGGTCAACAAATCTTTATTTAAGCACCCTCTATGTGACAGACGCTGTGTTTTGTGAAAGGTAAAAAAAAATCCCTGCCCTCAAGGAGTTCACAATCTAATAGGGAAGACAACACATATACAATTATGTATAAACTAGTTACATATAACTTAAATAGGAGATAATCCCAAAGGGAAAGAAAAGGTATGCTCAGCATTCAGGAAAAATCTTACCACCTTTACCTGCTGCCAACAATCCCTAAAAGGGAAGATAAAGCGATTCAGTTCATAATATTTGAAAATTAAAATAACCCAAGAAGGTAAGACCTTAAATAATGTTTATTCACACTATGGTGTTAATGACTAATGATCTGATTTTCTTTTCTGGCATTTTATGCTAAGAGAAAGAGGCTAAGATAAGTGTGAACAAAAATGCCAGGAAAAGGGAGGGAGAGTAGGTACAGATAGTAGAGACTAGGGACCTTGAAAATAAACTTCTTTTGCTTCATAGTTTCACCTACAGTCAATCCTTTGGGGATTTATATGACCAGGACAAAATGCAGGCCTGTCTGTTTCTTGGTAGCCCTAAGTTCATCCAAAGGAAGGTGATCCTTTTCTCTTCTTCCCTTAAACTACAGATGTCTTTGTAGTTAATTGGAGCTCTTTAATTCATTGTCACAACCCCATCAGTGGGGAAAAGGTTCATCATCAACGTTCACTTCCGTTTCCCAGAAGCAGTGCCTCAAGTTCAGCAAGCAAAGGACTAGATTCAGAGAACGATGTTAGAATCAGGTCTAGGACACAGGTCTTCTAGATTTCCTGGCTACTTGAACCTGCCAATGTGGTTAAGTAGCTTTTTGCCATGTTGGTCTTTTACTCCCACACCACATATATCCTGAGAATTTCTTGTCTTGGCATATATTCTAAGGCTTTCAGGTATTCCTTGAGTTAATAAAGGATGGGAAGAGGAAAGTCACATCCATTCGGGAGGAAGAGAACAAACAGTGCTGTTGGTTAACATAATATTATCTCTCCCTTCATTGCATTCAGGTCTGCATGAAGGGACTTAGAAATGTGAAATAAACATATGTGTGTGATAATGAGATTGTTGGTGGAAAGTCGTCTTGAAAAGACAAGGAGCAATTAAGCTTGCTTACTTACACAAGTTAGAATGACAAGATGCCATTGCCGGCCCCACTCATCCATATAATAGGGTTCTCCTTCCCTGCTTAGCTGCATTGGGAGAAGCATCTCCTGTCAGCCCTCTGCCATGACTTTCTCATGAAACAATCTGCCTTTCTCTCTTTCATACAGATTTCATTCTCACGCTCACATCAGTGTCCTGATTTCAAATGACTGCCTGCTAAGAAACACCTGAATTAAAATACTTTTAGAATTCTCGGCAAAGTCCTCATTTAACTGAATATTTATTTGTATCAGTGTACTCTCTTGTCCAATTTTAATTGAATACTTAAATATGTCAGTAGGTGTATGTGCAAAATGCCCATAAACATTTATCAGTTCAATGAGAAGAGTTAACAAATGATGTATCCACTCTTTGCAGTTTTAAAAATTTAGATGGGATGTCGTGTATACTATTGGCAAAGAAAGAGAAATGTAGGGGAATGGAAGTGTATGAGAGTTTATGGTAGACTGTGTATTCATCCTTGTGGAACTTGAATGGAGGAGTGAAACTTTAAGTTATAGAAATAACCCTTTGAGTGTCATTGATAAGATAAATAAATAGTTAGTCTGAAGGTGACTGTAAGGTCCTCAGTGTAATTATAAAATCTATAATCCGGGAGACTGGAGAACAGGGTCACTACCAGGGTGGGGCATTTGGAGCTTTTCTTCAAGTATTGAAATTTATAGGATGCTTTAACACATGAGGTCCATTCTTCACCTCCACTACCCAAACAGTGGTCAATCCTATAGCAATGTAGAAACCTTATATTGTTCCAAGACATATTCCCTATGCTGGATAACTTCACCCCAGAGGAATTCCACTCTGTGGAAGAAAACTCTTCCTGTGCTCTCATTCAGTTTCAGGTTGCCATTTTCCAGCAAGTCAACTCTTAAATCCCTTCACCTCACCAATAGAAGGTAAAGAAAGAAGCTCTTTCTGGCTCTCATTTGGTTTTCCTAATGCAATAAGTTCCAAGAATAGGCAGTTGTTGGTTTAATAGTAAAGAAGAAATAACTCCTTTCCATTGATTCTATTAAAGTGGCACCCCTGTCTAACTGTCATTCAAAAGTGCCTCAGCCCTTTTTCTGACTACTCTCCCTCCTCTTTGCTGAACTAATATTATGAAATAGAGCAATATCCCTGAAGTTGTGGATGTGGCAAAAGCACAAGAAATGATTTCTCCATCTCTGGAGTTCACTTTCCAGGGTTGGATTTGCTATATTCCCCATGTCTTAAAGATCAACTGCTGTTTGTGTCTGAATTATGGATAGATTGATATTTTATGGCAAAGAGGAAGATAATATGTAAAAATTGTAATCACTATATTGTTCAGCTGCAATTAGTAATGCAGGTATCATTATAGCTTCAAGAACAAGGTTTTTCTCTCTAGATTAGAAGCTCCATAGTTTTGGAAAGAGGAGGTCAAGGTTTTTGACCAGATCCTTTTTACAAGTGAATTTTACTGTTTTGTAAGTGGTCATGCTTTTAAAACATCCTTATACAATAAATGCAGACCTTTTTGCATGAAATAAATCTGGGTTTTTAAAGCTGAGTCAGGATGTTCTGTTTTGACCTTGTCTCTTCTTCAGGTCCATAGAAGATCAAGTCGAGTCAACAAGCATTTATTAAGTGCTTACTATCAGTATATATACTACACACACACACACACACACACACACACACACACACGCACACACATATACATATACACGCACACATACATACTAAGTACTAGAGATGCTAAGAAAGGTAAGAAACACCACAGTGACCACCACTACTACAACAAGGCACACACACATACACATACATGTACAACATACTTTCTGCCCTCATAGGGCTCATAGGCATGTGAGGGAGACAGTAGGCAAACAGCTATGTACAAACAAGATATGTACAGGCCAAAACGAAGATAATCAACAGAGGTAAGGGACTAAGATTAAGGAGGACAGTGAAAAGTTTCTTGCAGAAGGTGGGACTTTAGCTGAGAGGTGAGGAGGGAGAGAATTCTAGGCATGGAGGACAGCCAATGAAAATGTCCAGAACTGGGAAATGGAGCATCCTGTGCAAGGAAGAGCAAGTAGGTCAATATTTCTGGATTGTGGAATACTTTGGTGGGGAGTAAGATGTAAGAAGACTAGAAAAGTAGGATGGGACTAGGTTATAAAAGACTTTAAAAGCCAAACAGATGATTCTATATTTGATCCTGGAGGTACTAGGGAGCCATGGATTTTTATTGAATGTGGGTGAGGGGAGGTAGTTGTGTGACATGATCAGACTGGGGCTTTAAAAAGATCAATATTACAGCATGTATGGTCATTAAAGTTTACCTATTTTTAAAGATGGGCAAAGAAATTCTTCAATTCATTCCTGTTGATATTCAGAAAGGTTCCGTGACATGTGTGAAGTCTAGGAGGTGTGATACAGTGGAAAGAGCACTTAATTGAGAATCAATTCATCAGATTCCAGTTCTAGCTCTGCTATTAATACCTAATCTAGGGGTGCCCAATCTCGGGTCTTTAACCTTTTTTTTTTTTTTACATTTTAATAACTTTATTTCAACATAATTACCTTGGTAATCTTGTATATTTTGTTTCAATACATTCTGAGAGGATGGATTCCAGGCTTCACCAGACTGCTAGTGGGATCCTTGGCACAAAAAAGATGAAGAATCTTATCTCTAATTGAATCCCCTTATTTTGTAGATGAGGAAATTGGAGTTCAGAGAGGTTGTGATTTGTCCAGTGTTGTAAAAGTAGTGATAAACCTAGGATAAAATCCAGGTCCTTTGACTCAAAATCCAGTGCCTCTATGTCATGTTGTTCCAAATCTCATATTGTTCCAGGTGTGAACAAGTCATTTACCCTCTATGTCCTTCTCTTTCTTCATCTGTAAGCAGAGGGTTTCAGACTAGGTGGTTTCTAGGTAATACGGTACCTTTCTGTTCTAGCTTTCTATGATTTTGCTTGTAATCAAAAATTTAAAAAGCTCTATTTCACTTAGGAGAAAAGGGCTAAAACAAAGGCAAGAGGACGAAAAATTATTGAAAAAGAGCAAGTGGGTACAAATTTTAGAAAGCACGAGAAGTCTTCTGCCCCCTCTGAAGAAATGATATTGGAGATCAAGGTTTCCTTCAACCTTTTGATACTTAAAACTGTCTCTCAATCTCTCTCTCTGTTTCTCTGTCTCTCTCACACACACACAAACACACACATGCATACACATACCTACACACAGAAAACCATCAACTAATTTTAAAATTAAGAATGGGTGAGTCTGAATACCTCCTGTCTCTTTCATATGTGGAAGAGATTGGCTTAAGACAAATCTCTAAGGTTCAAACTAATCTCTGTGGGCTGAATTAAAATGAGAATGAAATATAGAGTAAAATAAAGACTTTTTGTCCTCCTCCTCATCATCATGAAGCACTTTTTGGTGTCAGTTTGTGGATGTGAGTGGGAAGGAGAGAGATGGTACTGTTTTAGTCATTTTGGGATTTTAAAAAGGAAGAAAAAGTGTCTATGGTTAAGGAGTTTACATCTGCATACTCTCAAAGTACATAGATTCTTTCTGGAGAATTCCCAGTGAGGCAATAGAGAAGAGCGACCAAATTGTTGGAGTTTCCTCACCTATAAAATGGGAATAATAATGTCCCTAGCTCATAGGATTATTGTGAGGAGCAAATAAAATAATTCATGTAAATGCTCTGTAAACATTAAAAAACCTCATAAATAGTAGCTATTAGTACTAGTATTATCATTACATTCATTTTAGGATCATCATACATACTGGCTAATAGTGGCATCACCTTTCTGACCTTGGCTGCAACATTCATGTAGTTTTAAAACCATGCATGCTCATCACATGTATAATACTGAAGACATAGAAGGGCTAGATATAAGCAAAACCAGGGACTCCCTTTTTAGCTTCTATATGTCGTACTAAAATGTACTAAAGTCCACATTTCTAGATACTGAAATGGTAAAGGAGTATTGTTAGGTGAGTCTTAATCTTATGTATTATGCTTGCTCTATGCATGTCAAATGTTGTATACAGAGCCATGGAAGTGGGAGAGGTCCCTGACCATAAAGTTGGATAAGCTTGTTGTTTAGTCAATTAGTCATATCTGACTCTTTGAGGTCATTTTGGCAAAGATACTGGAGTGGTTTGCCATTTCCTTCTTCAGCTCATTTTACAGATGAGGGAATGGAAGCAGAGTTAAGTGACTTGTCCAGGATCACACAGTTGAATAAGTATCTGAGGCCAGACACTTAACTCAGGTCCTCTTGACTCTAGTGCTGGCACTCTATCCACTGTGCCACCTAGCTGCCTTTTGATCAGCTAGGATGGGTAATAATGAAAAGGTCTAATTGGATGAAATGGAAGATATGAGTAAGGAAATAGAAGACTGGAGGTCCCCTTACTTACTCTTTTAAATAGTATTAAGTCATTGACAGAATTTTTAAAAATAAATTTCCATACTTTCTATAGATAAAACCAGAAGATATCAGGAAGTTTTACTAAAATGGTTCATAGTTTCTCCTTGGAGAGATGAATAATGGAGTTGGTAGACTTGCTTTCATCATACTTTCAAAGAAAATAAGAAACTTCATATCATAAACTATCTCTACTGGCAGTTTTCATGATGTGCATAAGCCATAAAACTACCATGAAGGTAACTGAAGCTTAGGTGCCAGCATCAATTATGAAACATGATAAGATAGAGACATTCTTTGAAAAACTTGACAATAGTCTTCAAGCCAAATGACACAATCTACTGATACTCAGTAACTTCAATGTGGAGTTTAGCAAAGGAAAGGATAGGGAAAAATATATTAAAAAATCTGGTTCAGAACTAAGAAATGAAAAAGGTCAAAGGTCTGTAGTCTACTCTTAAGTCCTATACTTATATATTATGAACATTTTCTTCTATATGAGAGTTGGAAGGCGTTGGATATGGCAAGAACCACAAATACGTAGCCAAAAAAATGAAACTGCATATGACTTAATGGGCAGGAAATGATTAATTATGGATGAGGGACTCATATCAGAATCAGCCATTTATGCACAATCTAGTCATTAGCTATTTAAAACAAAAGTTTGGAAAAAGCAAAATAGAAGAAAAGATAAGAATGAGATTAAGATAATATGTGCTATCATAGCATTTCAATATGCCTTATTCAAACAAGCTATTGAAGCTGAAAAAAAGGGAAATGGATAATGTCAAGATATTGATTTCAATGATCACTTTTTCCTACATAAATTTAAGACTTTTAAAGCCATCAGTACAATTAGGAGGTCAAAATAGCCCCCAACCACCTCAACTAGAGAGCATATGATCTCCTTAACAAGTAGAGAGACCAGGCAACTAAAGGCAGTACCAGTTTAGAATATCAATTTATCTGTAAAACATTATGATAGATGAAGAAAGATTATGAGCAGTGAGCTTCATAAAATATCAAAAAGTAGTGCAGGAGAAAACAAACATGTAGATAGTTTAGTGTGATATTAAAATATACCAATTCATACTAAAATAATTTATAGATAAAAGCTGAAGAAAGACAGCAAATAGATAGAAAATGGAACAGATTTTTTTTGCTTTGGATTTCCAGTTCTCTTCTCGATATGTGAAACCACTGTATTTGGACTCTAACCCTCAGTATTCAATGCATTTTATGAAGAAGTGGACTTTGTAATATGAAGTTGGGAACAAGAGGTAGACCTAGCTAAGCATACAAAGAAAAATTCACACTGGAGTGGAAATTACATAGTTTTGAAAGTATTAAGGATCTGTTTTTAAAATGTCTCAAAGAAGCAAGGATATTCAACTGCTAGAAAAATAATAGATAGCATTATTGCTAAAGCAAAAAGCTATATTCTTCTCTGTATTGTAGAAGTGGAGGATTTCAGATGTGGAATATTGCCAATATTGTCAGACATGGACCCAATGTCATGGGTCCTTAATATTTCTTTTGATATTGTGGGACTGTGTGGTGAAGCTTATGATCCCCTTCTCAGAACAATGTTTATTTGATTTCATTCATAATTGAAACAAATGCTAAATTTGAGTAAGATTTATTGAAAATAAAGATGTATTTTTTTTTCTCTTCCAAGTTCATGGATGCCCTAGGTCCGGTTTAGGTTAAGTTATGTATTGGTTGGTTTTTCTGGACCGCTTTTTTCTCTTTCTTGTAAGAACCTTTGTAATAAAGAATTTTGGGTAAAGGAAGTGAGAGGGATATCTTAGGAAATGAATATCCTATGAAAACCAAAGGCATCAATAAAAAAGCTAGTAGAGACCATCAGAAATGCTGCAGACTGCATGCTTACTTTCTAATCTATCTAAAATCTTTGTGAGAAGGATTCGCACATAGCTAAAGGATATCTGTGAATGAAAATATGAGAAGGGAGAAGGCAGGCCTTCACTAATTATTTTCTATAGAAAATCCAATCTTCACAATGACAGAATTGACTAAATGGTACATAGAGGATACAAGATCTTGCCATGTTTACTGTGTACTATTGATTATATAAAAGCATTTGACTCAGATGAGTGGCTTAAAGGTTCCCCTTCAGCAAGGTATCCCCATCCATTTCTTAAGAAAATAAAAAAAAGTCTTTGACAAATTCAACCACAGAGATTAATTTGTTCTCTGATTATCCATATCTAATAAGTCATAATGCAAGGAAATATATACTCATCAGAAATGCTTCTTCTATCCTGAACAGAGTCTAAATGAGATCAAATGAGCTAACTATTTGTAAAGTGTTTAGTGCAGTACCTGATGCTTAATAAATACTTTTTCCTTCCCTCTTTTCTTGTCCCTTCCCTCCCCTCCCCTTCCCTCCACTTCCCTTTTCTTCCCTTCCCTTCCCTTCCCTTCCCTTCCCTTCCCTTCCCTTCATGAGATTCCAGATGAGTGATGAGGTCCTCCTGTTTGTTGATGACATTGTACTGATTGCATCATGTCTGAGAACACTATAAAGCCTCCTCAGTGAAATCCACAGCTACTCAAAAGGGAAAAGTCAAATGAATAAAGAATGTCTATTCCCCAAACAATGACTTTCAGTTACATGGGCAGCCCATTGTGTTACTCCATCAGTTCTTGGCTAGTGTTTACATATGAGTAATGAACTGAATAAAAGTCACTGGGTTCAATTGTCTTTGGGATATTGTATAGTATTCTCAATGTGGTCAAGCACTGATGATTTATTGGCATTTTGAATTTTAGGAAAATGGTATCAGAGGTGGGAAAAAGAATGTATTTGTGAGACTGTTAAAATAGATTGAATTTTATCTTTGACTTGTTGTGGAAAGAAATATTGGAAAAAAGGGTGGGAACATGGAGCTATCCTTTAGGATTATATATTTAGAGGTAGAAAGGTCCTCAGAGGTGATCTAGTCTAATCTTCTCATTTTATAGGTGGGAAAAATAGTGAAAGGGAAGAATAGTGACTTGCTTAAAGTCATGTAGATAGAACATGGCATAGTTGGGATTTGAAACCAGATCTTTCAACTTTAAAGCCAGCAATCTTTCCATTGAACCATGGAGGCAATATCGTGGAAACATAACAAATGAAGGAAATTCTGAAGCCTAAGAATCACTTGCTCAAACTGAGATTATGGTCTAGTGAATGGTAAAAACTATCTTTAAGGGCCAGAAGGTTGGACAACGCAGACTAGGGTATCTATAGCATCACCTACTGAATTGTAAATATGTAGTGGAGTGACAAAGATTAGCCAATGTATTCTTTCAGTTCTTGAACAAAGGCCATATAATATCAGTTGCAGTCTTTTGTGAGCCCAGTGACAGTTCAGGATAACCAAAACTTCTGGACATCCCTGATGAAAGGGAATTTCAATTCCTTCCTGCTCCATTAAAAGGGTCAAGAGAGTTTGAGGGAAAGGATGTATCAAGGAACAGTGAACAAGCATTTATTAAGAACTTATTATTTGCCAGGAACTTGCTAAGTACTGAGAGTAAAAATAGGAGCACAAAGACAGTTCCTGCCCTTGGGGAGCTTATAGTCTAAAGGGGAAGACAACATGCAAAAAGGATCTGAAAGGGGGGATGAGGAGGAGGCATTTTAGAGAAAGTCCTGTGGAGATGAATTAGCAGTGCAGTTGAGAACTAAAGACATAATTTGCCTGGGCCTCCTTCTTATATTGGAGGTTCTAGGAGAAACTTAGCCAATCAGAAGTTGAAACTTCAAAGGCAGAGGGTATTTCCAGTACTTTTTCCCCTTGTGTTTGTCCTTCATTTTCCAAGAGGACTATGACATCAGGGAAATGATGACATGCCTTGCAGTTGACTTTGATTTGAGTGATGGAGGGCTATGCAAGGTCACCAGTCTCACTTTCTCCTCCAGTACCATCTGAATCCAATGATCAGATATTCAACAGGATAACTGGAGATGATCCAGGATGCATTGGGAGAACCTGGCCCTTGTAAGCTAAGGCCTCTTCAAGTATACACTTAGATTTAGGTAATGCCCATTCAGTGAATAGGCCTCTCTAAGAAGTGAATCAAGGGATGGCCCCTTTAATTAGAAAAAAGGGGAAAAAAAAATCAAGCTGGGAGGGGAAGACCCTTAGGGTAGCCAAGACAAACAGTTAGCATTGACATTCATTCTAAGCCAGGAGGACCGAAAATACAGCCATTAAGTGGAGCTTGGGCAGGAATCTATCGTGGTTAAATCTATGAGCTTCAGAGTGAACTGGATTTAAGGTTTTGTGAAAGAAGAAAGAAAGAAAGAAAAAAAGAAAGGAAAGAAGGAAGGAAGCAAGGAAGGAAGGAAGGCAGGAAGGAAGGAAAATTCAAAGGCTCTGGAGAGGAAAATGATGCCATGGCCCTCTTTGAAAACATAGGACAAACATAATCTGTGAGTAGACTAAGTTGCCTGAATGGGGACCCAGCTAGTTAGGTAACTCAGCTCCTCCTCTCCCTCTCCCTCTCCCTTTCCTTCTCCTTTCCAAAGGAAGGTAAATTTTGATGTCCAGAAACTGCCCAGTTAACTTGGGGTTTACTGGCTAGATTTCTTCCTTCTTTCCTTCCTTCCTTTTTCCCCTAAGCACTTAGGAGTAGCTCCTAATGCCACTCTTTTTTTTCCTTCTCCTTCCATTCTACCACATTGTCTCATACATATTCACGTTTTCTTTTTTTCCCTTCAAGAATAAAGAATTTCCCTTCCCAATGTATATATGGTTACAGAAAAAAATACTGAGCACCCAAAGGATAGAGGTAGGTTATTCTACCTAGATACCCTCAGGTAATTATTAACAATTTAACATTTCTAGTTCATATTAATTCCTTTTTACTAGAGAAACAGTTTTCACTATAATTTGTGTTATCACTTTAGAAATATAGAAATGAAAAATGTACAATATTACAGAAAAGTTTAGCATAGAGGTACTGCAATGAACAGTAAACTAGGATTAGGACATCTGAATTGTAGTATTGGGCCCCCACTAATGTAGCTCTGTTACTTTGGACAAGTCATTTTACTTCTCTAGACTCTAATTTCCTTGTCTGTAAAACAAGAAGACTGGGCTAAGGCAGAGGTTCTTAATGTTTTTATGTCATGGACCTAATAATAATATTTTAAAATAATAATATTTTATAATGCACAATAATATTTTAAAATGCACAAAATAAAATATATATGATTACCCAGGAAACCAAAGATTAGTGAAAATAAAGATATAATATTTTCTTATCCAAAATCATGGACCCTATAAATCTGTCTACAGACCCTAAGCTTATAATCTTGAAGCCTATATGATCTCTAAGGTTTCTGCTAGCTCTAAAATTTTATGATTTCATAGAAATGTAAACATTTAAGTAAAATGGGTTTGGCATTCACTTCCCAGCTAGATTCCCTTTCACCCTCTTTATCTTCATGAAGACCTATATTTAATTTTATGTAAGGCCATATAAAAGGACATTTGAAAGCCTTTTAGGGCAACTACTGCAACTGGATGAGAGCAGAAAGGGAATAAACAAGAATTGAAGCATAAGAAAGTACAGAAAAAGGTGGTGAGCTAAGAAAATATTTTAAGTCCCTTTAGAAATTCTGTTATGTGATCGAGGTTGCATAAAAGTGGGATTCATTCATTCATTCAAAAAGCATTTAATTGCTAGGCACTGTGCTAGGTATTAGGGATACACAGGGAGGAAAAGAAATGCCACAGTCCCCTGCCCTCAAAGAGCTTACATTTTATCAGGGGAAATTAACATGTCTGAAGATGAGTAAATAAAAGTCACATACAAAGTAATCTTCACAGTGATATGTAGGATGGGAACTAAAAATTGGGGATTTGGGGAAGATTAGGGAAGGCTTGCTTTATTTAAGGAAGAATGAGCTCTTCTTATTATCAATTACTTAGAAACTCTGCTCATCTTGTCTGAGGCACTTATCATTTGGAATTCTATTACATGGCATCATGAAGTGACCTACTCTCACAAGGCAGTATAACCCCAATTGAAATGAATTATTATGATTAGGAGGATGATATTATATTTCAATATATAAAGAGCTGTTATATTATCAGGATGAGCCACGCCTTTCATGGAAGCAGGATGGAACTCTTATATGATTTAGTATTTAGTATTCCATAACTGTTGTGGCTGAAAATTATAACATTGTGAGGAATACAAGAATGAATCCCTCCAAACTGGTTAAGTTAGACTTTGGATAACAGACATACAGCTCATTCCTTGGCTATACCTGAAGCTCTTCCAATAGACCTATCCCCAGATTGTTTTTCCAGGTAGTCTTTGAGAATCTAGGGATACCTTCACATCATAATAAGCTATTGGAATAGACTTCAGTGGAGGAATAGTAGCATAATATGTCAGCCTGATGGCTCATCCTGTTAATACTATATTTCAGATGTGACACCAGTGAACATGTTATAGATATCTGAACACTTAGGAGTAGCCTTTAATGCCAATATCCTTTTTCCATCTTGTACTCCCACATGTTGCCTCATATATATTCACATTTTCCTTTTTTTCTCTTCAAGGATAAAAATAGATACACATATATAGCTATAGAGAAAAATATTGTATACCCAAAGAATGGGTTATCTTTCCTAGCACCAATACTTAAAAATAAGATTGTCCTCAAATTAATTTATGTTAGTTACTCATCACTGTATTTACTAGTTTTACTCTGATGTCTCAGATTAGGCCAGCAGAATATAATGTCTTGTAAGACCTACCAAGCTGAAAAGACTGTATATGCACTGGCCCTCTATCTATAGTGTAAAGACCAGCTTGACTAAATTAAAAGGAGCTCTTCACTAGAAGGTTGGCCACCAAGCAGTTAATTTTGGGGTGTCATGAAAATTCATGATGCTCTCTCCTAAGACACAAATGAGTAGAGCTCTGCAGTAGTAGAGGGGGTACCTATTATAAATGAAATTACAGATCTCTTATAGAAGGATTCATTATTGATCTGTCATTCATGAGTTTATCTAAACCACTTGAAAATCTACTTTTATTTTTAGCCATTCCCAATTTTTGGAGATGAATTCCATATGTTGAATATTGACAGTATGAAGTAACAATATTTATCCATATAGCATTTGAGCATTTATATAACATTCATACATTTATATAGCACTTCACTCTTTTTAGAAGGCTTTATATATGTTATCTCATTTGAAACTAGTCTTCTTTGATGCTCAGTATTTTGGGGGCAACAGTAGCACATTGGGTCAATGACCTCAAGATAAAATTATTGCTGTAGACACAGATTTCCCTAAAGTCTTACTCCAATGCTTCAACTGTATTTTGGAGATAACCCTAGGTTATTAAAGGATATGCTAGTGCTGAGAAAGTTTTTCCAAGTCTTACCAAGCTCAAAAGGTTTCAAATATGATCTCAGTATATTTGTCATTTGAAGACCAGTATAGTAAAATTTGGAGATCTTTATCACTATGTTGGCTATCATTGGCTTTAGAGTGATGAATATTTTTGCCACAGTAACTCTTGAAAAACTATCTGCAAAGTGGTAAAAGGGTTGCTACCTTGGCCAGTATGCAGTATTCCCACATCAGTGAAACTGCAATTACTGAGGTATTACAGAAGTAAGTTGAGGTGTTTTTCTCTTGGATTCTTAGCTATGATTTTAATTGAAACTCCCTCTTCCATGGTTGAATTGCAGCTGTTCTACAACTTCTGGTCTTATAGTGTTGCCTGAGGTTAAATGACTTGCCCCAAAACATGCAACAAATGTTTCACAGAAATAAAGCTTGAACCCAGATTCTCCTGACTCTGAGGATGGTTATATATTCACTATTCAATGCCTTCTTTCTTTGAAATAAATGCACATATACACAATGCCAACAACATGTTTGGCATAGTATGTAAGCATAAGCATCCTCTCCTATCTATAAAGTATTTGACTAGTTTACCTCAAATTACAGATGAGTGATCTCAGATAGAGGTAAATGATTTTCTTTGAATAATACAGGTGATGGTAAAGGAAGAAAAAGAGTACATAGTCAATTTCCCCAAGTTATCATTAGCTATTAAGCAAATGGGATATACCTACTTTTTAGCACAATGCCTCACAACTAGTAAGCCTGTGATTTGATTTTTTAAAAAATTTTACTAGCTCTACATTTTCCTTCCTAATATTGCTAGATTTATCTAGTTCTTAAAGAGGAATATTAAAGTCTTCTACAATTATTGTGTTATTATCAATGCATTTTTATAGTTTGGTTAACTTTTCCTTTAAGACCTTAAATACTACACCATTTGATGATATTCATGCCTTTTATGATGACAATTACTACTCTTTTTGAAATGATCTAAAGAAAATACATTTTATCCCAAGTTCTTATTTTGTTTCAAGTATGTTTTAAATGTGATTGTTTTTTGTATGAGCGTTTTTTGGGTTTTGTTTTCTTATCTATTTTGCAATTGTTTTTCATTTTATTGGAGAATTTAATCTTTTCACATTTAAGGTCATAGTTGTTGGTGTTTTCTTCTATTTTGTTCTTTTGTAGTAATTAAAAAAAATTCTTTCATGATGTTCTTTTAAGGTAGTTTTGGCCTAATATCCAAATGGTAACATGTTAAAGAAGTTCACTGACAAAGGACTATCACCAACTGGTGCCAGATCCACTAGTTGAGGCAGAGTGACTAATCATCTTCCTTCTTAGAAGCCTAGGAACTTCAAAACTTCTCAGATGTTCTGGGAAGTTGATGGTCATGTAGGATGATACTCATTCTCCCTGGATATCAACTATTATTTGGCAGATGAATGGAGGATTTCTGGAAAAAAATGAACTGGGGAAGCTGGAAACTTAATAGAAACTAGGAAATGACAGTTACAAATTCTCTATTTAATCTCATTTGATTCCTTAGTATTATAATATCATTTTACATCTGGCTTAATAAAGAGGAAAAAATGTCCCATCCTCACAAACTACTTATATTTTGTTTAGCTGAAAACACTTTTTTCATCTCTGAGATCACTTATTTTTCAGTGTGCTAGTAACCAAACTGAAGCTCAACCATCTAATTTTAGGAGCAATACTACACTTTAGAATGTAAATAAATATGTAGGTTCTTAGAATTAGGAGCTATATCCAAGATTTATTGGCTGTCAGTTGACACTAAGATTTTCTAAATATTTCTTCTAATAAATCTTGTTATTGTGATTATTGATATGATATATTGAAAATCTCTGGTCTAGGACAACACTTCTTTCCTTATTAAGGGAAATGATCTGCTGTTGCAACATTTTTTAAAAATTGAATTAAAAATTATTTTACTTTTAATTTATGAAATAAAACAAGCAATTTCCATTACAGTAGAATAAAAAAGATGATTGCACATGAAACTGAAACTCTACTACATATAACTTTCTATTCCTTTTAAATATGTAATAAAATTATCATGCAAACTTTTTTCTTTCCTCCTCTTTTGTACCAGCAACATTACATTCACAGAGCCCATGGCAGGTATGAATAATATGCTGGTGTAGTTGTGAACCACAAAATGTAACAGGCTCTCCACATGGAGGACAGAACTAAAACATTCATCCAAATGCCAGAAAACTGAGTCCCCAAACCAGAAAGTCAAAGTCTTTACAGTAACCACGAAGTTGGTACACATAGTCAATGCAGCATACACCCACATTCCCAAGCCTTCAAAACAAAACAGGCTTCCTCAAGCAAGGATCCTCCTCTCTCACTCATGGTAGCTGGTCAGCCTCCATGCTGCTTGTTCCTAGCAGTCCTGGCTTCCAGCAGTTCTCCTTCCCTGCAGTTCTTGCTGGGTCTCAGAAGTTCTCAGCAGCTCTGTCTGGCTCTCAGAAGTTCTCAGGATCCTAGCAGTTCTCTTTTTCTCAATAATTCTCAATTCAGTTCTCCAAAGTTCTGGCTCTCTAGCTTGGGCTTTTCTTTATATATAATATTAGCTCCTCCCTGTTCCTCTCCTTCCTGTTACATCAGCAAGTTCATCCCACTGTGGAATTCACAAGTTCTGGATCTTAATACCTGATACAATCATGAACTTGAAACAAGGTGCCAAGTACCTATTTGCTTGTCAATACAAGGAGCTGGAAGACCTTCAAATCCCATCACGATTACACCACCCCTCCCCTCAAGATGGCTACCATTATACACATATGTGTGTGTGTGTGTGTGTGTGTGTGTGTGTGTGTGTGTGTGTGTGTGTAAAATCATTCTGTATATACTTCTATTGATCCGTTCTTTCTCTGGCTATAGATAGTATCTTCCTTCATAGATCCTTTTTAGTTAATTACAGTATTTATAATAGTCAAAATGACTTAGTCACTCAAAGTTGTTTTTAAAACAATATTGCTATTACTGTATACAACATTCTCTTGGTTCTGACTGATTTTGCTCTTCATTGTTTTGTGCAAGTCTATCAATGTTTTTCTAAAATCAATGAGCTCATCATTTCTCATAGCACAGTAGTATCCCATCATGATCACATATCACATGTTCAGCCATTCTTCAATTGATGGGCATTCCTGCAATTTCCAATTCCAAATTGGATTGAATTTTTAATGAAGACTAACCATATGGTATTGTGATTTCTTTCTATTGACCTGATCAAGAAGAAATATGAAACACTTATGAGGACAGAGTGAATTTCCCTCTTCAATAGGCTAATAGTAGGATGTCATGCTCATAATACACATGTACTGAGGATTTTGGGAAGATTTAATGGAGGTATACAAATATACAGGTATATACCACATGGGGAAGCTCTAGTACAACTATTAATGTTTAATTGGTGGTATTTAATGAAGAGTGGGCACAAGGTAGGGGAGGACATTGGCATAACAAAGAATTGACCTAAAATGACAAATAGTGGTTCTGAGAAGGAACCTCTTATTTTAAATTGTGAGATATCAGAGAGGCAGTTTGGCATAGTGCCTGGCATAGAATAGGTGCTTAACAACTTTTTGTTGAATTGACTGGGAAATTGAAAAGGATCATCTTGGTATTGGGAAGACCTAAGGTCAAGTCTTGCCTCTGACACATAATAACTGAGTAACAATGAGTAAATGATGTAACCTCTCAATGTCCCAGGCAACTCTCTGAATTTAAGTTACAGATTAGTTTCTAATCAAGCACAGGTAGAGGGAATTTCCACACTGGGGATCCCTACACTGATGAAATCACAGCTCTGGACCTTCTTTCCAGATGTCTCATAAAACCACAGTTTCTTCTCTACCTTCAAAGTTCAAAGTTCAGACTCAATTTAGAAAGGTCTATAGGCCTAATTAGAGAAATAAGGATATCACTCTTTTGCTATACAACTTTAGGCAAGTTACATTTCCTTTAGATGTCTCCATATCTCTTTAAATTTGTCACCCAGAGCATCACAGTGTATTCAAATTCTTAGGTACTTATAATGTTAATGGCATTTAAAATCTTCCCCACCCATTAATTGGCCTCACTTGGAGTCTAGTAAGGGAAGTTTGCTTAGGGGAGGTTTGCTTGTAGGAAGGCTTTACATCTTTTGCTAATATCTAATTAGGCACTGAGTCCAGAGGGTTGTGATGCCTTCTGGCTGAGAGAAGTGTATATATACTCTGAGTTGGTATTTTGCTTTGGGGGCTTGCTCATGAGAAGGATCTTGTGATTCTCTGGTTGAGATTCTGAGTGGCTATATGTTCAGAGCTTTTTGACTGCTCAGATGCAAAGGCTCTCTCCATCCAGGGATGTATATAAAGCGTGTAGCAATATTGCTTTGATTCAGGCAGTCAGAGCCCTCTGTTGGCCTTTATTTCTCTGCTTGTATTTTCTCTGAAGTTCAGGGTGCTAACTTTTCCCCTGAACTAAATATAATTTTAAAAGATTGTTGACCCATTACAGAGCTATCTTTCCTAGTAAAGCAGATCTAAGAACCTGTGCTGGCAGCCATCCTGGGTATGCCAGTGTGGTTACTGCTACAGTAAGGTGGTCAAATACCTTAGAAGTACAAAGGAAGGTTGATTAATTTAAGGAACTTAAATAATGGCTACAAAAGGCAGCCAATTTCATAGCTATATCAAGTTTTTGTCTTTAGGATTAATACCTACTATACCTTCCCACCCTCCTCCCATTTTGTTACAAAGAAATGTGATCTGGTATTTTGTAAAACAGAAAGATCTTTGGAGGCAGAGTAAACTAGTAGAAAGAGACTCGGGACTGCATGTAACTTAGTCTTGTCTCTCCGACAGGCTAAATACATTTCTTTGAGCAAGTAAATTCTTTTAACTTCAATTTTCTTTAAAACTGGGATCATAACATCTTTCCCTACCTATTTAACAGGAACAGTTAAAGGCTGCTTGGTATACTTTGAGTAAGTAAACACTGGGTTCAAATCTAACAATTGCTAGCTATGTCACTGTGGCCAAGTCTCTTCACTTCTCTGGGACTCAGGGAATTCCACAGGGTTTTTCTAGTAACTCCCAGGTGGTCTGGAGCCTACATAGGTGGAGAGTATCTTGCCATGATTAAATAACAGGTCATAGGGTCATAGATCCAGGGATGGAAAGAGACTAGAAATCATTGAGTCTGGCCCCATCATTTAAGAGATGATGAAACTAAGACCTAGGGAATGGCAATGATTTGCCCAAGACAGCATCTGTAGGGTGTGGCAGAGGTGAGATTCAGTCCTAGGGTCTCTGACTCTGATCCCGAATTTCTTTCACTGTACAATCCTCATCTACTGTGAGGACAAATGTCATACTCTCTATGACCACATTAATGCTTCACAGTAATTTAAGATATTACTTAGGGTGTAAAATAAAACAGATTACCATTATAACTATTTTTAAGGCATTTAAAGATAATCATACAGTCATAGCAATTCAGCTTTAGTTATTGCCCCAAACTACCCTTTTCTCAGTTGGGGCAACATACTGAAACTGAACAGATATTTGTTTTTGTTTTTTTTCCTCAGCATTATTGGATCTAACCAGATGTATCTGGAAACAAGTCACTCTCCAAAAAGTTACTTCAAACAAAACCCTGAAGCGAACAACTCAATTGTGCATTGAAACATGCATTCCACCAACACATAAAGGGAACACTATTGTGACCAGTCCCAGGTGAGAAATGAGGTTTACTAGAAAAATGTGATTGCTTTTGATGTCCTTGTTCCCTGTGATGTGGTTGTTCAATGTTAAAACAAAACAAAACTGGGAGAGTTGTCCATGTAAAATTCAGAGTTTATACTTGTTATGCACACATTTAGGGAAAAAGTAGATTATGGAGATGATACAGAAAGATCCAAGTGTTTAATGCCATTGATTTCATGTGATTTCTATGCCTTCATTTGGCCGATTCAACACTTAGAAGTGATTCCTCTTTCTCCATTTCTTTATCTTGTCCCTAAATGACATTTCCTATGCTACTCTCAGTCTAGCCTGGATTTTTGTATACATTTACATTTTACAATCTTTCCTCTCAGTAGATTGTAAATTCCTTGAGGGCAGTGAGTAATTAGCTCAGTGAACTGCCCCCAGTATGCACACCTAATAAATGTTGAATGTAAAAAAAGAATTCTGTTTTTACAAAATATTTCTTGAAGTCTTCTCTTAATGTGCACCCCATTTCTTTCCTGGAAATTAGACATGTATTTGACAAATAAAAAGTGTTGTAATGTGCTATATAATATTCTGAATACTATTAGGCTTCAGAATTCTACTTCTAATAGAGACATGAAATGATAGATCTTTGGAAGAGGCTTTATAAATGATCTAATTAAAAAAATTTTCAAAGTGGCCAGGGCATCCTTAAAGTCAAAACTATTTTTATAATAGTTCAAAATAGGCATTTAAATTTCTAATATAGTAAATATATTTCAGTATAATCCAAATAATCAGAAGCTCTTTGGGGGAATCTAACTAATTCTTAAGAGTCTTAAGGAGTCCTTTGACCAAGAAGTTTGATAAACACTAATCTAGTCCAATTCTCTCATTTGATAGAAACTAGGTGGAACCTAATTACAAGAGCAAATTGATCCTGAATGGTTACTTGTATATTTGGTTTTTCTCCTCTTAATACTAAGATAAAAATTGTGACTAGTAAGTCTTCAATTCAACAGCATAAGCATAAACAATAGATTTAGAAATATCAATGATGATGATGATGATGATGACAACAAAAAGGCTGAAGCCTGCATTTTCTTACAGAAAATGACACGCAGATACCTTTCCTGAAAATTTTTACTGGAGTTCAAAGTGTAAAGTTACAAAGACATCTGCTTTCCCCAACCCCTATCTTCCAAAATCTAAATTAATGTCCAATTCAGTCAATCAATAAGCATTTATTAAGTTTTTACTATCGCGGAGCACTGTGCCAAGTACTCTAGGCTATAAAAACAAAAAAGCAGTCTTTGACCTCAAGGAGCTTACTTTCTCATGGAGAAAGACAACACATAAAAGGGAGCTTGGTGGTCTGATAGAAAACTGCAGAGAGTGTGACTTCATGTCTTTGGTTTTCCAAGGATTCTGTGGCACAATTTGATCTTGTCTCAAGATAATATTGAATTACCATTCCTATTGGAATAATCCTAGGATTAAAGATTTTCAAGAACCACCAGAACAAACTTCTCATTTTACAGATGAGGAAGTTGAAACCCTGGCCATAGGCAGGAAATAACTTATCCAAAAGACATAGTTAGTAAGTAATTCAAATCAAGATTTTTTGCCTTTGAAAATACAGTGATGTATATACACATACACATATATTCCTGCTAAGTAACTGTGTAAATAATGAGTCAAGTTCTCTGTTTTCTTTTTTTCAACAAGTACTACCAGTCACCTGCCAGAAAAACATACCAAAGTTGCAAAAGGGACAATACAGGAGTAGTCTAATGTAGCGGTATCTAGACTGAAGAGCACAGTAAACCAAACATGAGGATCCTTGCAGGCCACAGATTGACATAGAAAACTATATATTAACATTAACTATGTTCTTTTTTTTAATTTTTAAAAATTTATTTATTTATTTTTAGTATACAACATTCAGTTCCACAAGTTTTTGAGTTCCAAATTTGCTCCCTCTCCCTCTCTTCCCCCCTCTCCCCTTCCCAAGATGGCATGCAATCCAATATAGGCTCTACATATACATTCACATTAAACATATTTTCACATTAGTCATGTTGCAAAAAGAATTAGAACCAATGGAATGAATCATGAGAAAGAAGAAACAAAACAAAAAAGAGAGAGAGTAAATAGTTACACTTCAATCTGCATTCAGACTTTGCAATTCTTTCTCTGGATATGGATAGCATTTTTCATCATGAGTCTTTTGGAGTTGTCTTAGAACTTTGCATTGCTGAGAAAAGTCAAGTCTATCAAAGCTAGTCATCAAACAATGTGGCTGTAATTATATACAATGTTCTTCTGGCTCTGCTCCCCTCACTCAGCATCAGTTCATATAAATCTTTCCAGGTTTTTTTGAAGTTTGCCCATTCATCATTTCTTATAACATAATAGTATTCCATTACATTCATATACTACAATTTGTCCAGTTATTTCCCAATTAATGGGCATCCCCTCAATTTCTAATTTTTCACCACCACAAAAAGGGCTGCTATAAATATTTTTGTACATGTGGCTCCTTTTCCCATTTGTATGATCTGTTTGGGATACAGCCCTAGAAGTGGTATTGCTGGGTCAAAGGGTATGTGCATTTTTATAGCCCTTTGTACATGGTTCCAAATTTCTCTCCAAAATGTTGGATCAGTTCACAACTCCACCAACAATGCATTAGTGTTACAATTTTCCCACATCTTCTCCAGCATTTATAATTTTCCTTTTTTGTCATGTTAGCCAATCTGACAAATGTGGAACCTAAGAGTTGTTTGGATTTGCATTTCTCTAATTAGTAGTGATTTAGAGCATTTTTCATATGACTATAAATATATTTAATTTCTTCCTCTGAAAACTGCCTGTTCATATCCTTTGACCATTTATCAACTGGGGAATGACTTAAATTCTTATAAATTTGACTCAGTTCTCTATATATTTTAGAAATGAGGCCTTTATCAGAGACACTGGTTGTAAAAATTCTTTTCCAGTTTTCTGCTTCTCTCCTAATGTTGCTTGCATTGGCTTTGTTTATACAAAAACTTGTCAATTTAATGTACAAAATTACCCATTTTGCATTTCATAATGTTCTCTATCTCGTTTGGTCACAAATTCTTCCATTCTCCATAAATCTGACAGGTAAACTACTCCCCGCTCTCCCAGATTGCTTACAGTATCAGCCTTTATATCTACATCGTGAATCCATTTTGACTTTATTTTGGTATATGGTGTAAGATATTGGTCTATGCCCAGTTTCTGCCATACTATTTTCCAGTTTTCCCCATTATCTATGTTCTATTGTATTTTTATTTATTTTGCTAAATATTTCCCAAATAAATTCTAATCTGTTTTGCTACATGTGTGAACTACATGCGGTCCTCAGGCAGTGTGTTTGACACCTCTGCTTTAGTATATCGGAAAGGGCACCAGCCTGAGAATCAGTAAATAGAACTAGATGCTAATTATGGCTCTCTTGCTAATTTGTTATATGACCCTTGGGTTCAAAGGAGCATAGATATGGAGCCAAAAGGGCCTTCAGAAGGCATCTAGTCCAATTTTGCCCATTTTGCAGATGAAGAACCTGAAGCTTAAGCTACTTGCCCAACATTATATGGATAGTGTTAGAAAAGGGATTTGAATTGGCATCCTCTGATCCAACAGCCAGTTTTCTTTCCACATCATTTGTATCTCTAGTATGGAATTTTCCTTCTTTGTAAGAAAAGAGGGTTGGATTTCAGTGGTGTCAAATCAAACAGAAATAGACCCTTACAAGCTGCATGATGGCTTCTTCTTCTCGTTTAGTCATTTCCCACTCTTCATGACCCCATTAGGGGTTTTCTTGGCAAAGATCCTGGAGTGGTTTGCCATTTCCTTCTCCAGCTCATTTAATAGATGAAAAAACTGAGGCAAATAGTATTAAGTGACTTGCCCAGGGTCACCCAGCTAATGTCTTTGGCCAGATTTGAAGTCAGAAAGATGAATCTTACCAATTCCAGGCCTGGTATTCTATCCACTGAGCCACCTAGCTGCCATGCATAATGACTTAGAAAATCACAAATTAACATTATCTATGTGGTATTGTATTTTTATTTATTTTGAAAAATATTTTCCAACTACATTTTAATCTGGTTCTTCAGCACTTGGGAGTCTTTATGGCCAATGAATTTGATACTTCAGGATTAGATAATATCTATATTTCCTTTCATCCAAATCCTATGATTTTTTTTTTTACCTGCCCAAGAAGCAGTTATTTACTGACCCTTCTCACTACTTCACGGATCAAGCAGGCCCACTTCCTGTGATTTCTGACCCAGCACCAGGAAGGCGAAATTAAAAAAATACCTGAATACACCTTTAAAAACATTTCTACATTTTCTGTGGACCAAAGGAACTGTTCAGTCCCCCATCTCCTTATCTGGAGGGACAAAAAACCGTACCTGCTCTACTATCCTGCTACATTGCTTTCATGAAACATTTCTTTGAACTCTAGGCATGAATGCTTCTTTTTTAATTGGATAATACTAGTAGTCAGCAGGGTTTGTTTTAATTATTATTTTAATTTCATGTTGGCAGAAAGACACTGTAACATAGTGCCTTTCCAGGGAAACTTTTACTTTTGGGGGCAGTTGAAAACTTCAGTTTTTGGCTTTCTGCCTCTCAGAACATATGAGGTATATATTAGTATCCCCAAACTGTGCTTCAAGTTCTACTTTACTGCTTAGAGAATTCATGAAAAATTTCATGAGTCTAATATTTCCCCTAGGGGGTGCACTTTTAAAATCTAGAGAGTAGATCTAAAAAAAAAAAAAAATACAAAAGTCAATTTTATTTATCCTGCATCAAAGTTTTGATTCCAAGATAGCAAGATACTTAAGTACATTTTTGTTCATGTTAGTAATGTCTCATCATTTATTCAAACCTAGTTAAAAGAATTATATACCAGTCCTGGAACAGATACATGTTTGTATACCATTTATTTCCTTTGCTCTGAAAATAAATTATCTTAATCAAAAATTATATGGATTGATATATGCTTTTTCTAGTTCATTATCTTATATTCAACAAATTGGATTTTTTTTGCTCATTTTTCATACATTATATAAATGCAATAGTTCTCATATTGATTATTGCTTTTAAAAATTGGCAGTCATGATGCTAAATGCTTAGTGAAAGAAAAGTATAATTTAAAGTTTTTTTTAAAAAAATATGGCTACAGACAAAAACAACAAAAATAATCTGCAGATTGTTTCTTATGTTCACAAGCTATAATTTTCCTTCCTAGAAAAGACCTCCAAATTTGGTCCTGTTCTCTAAGATTTTCTAGTTACTGGAAAAATCTAACATTGAAAGAAAAATGTGTATCAATTAAAATCTGCTAAAAAATACAGAAAGATCATTTTAAATCATAGATCATCAAACAAGATAATAAGGTAAAGCAATGTACAGAATATTGATAGATATAGGAGACAGCTATTTTGAACCTGGGCTACATTTATGAAGCTTCCCTTTGGAAAGCATCGCCATACAAATCTGGTTGTACTTATTTTCCATGACTACATTTTGTTCTGGAAGTTTCTTGTTATTTATTTTGGTTGGTCTTGATGTGTAACTCCAATTAATGGCATTCATCACATATGTCTATTCACTGAATTAGTTTTTGATAAGGGGGGAAAAAACCTTATCAATACCATTCAGTATCTCCCTACCTTTTAATGGAAACCAACAACCTATCGAATTCATGTTAATTGGTAACTATGTGAAGGGGTTAAAACACTACATAGGTACAGATCCGGTGCCAATTACAAATGTTACTGAAATAAAAGCCAGAACAGGAAGCCCCAAAACAGGTCCCTAAGGCAGGCATCTGTCTTAAATGATATCATTTGTCAAGTTTCCAGCATCTTGTGGCTGTGAACACAAAAAGGAGTTCTGTGTTGTACTCAGGACATTACATACTCATTAGCTAGAATGTTCCTGAAGTACATAATGCAGATTTTTTTTTAATAAAAAGCAGCTACTTCCCATTGACCTGTGTACAAGATAAATGGTGGGTACACTAGCGACCATTTAAAGACCCCTCCCCCAGTTATGTAGAAACCTTATTCTGATGAAGTATCATAAGAAGCATTTTATATCAACTATATTGTGAAATTTCCAGTCTTTTTTAAAAAAATCTTTTCTGAGCAACATGCATTATTTGGTTTTCCTGTTGAAATAGACTGAATTTAATAAGACAGTCATAATAAAAAAGGGCCCAATGACATTTGTTTGGTTGGTATTTCTGCATGTAAAAAAATGCCTAAGAAGTCGGGTTTCATTTTCAGAAGCAGCAGCCTAATTGTAATTAATTGTTGAAAAGCCTTCATTTCTCCACATAGCAAGTGTATGAGAGGCAAGCTCCCCCCACGCTGCCCTGCCAATGACCTTAAGGCTGACGTGAAGAGGAGGCCACACTGAGGATTGAGAAATAATTTATCCACCATGATTGTTCATCCCTAGTCCCTTCTCTAAAACAAAGACTGACAATTTCACTGAATTATGGATGGTACTTTTTGTGATATGTAATACAGTCCAGTAAAGGAAGGTGTTTAGACCATCAAACTCATTTCACTTAACATTAGAGATTGGGTTTGAACCATGATTCCAGAGACGAGAAACTAATGTTGAACTTCACCCCTCAATTTACAAATCATTTTTCAAGAGAAAAAAAGTTTAAACACATTTTTGGTATAATCTGAATGAGTGAAAGCCTTCATGCTTGTTTTCAAAGAATACATGAAAGCAGTACGTACTGTAGTTTCCAACTCTTGGTGTGCGGAGGTGGGGGTGGAGAAGGGTGGGGCACCATGAGAGTTTGAGTTTATATTTTATTTTAAACCTGGGTGTTTGGCTTTTCCTTCTTCTTCTTACAGAGCTGAATTTAGCACATCCCCTCGAAACATAATAAATTTCTATTCTGTAGCTTAAGGGATCCATCAGTTAAAATGTTAGTCTTTCATCTTTATTACCCGCCCATTAAAATGAAAGAAACCGGGACTCACTTCAGTTTAGAAGAAGCAATTTAGTTGGTAATGTCCTTACTACTCAAGTCTTTACAAAGGGAGAAAGTGCATTATTGCTTATATTCACACATCTATCTGCATAAGAAGCAACTAAACCTTTCAGACACATACTATGTTAAATTTAATAATATCCTTTGATTAGATTATTTTATTACAACATTTTTCCATCACCAGTCATTTCCTGTACGCATTTACATTCATAAAACCTGCTTTTTCCCCCCTTTGTTTGTGTGTCTAAAAGCAAAGAAAGCAGAGACTCTTTCCGTTTTGCTACAGCTGTTAGACCTGAAAGGGACAGATTAATAACCAACCTCCACACTGGATGGGGTTTTCTTGTACATTGCACCAGTAACCCTTTGCTATAATGAGCACACAAAGAGCCTCACATGAGGCTGCTCCTCTTCTTCATAACTCAAAAGCGTCACAGTGGCAATAGCCTCTAGTGCTATTTGTCTTTAGTGCAGTTGTGACACTTCGGCGTGATCCATAATTTGGCAGCTATTTACCGTGACATTTCCCTTCAGTGCAGCCATAACATTCAGTGAAGCCATTATTTGGTTCCATTTACCATATAAATTGTATTGTTGTGCATGCATGCTAGCAGCTACATTAGGTACCTGAAAATGAGTAAATCTTGTAAAATAGATACTAACAGCCATTCAGCAGGAGAATTTCTTTCCTCCTCAGATTGAAGGAAAGAAAATAATATTTTCAAATATGGTTACAAACTTTTCCCTGAGCAACTTTAATTATACTGTATATGAGATGACAGTTACACTTGACTACAATACTTAAAAAAAAAAAAAGACCTGGTAGAGATCACCCTTACTCTGGAAAAGCATTCTGAAATTCCAGCACAACAATTAAATTAGAAGCAAGTTCATTGGTGTGTTGAAGGTTAAAGGCAAGTCCATGAGTTTCAGACAGAGAGGATTTAGAAGAGATCACATCCACCGTTACTTGCCATAGGAGGTAGGTGGCTACAGTAAAGTGCTGCTGGTGGATAAAAGGATCCATCCCTTCTTACCATCAAAAAATGGCATTTTGGTCTATCAGAGCAGAGGGGGCCAGTTACTGACTATAGCTTTATGTGTTTCTATCATTGGCAATATTATGATTTTAAACCTCCCCACTCCCAAAACACACGTGGCAAATTTTGCTCTTAAAACAATTTATTTTTTAATCATTTAAGTCCCTATTGTGCACACAACTCTTTGATGTATCTTTTATGCCCAACAGCAAAAAAATTCCATCCCTATTAACTGCTTTTTTATCAAACATTATTTTTTCCCTTGTATTTTCTGTATCTTGTCATCATTTAAACACTTGCTGTGCATACACTATGTTTTCTTCCTGTGAATACAAAATTTTATGATCATTTTATTTTCTTGTAATTCTCCAGAATGTCTTTTGTAATGAACTTTCCAAGTTATTTTTAAAAGTGAAATTTCCCCTTCCAATCACCTTTAGATTAAGTGTAAATAATACTATGCTATACTTCAGAAGGACACTTGTGGTTACATGTATTCATTATTAGGATAATCAGTTTCCCTTTCCTTGAGAATCTCCAAATTTATATTTGAATAATTTTTTATTTATCAATTTCTACAATGCTAGGATATTTTTCTCTCTTCAATATTAGTGAAGCTCAAGGGTAGAGAAGTTTTTGCCTACAACTGCCCCTATGTATGGAATACTTTTTGTCATGAATGTTAAAGGAAACCTAAGAAAAATAAAAGAAAAAAATAATCCAGCATCTTCAAAATTGCCTTCTAAATCTCAAGCTGAAGAAAGACTGATTAGAGCAGATCATACATCAGAAACTAAGATTCCCAGAACAAATGAAGAATCTAGTTGAGATTCTATATAAACTAAGGAATCAAATGTAGGCACTTAATATTCTCAGTCACTGACAAGACACATTTTACTTAAACTCTTTTAAGTGAGAAAAAGAAAGAAACCTGTTCATTAACACCTTAACGCTTTTAAAAAATATTCTATCCATTACCAACTAAAATAAATTGTTTTTAGCAATTCTGAGGCATAAAGTGCCTATTTTCTTTCTCTTTTGATTTATATCATTGTTCTGTTTTTACAGCTTATTCTTGACAGAGTGAGGTAATTCAACTACAACTTTTCCAGTGTTTTTTCCCATGTACATGTAATCTACAGCACGGAATACAGACTCCAAGCCAATAAACTTGCCCCCTGGAGACAATTCTCCAAGGTCCACCTCACAAACCAGTTCTTGACTTTCATACATCTTGAGCAAGTGGTCCATGGCCTTTTGGTATTCAGAAAAGTAATGGTTCAAGAAGAAACCTTGGACACTGGCAGATTTCTTCAGCAGTTTGCCTGGCAAAGTATCTGCTTTAACAGGCGAAAAGCCAGTAGGAGTTTGGTAGCCAGAGATAAACCCAATAATTATCAAGCGTCCTTTGATAGCTAAGGCGTTGACAGCCAAGTCAAACATCTCCCCACCAACAGATTCATACACTACATCCACACCTTCTGGGTACTCCCTTTTAAGGACAGCACCAACATTCTCAGTCTTATAGTTGATGGGAAGGTCACAGCCGATAGATTTCAAAAACCCAGACTTTTCAGCAGAGGAGCAGGTTCCAATTACATGGCATTTTGCCTTCTTTGCAAGCTGCACGGCAAACTGTCCAGTCCCCCCAGCTGCGGCTGTCACCAAAACTTTCTTCCCCTCAGACAATTCTCCAAGCTCTTTCAGACTGATGTATGCAGTGGTGCCACTTATAAGCAAGGTAAGGTACTCAGGTTTCACAGAGGGTACTGGAATTGCCATTGTGGCGGGTACAACTGTATATTCAGCAAAAGAACCGCGTGTTATGTAAGCCACAGCTTGACCAATTGTGTATTTGGCACTAGCAGTGAGGCCTAAGGCCACTACCTCACCGATACCTTCAAAACCTGCATCAAATGGGAGCTTAACTGAAGTGTCATAGCGACCAGCCGAGAAGTTTATGTCAGATGCATTAACACCAACAAATCTAGAAGAAAACAAAAATAGGTTAAGATATTTTCTTTGTTAAGAATTTTAGATGTCAAGTGGAAAAATTTTTCTGATTAAAGCTATTAAGGAAGAGGTAACCACAATATACATTCAGAAAGATTTTTTTGAAAAAAAAAAACCCAAAAGACACAGACTCCCCCCCTCCCAACTCAGTCCTATTAAAACTGAAAAGGAAATTAAACACACATTAGTACAACAGTGATTTTCAATCAAGATTTTGGCATACTTTATGATTTCATCAGCCTAGAAATTGTTCCACATAATTTTTAAAACTCAAGAAGTTATTTTCCCCCAGCATGCCAATTTTTTAAAAAAGGAAGAAAAAAGAAGGAAAAAAACAAGCCTCTAAGTCCTCCTAAGCTTTATATTACACAGAAATTTCATATGGGTATGGGTTGGGAATTAATAGACCTCTTACCAAAGACATAAAGGCAACACTATGTGATAAAACATATATAAGGAAGTAGACTTGTATTGATTTTGGCAACAAATTAATACTTCAGATAATATTAATGACAACGATATTATTCAGGATTGATGTGATGTACAAGGTCATTGGCTGTAGCATGTTTCTGTGGAGAAGCTTTAAAAAATGTTGGGAGTGCTTACAGCAAATTTTTCTTTTTTGATTTCTTGAATTCCAGTGTAAAAAATATGCAATTTGATTAATTAAATCAAAATAGTCCCATAAACATTTGGAATGTTGAATACTCAGTCTTTTTCAGAGGAAAAGGAATGTCAGTTCTCTCTCTCTCTCTCTCTCTCTCTGTATGTGTGTATATATATATATAATATATATATATATTATATATATATAATATATATATTATATATATATATATATGTACGTATCTTCTTTTTTCTCCCAATGAGAGGCATAGATATAAGATGATTAATGCCAGATGATTACTTTCATTTTGGTATCAGGATTTAATTTAATTGGAGAGGTTTTATTTTTATAAGGATTTTTCATCTTAGTAGAGCTCATAACAAAAATATCTTGATACGTATGGAAAAAAAAAAGAATTAGATAACCAGAATTAGAAAATGTCAGGAGACAGCTCAGGCACGTTACTGAAAAGCCTTAAAAAAATACCATTTCCACTTGTAGTAAAATGAAAAGATTATAGTATCTAGTGGCATGCAGAAATCTGTAAGTATGTCATTTCCAAAGGATTCCTTTCTAATTGTCACAGTAAGCTAAACTGTCCAGGGCAAGGGGGACAAGTAATATTCAAATACAGTCAAAAAACCTCGTGCTTAAAAATGTGATGTATTTCTATATTGTACATATATAGATATAAACGCTGACATTCACTTATATAATAATAAGATCTCATAAAATTATTTTTGTTTCTGTTAGGTTGGTTTTGGAAGTCAGCAGAACACACACAGGGTCTTATTAACCTGCTCCTGCATTTTCTACATTTGTCTGATGCAGAAGAATGGAAAGAGGTTAAAATGACGATTTTTTCCCCTTTTTAATTTGGCCCAAGATGACTACATTCTATTTTTAGAGAAGAAAAACACCTGCCATCTTGTCCTTAAATTTACACAGTTCCCAAGGTCCATTCTCACCTACTCTACTCTCTATCCCACCCCATCTAAAAAAAAGAAAAGATTAACTTTTAGAAAAGATCATGGCCCTTCAGGACATCAGAGAGACCTAATGACAGCCAAGTTGCAAGGTTTATTGGTATCTCTGCTTTAGACTACAAAGCAGCTTCAAGGCAAGGTTTATAGCAATAGGGAGAATTTTGGGTGGGGTTTCTTTTTTCCTTTTTTTTTGGTGGGAAGGAGAGGGTTACTACTATTGTACCTAGTGTTTTCTCCTCTTTGCCTAGTTTCTCAACATTAACCCTTCCTGTGCCAACACTAGTCTAACAGCCTAAAAGCTTGTTCTAGTGCTGGTCTGTGTAATACCCCCCCTTGCTTCCTCAGAGCCCTAAACTGGGAGGTAGTGATTCTGATGCTGTGAGATCCCTGCCAGGGGACAGGCAGCCTTTGCTCTAACCTGGTATACCACACCACACCCACAGGTTTCTCTCACACCTTACAACTGTTTTGCTCTTCAGGTGTCTGGTCACATCTGTATGGGGATGGAGGGGAAAGTATGAAGAAGAGGAGAAAAAAAAAAACCAAACTCCTGCTATTTTCCCCACCTTTTCTTTGTAACAGCTCTTTCTCCCCTCTCCCCCCCCCCCCCCCATTTCCTAGCATTCTACTCAGACGCGAAGGTAAGGGGGCAGAAAGGAAAACACTGCAGCAAAGATTCCTAAGAGTAAGCCCGTGACTTGGAGCGGGAGACAGGGAGGGCAAAATGAAGGCTCTCACGTGTGGCTAAATATCTGGAAGTCTATTTGTTAGAGTCTGGTAGCTGAGGAGGTGGCCTGAGATTACCTCTTTGGGCTTTAGCTGAAAAAATAAAAACAAAGCAACACCCAAAACATTTATAACATTAGCATCAGGATTAGGACAGTAACAACAACAAAGACCAGAGGACGTGCCAAATCTTTTTTTTTTAACTTTTCCTTCCACACACCAACACTGGTGGCACTACCTTTACTCCCCTATCCAGGGGAGGCTGGCACTGCTGAAGCTTGATCCCTAGGTAGTCCCAAGAAGGAGATGAGATGGGACAGAGATTTCAGTGGCAGAAACATGAGAAGGTTCTGATTTTTGCTATCCACCTTATTACCTTCCATTTTAAGTGATCTGGCAACCCTCTTTTTCCTATTACACCATTAACACTACCACAAGCTTTTAAAACAAAGAATAAAACACTTTAAAAAGTTTGAGCTCTGGTCTAATGAGAGGACTGTCACGCTGGGTGGGGGCTCGGAGAAAAAGGAGAAGAGGCTGGGCAGACAGGGAAGGATGCTAAAGTTAGGCAGAGCGTGAGGTGAGAACCCTTCAGATTCCAGAGACATTTCAATTCAAATCAACCCTCTAAGCCCTTTCAATCTTCTCCCTCCCTGTGACCACTTCCAGCCATGGTTCCATAGAGAGCCACATCCTGCATCTTTTCTATGGCTTAGCTGAGGGAGAAACATGATAAAGGGAGGGAAAGGGGGGGACGCAAAGAAATTGAGAGCACGTGCTGGGGGTGATGTTGAGGCAAGAAAAGCTCAGGCAGCCCAAGCTATTTTTTTTTAAGTCGGGTGTGCAAAAACACATGAGACTAGCAGCTCATAAGTTTTCAGGGGTGAAAGAAGTGAGGAGGGAGGTGCAGTGCATTCGCTGTACACTCTCTGCCAGTCTTTTGACTTTAATTTTTGGTTTTGCGGCTCTCTCTTCCCGCCCTCCTCCCCCACCACACTCCAATCTTTTAATGCTGCTTCCTCCGTGTGAAAAGATTCTTTGGGCCAGTGGGCTACCAAACCTCTTATTAACCAATCCCCATACTTTCCAGTCGTCCTAGAAGTCCACCCCATACATCCTCCAGTGAGGGTTCACCCTCCCCTCTTCGGTTTTCCCCTCCCCACGTTCAGATGCTCAAATGCAGCAGCTTCAGGGAAGCATACTGGTCAGAGAGGCCTCCCTTCCTTACCTTGCCATCTGAGGGTAGCTGAGAGGGATTCTCTAGCCCAACAGCCACCTTCATTTAAAAACTAGAAACAAGTTCAAGAGCATCAAGAACGAGATGAAAAGACTGGGGTTGGGGAATCGGGGACTGGTAAAGACAGAAAGCAAGAAAATTGAGGTAAAGAAATTCTACAAGGAGGTTGCAACAGTTTGCTAACATCTTTATTTCCAAAACTCCTTCTCGAATTAAAATGTGTTCATTTTAATATGTGACGCTTAGCCATGTGATTGAATCGGCTTTTTTAAAACTGAAATTTGGAAGCACTAGAAAAAAAGCAGTTTTTTTTTTTTTTTTAGTGCTGGCTTTTACCAAATAATTACACACTCTTCTTGAGTCACTCAGTTTATTTATACTAAAAAGTGTTGAACCCCTCCGTCTTGTTTATTGTGAAAATAAGGTGATCCTGCAGAGGGGAGGGGAAAAACTACTGTATCAGAAAAAACAAAATGCAAGACAGAAATCCAGAGCAAAAGCCCTGAATACAGGAAGACAAAACAAAGTCACCCATAAACCATTTAAAAATTTACAGCCCGAATATTTCCTTTCCTTACTGTGATCAACAGATCATGCATCAGAACTAAATCTCACCACCTTCTTTGATGTTTCAACAAATTCTCTGATCAATTATCTGAAAATTCAGCAAAGAAATCGTTTAAGAATATTTTTGAAACGAAATAAACCATTTTTACAAAATGCTCAAGGATAGCATATAACTGGTAGGTTTTTTTTTTAAACAATCATACAGAAAAAGGGGGCAGTGGGAGTTGTCCTCCACAATATAACAAGAGAAGATGAAAATTGGAAAATGACTTTTATGGCATAAATATATACCTTTAGGACTTTATATCCTCCTCTTATTCTCTTGAAATGACAAAGTTTATTGTTCTAAATCGATTTCTAGTTTAAAAGCATTTCTCTTTGAATAAAGATTTTAGCTGTTTTTCAGTTCAAAAGGAATAAGATGGGCAAAATGGCTCACTTCCTCCAAAAAAAAAAGTTTGAGAGAAAAGAAAAAAAAAGCAAAACATGATTTTATGTATTTGTAAAAAGGGGAGAGGAATTTATGTGCTAAATCATCAATTCCAAGGCATATTTTATAATAAAAATGAGGGTTGTTTGCATAAAATTTCAATCCAATTAACATTGTTCAGGAGGTGGATTACAATGAAAGTGAACAAACCGCCAATAAATTATTAAAACTACGTTTTATTTTAAAAAATCCTATAGGATGCCATCTCCACTGAAATTGGCTTGCAAGATTAAATTAATTGAGGGATTTTTCCTACTCTTTGGGGAGGCAGCAGGTTTTCCAAAGGGGCAGTGATAGTGAAGGAGTGAGGGGGAATGTGTGTGTGGGCGGAGAGAAGGACGAATTGGCCCCTTTCTCTTCCTGTGGCAGCTCGGGAGGAAAAAGTCTGTTCTAACAATTTTATTTTTTTTAAACAACTACTTATATTAGTAAAATACTCTGTATTTGAGAGAAAAATTAAAAGGCATTTAATCCAAGCTAGTGACCTTCAAACTTGTGATTTACACTCCGATAAACTGGTATCTGGGATACTAAGTTACTTAAATCTTAGGAACAATCCTATGTAACCCTCATTCGGCAGAGCTGTTCCCTCAATCTACTGGGCAGGCACCATCAGGCAATGCCTGAGAAGTCCCCAGGGGAAGAGGGAGACAGGAGAGGGGAGGGGTCTGACAGGGAAAAAATATACAAGTAACCTGTTAAAATTCATAGGTAAAGGTGGTGGTGGAGTTGTTGGGGTGGTGATGAATGCAAAACAGCCGCTTCTCCCACCTGAGAGACACAGATCTTTAGTAGTCTATTTGTCTAACTTCTCACCGTCTTTCCCCACTTTCATCCCCCTACCCCATTCAAAAGATGAGACTCTATCTAGCCTTTGGGTGTAGAAGGTGCTTGGCGTTTTCAGCCTTCACTGTTCTCTCTCTATAGGAGAAGCAACGAGCGAGCGTGAACCCTCAACACACCGGGTTAAAGTTTTACAGGACAATTTAGCTTCCACTTTAAGACTGGTTCTCATCTCTGCTCCCATTTATAAATATATATGCATTCGTGTGTGTCTATAATACATATATAATATACTCTAAATTCATGTACAAAATCAATTTTCTTAAACTTGGGAAAAATGGGTTCTCTCCCTAGTGCCAGCTCTTTCCTTTAGAATCTAAAGTCCGGACATTTTATTACAAAATGAAGTACACTCATTCATTACAATTCCTTTTCCAAAGTTGCAAACTTGATAATTAACGAGACATTTCTCGAACAACCAGACACCCCAATAAGTACCTCACCCAACCCAAACCATTAGCCTCCACCCCTCCGGACTCTGAAATCAACCGTAGGATTCCCAACAGGATTTCCAGAAGTTTTACCGCTTTAACTCCTCTAACGGTATTTCTATAATTTTATGACTTCTTAAATCATCCAGAACTGTTTTAAAGTCTGATACTATTTATAAAATGGAGAGATAAAAGTCACATTAAGCACTTTAGGTAAAAGCATATTGTGTTCTCAAAATCTTAGGTATGTATGAAAAAATCTCGAAATCGGGCTATAGAATTTGCAGCAGAATATTTAAAGCACATTAAAATCTCCGTTTAACCCTCTCATTCCCTAAAAGTGTATTTCATTAAAAACACGCAATCCCCTTAACAATTCAAGTTGCATTTCAGAGACAGAGATGCTTCATCAGCACTACATGTTCTAAAAAGTGGTACAGCTGGATAATTTGGGATGACACAGTAGGAAGAAGTCTTACAGCTACACAGCTTATGGGAAAGAGCACCAGAGTAATGACAGTGATCGAGACCGCCATGAGTGACAGGGACAGGATGGCACTGACAGACTGTTTGGGAGTCCTCTCCTGTTGATTCACTACTTACTAAAGGTTAGTGAGCTGGAGAAAACATCGAGGAGGAGGGTGAGAATGGAGGGCACAGGGTTAGAAAAGACACACCAAGTGGGTTAACACACAGAGACTTTCCAGTGGATATGTAGACAACTGTAAAGCACGTGCACACAACAAATGCAGTTATGCTCAATGTATTCAGAAAGAGAAAAAAACACACACAAACCTCCAAAACTAGACCTTATATCCTGCAGATGATAAAGACAACAGATACGCGGTGGATGCATCAGAACCAATACGCAGAATGCATGGATTTTATACCACGCAGGGGTAGACAATAACCAAACACCGATAAAAAGCACACAGCATAGGCAGATGTGCACCAACACACTCACGACACAGACACCACAGCAAAGCTGCCACAAACCTGGGAGGGACAAGGAAAAAGACATCCTGCTTTCTCAGCCTCTTCCTGTATACTTTACATAAAATCGTTGGTTTATTTCCGTGTTGCTCCTTCTCATTCCTAAAGATTATAAGTCAAATAATGGAGTGTGTATATGTATGAGTGTATGTGTATGTGTGTGTGGTGGGACGGGAGGGGAGCTTCCCCTTTTGGGTCGCGTATGTTTTATTTTGGGGGTGGAGAGGGGAGGGGTAAGTAAGATGGTGGGGGAGGGGAGGGGAATCCCAAATTAAAACAGCCCCGAAAGTATCAGGACATTCTCGCAGCCGATATTCACAACAACAACAATAAAATTAAATTAACATTCGCCAGATGGCGGCTGGTACAACTTTATAGAATCATAGTAAAGTCAGACTGGGTGTATGAGGGAGACACACAAGAGAAGCAGCGAGATGAGTGAAAAGGGAAGAGAGGGAAAGAGGGAAAGAGAGAGACAGAAAGACAGAGAGAGAGAGAGACAGAGAGACAGAGAGACAGAGAGAGACACAGAGAGACAGAGAGACAGAGAGGCAGAGAGAGAGACAGAGGCAGAGAGAGAGACAGAGGCAGAGAGAGAGACAGAGGCAGAGAGAGAGACAGAGGCAGAGAGAGAGACAGAGGCAGAAAGAGAGATAGAGACAGAGGCAGAGAGAGAGACAGAGGCAGAGAAAGAGACAGAGACAGACACAGGCAGAGGCAGAGACAAGCGGAGGGAGGGCGAGAAACACACCAAGGGAGGAAGAGACAGTGAAAGACAATTTTTTCTTTCTTTCTTTCTCTTTTAAAAAGAGATTGGGAAATTAAGAGAGTAAAGAGAAAAACAGAAAGTAGGGCCATAACGCGTTTAGCTAAAGACAAGAACTCGGGAGTAAACCAGGGTAGGAGGCACAAAAGGGAGAAGGCGAGGTCTTATTAGGCTTGGGGTGAGAAACCTGGGGAAGGACCCCAGCTCCAGCTCACCTGTTTCTGACTAGGAGGTCTCCATCCCCTGGGAGGGGCACCGGGGAATCCCGAAGAAAGGTAACTGCTTCTTTGAAGTTTGGGCTCAGCTGGGTCACCACCAGCTTCTGCATGAACTTGGAGATGGAGGAGCCCTGGAAATCCAGAAAGTGCCGTGCGTAGGACATGTCCACTATAGGCCGGGCGGTGGCAGGGGTGGTTGGCAGCCGTGGATCAGCGTGGCAAATCTGCGGGCAGGGTGGCGGCGGTTGCTGCAATAGCGGTGCTGAGCCCCAGCACCTCGACCACAGAGAAGCCCGGCTCCTTACAATTGCAGCAGGAGCAGAAGGAGCAAGAGCAGCAGCAGCCGCCCTCTTCGCCACCCTGCCCGCGACCTCCAGTCTTTCCTTCTCACCTATACAACCTTTGCTCCAGTTCCCTCCCCCTCTTCTACACACACACACACACACACACACACACTCACTCACTCACTCACTCTCCAAGCCCGGATCTTGCACAGCACAGAAGCTGTTTTCTTTCTCTTTTTTTCCCCCTAAGCAGAGGCAGGGTCTGCCCCTCCTCCACTACCCTTCGTTCTCCTCCCCCACTTTGACTCAAAACCCCCTCCCCTTCTTCTTCCTATTCCACACCCTACCCCCCCCTCCCTCTCCAAACTCCTCCAGAGAGAGAAAGGGGTGCACGATCTCTTTTCCCCTTTTCCTTACGAGATTTGTGTATGTAAATACAGCCTGCGCAATGAAGCCGCCCCGCAGCCTCTTGGCGTCCTTCTTGTGCAAAGCCCGGCTACACAACTCAGAAACAAGAGACGCCCCCAAACCCCCCTCCTCGGATGATCTTCCGTACAGCCTCGAACTTGAAATGACCAAGTTCAGCTCGCTTGCCCTGACCCCGGCTAAAAAGAAAGAAAGAAAGAAAAAAAAGCCAAAATAAACACCTTCCAAAAAAAAACAAGTCAAGTCTTAGGAAACCTCTATTTCATTGCTGCTGTGCCTGTGTGCGTGCACACACGTTGCTGAGAACCTAAAAATCCCAGCCACACCACGACACACAACCACCCTACACTACACACATCCCGTAGAGTCCAGACGATCAGAACGGCGCAGCCAGGGGGGCTCTGCTATTGCTCAGTTTACGGGAGAAAAATGTGCACCCCACCATTCCTGCAAGCAACTCCTTTCCGGCAGCCCCCCAATCCTCCCTCCCCCCCCGCCTCCTTCCAGATCCACTTCTCCTTTAATGTTTCTGGTTTGTTTTGTTTTGAAATCTGCACGCCAAGGGATTCTCTCTTCCCACCCTTCCAAGAAATGCGCCGGATATCCCTACTCCTCTGTACTGTCTCAGTATAAAAAAAAAAAAAAAAAAAAAGGATAAAAAAAGACTGATTGCACTCTTCTGAAAAGAAAAAAAAGAGAAAACAAAATGTTAAAAGATCAATAAGCCTAGAGTGGAGAACTTGCAGCTAATCTAATGTTGTTATTAGGAGCCGTAGAAGAGCTGGGGCTGCTGTCACAGGCGCCTCCCCTTCCCGTGCGAAATGTTCACTTCCTTGCAAGGTGGTACGAATCAACCCAGAGCCACTTAGCAACCACCAGCAGAGCGGTGATCTTGGGAAGAGTGAAAGCATCATAGTTTAGGGAACGGTTGCCGCCCTATTCACTATGTCCTTAACTTCTTTCCAAAAAGAAAAGGAGGTCCCTGCTCTATGTTCTGGTAATTATTATTTGGGGTGGACGGCGCATCATCCATCTCCCCTTGAACTCCCTCCTCCCAACTTCTACAAGGTTTTACAGCCTTCTTGTCTACTGAATTCTATCCCAACCCTTTCACTTGTCTTAGGAAAGTATCTTTAACTGAATTACTTTATTTATTTTGGCCTAGATTTCTCGTTTGCCCGTTAGTGTTTTAAGTAGCTTCTGTACTATTTGCCACTGGGAGAAAAAGCACATGTTGGAAGCTAGTGGGCCAAACTCCCAGAGCACATAAACATGTTGAAATTCTAGGTGGTGATGCCGAGGGAGTTAATTGAATTGGAGATGTTGCAATGATGTATGAAGAGTTCATTTTATAACTCAGCTGAAATGATCTCCAGTACTATGGTGTCAATTCACTTATTAATTGCATGCTATTGACCAAAAAATCAATTCACTTTTCATAGAGGAGCCAAATTAAGTATTTTCAACAGTCTTCTATGATGAACTAGGTCTATGACTTAAAATTTTTCATATTTTAAATAACCAGAAAAATGTCCACTTTTTGTAGTGTATCAAATAGAATTTATAAACATGCCCCCTCAACCCCCAACAAAATCCTGAAACACCTCACCCCCAATTTTCTAAGCAGTCATAACAAATGTGAAAGGGGACTACAATCTCAAATACAGGGGTCTGTGTGTGTGTGTTTGTGCGTGTGAAAAAGACAACCAAAGAAACTATAACATTCCTTTTAAACCAGTAGAAAGTAGATCTCTGCCCAAATTGGCTTAAAACACATGGGTCTTACACAGAATATTAGCAAGTGGATTATAATGACAAAACCTCCAAATGCCTGCCTCACATGTGAAATCTTTTATATTATGCTGTATTAAGACTTCTTTTTCTGTCATATTGTTTAGCCCTAGGAAAAAAAAGAAAACAAAGCAATTAAAAAGATTGACAGGTATGGTTTGTGTGAGACCTATTTGTAATTGTCAGGGTGACGTTGGCAAGAAGAGGAGGAGTAAAAACTGAAGCAGGAAAAGCAGCTCGATGTGTCTGTCTATCAGTTGAGACTGTCTGAAAGCTCTGGGATCTGAATGTGTGTTATATTTCACTGAAAAGAGAAGAGAGGGAGAGTGGATCTCTTTCTCTCCCAGGAGTTTAAAGGGGGGGAAAACAGTTCATGTTCATCTCTCCCACCTAGTGAATGTCTTCTCTGCGCCCCCTCCCCCCCTTTTGCAC
>CM053587.1:200751913-200756848 GCA_028646515.1 Pseudochirops corinnae
CTTTGTTTGTAATGTTATATAACCATTTAAATATGTCCATTTTAAAGAAATTCACTACTGTCAGTGATAAGGAGTATCAAACACATTTTCCCAAAGCAAACTGAAGAATTTTAAAAAATTTCTCCAATTCAGTTTGCTAATAGTGCATGTTAAAATTTTTTTACTTAAAAAGTATATTTTTGGGAGTTGATTCTTCTACATGTAAAAAAAGCATGCCTTATGTTCAGATGAAACAATATTTTAATAGTGCCTTGCCTACTTGCCTACTTACCCATCCCCCAATCAGATTTTGTATGCCACTTTCCCAAGATACATGGAAAAATGCTGAAATGTATGGATAAACAAATTGGATTGCTGCTCTTTTGCATTTCTGCTTCATTGAAGAAACATGTTATATTTATGTACTTTAAAGAATTCAGCAATGTCACCAGCCAAGAATTGTATTCAGGCCTCTGGTTACCATCTTTGATGCTTATAGTCAGGTTTTGGAAAAGATGATCGTTCCTACTGGGATTTTTTTTTTTTTTTGCTTAATTCTAGTTTTTAGTTCTTCTACCAGTAGACCGCCTGCTTGAAAATTCTGTTTTGGAGGTACCTAGGTTATATCTCTTATCTTAGCTAACATTTAAATACATATAGATTCCAGAGTTTCACAGTAAGAGTGAATAAAAAGATTTAAGGTTAGAGCACAACTTTGATCCTTTTTATTTCCTATTTCCTAGCGAAGGCCTATTAGCTAAACTGCTTGTTTAACCTTTTTTCCTGTTTTTTTTCCAGTCTCTTATTTCTTGATTTGCTTTTGTTGTTCATTCACCACACTGCTGCAGCAGTAAGCAGTTTTTTAGATGATAGACATTTTTTCCTTCTCTATGTCCATTGTGTCTTTCTGAAAATCAGAGCAAATATGAAAAAGGGGCTTCCCTTCTTCTCTGAAAGCAAAATAGTAAAGAATCAATTTAATTATTTTAGATTTTAGCATTTCAATTTCCTTGCAAAACAGAGTGGAAGGCAGGATTTCCTTATTATTGTGATTGTGATGCATTCTGCAGGAGAATAGCCAAGTCGAATCCCTCTAAGCTAATAGTCACAAGGCTGCTTGTCATGGTCTCCATTTTCCTCTGTACACCAGGGTCAGTTTTAACCATCTAAGTATGGAATCCTGTGTGAATTTTTAGATTTGAAATATGAATGCTTCTGTGTTGACTGGAGAGCTACAATTTTAAAATGTGTTTTTCATAGCTACTATCAGGAGAGAATCAGCATATTGTAAATATAGGTCAAGTGTGTGCTTTAAAATTCCAATATAAAGCATGAGTGCAAGGGACTGAAGGGGTGCATATGGAGGAGAGAATGATGGTAATGTGTCAGACAGTATATTTAGGAAATTTGGTTACATGCGACAGACTTCAGTCTTTGATATAAAATATCTTCAGCTTTTAGTTAAACTAAAGTGCATCTTCAGCAAGATCACACTAATGAAATAAATTTAGTCAGCAGTGAAGGTCAGTATACATTCTGACTTGGGAATGTGAACTTTTCAGAATCGTGTATTTATTACATTTTACTATTTTTAAAAGGCATCTGCAAGATTCATAGCAAGAAATGGTACTCTGTGCTCCTGGAAGCTGGATTGAAGTGAAGAAAGGCTCTTTTTAAAATAGTTAATATGCCTTATTGGCAAATCATCAGTACTGCAGGTGTCATTGTTATAGCTCAGCTTTAAAATATATGAATTTAAAGCCTAAGTATTGTGACTAATATTTATTTCAAAGTACAGAATGTGTCACAGCAGTAGGGCATCCTATTATTAATGCAGTAAACTCTGGCAAAAGGCTGCACTGCTTCAGTTGTTAGCTACATGAAAATAACAGTAAAACATGTCGTCTTTTTTCTGTTATACCTTATCATAACCTGTGTCCTAGCACCAAGGAAAACTAAACATAGGAAAATCGTATCATAAACTATAACTTTGTTCTGGTGTGCAGAAATGTCTTGAGCTTTCTACCAGAACTTTGGAATAAATTTTTATGTTAAATTTTTAAATTGAGGTGAATTACCATGATTCTACAAATGAATCCTAAATATAGGCTATAAATCTGTTAGGAAGTAACTATATGGCTTTTACATGCTGGTGCATTGTTGATACTCAGTGAATGCTGGCAGTGTTCAAGAAGACAGTATATCAGAGTTTTTAAAAGAATTAAAATCTATTGAGCTCTCTTTTTTCTTTTCTTCTTGGTAACTTCACAGGTCTGATTGCCTGAGAGGTCTATGTTGTTTCCTTGCTGTATTTAAATTTGTTAACTGATAATGGACCAAGAAAAAAGTTTGCCTACTTTGTTCCGCAGGTACTAAATACATTGTTTGAAAACATCACAGCATCAAAACAGCAGTAATAGCTTTATTTTTTTAAATGAAAGCAAAAAAAAAAAAAAAAAAAAAAAAAGAACCGCTACTTAAATTATGGGCAGCAATGTAAAAGGGTGGATGTTGTTTTTTAGTATGTTCATGTTTTCCCTTTTCATCAAATGGAAAAATTAGTCTCTAAAAAATTTCACAAAGAAGGCTAACTTTTAAAACTGCAGGGATCACAAAAGAGCCATTCATCTGGACTTTTTTCCTTTCTTGCCTTCTTCCATTGCTAGAATTGGTTATTTGTGAAAAGTGTGGCATAATATTGTCATTCAAAGACATGGTCTAATACCTAGCACCCTCTCCCTTGTCCTTCTCCCCCAAACCCTCCCCCCACATCACTACAGGTTAAATAGTTTTGACATCAGTTCATACCTCTCTATTACTCAGCAATCATTTGGGTTCTGTGTAGCTTACCTTGCATCTTTTAAAAGATGTTCACTGTTTGCTCTAGGTGGGATTAAAAACCCAAGACTGATCCTTAGACTTTCTTTTTGCGGAAGCGCAGTTGGATCTGCTAGGTGACTACATACACAGAAATTCAGTCCTAAAGATCCAGTGGCAGTTTTATGAGAGCAGGAGCTTGCAATCGTGTTTGGCTAGATTTCTAGAAGCAACTGGCTGAAGGCATTAGGCTACTGAGAGTCTGGCTTATTCCCAAAGGGCTTCAGCAAATTAATCACCCTATGAGCTAAATTTGTTTATAGACATATTTGGAATGGAGGATATACACATGGGATGCATTTTCTCCATTTGCTCCGTGGAGCACCTGCTGAAAGTGTTATACAGTCTCTCCTCATACTGTACTGTCAACTTGGAATCTTATGGCAGTGAGGAAGATGATGATATGTATGACAGTGCTCAACTTTCCCCTACCCCCATCCCCATCTTGGTCATCCAGTTTTCATAATATAATTATGAATTTGGATGGCACAAGGTATTATCGACATGTTCCCTCCCTTCAGCATCTGTCTTCTAAAAATAATTTAGTAATTTACTCCCAGTGGTAGATGTATTTTTATATGATGGTATATGGATGTTTTTTGTTGTTGTTGTTTCATGAATGTTCAGTTTTAATGAGTGATAATTATATTTTTGTGTTTTGATGGCAGGATAGTTATAAGACCTAAGACAGACAGCCTTCCCAGCAACAGCTGCTTTTTTTTGGAGAAGACTTTAATGCTATAGGGCTCTGACCTGTTTTTTTAAGACAAGTCAAACACCTATCAACCTTTCCAGCTCTCATTTAGGCAAAAGCAGTTGCTTCTCCCTTGGTCTTTTCCAGGTCGGCATATCAGTGAAACATCTGGTTTTGTGGTTGGAGGTTCTGGTGGTAGATCATTATTATTATTATTATTATTATTATTATTATTATTATTATTTTACATGAAGTTTATCCCCAAACACTTTCCAGACCTCCAGTTTGTGGTTGTCCTTACCATCAATAATGCAGGCCCTGATGCTTTGCAGTACTGTCACTGTAGATGCTGTGAAAGTAGTAAAAATGAGCACTAATCAATCTTTCAGAGAGAAGCAATAAGCATTAGAAGGCCACTATCCTGTGACTAAACACACCCCTTTTATGGAGTGTTGGTGCTAATAAAGGACAGCTTATTACTGAGGCAGAGACCAAAGCTTGGGTGAGGTCAACCATGACTGGCAGTCATCAGTCATTCTTAATGATACTTTTTCCCGTGCTTTCTAAGGGATTCTGAGCAGAGTGCAAATCATTCGGGGTCATTCATAGTTCATGTACCCACAGATGGCAAAGGTTTTGAAAGACTTTGGTTTAAACTTGTAAAAAAAACTCTTCTCCTATATTGAGAATAGAAAGAACCTCTAACACAAAACATAGATTTTTTTTTTTTCCTTATTGGAATGTTGCATGTTCTTTTACACTAATAGATGTTTTACACTCTGCAGGGCTTGTGCATTATTAAAAAAGACATAAATTTATGTTTTATGACGTCTGTCTTCTTTAATTATTACCTTTGATGTCTATTGGTGACTAAAGAGAGCTTAGCAGGATTTCTCTCTCTTCTTAAATTTCGCATAGTGAAGCCCAGCTAGTCCCTGACAGATGTCTGTTCCTCACCCTCAGGATTATTTTATAAATCCCTTTCTGATGAGCGGAAGTGTCAAATCAAGGACAGGTCATAAAGTAAAAGTATAAACCTTTTAAAGAGAGACCTTGGTAATATATAAACATTCTGCACACTATCTGAATTTTTTATAGACTAAAGAAAAATTATATTTCGGCAAGAGGATGTTAGAAGCTTAAATGCCACAGCCTGTATGTGTTTCAGTTGCCTGGCTTTTTTTTTTTTTTGTCCCCCTACTCCTAATCCTCTTTTTCATAGTTAACTGAAAAACTTTTGGCGTTAAGGGGTATCCTGAAAGTTTTAGTTTTGTGTATCTTATTCATTTAACTCACTGTACTTAACATTTAAAAGGCCTACTTTTATAAACCTATAGCACCTTTGCTTTTGAGACTGACTTACTCTGATTTAAGCAACAGCTATC
>CM053587.1:200757348-200795227 GCA_028646515.1 Pseudochirops corinnae
GTTGGGTTTGAGTGGAAGATATTTATGTTATATGTGATATGTTTAGTATTTACAGGAGAGAAGGTAAAGGACAAAGAAACATCCATTAAAAATACATCAGTGAGTACACATAGATATTCACACTGTACATGTATTGATCTGGACATCTTTTCCAATAAATGAATGCATAATTTTGGCTCTTCTAACTTACCATCTTCTTGAACTTGTGGGAACTAATTTAATCTCACTGGGCCTCATTTTCTCTATTTATAAGTGAGAGAGTTGGACGAGATGATCTTTGAGGTCATTACAGCTCTAGATCTGTTATCTTGTGACCTTTTCTATTACATAGCCATAGGATCTCTGAATGAATGAGAGAGGTCTTCTGTTCCTTTGATAACATTATCTAGGAAATCAGAATTCCAACGCCACAGAAAACTGCTTAACCAATCTAGAACACTGATCATTTAGAATTGACTTCTACGTGTGCCTTTAAAGTTTGCAAAGTGCTTTTCTTGCATTATCTTCTTTGGTCCTCAAAGCAGTCCTGTAGTTATCATTGTCTCCTTTGTGTAAATGAAGAAATTGAGGCCCTCTCTGTGAGGTTAGGTAACTTCCCTGTGTTTAAACACCTATTAAGTGTCAGAAGTGCGATGTGATCCCAGGTCTTTCCTGGAGTATAGTATTCTTTCCAAGATATTGTACTGCCTCTACATAATACAAAAAGTTTTCAAAGGGGAAAGGTCTTTGTAAGACATATGTTTATATTACCTTTTGCAATGCCCTATACACTACAGACAACTCTGGGCATACTTTACTAAAGGTTGAACCTTAGATGTGATGTATATTCTGTCTTTCAGATGTTTTACTTTTGACGGTTCTTTTAAAAAGGGGTCCTCTCCTCCCCAATCCTTATACCATCCCTGACCTATACCTGACTTCAGGGTGAATTTTTGTTGTGGTTTTTTTTTTAGGGGGAAGTAGATATATTTTATTTTGCTTTTTAGTTGGGAAAAGCTAAAATCATACAGTTTATATGTAACTTTGTACTTTTCTGTGTAGCATGATCATGTTGCTGCCCTATGCAGGTTCACTTGATTAAATAAAATGCTTAAATTGCAATCCATGTAAAACAATCATGTTGGAAACACTTGATGTCTCTGTGAGAATCCACTTAAAAGTGACTCTATTTAAATGATTTAACCCAGTAGTAGAATTGGAGGGGAAAATCCTTTTTTTCTTTTTTTTTTTTTTTTCTAAATAGTGTCTTCCCTATGTGGATATGCATTTATAAACAGTATCCAAGTATACCATATAACCAAAGCAACAAATTCATGTTCTATAAGAAAAATTCAACTCAGTGTAGGTATGTATCTTTTTTCTTTTGCAGTCAAAAGATATATTGTCTCCCAAGAGAAAGGGTCTTTCTGTCCAGCTACCCACTCTACCCACTCTGCATTTCCAGAATCTTCCACTCACCCCCATTGGTTAAGCCACTAAGCCTTTGATTCCTTCCTGATTACACTATGGAAGACATCTATCAAACACTGTCTTATCTGTTTGTAAGGCAGCTCAGGCCCCAGATTTAAGTCATGGGTTTTGGCTACAAGTTGGAGTGTGATTAATAATTGACTAATGTAGCTTTTATTTATCACAGGCTAGCACATTTCACCATTACTGAGTTAATTTATGTTAAGTGTAAGCTGTCGTTCAATCTGTTTTTCAACTTTTTTTTAAAAAATCCTAAGTCTATCTTTCACTTTTTGAGAAACAAAATCCTTATACAGGGCACAGGCTTACTTGGTGCCAAAAAGTTGATTTCCTTTTCACTGGAGTCATACATCACCAGCCCTCCCAGCTGCAGTGTCAGCCTCTGACAGAATGACATGTGTCATTTATCAAAGGGGCCAGGCTGGGCCTTGGGAAACGTACACGACAAAGCCTGAGAGAGTTCATTTCGCAGTCCCCTCCTACCCTCTGTGAGCCTCTTGCCAGGAAAGCCTGTGATGTTTCTGTCTTCACAGCATTACTGTAAGTCCTTCAACCTTCACAGATTTAACCCTCCCCACCTCAAACACCGGCATCTGCTGCAAAATCACCCTGGCAAAGAGTTCTGAAGCCCAGATAGCCTGTTCTTTTCACGTCTAGAGATAACGACACAAAAACTGCTATATTAAGTCTGAAGCCCCTAAATTGTATCCTTCCAGCCTAAAGTTCCATTGCCTTCTCTTTTCCCCTACCTACCTTTGAAAAGGGTGTAAGACTTAAAGTCTTAGGTTTTCCTACAGCAGGGCAAGGTCAGAGACATAAAGAACAAATAGAAATTTTTAGCTGGACAAAATGAGTAGCCTTCCTGTTGTTCCCAGGTACAAGTTTTATCTTATACTTGTTTTAATTCTTGTTTCCTCAGAGTGCTTTATTTTCCCAGGTTATTTAGAAACCAATCACCCCAATACACTAGACCTTTCCTCTGTTTCCTTTTTTGTTTGTAATTTGTAAATCTTCTACCACCTACATAAAGTCAGTGACTTGGCTGGGGTAAAATTCTTGGAGAAAAGTACCCCCTTTTTTAGGGGAGAGAAAAGAGAAAAGGCTGATATTACTCAAACAGGCCCTCACTTTTACTGAACAGTTAATTTTTTGCAGTCTACTTTTTTCAGTCCTACAACAAGGAAATGACCAAAAAAAAGTTAAAAGTGGAAAAAGAAAGGAAAAAAAAAGCCATTTCTTTTCAAACAGAAAAGAGACTGCTGTCAAAACATATCAATATTTTTACTGAAACAAATCTGTCTTTTTTTTATCCTTAATGCTTGGGTTTTGCATTTTAATCATGTACAAAGAATATGAGAAAAAGTTATTGTTTCTCTTCCCCTTCCCCCTTTGTACTTTGTATAGTTCCTAGAACACTGAAGTTATTTACAGCATCAGATATCATTTAAAGAGATAGCAAAGGAGACTGTAGCCTCAGCCAGGAACTTTCCAGAAAGAAGTCCTATAAATTAGCCATTGCTCAGGAGTGGCTGTTTTCTAGTCAGGGCTGGTCCTTTCATTTGTCTACATAAGGCTAATTTATTTTTGCAGCCAGATGTGGGCTGACAGCCATCACTCAGAGCTTCCTTCCCCCACTGTTAGGAGGTCGGGAAAACAGTCACGTTTCCCATTTTACAGAATCCCCATCAACATTATTGAAGATGGATGTATCTTTAAAGCAAAGATTGATTGTGGATATCGGAGTTATGGTGTCATTTATCATGGTGAATATTATTTAGACTTGGATTGTACAAGGCTGTAACTTGAGACACAGCCAGGGGAGGGACAATCTGGAAACGAGGATCCATGAACTTTAATGGATGGATGCTTTTTTCAAAGCTCAACTCACTATAGCGTGATTTACTTTTCTTACTGAAAGGAAACAAGCATTTCAGTTTTAAAGGGACAGTATGCCTCATTGTCCTGTTCAGTGGGTTCCACAAAGAGTTGAAGCTGAGGCAGAAATACTAAGAAGTGTATATGGAAATGTATGTTCTCCAGAATACTTTTATATTTCAAACACATATGATATATGTTTAATTTAGGCTGCCTTTTGAAATAAATTGATAATATTATTTACTTATTATTCTGTACCATTTACTCATAGCATTCTGGAGGTAGCAACCCTGCTAAGCTTTGTTAGTTCATTGATACAAGTTTGCCATGATAGAGGAATCAGTTAATATAGTGTTTATGTGATGCTCACTATACTCCCACGATGTTGTAGTATACTGACCATTTACATTTAGGAAGACATCTGTAGTCTACACTCCTTAGGCTTTTAACTGATGCTCTTGGTAAATTGTAGTTATCTCCTAATGCTGAAAGTTTATAGCTTCTTAGGAAATATAAGTAGTTTTACCAACATAATTAGTATCAGTCATCTTCATTGTGCTTCATTGTGGTATACATATTGACATCCACCCATCTGGTCATTTTAGAGTAGCTTTAAAGTATGAAACCATTTCATCTCAGGTTGAAAATGTAACTGTCTGGCCTTTGTATGTTTCTTCCCTGAAATTACATATCTGAGCTTTTCAGGGGAAGTTACTTTCCTATCTTGGGGCATGAATCCCAGAAGTGCATGCATAAATGCACATACATGGAAAGAGTGAGGCGTTGGCTCACCTCATTGATGATGGATCGTCCAATATACCTCATCTTAACTTGGGCTTCGCTGTATTAGCTGTTTAGGACACAGCTCCCTTTCCTACTGTTTTATTTCATTTGTCATCAGAATTTTTATAAAGGTTTAGGTGAGTTTGGTAGATGGTAAAACTCATCAAAACGAATGACATACTGGCTAGATTAAGGCACAGTGCAGGCAGGTGTTGGGCAAGGTCTGCCTTCCCTGTGCAGGTCTGCCAACGTACCTCACTCCTGACTCGCAACACTCCTATTTATTTCAGCACTGGGCCTCTGATAAACAGAGATTGCCAATCGTGTGTTGTTGTAGAGATGTTGGCTCATACTAATCTAGAGGGAAATGAGAATTCCCACTGTCCTGGAAGGCTCATGTGACCCAAAGCCCCAAAGAGCCTGAAAATTTTTTCCTTCCAAATGTCCTATAATTCATAGATCTTCTCCCCCACCCTTTGAAAACAAAGGTAGAAAGTGGCATTTAAATTCTGTCAGATGTAAAAGCTTACTTTTTTCTTAAAAACTCTTCCCCATGGCCTCATTTGGAGAAAATTTCCCACCTCTGCAGAAGGTAGGAAACATCTACTATGGGAGCCAACACCATTGTGATTATTTTCACTTGAGAAAGTAACACCCGGGGTAACAAGAGAAATCATGGGTCCCTAAGAAGGCAGTTAGGTAAAACAGCTGATGAGACCTATCTTCTACTGAACGTTTGTTCCAGATTTTTTTAAAGAACATCTTTCTGTTTAAAACCAGTTTTAGGTTGGTGGAATAGTTTTCATATGAAGTCTTTCTCATAACAACAACAACAAAACAAAAAAAGAAACCCAATATAACAACAAAGGGGGGGAAGGCACTTACAATGGAAAGAATTATGAACATCTGCTTTTGAATGCCCACTTATTCTGTATGTAAAGAACGGCAAAATCACATTATCTGGAACAATAAGAGAATCGATTCTTCTATCTTAGCACATGCTTGCAAGAATATCATCTTCACCATTGTAATGATTTTGGGCTTGTAGAAAGAAAACTATCAGAATTTCTTATCATTCTTGTTATAGTTTATAGGTCTATATTTACTTGCAAGTTGAAAGCACATTTGTCCCCTTTTGCGAACATAAGAGATGTCTACAAACAGGATGTAGTTTATCAAATTCATATTAATCACAGCATCTATAATGTTGACCGAGGTCAAATCATTACACTAAATATATTGTAACTATTATTAATGTATGTAGCCCACTGCCATAGTTATGATATAGGACTGCTGTTTCCTGATTAAAAGCTGCTTGGTGATGCACAGATTCAGTAAAACTCCTCTCTGTCTTCTTGTGACTGACAGGAGCTTCTGGGATTCTGGTTTCTTTTGATAGTGCAATACACTAATATGAAAACACTTTTCTAAAACTGAGGGGGTTCCACCCTCCAAGAAATGAAGAATGCAGCAAAAAAGTATCTTAATTTCATCAGCCATAACTGTACATGCATAAGGAGTCCAAATTTATCATGGCATGTTACAGAGTGTAGCAAATGTTAGGAAAACCATTGTTTTTTAATTTTTTTCCCTAAGAGTCTGAATGAGGTGATTTATGGTAGTTATCCATCTTAAGGGTCATCCATCAACTTTTAGTTGCTAGGCAATCAAATCAGCAGCTGTTTGCTTTGAATCAAACTGAAACATTGTCAGTCATCACATGCAGGTATGACCTTAGTGGTTGAAAATATCATGCATGCAAAATTAAAGAAACATAGCCGTCCTTCTATTCCCTTGACTTCACCCCAATTTTTTTTGGCATGGTCTATCCGACAACTGTAAAAGATAAATATAGTTAGAAGAACATCTGAAAATTATTTTACTATAAATTTGAAAATGTACTTTTATTACCATGGGCCACACATATTCTGATAATTGCACTGTAGGAGTGCATCTCAGAAGTAAATTCAGCCAGGTAATGTAAGGAATATTTAGAAAAGGCTGTGTTGTATCAGTGCAGATCCTAAACCCTCCATGCCTTAGTAGACAGTTTTCATGAGTGACTGTGGCCAAAATAATTCCTTACCTAGTAACCAACCTTCTAATGACGAGCTTAGTTAAGCTAGACCTGAAACCATAGATGCACACAGCCTTTCTATTCTCAGGTATTTTCTAGTTTCATGGGACCTTATAGCCTTTCAGAACTCAAAATCACCTTCATGTCATGTATCAAAAGGTCAATTTTCATCATTCTATACCTCACAGAAATATTTGTTAACATACTTGCCAGCATTGCTTTGCCTGGTGTATATAGGGTGTTTTGGACCTAGGTCTGTTTACTGTAGATCTGGTAGATAGGTGGAAAATGCGCTCAGGCCATGAAGCTATAGTTGGAATGTATCAGGCACATGAAAAGTCCATCTGTCCTAATTCTAGGTTGGCTCCTTCATGCTACCATTACGCTGGGGGCTTCTTTGCTAGCCTTTGCCTTGGGAAATGCATCATATGATTGTAGTTCCATGAAAACAGAGGGGCTTTGGATTTCATCTCCCTTCATACTGGTGTATTTCTTCTTAAGTTCATTTGTTTAGTCATTTGAAATTGGTCCTTCTCCAAAGCCAGGCGCTTGACGCAGACCCTTATGTTTTAGTTACTCACCTCAGAAATATGTCCTATGTCTCTTTGAAGCATTGTTGAAACTGAGAGTGTTTCAGAGGTGAAAGAATTTTAAAAGTTTTACTCCAGTACCTGGAAGTGTAGCATATAAACCAGATACTTACCTGTTCCCTCTTTATAATTTTAATGTTAACAGAGTCTTTAAAAAATCATGACTAACAATTCGAAAGAATGTAGACTGTATGTTGTACTGAATTATACTGTTTGGGGTCAGTTTTCTATTTTTTTGTGAACTTTTTTTCCCTAAGAAAAAATTACCTGTGTTGATCTTCCTTTTCAACAAGTTTATCCATTGAGACAGTTGCAAAGTGAGGTAAATGATTAATTGAAGATAATTTATCAGCACAGTGTAGTGGAAAGCTTGTTGCTTTTGGAATTGGAAGACCTGGGTTTGCATTTATTTCCTTTGTGATTAAACAAACTTCTGGGCATCAGTTTCCCCATTTGTAAAAAGAGGGAGTTGTACAGGATGATAGTCAGGGAATCTTTCACATCTCTAAATCTGAAGATCCAGAAAATTAGAGGCAAAATTTTGGTAACTTAGATATTTCAGTTGAAAGTGACTTTTCATTTTGTTTATGAGACAGAGACTAGACCAGTGGTTCACAAAGTTTTTTTCCCCTCACGGCACACTGAAGTTTTAAGTTGGCAACAATATGGGGGAGTTGGAAGGCTCATGCATATTCTGTTTCCCTCCAGTAAAGCAAGGTTCTTTTTTTTCTTTTTGAGCTCTTTGTGAGTTCAAGGTATGACAGGTTTTGAGATTTGTGTGTGAGTCACAAACTAGTTTTGTTTATTTTGTGAATTCTATACTTGCCATACTAGGTATGCTTGCCATACTGTGCTAGGTAGGTAGATTTTATATTAAACAAGATTATGTATATGTTCTATTTTATCAGTAATAATGTGGCATCCAAAATTTCATGGCACACCTAGTGAAACTTTTGGCATACTTGTGTGCTATTGTGTACCCTTTGAGAAACTGCTTAACCAGACATTTTGAGAAGAAATTAACTCATACTGATGAGTATGCTTAGTTTAATTAGGGAATTAGATCTTCCCTACTAAGCTTTTTCATAATTTTTATTCATTGAGTCTTCATTGATTCATTTCCTCTAAAAGTATTTGAATCCTTCTTCTATACATAGTACTGAGCTAGTTATGTTTCAGACAGACATGTTGCTATTCATAAAAGAGGGTTTTTAGGCAGAACTTTTCATGTAGCAATTTTGTGTTGTTGTCTAAATGTAAACTATGTATAGTCAGTTGACAAAGACTTGTAATAAAACAAATCTCCATTTGTCTATGCTGAGATATTAAAACTGAGAATTTTAAGGCAGAGGAAGAAATTTAAAAATTAGGGCAGATATGACCCACCCTCCAGTCCTTCCTCTCCACCAGTAATGAAATCATTCCTCCGTGATAGGTCAGATTCACACCTTTGCTTATCTTTAATACCCAGTCTAACTCTTGATAGGCCATGTAGAGACAAACAGTGCAAATACTTGCTTCCTGTAGATAAAGTTGGTGAACTTCCTTTTTTTAGGTTCTTTCATGGAATCACAAGAGTAATAACAGGCCATTTTGTGCTTCCTAAAAAATTACTTGTGTAAAGAATTTCAAGTTATTGGGTAGATTTAATATGGAGAACTTAGTGAGAAAGTGGGGAAGGATTGCTTTGGATGAGCTAGCGTGGAAGGATGACAGTCATTGTTGATAGAGGAAGTCCTGATACTGAAGAAAATAATGGCTATTTCAAAGTACTGAAGAAAAATTACTTAAAGAGAATCAGAGTTCATCTGAACAAGATTAGTATTTAGTCAATGATATGATATAGTAGCCCCCAAAAGCTTATGTGGGGCAAAGCAGCATTGAGAGACATAAAGTCAAGGGCTAAGGAGACTTTTGTCAGTTTGTATTCTATTGTAATAAGACCACTTTCAGAGTATTTTGTTAATTTCTGGGTTCCACATTTTAGGTATGACATTCATAAACTAGAGAACATTCAGAGTGGAGCAGCCAAGATAGTGAAGTGCCTTGAGATCTTGCAGTATTGATTAATCTACAAAAATTTATTATGTACCTTTTATTTCTCAAGCACTATGCTAGATTCTGGGCATACAAAGACAAAAAGAAAATAGTCTCTTCCCTCAGGGAGCTTACATTCTATTGGGAGAGACAATATGTGTACATATTGAAATATATGCAAAATAAATACAATATAATTTTTTTGGAGGAAGCACTAATAGTTGGAGGGAATAATAAGGATTTCATGTAAAAAAAGTGACACTTTTGCTGAACTTTGAGGGAAAGTAGGGATTCTGACAGAATGTATACTCCTTGAGAATAGGACTTGGTTAAAATTTTTTTTTGTTATATTGGAATCCCCAATCTCTAAAGTCATGGGTCAGTATGTCATATGTACTTGCTAAATTTTTGCTTCCTTGTTTTATTCTAAGAGGGTGGAGATGAATAAATGCACTCCAGGAGTGGAGAAGATCCTATGCAATGAAATGGAAATAGGGATTGGAATGTAGAAAGTGAGAAAGTCTGGTAGTGTATAATAAAACCAGTTGGGAAGGCTTTCAAGTGCCAAACAGGAATTTGTTTGAAGATTGCTTCAAGGCACTCTTGATGTTTGGTTCCAGAGGAAGGAACTAGGAGAACTTGTTGAAAGGTACAAAGAAGCAAATTTCAGTTTGATGCAAATAAAGATTTCCAAAGATTATGGTCATCCTAGAGTGGATCGGATCCCTCAGGAAGTAGCTAGCTCCCATGCCTATGAGTCTTCAAGCTGAAGGTTAGATGATCATTTCCCAAGTACACATTTAAAGAGAACCTTAATAGGTTGGACTAGATGCCACTTTTGGCATCTAGTTCTATATAGATTCTGTTATTCTTAATCAGGCCAGTGCTTGTATTGCTATGTCATGCTATTTAAGGGATGTAGGCTACTTATATTTTGGGGAAGCACATCCCTTCTTGCCTTTTTCCCTTCATTTTCAGTATCCCTTGGGAATACTTCCCTGATTCCCTTTAGCCCAAAAGAATGGAGTCTGTAGCAACTGATAATAGAACCAGCTCAGTTCAGATGCCTTTGAGAAAGCTACCTTCCCACAAGCCACTTGTTCTTAATTCTTACCACATTTCCCCCTCTGGATTGGGATGTTTGCTTTGTAGAAGTTTTCAGAATCTCTTCAAGTCTAATTGTGACTACTGTGCTGTGCTATGCCTTATACTTGACCCTGTGATTTTTTTCTACTCTTGAAGAGGACTAGGCAAATTGTTTTGGTTTTGAGCACTAGTTTAAAAATTGAATGTAGATAATAATCCACTTTTTATGTACCTCACTGATACTTCTTATTACCAGTTTATTATAGGAGATGTATTAAAACCACAAGGAAGAGTTAATGCTCTATTAATTGCTATTAATTCATACATATATGTATATTGGGTTTGTTTTGTTATTCTTAAACCCTGCATCTTCTTCCAAGTGTTTGTTTATCTCTCCAAGTAATTTTTGATGCTCTGATACTTCAGTGGGTTTAGGGACTTGGGGAATGTTCTTAAGTATTCTTAATACTATCAGTAGGGAGTAAAATAGTCCAAATATATATAAACTGGGAGTTCATTTGTGATGAATGTTTCAGGAGTAAAAGCATTAAACAGTCTTCCCCACCCTCTACAAGTCTGCATTATCACATTCTGCTTACGTCAAACCTATGGCTTGTTAGCAATTGCTAATGAACTTGGCTGCATCATTAGAGACTCCAAAGTTCGGAGTGTTTGACATCTTACTCCATTGTTGGAGTTCTGTTTGGAGTCTTCCTTTCATTCCTGCGTTTGGTACTGAAATTAATTACATTAGTAGCCTTTTGGTTATCTTTTTTTAAAAGTGCCAAATGAAGAAACATGCTTAGAGTAATACAATCTGATGTAATCCTAGGTTTCCTGTAAAAATGACCATCCCTCAACCGAAATATTAGAATACTGCATAAAGTGCTCCAACCAAATAGTAAATCATGTAATTGAGTCACAGCACATATAACTATTTAAATGCTTGGAGTTTCCAGCTCATCCCAGTGTTAAGATGATTGTATGAATGGAATAATAAGAATAAATTTAGCACTTTACCAGTTACAGGCGACTAAACAGGAATTTAAGCTAACAGTATTGTTTTTCTTTTTCTGGATATTTTGGTTAATATATTTCATCAGAGATCTGTCATAGAATCATAGAATTTTAGACCCAAAAGGGTCATTAGAGGTTGTCTTATCTCAGTCCTTGTCAGTAATGCTTTCCTGGACCCTGTAGCCTTTGGTGTTGCAACTCTAACATACTTAAGTAACATTTTGTATTGTAAGTTACATGTGTTCATTTCTTACCCTTCTGCCAGACTATAAACTCCCTGAAGGAAGAGACCTGACTTATTTAAACTTTGTATCATATGATGACCTGCACACCCTAGACACTTGTTAAATAGTTGCTAATTATTGAATTTATATTGTGTGAGGGTAGATTATTTGACTTCTTAACCTCTTTCCTGGCCTTTTTCCACATTTGAGATATTATACTTAGTAACCATATTTTTGGAACCTTGAATAAATGATAAGAGTCAGAATGCTCTTTCCCCAGGGTACTACTAATTGTCTGAAATGTATAAAACTGCCTACAATTTTACAGAAACAAATTTTGTTTTGTCTGTCAAAGTATATTCATTTTGTGAAGTCTCATTAAAAGTATGCTTTCTTTTCTTGAAATTGGTATTGTTCCAGAAAATCTAGTATGTATGGTCCACCATAATTATATTGCACTCCTGTAAATTCTTCATGAGATTTTGATTGGGAAAAATATCTTAAACTTAAACCACTGAACATAGTATTGTTGCTCTTGTTTTATTAAACGTGAAAGCATTACACAAAATGGGAGATAAGCTTCAGTGAAACAATACCTGTGTATTTAATTTATTGAGGAGGATTAATTAATTGATTTTTAAATACTTTAAACCTTTGAAAACATCTCACATTATAAATTTATTTGGATACATACCCATATCATCTTTTCATATTCGTGGAGTTATTTGATATAGCCTGCAACTGGTGATCCATTTTTTTTTTCTTTTTGGAGGGGGGAAGGTAGGGTAATTGAGGTCAAGTGACTTGCCCGAGGTCACAGGGCTAGTTTTGTGTTGGTGTTGTGTTTGAAGTCGAATTTGAACTCAGATCCTCCTGACTCCCGTGCTGGTATTCTATTCACTGTACCACCTAGCCGCCCCTAATCTATTATTTTAAAGACCTATTCCTTACGATTTAACAGATGTTGGTTTTAAATGATGTATCCTATATATATGCAAACTAAAGCCCAAATATATTATGCAAATTCGGAGGAGTCTTCTGCATGCCAACAACAGTGCTACCAGTAAATAAATGGTATCTGTCCACAGGTTAGTCAGTGAAAATAAAAAGCCAGAGACAGTGTGGCCAGAGAGAAACAGTGCAATCTCCTGTATTTTTGTTCTTTGAAATTGTAATGGCTTGCTTCTCTCTTACGTCTACCTTCCTATTCACCTTCCTCGTTTTCTTCCACACTCTTTTTTTGCTTTATGTGCCTTTTATTTTCTACCTTCTGTTCGTTTTCCTCTCCCTTACATCTTCTCTACTAATTTTTAGTGTCACAAGTTTAGAAATGTCTATCATAAAACATTCATTGTTTAGAAATAGTTTGACTAAACTTTAAGTGTTTTAGGGAGCAAATGTTATAAAATGTGACAAATAATACAGTTGTACTTATGTTGTAGTCCTGATAGGTTGGTAATGATAGCAACTCTCTTAGGATTCGATACTCTCTTTTTAATTCCAAGGTTTTTTTTCCTTTCATTAGTTTTAGCCTCTTCTGTAGATAAGCACAGATTTCGCTGCTATGCTTTTGTGTTACTCAGTTGCCAACTAAAATTAAGAAAAGTCTATGCTTGTTCTTTTCATTATGTCTCTTGACTTTAACTTTTTAACTTTTACATAACATTATTACATCATCTTTTACTTAGCATTGGAACCAACATTTGTTTTTGTAGAATCGTAGGCATTTTTATACATTTTAGATAATTTAGAGGTACCCTGTGAAAAAAACACTTTCTAATCACTTACTAGTCCTTTGATCTCGGCCAAGTTACAAAGCTTCAGCAATTTTTAAATTCGAGAGTGTGCTCTTGTACTGTGTTATGTGCTAGAGGAGATTGGGAGAAAAAAAAATTAAGACATGGTTCCTGCCCTCGTGTTTTTCACAGTCTTAAAGGGAACTCTGACAATTAGAGAAATAACTTACCCTGTCCCTTTGTCTCATTTTCCTTCTTTCTAAAATGAAGATTAAGATTCCTGTCTTTCTTTCATTAGAAGGATTGTTGGTGAGAATCAAATGGAAAGCAGAAAAAATGCTTTGAAAACTATGAAATACTTTATAGAAGTGAGGCATCATGATAAAATGTTTTGTCACAGATACTTTTGGATGTTGTAAAATTTTTGTGGAATAATAAAATAAATGTGGTTAGTCTTGGATTTTGGGGAAAACGTGCTTTCTCGATTTCATTTATTTATTTATCTCATTTATTTTTCTTCTTCCTTTTATTCACCTACATAATTCACCTAAATCTACTTCTTGCCTCTGCTCTCAGTACTGTTAGAGTCTCCCAGCTTTTTATAGGTGTTTGATTAGAGGTATCTTTTCTCTTGAGCTTTCATTTTAGCTTAGAAACTCCTGCTGCCACTTACGTGATTTTCCTTCTTATCAAATTCATCTTGGTATATTCTTATTGGATCAGCCTCTTGGTCTGGCCTCTTAATAAGCAAATATTTTTAAGTGAGATGTTAACATGTGTTTATATATTAAGTTCTGAATTTAAATAGGCATGAGAGAAATAATATTGCTAATATTTAAAAAAGGATTTATAATTTCTTAACTCCTTCCCATTTAGGAACATCCTATGTACTAACCACATTATAGTTAGGTTTTAACTATTTTTTTCTTTTTCGTATCACTCATTTAAGAAAAAAGTTACAAATGATCTCCTAGTTGCTAAATCCAATGACTTTTTCTCACTCCTCATTTTCCTTGACCTCTGTGTAGCCTTTGACACTATTGATCACCTCTCCTCCTTGATACTCTCTTTTCTCTAAATTTTTTGGACAACATCTTTCCTGGCTCTCTTCCTACCTACCTGATTGCTTCTTTTCTCCTTTGCTGGATCCTCTTCCAGATCACACCTTCTAACTGGAGGTGTCCCTCAGTGTTTTGTTTTGGTCATCTTCTCTCCTTCTATACTATAATTTCACATTGTGGTCTCATCAGCTTCCATGGATTTAATCACCATTTCTATGCTAATGATTCTTCAATCTACTAATCTGTCCCTACTCTGCCGACCTCTCAACTGCTTTTCAGACATCTCCAACTGGATGTCCAGTAGACATCTGAAACTCATCATCTTACTACTCCTTAAACCTTTCTCTCCTTTCCCCCTTCTCTGTTACTATGGAGGGCGACACTATTCTGATCATTCAGGCTTTCAACCTAGAAGTCATCCTGGACTCTCACTGCCCTCTGCCCACTACCCCCCACATCCAATCTGTTGCCAAGGACTGTTGATTTCACCTTTCCAACATCTCTTAAATATGCCCCCCTCTCTCCTCCAATGCTTCCACCACTCTAGTACAGGCCATCATCATGTCACACCTGGACACTATCCTGCTGGTGGGTCTGCCTGTCTATTCCTCCCTATTCCAGTTCATCATTGATTCAGCCCCTTAGAGGCAGCTTGAGGTAGTGGAAAGAGCTTTGGACTTTGAATCAGAAAAGCTGGACTTAAATTCTGACTCTGACGTTTACTTGTGCTGTGTGTGTGTGTGTGTGTGTGTGTGTATGTGTAGGTGTGATTATGAATAATTCACTTAACCTCTCTGAACTTTAGAGTTCAACTCTATAAATTGGTCTCAATGATGGGGGCACACTCAACTTACTTTATAGTATTTTTGTAAATAAAGTACCTTAAAAGTCTTAAAATCTTAAGTACATGAGTTGTTATTTTTATGATCTTCTTAACTATCTGTAACTTCTACTTCTAATAGGAATATGATTCCTGTCCTGAATCTTTATTAGAATATATTCCAGTCATTACAATTTGGGAATCAGGACTAGACTGGGAGTCAGGATGCACTTGGGTATGGCCCCTTGGTCTTTCACTAGATTGTTATGTGATCTTAGAAAAATCACTGATGTTTTTGGTGCCTTAGTTTCTACATTTGTTATATATTCTTAGACTTACGTCTCCGTCATGAGCATAAGTCAGTTTCACAAGATTTGAACTGGGTGGGGCTAGATAGAAATTGGGTAAATTTAGTGGACTTTAAGTTCAGCATGAGTCCATAGTTCCTGATTCTTACACTGCCTTCAGTCCATCCCTACCTTTTTATTTTGTACAATTTTTATCTTTGTTCTTCTGTAAATGCTTTATAGGGGTGCTCTAATCATATAGGGGCATCTACATCTCTAAATACTTCATGGAATAGAGTGGAGCCCTATGCATATCCATGGATTGTTTTCATGTGACCAATTAGCCTCCTTTTTCTGTTCTTTGATGATGCCCTTCCTAGCACTTTTCTGGCTCCATTCTTTTTTGGTAGTATGTTGCAGTCTGTCTGCACCTCCTCTGTGCCTGTCCATGGTCTTTGGGTGTCTCTCTTCTTTAAATCATCAAAGACGGTGGTTCTCTGGGACTCATAGTCATACAGAATTATTGGAAATGCTTGGGGGTCAGTACAAACACTGTGCAATTTCCCAAATGTCACTCAACACTTTCTTGTTCTTATCCTCTTCCCATTTAGTTCTGAGCTCAGTTCATTTTCTGTTAGCAGTGTCCAAGATATACATCACAATTGGCCAGCTTTGTGAGTTCATTCAATTGTATATCCTAATCTGGACAAAAAGGATTTTTTTAATCCACTTAGATTTCCTTGTGTGGATAGTTGTTTTTTTTTTTGAAGAGTGATTATAGATCTCATTTAGGTGATTACAATATTCCAACAATTTCAACAATCAACACAATATCATAAAAAGCAAGGAGAGTCTGAATTACTTCACAGAATTCCTCATTAGTATAGATACTACTTTGGAAATCTTTCACATCGCTGGTAAATATCTTTAGTGAACACACACTTATTTTTGCCTCGATTGATAGCGATCATTAAAGAATGATGAAAATTATAAATTTTCTTGTATCTTTCAGGAACTCTTATATGATTTTGAAATATGAATAGGAAACATGTTTTTGGAGGGTTTTTAATGTGACATTTTGCTGCATTGAATCTAATGCTTAAAAAAGAAGTCAGTGAAATAAACAGTAGGGTCCTATATTCTTTACACTTTTTATTTAAATGTATATGACTATAAAGATGTGATCTGCTCTAGAATTGGCAAAAGTCTGCCCATTCCCTTTTCCCATCTTCATCAAAGATGCCCTTGATACATTTAGTATATTCTCATAAAATTTTTATAGAGATGGAAAAGTGATTCTTGATTTTTCTCAATTGCCCTTTTTCAGTAGTAATAAGGTCCATGATTTTCTTCTAGAGATCTTTATCCTACTCTTTTGCAGATATCTTGAGAATACCTTAACACTGTCAAAGTTATGTCATTCTTTAGGATTGACATTTTCTGTTTATGCTAGGTATAATTCAACTGTTTTTCCTATCTTTTTTAAAAATTCTGTTTCTGTTTCCTTATACAGCACATCATAGACAGTGATGTTATAATCTGACTATGGCGACCAATGGTTTTGATGGATAAAAAGTGTGTTATTGAACATTTTAAAGCTTTTTTTTTCCCATTTTCCATTTGAATGTTTTTCCTTCCAGTTTTGGCCTTCAGTGGCTTATTTGGAGCTTTCTGCCAACTTGTTTCTTCTCTCCACAGTGTTTGTTCTTAAGATGTGGCACTGTTTGTAATCTTCTATTATCCTACTCTTTTAAGATTTTTCAAATGAATTTTTGTTCTAAATGGATGGTTACCCTTGGCTCCAACCTCTCTCTCTGCTGGCTGAAGGTATCAAATGATTTCTGATTGAAGTGGTTTCTAGGCTCTTTTGGTCTTCTTACTGTCTGTGGCAAGTGATTTATGTCAATTAATCTTCCTTAGCAAATGGTGGTAGTCTGTGTCTGTCAGTCCATTTCTTACCTTATTTGGAAATGTTTTCCACATAAAAAACATTAATTTCATATCTGCTAAAATATATTGTTCATTTATCCCTCTCCCCTTTTTTATACTCTGCGATGTGCATCTCATCCTGACTTTTCTGAATGAAATATTCTTGATCTGTAGATGTGATACTTCTGTGTCATCTACAAACTCTCTGGTTTCTTATTTTTTTTAAGCAATTTTTTCCAATTTTTTTTTTTTTACTATTTTTCTGTACTCACCTTTATATTGATGACACTGAATTTTAAAATATATTTTTGATTTATCTTAGAGAATATAAAATTATTCATAGAATTTTTCCATTTTTTTATCCTCTCTGGCAGATGCTGGTATATAAGTGGAAATTATTTCCGTGGTGATCTACAAATGTGTATTCATGAGCATTGCAGTAGGAAATAACCACTTGCCCCTTGAAATGATACTTCTTGTTACTTTTGGAGACACAAAACCAACTCTGCTAGCCCCTTCGTGCTTTTTGATTGATTGAGGAGAACCTTTTGAACCATCCTTACATGTAAATGCAATTTCCCATAGTAGCTAGAACATAGGATTGTATTTTTAGAATTGGAAGAGACCTTAAAGGTCATGGAATTCCCCCCCTTCATTTTACAGAAGAGGAAACAGCTTGACATGAGAGGGGTTAAATGACTTGCCCAGGATTATGCAGTTAGTAAGTGAGCAAGTCAGGAGTTGAACTCAGGTCTTCCTGTCTTCAGCCCTCACCCTGCCTATTACTCCATGCTTTCTCTTATAGTAGTGCTTAATGATCCTATTGATTGATTGAACTTCTATTGTCTTCTGGTTTTATTTATTTAGTGAGAATATCCAGTGTTATGTCCAAATCTAGAGTATGTGGTTAACTTGATGTTTATAGACAGCTTTAAAAACTGGGTGATCCTTAGTGTTCTCTGACCTTTTCTCAGCCTCTATGCCATCATGACTCTAGAAGCGGAAGGCAGCAATGAAAGGAATAAAAGTTATTTTGCATTTAATTTTTTTTATGGGTTGCTATCACTAAAGAATCCATTATCATGTTGCCAGACAATTAAGGACCGAGTCTCTCCTTATGTAGAAAGGCTGGGCCTCATTAAGCAGATAGTTACTACTGGGAGCAGATTTGAAGCCTTCCTTCCACTCCCACCGCCTTCCTCTGTCTCCCCTCCCAAATCATTGTAGAGCCTTCCAGGGCTTGGGCTCCAGTGATTTATCCTTTGAGAATTCAGAATGATGTTCATGCCATGAGGAGGTGCCAAGGAGTCCTTTTGGTCACGACGGCCAGAAAAAGCTAATACTGTCTGAAGCAATATGAAGACAAACTTAGGTCTGCACCTTGGGAGGTGTATTCTTCCTTGATCAGACCACACCTGAAGTATTGTGTTCATTTCTGGGCACTCCATTGCAGCATGGGCATTGACAAGAATACACAGGATCCAGAGAAGGATAATCACATTGGGTGAATGGCCTAAAAAAATTATGCTTTATGAGGATTCGTGGGATTCTTCCCTCCTGAGCTCTTTAAGCACAGGCTGTAAGGCCCTTTTTCAGGTGAGTTAGACAATGTTTGCTCAGGTATGAGTTGGGCTGAATGCTCTATGAAGTAATTTCTAGTTTTAAGTTTCTGTGACCAGCAAAATGAGGGGTCGGAGTAGATAGTATCTAAGGTCCTTCCTACTTATAAATGTTGAAGATTCTCTCTAACATGCCTCTATAAAATGTGGTATTCTATAGGGATTTAAGAGTATATGCCATGTGTGATATAAGAGCATAAATACTAAGGTTGATAGTTCTTTCAGTATATCATTTTTAACAGTGGCAACAAAGGGCTGGCTGTGGCAGAGAATGATTTCTTTCCGTGACTTCAGTCAATCAGCATAAATTTATTAAATCTATTATGTGTCAGTATGCTTAGGTGATGGTGATACAGACATGAATGAAAAAGTCCTGACCTCAAGAAGCTTCCATTTTATAGGAAGATTCCATTTTAATATATGGGAAAGAAATATATAAAAAAGGAAATAGAAGGTCGTTTTGGGGAGGAGGCAGCTGGGAGGATCAAGAAAAGCCTTATGTAAAAAGAAGGGAACCAAGTATGCATTAAGTAATTAAGTACCTACTGTGTCCCAGGCACTGTGCTAAGCGCTTTAAAAATCTTAATTAATTTGGGCCTCATAACAATCCTGGAGGTAAATGCTGTTATTATCCCCATTTTACAGATTAAGAAACTAAAGCAGATAGAAGTTAAGGGAAGTACTTGCCCAGAGTCATACAGCTAGCAAGTGTCTAAGGCTGATTTTGAACTCATGTCCTCCTGGCTCTAGGCATAGCACTTTAGCCACTAGCTTTTGAACTGAGGGCATTTGACTGGAGAACTGATGAAAATTAGGTGAGGTGAAGGTGAAGAGGTATGGCTAGACTGCATAGAAAAGCTTAATGTATATTAAAACTGGAAAGCTAAGTTGGAACTGGATTGTAATGGACATGAAATGCAGATGTATTTGATTCTTGAGGTAATAGGGAACTACTAGATTTTCTTGAGCAGAGATGTGACCTGACCTGTACTTCAGGAATATCTTTTTGTCAACCGTGTGGAGGGTAACGTGAGAGGGGAGAGAATTCGTAGATATTCCCTAAAGTATCTCTCGTTAAAAAAAAAAAGTCATTATAGATGCTATTAACGAATTTATCTAAACACTTAACAGGTTCTAGAAGTCCTCCCCACTCAATGTGTATAATTATAGTTATGTAATTTTATTAAATGAAAGGTGAAACATTGGTTTTCATTTAATAAAGATGAATGCGACAGACAGTAGGCTAGAAGAACCTGTGGTATCCAGCACTTCGGTTTAGTTCTTTATAGTATTACTTCTATTAAAAATTAATAAATTGAGTTAGCATATTTTTGAATGAAACTAACTCTTTAATATTGTAGCCATTAATGGATTGAGTTCTAACTGATCTCTTCAAGGAGTATTCCACAAGTTTTTTTTTTGATGTATCATAAACTCTAAAATGACTGAAAAATGATCACAGAGGGAAATAAAGCAAAACACCAAAAAACTTTTGTGATCAGACAAGTTATAAGTGAATTACTCTCCTTACATAGACGTTGTATTCTTTGAGTGGAAACAAAATGGAAAGAGTTCTAAAATTTACAGCATTGAGATGAAGAATGGGTGTTCCGTGCTTAGAATAGTGTTTTGGGGGTGTGTGTGTGTATTTGTCCATGCAATATTAGGTCTTCTTTTGGTTTCTGTTTTTTATTTTTAATAAGTCTCAAAATCTTAGCTTAATTTGATCCTCTAGGAGAAAAATGTCCTGATATTTCCTAAGATATTGAGTGGTCATATAGTCCTTGATTGTGGAGAAAAAAGAAATACTCCACCTGCATGACTTTTTGGCTTCAGCCAAAGTCACTTTGCTGCTAAAAATAAATTCTGTTTTCTAAGCTGTACAACAGTTGTTACAATCTGGTACATCTGTCTTTTAGTACCAGTTTTTTCTTTAATGTTTTCTGACATTTGTTTCCTCTCTGTTTCTTATTTTTTACTTCCTTCCGCCCCCATTTTCTCTTCCCCTCCTCCCTCTTACTCTTAGGCTATATCACCTTCCACTACAATGGATAGAGTGACCTGTACTGTGAGCATCTGGAAGAAAGCTGAATATCAGTTGCTACAGCCTCTTGAAAAGTTAAAAAAACAAAACAAAACACAACACTTCACATATTTGGTAGGGGTGGATTCATTTTGTTCTGATTTCTTCTTCTTAATGTATTAAAGGAGAAAATTTTTTATGGCAAATTGTAAAAAAAAATCCTCTCTTTGAGCACATTGGTACAGCTCGTTCTTTAAATATAATGTAGTTTACTGTTACTGACTCTGGTCATAAGAAAATGTGATTCTTTGTTATTTTGAAACACTTATTTTAAGTAAGCGGTAGTGAGAAAATTTTAAACTAAGTCTTACTAAGTTTTTCAAAGCTATCCTAGCTCTCTTAAAAAAGAAAATCAAGGTTTCCCCTCATTCCCCCTCACTACTATATTTTTTTGTTCTCTATTTTTTTAAAGGTATTTTTTACTTGATGCATATCAGTTTAGGTGAAAAGAATTAGCATAAAGTTTGAGTTCTACATTTTCAGTTTCTTTCTTTTTTTTTTTTTGCCTTGTCTGGAATTTTTATGAAATGTTTGGATAAGAATGTTTTCATTTCTAGAACTATAAGTGCCAGAAGTATCATGAGAGACTTCCAGTTCACAAACCTCTCCGACTCTTGGGTGTTCCCTTAAGTATTAAGATTATACTCACTTGATGCCAAAATATATAGTCAAAGAGTCAGTCAATTCCCAGCACTCTTCAACATTGAGCTGCTTGCCATTCTTCATGTTCCATGCATACTCCAGCCTCTTGTGCCTTGAGGGATCTTATTCATGTTGTGTCATTGCCTGTCCAACTCCTACCAGTTCTACAAGTCTTAGGTAAAAGCCAGGCTCCATCTTGAACCCTTCTCTGGCTAGCAAGCCTTTGCTGGAACACCACTTCAAGTCTGTACCACGCAGTTTAGCACTTAACGTCATAATTACACCGTACATTTTTGCATGACACAATTTTGAATATATGCAGAGTGCTTTCACCTTTGTTGTCTCCTGTGATACTACTAGCAATACTATGAGGTTGGTAGGGATCATCGTCCAGTATACAAATGGGAGAATACCCCTGAGATTAATATGTCTCTTTTCTATGAGTTACCTTACCAGTAATGTGCACTGGACCTAGAGTAAGCATCTGTGCCCTAAGGAGCCAGTCAGGAGTCTAGAGTAAGCCAAAGTCTTGCTCACTCCCAGACTTCTCTCACACAAATGAGGAAATTCACGTTAAATGACTATGGTCACACAGTTAGAGAGAAGCAAAACTTGTTTTGCTTGTGTTTGCCAATTGCTGTCTAAGATATTTGTCTTCTACCTGTTGGTGAGCTCTTTGAAAATAAGGATCGTGTCCTATGTTTTATTTTTTATCCGTTACAATGACGAGCACAGTTCTGAACATATTGTAGCCCCTCAACAGATAACTTCTTGTATTGACTGCTGAGGTCATATAGATTTAGATGTAGTGCTGGAAGGGACTTTAGAGGCCATGGAGTCTTTTTCCAGATAAGGAAGCCGAGGCTTACTTAGAGTTACACAGCTGTTAAGTGTCTGAGTCAGGATTTACACTCTGGTGTTTCTGATTGTTTGGTATAATGTGGACAAAATAACGTTTGTTTGCATGATCTCTCCTCCACCCTGCTTTCCCAAGGGTGTGGGATGGGGGGGGGGAACGTGGGGAGAGGAAAGGGCTATCACTGCTAGGCTAGTGGAATAAAAGGCCTAAGAGTTCCCAACAGGCCAGAAGGGTTTCAGGTATAGGCTGGGCCGTATGTATGTAGAGAGCTTGCTGCCTGAGGACCAGCTTAGTTGGCTAAGTTTGGAGAGAGCTTCACCAGGTTTGTCACTAGGTGATGAGTAATTTTGGCCACAAGAATGCATTAAAATGTTTCCAGAGGCTTGAGAGGGTTTATTAGTGGAAGAATGATGAAATCATTCCACTGATGAAATCATGGATCCTTGGAGTACTGAAATGTGACTGGGTGGCTAACTCATATTCCTTTGGTGTGTTGTTCTCCTAATAGACTTGTCACCTTTTTTACTTTTTTTCTTCATACAACATTATTCCTCCTCACTGCCTTTCAGTCTAAGTAAGGGGGAACAAGAAATTGAGGAAAAAGGAGAGAGTTAGTTTGTCCATTTGACTTTTTACTTAACTAATTACTCATTAATCGAGCATTTATTTAGTACCTACTGTCATTTAATCAACAATTACTAAACGCTTCCTAGGGGCTGAGGATACAAGGATTAAAAACAAAGCATTCTCTTCCCTCAAAAACCTTCCATCAGAGGAAACAGTTGTGTGTGTGTGTGTATAAAGTGTATATATGTTATGTAAAACAATGTACACATGTAACAATATGTCTATAAGTGCAATCTGTGTGCATACTCATAGGTGTGTATATTTAGTTTTATTTATGTAAATATACAGCACTTTCTGGGAGGAGGGACACTGGTCCTGGGTGGGATGGGGAACAGGAAAGATTTAATACAGGGGATGGGACTGGAGCTGAGCTTGGAAGGTAGCTAGGAATTGCAGGAGACATTGGCAAAGACGGAATGCATTTCAGGAATAAGGGGCAGCCTGAGCTGTGGAATGTTATACGTGAGGAATAGCAAGCAGACCAGTTTGACTGGACTGTAGAGTATCTGAAGGGCAGTGGTACGTAAAGGTAGCCTGGAGCCAATTAATGATGGGTACAAAATATTAGCTAGAAGAGTTTTTATTTTAGTCCTATTTCTTGAGGGAATAAGAAGTCATTGGAGGTTTTTAAGTAAGAGTGATATGGCCAGAAGTGTGCTGTAGGGTGATCACTTTGGCAGATGTTGTGGAGGAAGGTTTGTTGAAGAGGAAATTAAGGATTAATTAATTATTTAAGGAGAGGGAAGCATCAGGGGGCTATTGCATATAGCAAGGATTAAGAGGGTCTTAATCAGGGTGGTGGTCATAATTTAGAGGGAAGGGGATGGATGTGAGAGACATTCTGGAAGTAGAATAAAAAAAGAATTGTTAATTAAGGGAAAATTAGGATTTTGTGATGATTTTGAGGTATCAGTCTTGAGGAATGGGAGGATGGTGGTACTGTCAATTGAAGTAAGAAAGTTAAGTAGACTTTTTTTAAGGGGGAGGAGAGGAAATAATGGGTTTGTTACTGTATGCAAGATCACATTTGTAGCGTCAAAGTATCTTTGAGTTCTTGAATTTCAGTCTATCAGAATACATGCTGTGGCAGCATCCTACCAAGATGAATGGCACCAGTGCAGACCTGGTGAATCTCTGGCCCCAGAGTCTGAAGACAAGCCTAGCAAAGTTCAAAGAGATTCGTCATTCAGGGAATGGGCACCAGCTGATGAATTCTCTTGGTCATGGAAACTCATGGAGATCAGCTGGTAAAATGTAGAAGAGATGCAGTTTGTGATGGTGGAGGGAGGACCCCACATTGATGAAATCACAGATCTTTTCAAGTGTGACGTGTGTGTGTGTGTAAGGCACAGGACTGGGAAACGAAGGGGATGAAATCAGTTGACTATAGTTATTAAGTACTTTTAGTGCTCATTGTCTTTAAGATAAGGAGAGATATCAGAGAAATAGAAAATATAGCTTTTAAGGAGCACAATTGTATCTTATCTTTCAAGTAATAGAACTTTAAAAATACTCTGATTATCTGAGGGCAGAAGATCTGACTTCCTCTGAGTGATACAGAAACTCTAAAATGCACCTAGGTACAGCTCTGAGTCTAGAGTTGGGAAGACCAGAGTTCAAATGTAGCCTTAGGCAATTGTTAGCCAGGTGACTCTATTTACTTCGGTTTCCTCATCTGTAATAATAACACCCATCTTCTAGGGTTGTTGTGAAGATCAAAAGACATAATAATTGTAAAGTGCTTAGCACAGTGGCTGGTATAGAAGTGCTACATAAATATTAGCTGTTATGATTTGGATTATTACTATGGAGCTTAGTAAATATTGTTTTATATAATAGTTATGTATGATGCATATGGATATTTGTCTATCACTCTCACATCGAAAGCAACTTTAAATAACTTCTTGACCAACTTTTCTTTTTAAAAATATTTCATCTTGGCCATTAGCATGTTCCATTTGCACGTTAGTATTACAGTGAATTTGGAAGGAATTGACTGATTTGTATTAAATCTAGCTCCTTGCTCTGGAGGGTGTTAGTCATTCACTTTTTTAAACAAGTGTTTATTAAGCTTCTGTGTGTGTTAGCAATACACTAAGATGTGGGAAATACGAAACATATAGAGGAGAAAGTTGTTGCCCTCACAAGGCTTACAGTGCATCAAGATAGGTGGTAAGGTTTTTTTTTTTTTTATATAGTTCCATTTAGCACCCTGAAACAAAGTGATGGGAAGTGAGTTTTCAGTAACTAGAAGCACATTTTGATGAAATTTAGTATACTACTAAGGACTTTCAAGATAGATTAGAGGCTTGATTTGTGATTCAGTCCTTGAAACAGAATTACAGCTGATAAAACTTTTCAAATTAATGTATATTCTATCAGAAGTAAGTTCAGTGAAATGGAGGATAAGGTTAGAAATTAAAGTTGTGTGATGGTACTGAGAGAGGTTTAGAATTCATAAACCTAGGACTGATAGTGCTGAAACATATCTGATTGCATGAGGGTGTTGGGGGTAAATACTGACTTGTGTGATTTGGCGCAAGTTAGCCTGGGGTCTGTGGAGAAGGGACCAAAAAGGGAAGAAATTAATTGCTACTGGAATAGTATAGCTACATACTATTACATCATTGTGTTCATGTTATGGTAGCCCTTCTGGGTACCCTGGGATGAGACCATAGATTTGAAGAGTGAAATTAAGTTGGCCCACTGATTCCTCAGCTTCAAGGACAGCCGCCAGCAATAACTGGAACCAAATGGAGATACCTCTTTCCTCCACATCTGAGGCTATTTGTTGTCAGTACCTTCATTTGCAGTGGGCTCAGTGTTGAGAATGATGATATGTGATGATTATTTTTTCATTGTCCTTCTTGCTATCCTAATCATTGCCCTTTTTCCTAGTACTTGTGAAATAGAACTTTTGAACAAGAACTTTGAATTGGCCAAAACAATTCACTTATGGCTTTCTTAGACTCTAAAAGTAACAGTGGTCCAAGAGTAAGAACACCGGATGTAGAGGCACTAACCCTTAGTTTCAATCCTGGCTCTTTTACTTACCGTATGACTATGGATAAATCAATTAACCTCTCTTGGCATTTATTTCTTCTTCTTTAAAGTGAAGGATTGGACTAGGTGATCTTTAAGGTCTCTTCCAATTAGGTGGTCATGGGGAAAAATATCCACCTTTCAAAGTTGACTTCGATTTAATTATAACTTTAAAAATATCATTAATTAATAGTTTGGTATGTAAAGATCATGTGTGGAATTCTAAAGCTGGAAAGGACCTTAGCATTCCTTTCCAGTCCAAGTACATCATTTTATAGACAAAAAAACTGAGTCTCAGAAAGACTATATGACTTAGGAAACATTTCCACACAGGTCTTCCTGACTCCAAATTTTGTTCTCTATCCGCTACTTCAGGTTGTTTTTGAAATGGCCTAAGTATTTTCCTCCCTTCCCATAATACGTATTCTATATTCTTTCCACTACTACAGGCTACTTTTAAAATGGCCTATGTTTGTTTTTCTCCCTTTCACATATTATATATTCTTAGGTGAAAATAATGGTATTTTAAGCACTTTTAAATGATTATTTTAACACGTTATTCTTACTTGAGCTAGAGATCATTGAGGATTTCACAAGATCATGTAGTGAGATCTTCCTACATGTGTATCATGCTTTCCTATTGTCTGACTACCCTAGTGACATTGTAGGTTTCAAACTATAGTTTTCCACAGGAGATTAAGCATTCCTATATGCCCATTTTATAAAACTTGATCAGACACAGAGACTTCATTTGTAAAAAACATGATAGTTTGGTAAGAATTGCTGTCGTTAGCCAAAAGGACAAAGAGCCGCCAGTTTATCTGTCCCAAAAGGTTTATCGTCTGATCTTGAATTTGAGAAATATCTCCATTTTACAAAAACACGATAAGAGGGAACTCTGTTAAAAAGTTAATGAAGGAATTCCACTGGAACCCCATTAGATTACCCCCCCCCCAATTTAATGACTGCTATAGACTTTTAATGGATATTTTAACTAGGCATTGTTATCAAAAGGACTATTGCACAAATTAAAACCAGGCCTATAATCTGTGAAGAGAAACTGGATTTACTTTTTGCCTTTAGGTAAAAAAGGGGAGGGAGATTCCTACACGTGTGTTTTTCGAAGTTTGGTCTAGGAAAATGGCCAAGGAAATCTAAAGCCATGGAAAAAAAGAGTAACAAATGGCTTTGCACATATCATTTTGGAGTGAGGACATTTAATGGTACTATTTTTTTATTGGTACTAGAAGCTTTTATTGGTACTAGAGTTCATTTTTGAACTATTCTGATGATATTTTAAGTTTGCTTCTTTGCTTTATGGCATTATATAATATTTTCCATTGGGGTGGGCAATATAAGACCGTATGATTTCCTAAGGTCCGAACTTTGTAGGGGTGAGTTGGATGCGGTGAGGAATGTAGCTGGTCTAGTGCTAGCTTACATCAGTCACCACAAAAAGTAGGATTCCTTAAATGTCAGCATTTCATTTCTTAATGTTATTCTGTTTTATTTTAGTTTGGGGAATTGTTTCTTTCCCTGCCTAAAAGTTTTCTATTTGCGGTTATGAATTTTTTGCAACTTGAATCTGACAAATCTTTCACTTGGCCATTTAGCACTGGGTGCTCAGATCTTTTCTATAAGATGGCTATAATTTAGATTTCATCCCAAATTCACTGTGACCATCTCATTCAGGTCTGTAGTTGTTGAGGTTTTACCTTTTGCATTTTATACCAGGGAAGTTGTATTTTCTTTTACTAAGGATCCTAAAAATGTACTGGTAGTAAATGTTAGCATTTGTCTCTCTGACTGAATAAACCTCTAAAACAACCTTTGAGTGTGTAAGTGATGCTTTCTCTCAGAATTGCTGGCAATTAGAACTCTATTGCTGTTGTATAGGTGTGTTCATGTGGGGCTTATGGAAGAAGTGGTGGGTCTGTTTTGATTAACTTTGATAGCCCCTGTAAAGTCAAATGTATCTTACTTTCTAGGAGGACATTTAGCATTAAGAGGTTGATTCCAGATCTATGGAAAAACTTGCTTTGGAGTACATAATAATATTCTGCAGCTATGTTACTGCTGGGCTCGCTATGATGTAAGTAATGCATATGTAGTTCAGTGACCTGAAAAGGTTAATAAGTTCCATTACTACTGACAAGAAGGGAGGATTCTTCTTTACCTCAAGTGAGAGAGAGGTGTGACATTTGGGAGCTTGAGGCTTTTGGTTCGGCCCTTACTGTGTCATTCCTGGCATATAGACCTAGATTGGTTATAGTGCAAGTATGGTATGCATGGTGTGTCAGAGGGCAGTGTAGAACCAGGACTATAAAAAAGCAGTACAGAGTGGGGCTTTAAATTGCTTAGCTGTCTCCAGCACAGTTAGCCATATTCAGATCTTTCCTAGTAGCAGATTTAATTTTGTGAGATGAATTATCAAAGAACACTGGACCCTTTGTACATCTTGGTGGTAGTGAAGATGCTCAAAGGGGCCACGAGCTATCATTCTGTGGGTGAAAAGAAAGGCCCATGTCTTTTTTCTCTTAGGCACAGAGCTAGTTTAATTGAAAGAACAATTTGATTTGCAGCTGCTACACTAAAAAAGCTTGAAATGCTAGCAAATTTTTACTTCTCTCACCCAAACCCCAGGATTTAATACTGGCAGGTGAACTTCTGAAGGCTGCCATCAAGTATACAGAGACAATAACTGTCTTAAAGGTGGAGCTTTGTCAATATTTTTTGCCTTGGGCCAAAAAACATTCACAATAATGGAGTACTAAAGTCCTGCTTGAAAATGTTGCAGGGGAGAGAGAGAGTGAAAGAGAGGGGAATTTATTCCAAGTTTGAGACTGCAGTATTTTGATGGGATGTGTGATTTCTTACTCATCCTTATGTTATAGCTTCATGGAAGCAGCCTAGATCAAGTTCCCCACTCAGGAAGAACATCTTGTGGGCATTTCTGTGCAAAGGTAGAAAACTAGCAAAAAGGACAATAGAAAGCTTCCTTCTCCAAGGCCATAGCAGAGAGGTTTTTTTTCCTCATCTTTTTCTAGACTTCCTATCTTGCTCTTGCCAAATGCAGATGTATTTTTGTACAGGTGAAAAAAAAAAAAAGAGTTGTTGCATAGTTTTAGATTGAAGGGACATTGGAGGTCATTTAATCTAGACCTGTCATTTTGTAGATGAACATATGGAGGCTGGGAGAGGTCACCTTACCTGTCCCAGTGCACACAGCTAGCTAGAGGTAGAGCTTAGAGTCAAACTCAGTTCTCTTGACTTGTGCTTTCGTTCTTTCTTTCTGAAGTAAGGAAGGAAAGAAGAAAGGAAGGAAGAAAGAAGCAAACGTGCATTTATTAAGTGATTACTACCGGCCAGGCACTGCTCTGAGCAGGTAACCAAACACAGGCAAAAAGAAAGAGAGTTTCTGCCCTCAAGTAGCTTATATCTCACTGGGAAAGGACAGTTCAAAAATGGGAGCTGAAAGGCATTGAAAAGAAGGAGCATACTAGGGGATGTGATTATTCTGAAATTCATAAAGCTAAGAACAGGGCCAAGAGGGGAATGAGGGAAGGCTGGCGTGGGGCTCTTCCCACAGAATGGGGGCTTCGAGAGGAACTCACTAGGGAGAGAAAGTGTGGCAGACCTTGTGGAGAGAGATTCCAGGGTAGGAAGGCCTCAGAGGTGACAGATTCTTCAGAGCGAGGAAGCTCTAGGCACTGAAGGAAATTCCTGAATGAGAAGCATAATTCTGAAGTCCAGAAGGTCGTGAATAGGGTAGGGAGACATTTTCAGTGCCTCATTTTGCACATCTAAGTGATGCAGCATGTCCAAAGCTGCACTGTGTCGCTGAGTGGCCCCTGCTGGTGAAATTCTCCCATCTTCTTTATGAGTGAGAAAAGTGACTTTGCCATCACTTTCAAATCTGTTGCCTCTTTTGTATACATAAGCATTTTACAATTTAGATGTTTATTAATATTGTTTTATACCATATTCATTTCTTAATACATCCTTCCCTCAACCTTACCCAGAGATATGAGATACATATATGCATATGTTATATGTCATACATATATATTCACTGATAACAATGAATAAAGAAGATGGGAAACAACACAGTTCAGCAGGAGTACCTAACATATCCGCCAAATCCGACGTTATGTGCCATATTCTATTCCCAGTGTTCTATACCTATGGCAGTCCCTCATGTCTTCAAAGAAAGGAGGGAGGGGCATTCTCATATCTTTGGGGGGATTATAGATTCTTCATTATAATTTTATAGTACTTAGTTTCATTTGTTGTTTTTGTAGTCACATTGTTATAGTAGTTGTCAACATTGTTTTCTTGGTTCAGCTAACTACTTTTGCATTAATTCCTATCAGTCATCCTATGCTTCTCTGTGTCTCTATAGTCATAGTTTTCTTACAGCAGAATAAAGAATGAAAATCATGTATTAAGTTCATATTAGTAGGCAAGCACTGTGCTAAACACTATTGGTACAAATCCCCCAAAACAAGATAGCACATGCCCTCCAAGAGCGTGCATTCCGGTTAGGAAGACTATAATACATAAAAAGGAGCGGTAGATAGGGAAGGTTTTTTTCTTCTCTTTTTTCTTTTTTTGGAGGAGGGAAGGCAAGGCATTTGGGGTTAAGTGACTTGCCCAAGGTCACACAGCTACTTGGTATGTCAGGTGTCTGAGGCCAGATTGAACTCAGGTTCTCTACCTAGCTGCCCTTCCCCCCACTTTTTTTTTTTCTTTTGTTGGAAGAAAGTAACAGGATGGTTACTGGAGCTTACAGGGATATAAATTAATACCTTTTCCAGAAGCACTAGTAGTATCCATTTGATTTCTATTCACAAAGTAAGATGGAAACTGGACTGTGTACATGTAATGGCAAAGTGTAGTGCAAGAAAATGACTAAGGTGAGTGGTCAGACGGGATGTGTGAAGCACAGTTTCAGGTCTGATATTGGGTAGATGTAGTGGGCTGGGTGTGTCTGTGCTGGCTGATATTAGCAGCAACCAGAACTGTATGGCCTCAGGGCAGTGATTCAAAAGTTAAGCTGCTTTTCACCTAGGGTATAGTTTCAGGATCTGGTGATCCACAGGGAACAGTGGGGAAGGACACAATTTGTTTAGCCTTTTACTGTTGATAGACTTTTACTTTGTTTTCAGTTCCTTGCTATTAAAAAAAAAAAGACATGCTGTTGACATATTGGTGTAAATGAGACCTTTCTTTTTATTACTGACTTTCTTAGGGTGTATACCTTGCAGTGGGACCTCTGGGTCAAAGGGAATGGACATTTTAGTAACTTTCTCAGCACGACAGCTTTACAGAATGATTGGACCAATTTATGACTTTTCCATTATCAGGAGCCTATCTTACTGCAACCCCTCCAACACTTCCATTTTTTTGCCAGTTTGCCCGGTGAGAGTTGAAATTTCCAAGTTGTTTCAATTTACATTTTTCTTATTATTACTGATTTGGAGCATTATTTCCTATTTGTTTATAGCTTGCAGTTCTTTAGAGAGCTGTTTGTTCATATCCTTTGACCAATTTATCCATTGGAGAATGTCTTTTGGTCTTCTATATTTGTGTTAGTTTCTAGTATATTTTGGATATTAAATCCTTATCAGAGATATTTGATGAAGCACTGTGTTTTAAATAGAAAATTACATTTCCCAAATAATAAATCCTTTATCATCTTAAAAACAAAAAAAAAATTAGGTCTGCAAATTAGTCTGTCTTTAAGGTTGTCATAATTTGGAAAGGAATATTCCTATATTTTAGTAGTTTTGTAATCTCAGTGTCAGTATTGGTGCAAATTATAACCCATCTATCCTTTCTCATCCTTTGTGATTCTTGCAGTTGTTCTATGAAGTCTCCAAAGAAGATCAATTCATTTTTCTAGAAACTGTCAGTGGTGGGTGCCTTTCAGAGGCAGAGAGATAATGCAGTGGATAGATGGAGTGCTGGACCAGGAGTTAGGAGGATCTGAGTTCAAATGTTACCTTACACACTTACTAACTATTTGACCCAGGGCAAGTCAGTTAATCTTAGATTCTTCATCTTGTAGCAGGAGAATGATATTAATACCTACATCTCAGGGTTGTATTAAGGATAAAATAAGATAATATTATAAAGTGCTTTGAAGATGCTATTATTGCTACTACTCGCACCTCAGTTAAACTTCGTTAATTATTCCTCACACTCACTGCAGGCATAAATGTTTCTTGACTGACTGACTAACAAGCTCACCTCCTTTTCTGATCATACATTCCCTTAATAATGTCTTTGTTGGTAACATGCTGCAGTCTGCTTACATATATTATCAGTCTTCCCATAGTCCTTTGAGTTACCTGCCATTTTGACTCCTCAGAGACATGGTGTTCAATGACTTGCCATAGAGTTATCACTGGGAAAATGTTGATGCTAAAAAAAGGGGCATTTATGTCAGAGAACAGTTTGGGAGCATTAAAGACACTGTGCAATTTATCAGGTATTACCTAGCTTTCTTCCAGTCGATTCTGGGGCCTGATTTTTGTTTCCATGCAGTGCTTACAATACATGCATATTTATATTGGTGAAGGAAGAATACATACATACAAATAAATTCACACATACATAGCTTCTTTTATGTGTATTTTTGGTCTGGATGTGTGTGCCAATCTAAGCAGTGTAAGGTACTCTGGGGTTAGAAAGCCCTTCCACTGATGTGACTCAACAATTCATGTATATATATTTTAAAGCCTTGGGAATGAACTGAGGTACTTGGAGGTTAAGTGACCTATCCAATTTATCACGGTCAGTCTGCGTAAAACCTGAACCCAGTTCTTTCTGATTCCTTGGCCAGTCCCATAGATATTGTACCATGCAGATCCAGCTAACATTTCACTTGGGTAATGTGCATTCTTCAACCTTCTCATCATCAGGATGATCTTTTTTGAGAGTCCACGGACCCTGCAAGACCCAAAGTCACCAGCATCATAAACAGGATAATCTGGATAGAAATTTCCCTTCCATTTGGATAGTAGATAGTGTAACTGACAATGGAAAATGCCTTTGGTGACCAGACCTTTTTTCTGTTTTGTGAATTACTTGATGCTCATAGATACAGGGTCACTGTGGCTGTATTTATCAAGGAATCTTGTGTGAGCTTAATGTTTGAGTGAGAGAGACCCCTTGGCGGAAGGGAACTGTCAAGGCTGCATATTATATAAAATCAAATGTTTTTGTTTTGTAATCCCACAATAGTGGGATCTATTATGGTATTTGTCAAGGGATAGCCTCTGAAATTTAGTTATATGAAAATATATGTTTTAGGAATTCTCAACCTTACAAAACTTTTTTGTGTGTTTGTGTGTCTCAGGGACGCTTTTGGAAGTCTTGTAAAGCCTTCTCAGAATAACGTTTTTAGATGCATAACACAAAATGCATAACAAAGGATTTGAAAGGGAACCAGTTCTTTTGAAATAAAGGTGTAAAAATGTCCCATATAAGTTCACACACCTACTGAAATAGCATAAAGAATGCCTGATTTAGAAGGACTCTTTTAAGTGCTGAGTAAATGTAAACTATTATTATAGATATAATAAAAATTGTTATTATTATGATTACTATTTGAATATACAGAGTGTCCTGAGCATCTTCGAACAGTTTTAAGCTTTAATGAGTATTAAAACTTATCTAATGGTTATTACAACTAAAACTGCATGAAGACTTTTGGGACACCCTGTATATAGAACCAATTGTTTTGACAATGAGATTCTATAATCTACCCTTGAAATCTTTATTTAGAAATACTAATTCTACAAACTGAAGTAATTTAGTAACTCTGAAAAGGAAGAAGCTGGGGAGCCATTTACACAATATTTGAGGTAGTAAAGAAAAAGATAGGCAATTTGAACTTAAGTTTATTTTATTTTATTTTTCTTTTACTGGTTTAAAATCAGTAACTTTCTCATCCTTATTTGTGTAATACTCTTTGAAATCCTTTAAAAGTTAGCACTTTTAAAATGTTATTTTCTTTTTGATGTTAAGATTTAATAGCCCAAGATTTCATTTATTGAGAGCTGGGAATGCAATTTGGCAGCAGGAAAAAAAAAGAGAAAAAAAGAAGGCTGAACCTAGTATCGCAAGACCTGAGTGCAAATCGTAGTTCTGGTACTTAATGACTTATGTGACCTTGACAATTCACTTCTCCACCCTGGGCCTCCTTCATTTTCCTCATCTGCAAAGTAAAAGGGTTGCAGGAGATGAAATCTTTAACACCTTTTCTTATTTCTATGGAGCAAACAAAAAGAGTAGTAATAATAGCAGTTCATAATAATACTAATGTTTTACAAAGCACTTTCCTCATAGCATTTCAGCTGAGCCTCTGAGACATGAAGTTATTGGCCTAAGGTCAAGCATTGGATCAAGTCTGGTCATTCCCTGTTTATTGCCTTTGGGATCAAATACAGAATCCTCTGTTTGCCTGGAAGGTCCCCTCTATAACCTGTCCCCTTGTTCCTTTTCTAGTCTAGTCTTCTTACTCTCTACAGACCTCCACGTACTCTGCACAGGAATACAAGCCTTTTGCAGTTTCTCAAACTGTCCGGTTTTGGCAGCTCCATCTCCTGAGGCATTTTCATTTACTCATGCCTGGGAATCTCTCCCTCCTCATCTCTTCCTACCTTCCTGGGATTCCTTCCAATCCCACCTTTTGCAAGAAGCCTTTCCTGAGCCCCTTAGTGCCGTCTGTCTGTTGACTATCTCCATTGTATCCGGTACATCTTTTGTTATGCATACTTATTTGCACGTCTTCTCCTGCATTAGACTGTCAGTTCTCTCCGGAGCAGGGGGTGTCTTTTATCTTTCTTTGGGTCCCCAGTATTTGCACATTTGTTTTATTGTTCAGTTATTTAGTCATGTCTGACTCTTTGTGACCATTTCTTTCTCCAGTGCATCCCCATTTTACAGATGAAGAATTGAAGCATATAGGGGGTTAAGGGACTTGCCCAGGGTCATACAGCTAATATTTGAACTCAGACCTTTCTGATTCTAGTCCTAGTGCTCTTTCTGCTGCACCACCTATCTATCCCCATTGACCACATAGCAAGTACTTAATAAGGGCTTTAATTTGACTTGACTCACTAATCAAACTTAATTTTGTTAGTGGTGGTAAATTAGAGGAAATAGAAACTACTCAGGATATATATATAAGGTTTTTTGGGAATGTGTATGTAGGAAAATGTGCATGATAAGCTCATCTGGAAAAAAATGATTTAGTTTACAAAAAAAGTTTATACACCAATTAAAACAGATGCTTGTGATATACGATTAGCATTAGTAGCACCAAGAGTTATATTTTGGTGGGTTCCATTTTCCTTTGTTAAAATTCTTGTGTGTAGTCTTATTTCTTTTTTTGGACTAATTTATTTCATACTGCCGGCTTAATTTGTGTGGAAAAAGTGGCTGCATTTGGTTAGAGGGATGGGAGAATGGTGGAAGAATTACTGTGATGGGGATAGTATCCTGAAAACCTGGCAATGGGGAAGGAGCTGCAGTTAGTCTTTTGACAGGATTCATTGGTAGCAAGAAAAAATCTCACTGGAACATGCTCGATAACTGGGGGAAGCCAAATTGGACTTAAAAAATTGCCACGAATAGTTCACAAATGAAACTTCATCATCTTCCCTCTTAAACTATTCCTTCTCCTGAATTCCTGTTTCTGTTAATGTCATCACCATTCTTTCTGTCACCCAAGCTTTAAATCTCAGGATCATCTTTGATTCCTCTTTCTCTGTTGCATCTCCTTATCTGATCAATCACTAAGTCTTGTTGATTTCTGTGCCTGACATTTCTCTACTACATAGCCTTTTCTATTTTATTCCCAATATCAGTATTTTAATTCAGGTCCTCATTACCTCTCTCTTGGATTCTTGCAATAGTCTCACTTTCCAGCCTCCACAAAAATACAAGATTAATCCTTTTTTTTTCTTTTTGGAGGGGGGAGGGCAGGGCAGTTGGGGTTTAGTGACTTGCCCAAGGTCACACGGCTAGTAAGTATTACGTGTCTGAGGCTGGATTTGAACTCAGGTCCTCCTGATTCCAGGGCCAGTGCTCTATTCACTGCACCACCTAGCCAACCCAAGATTAGTCTTTCTAAAGTGCAATGCTTATAGTATAATTTCTCTGCTCATTTAGTGACTCAACACTGTCTATGAATAAACTGCAAAAATAAAGATCAGGTCCTTTGGCTTATGGAACTACATTTGGTAAGAAACATGACAACTGGGAGAAGTCATAGTAGATTGGAGATTTCAAATGCTCAGATTTGGAAAATGGGAATGGAAAAATAGATCGTGAACATTTGGAAAGGAAAGTGGTGATCCCTAGGAGCCAGTGTGGGAGCTCTAAGAGCTTATCATATGTCAAACTATCCTTGTTTATTACACTGATAGATTAGTAGACTTATGGGATGCTATAGACACAATATCTAGATTTCTGTAGCACAGTTGACTCTTTCACCATATCCTTGTGGTTGGTTGGTTGTTGTTCTTTGTTCTCAAAGAGGACCAAAATGAAATCACTATGCTAGAGTTAAGTTTTAGTGTGTCCTACTATGACTGATCAGACTAAATACATGCTTGGAGTGTTCTATCACAGGTTGGGCACATATAGTCTGTGTTCATATCCCTGTGGACACGATGGAGGAAAGTGGATATTTTTACAATGATGGGCCATTAAGATTAGTTAGATTTTTGGCTGGTTCATCTCAAAAGTACCAATGTTTTGGGTCTGTTAAGAAATTTTACTAATCAATTGCATGACTATGTAGAGCTGATGTCAGGATTTCATTTACATAGATATAGATAATGTATATTGGCTAACTGAATCAGGATCTTGGAATATTTTCGTAGACTCAAATGATAACTTTAATATAATAAGATGAAATTTATTAGGGATAAATGTAAAATCCTAACATTAAAAAATTGATGTTATATAGTGAAACAAACATTCATGTAAAAAAGATGGAAGAGTTTTGGTCGTGGATGTCAAAAAATTTATGCAGTCTTAGATTGCATTAATAGAAGATGTATGATGTCCAGAACAAGGGAAGCCACTGTTCTACTAAATTCAGCACTACTAAGAAAATATCCAGGTAGCTGTGTTCAGATCTGGGCACATTTTAGGAGGAATATTGATAAGGTGGAGCATATCCAGTGAAGGGAGACGGGTAGTGCACAACAGTCTTGGTCAGAGCAACTGGAGGATATTGAGCCTTGAGAAGAGGAACCTTAGTTTCCTCATCTGTAAAATGGGATGAATACTAACACCTTAGATCCCAGGGTTCTTGTGAGGATCAGATGGCTTTCTCTCCTGCTTTCTCCTTGTCGCTGTCTCTGTCTCTCTCTCCGTATACATGCATGTATACACACATATGTCTCTCTCTCTCTCTCTCTCTCTCTCTCTCTCTCTATATATATATATATATATATATATATACATATATATATATATATATGTATCTGTCAGTAGCTTTACAAACATTAAAATGCTATATGATATAAATATTAAGCTGTTATTGTTGTGGAAGATTGATTAGACTTGTTCTTCTTAACTCCAAAGGGCAAAACTAGAATCAATGGGAAAAAAGTTACAAGGATTCTGACTTAGATAAAGAACTTTCTGGAAATAAAAACTGTATGCGTGTGGAATGAGCCCAGTCATTAGATGCATGGGCCTCCTAATCTTACAGTCATAGGTTTTGGTCCCACAGTGATCCTTGTAACGAGGCATAATGGTATATTTGGTACTCAGAAGGCCTGGATTTAGATTCTGACTCAGGTGCTTTTTTTTTGTATGTACCTGTGAAGATTTGAGTAACTGCCTTCTTTTCTTTGGGCCTCAGTGTCCTGCTCTTTAGAATGAACTGTAAAACTCTCTGGTTCCTTAACTTGGTCTCTGTACCTAGTCCCAACCAGGTTTTATAGCCTTATATATCACAGTCCTCCCATTCCAGGTATCCAGAGCTCC
>CM053587.1:200795727-200805727 GCA_028646515.1 Pseudochirops corinnae
TATACACACATATACACACACTCACCATGGTAAGAAAAATGGCCCCTTGGTGCTTAACAAGATATAAATGGAATCAAAACAGTCTAGGTGAACATTAAATTCATTATGATGGAAGCAAATATTGCTGTGGGTTAGTTCACAACCTTTCACCTGTCTCAACTAAGCAATGATTAAATAATCAGTTAAGAAGTGAGACTTCCTTTAGGATAAATTAATTTACAGGATTAGCACTTCTGTTATCGATGGATATCATGTCATTAATTTATAAAGGTATTCATAATGACAGTGAGTACATAAAATAATAGGCAAGTTATTTTTAATAGCATTATAATATTTCAGTGTTCATCGAGCAATTAAAGCCAGTTACTAAACTAATTAAAGTATCTCAGGTTTGTGGCATTAGAAAAGAAGTCAAAATGAAATTTTTAACAGGCGTGAACTACTGATAAATGTCTAAATTGAATTCACTTTTCCTCTTTAATAGAAAATAAGATTCTATGTATGTATTACTTTTGTTTTTACTCATCGTAGTGTTAGGTATTTCTAGTTTGTGTTAGGTGGGACTGTTTTAAGTATGTGTAAGGTATTCTGGGGCAGCTAGGTGGCGTAGTGTATAGAATGCCAGGCCTGGAGTCAGAAAGACTTCCCCAGTTCAAATCTGGCCTCAGACACTTGCTAGTTGTGTCACGTAACCCCAGTGCCTCAGTTTCCTCATCTGTAAAAGGAGCCAGAGCTCCAGAGAAGGAGCCAGAACAGGAACAAAAAGTTTTTTTTTTAAACCACTGTAGTATCTTTGCCAGGAAAATCCCAAATGATGTCATGTAGACTTGGACACCACTGAAATAACTGAATAACAGAAATTTGGAAAACAATGCACTGAGTTTCTTTAGAAAATACAGCATATCTTTATAACTAATTGACATTACCATTTCCCATGCTTTACTAATAGGATGGGATGAGGGAGGACAAAGATAGAAAAAAGTCTTGTTGAGTAACAGTTTGCTCTCTTGTTACACTTTGTCGATAGATTTATGGACAAGGAATCTATTTTACCTCTTTCTATATAGTTAGCTGAAATTTTCACACTTACTAAATTTAAATATATAATTATATGTAATGATAACTCATACAGATGTCTCAGAAGGCTATGCAGTTTTAAGCTATTAAAGTTTTTGATGCTTTAATTAAAGTTTTAAATGCTTTAATGGTTTAAAACTGCACTAAGACATAGTACTTTGATGTTTACAAAATGCTTTCCTGTGACTTAAGTAGTATTGCCTCTGTTTTACAGATAAAGAAACTGAGAACAGGGGAGTTCAAGCAGGGGTGTACTGGCAAATGTTTAACAACAGGCTTTCCCAGTATGCAAAACACACATTTACATTTAATCTGCATTCTTTACATCTTCTACATCATTTTCTTCAGTCTAGACAATCAACGGAATAATAAGTAAAGCCCTGCCTTGTAGTGTTTGATTTCCCAGGAATGGGAAACATTCACACCGAAACTTAACAACCGACTCTCTCTCTCACTTCTCTGAACTGGCCCCGGCATATCCCTGGAGTTAAATGACTGGTTTATATTCACACAGTATCGGAGCTGAGATTCGAACTTAACCCATTGTTCTTTTCACTACACATTGCTATATGTCCCTTAACTTTTATAAAGATCTGATCTTAGGTCACAGCAGGAGTTTCCAGAATATGGGAAGTGATTGGCCCACAGGATGGTCTCTGGTCAGACCACATGTGGGATATGGCATCACCTCTGGGCATCACATTTTAGGAGAGACATTGACAAACAAACCAGACCAAGCATATCCAATTGAGGATGATAAGGTTGTTGAGGAGACTCAGTATTATGTCATGGTAAGATCCGCTAAAGAACCTGTGGATGATTCACCTGGCAAGGAGAGGGTTGGAGGGGAAGGAGAGGAATTGACTGTCTTTTAAACTATTGAGAAAGATCGCCGTGTCAATTAGATTTGTTCTGTTGGATCCCAGAGGGCAGAATTAGGATCAGTGGGTTTTGAAACTGGAGGTATGCCCATTTCATTTTCCTGTAAGGATGAGCTTCTTAACATTGAGGAGACCCTAAAGAAAATGGGTTGCCAGTGAGTACAAATATATTTGGTAGAGAGATAACTGCATCCACTTTGTGAGGCTGCACCTCTAATTTTTTTTCCCATTACAGATTGCATAGCACTAACTAAAGACTTCTTACAGGTTTAAGAAATGTGGCGTATCTTTTTGTTCTGGGATTTCTGATTAAGCGTTAGCTTTATTCATTGTGACATTTTTTTTGCACGTTTGTAACATCAGGGTACATTGTTAGTGCTAGTTTCCAAATAAGAGAACTTTTATTGTCCATACCAATAAGTAGGTATGCCATATTGGTGCTAACTGTGATAATAGCTAATATTTATATAATGCTTTATGATTTGCAAAATACTATACCAATATCTCATTTGGTCTTTACAATAATCCTAAAGCAGAAGGTATTGTTATTATACCCATTTTTGCAGATAGAAGAACTGAGGTAGTGAGAGGTTAAGTGATTTGCCCAGGGTCATAAAGCTAGTAAGTATCTGTGGTAGCATTTGAACTCAGGTCTTTCTGACCTGGAAGCCCAGTCCCCTCTAGCCACTGCGCCACCTTGCTACCTACAAAAACACCCCATTCAGTGCCTCAGAACTAATTAAAAGGCACTATTATCAGAATTTTCAGGAAGAAATTTTAAAGCTTGACCAAATCATACTTTAATGAAGTGTTCATTATTTGCCCACCCTGTTTAAATGGTTTCAGTTTGTTGACAATTGAGTAAAAGAATCTTTTGAGGCATCTAGGCGTGTATTTAACAGCCACTGTGGAGAGAGGGCTTGATTTAGGGGTGTTGTTGCCAGTATTGTGACTTGGAACACTTGGAACACAAGACTTAACGTACTGAATAGGTGCACTAAGCAACAGATCATTTACATCTCTTTTTCAGACCGTTTCCTCTTGCCAGATGTCAAAGGAAAAAATGTATAGTAGGACAGCAACATGATTTTGGGCAGTGGAGCTTTGGAATTCAGATTTAACATATTAATAAACAAGGACTTGGGATATCATCGTTGTCCATGAGAAAATGATTTAACAATCACTGATGATGCAGTATTTGATAAAATAATATTTTGCTCTGTTGTGAACTTAAAACAACAACACGTGGCATTAAGTGTTCAAGACGCCTTGGAAGAGTTGTGCTAGCAACCAAGGGTTTTTGATACCCATAGACTCCTGGGGGACCTCTTATGCAAAATCCAGAAATGGAAAAAAAAAATTGCTTTTGATTGTGGCATTTTTCTTTCTAGATCATCTATCGAAACGTCACAGATTATGCAGGTCTATGACTCTTCTCATATATGTGTTCCCAGATGATGACCGTAAATCGTGAACAGTTCAGTGCCAGCCTTCACCACCTTTAGAAATATAACAGAAAATAGAAGCACTATTGAGAATGAATTAATTAGGAGCTTCTGTTTACATGAACGTTTGCACATTCACGTGCATATTCTTTTCTGTCAGCATGTACAAGGGTGTCTAATGGGTATCATAGTTAACTTTTTTTGTTTGTTTTTTGTTAAGAATGTATTTGGAAATCTGGTGGAGCCTATAGGCCTCTTTTCAAAATAGTGTTTTCAAGTGCATAAAATGCATAGTATTGACAAAGAAACCAATTATGTTGAAATAGTTATTGATACAAAATGTTAAAAAAATTCAGTCTCAAAAAAACAAGTTCATCGACAACCTCTCTCCTTAAGAACCACTGCCTAACAGTGCTTATAGAACTTTCTGTTTACTGTATGAGCAAATGTATCGCTCCATAAACCCAGTGCAATATATTTATTATATATTCTCAGTATACTGGATAATACATATTACCTAGTAACATACATTAGTAATATAGCTCTATATTTATATAGATATTTGGTGTTTATCCTCAGGATACTAGGTAATACGTTTGAATAATATGATAATTATTATATATTATGTATATTTTACATATAGCTAGTTAATATAGATATATCACCTAGTACACTAAGGATATATAAGAAATACTGTGTTAAGGACTTCATATATGTGTATGTATACACACACACACACACACATATATACATATATCTGTATGCATAATGTGTGTATCCCCTGCCACTATATTTTCTTGGAATTTACATTCCTACATAGGTTATCTTCCTTGTATTTACCCTCTTGACTACATGAAATTATAGATGTAAGTTTTTTGTTGTTAATCACAACAACAAAACTTTTGGGCATTCTTGGTGAATAATCCCGGTATTATTTGAATTCTAAACACAGGTTGAGTACTCACTTTAAGATCAGAGAAAACACATTTTCCTGGTCGAGGTAAAAATAAGTCTTTTTCATTTTCTTTACTGAATTTTGCCTATCGTGTGGGCTTATGAGCAGTAGTATGTCTTAATGGATAGCAGATTGTCCTTGAAGTCAGGAAGGCTTGAGTTCACGTCTTGGATTTGACACATACTAACTGACCCTGGGTAAGTGACTTAACTTCTCAGTATTGTAGGAAATGTTCAAAGATTTTAAGTTACAGACAAGTTGCCTATCTGCAACTTGTTTCCACACCAGGAATTTCCTGTATTGATAAAATCAAAAGTCTCTGTTCTTCCCGAACCCCACTTCGACCAAAACAAGCCCACCCCTCAAAAAACCCGACTAGAAATGAAAATAGTTGAGCTAGATCATCAGAAGGCTTTTGCTTTATTCATGACTTACAGATGAAGGAAGGACATTGCCTGATGGCATCATAAAGAACACAGGGAGCTAATGTGCTCCCCAATGTGACTTCTGATATAGTCCTATCATGACAATACAGCCCATGCAGAGAATGCCTCTACCAAAGTTTAGGTGAAGCTTGTATGTCTTCATTCCTTGGACCTCCCTCTCGTATCATTATATACATGTCTTCTGACTCTTCCTCTCCTCCCAACCATGCTACACTGTAAGTTGCATGAGAGCAGGGACTGTATTGCTTCTATCATTGTATATTTGGTGGCTTCTGAATTGAATTCTTTGCCTGGTCACTTGACTGTATAAAGTCCATGCTAACCATGCTGGCGCAGGCTGACTTCTGATTACCCCCTTTTCCAAGGTCATAAGAGTTGGACCCAATATCATACCAATGAGATATGCATGACCTCAATGAAGCTTTAAAGGTAACTTCATTTTCTGGAGTTGAAAATAATAAGCCACTTATAGCCACTTGGTTTCCTATAATTCACCTTTATGATATTCAGGCAAATGTCCTCATTTTATTACTAAGTAAAACACTTAAGACACTAGGCACATAAATGAAGATAAATCTCAGTTATTTTGCTTTCAAATAAGACTTCTTTCTTTTCACCACTAACCTTGTTCTAGCTGTATGGCCTTTCTCTGGCCACTCTTAGGTACTCCCACTGCTCAGACTCTTAGGTACTAATATGCATCACCATTGCTTCTTCTTTAATGTACATGGTCGCCTAGGCGATCTAGAAATCAACTCCATAGGCGTGGGGATGAAGAATTGAAGGGAGTTGTAGAAGATAGTGGACCAAGGGATGATGCTTTGTTATAAGCAGAGAAGGATTTTCTTTTGTGTCTAGCAAAATGACTCAGAAATCAGTATTCCAAAAATGTTTTGAGTATTTTTGAGTAGGTTTAGAATAGCCTTCTATAGTTACTAATTTGAAGGGTAATAGGATGCTGAAGGATATTTAATTTCAGGTTAATTTCAATAATTGGTAATTTTGGTGTCATTTCACAACCCTCATCTATAACTTACAGTCTTAGTATATGACTGAGTCTCAAATAGGTTAAGTGACTTGCCGATGGCCATATAAGTATTGGAAGTGAGATTTGAACTCAGTATTACTTATGAGTTCTGGTATTTTGGTTAAAATATTAATCTCTTTTTGGTATATTTCTTAAAAATTCAATACATTGTATGCAGTTACAGCAATGGCATTGAGTGAATAAGTCATTTTGTCTATAATAAATACACAAAGTGACTATAAAGGACATATGAAGAAAGATGCTGTGTGCATGCAGAGAAAGAACTGATAAATAGAAGTCTATATAAAATAATTTTACATGTATATGCCTGTTTGTGTCTAATGGTAGCCATCTCTAAAACAGAGGAAGAGAGGGGAAAAAAAGAAAATTTATATGATAACGTTATTATACATTTAAAAAGAATAGCAAGTTGCACATAATAGATTTTCAGTTTCATGTGCAGTCATCTTTTTAAATTATGTGATGCTATAGAAATGCTTGTTTTATTTCATAAATTAAAATTAAAATAAATGTGAAAAAGAAAACAATTATCAATCTACTTTTTAGCCACACCTTGTATTCAGTCTTAACAAGAATTTATTATGTGCTTAACCATGTGCTTTATACTATATACTAGGCATTGTACAATGCAAAAATGAAATATCTCCTGCCCCCAAGGAGCTTACATTATTTTGAAGGCGATAACATGTCCAGCTGTATACAAAATATAGATCATAAAGAAGGAAAAAAGTGTTAGAGACAACTGCAATCTTACTACAGGAACTATTAGGACCTGGGGATGGGATTAGAAGGACTTAAGTTTTTGGATTCAAATGAACTCGACTCAGTGTCACATGCCTTTGAGTTTGACAACCATTCTGATCAAATTTTTGAGATTTTTCTCTCTCCTTCCTTCCTCTCTTTCTTCCTCCCTCCTTTCCACCCTCCCTTTCTCTCTTTTTCTCTTCCTCCGTTCCTTTCTATTGCAAAACCACAACATGATGAAGACTCAAAGGGATTTTTAAAAAATCAGTGGAAGTGAACCTTGGTGTGTACATTTTAAAGGAAAGTGAGCTTTGCCCAACATTGAAATGTAATGTAGCACCTGTAATGCTGATGGGCTAGAGAGGCAGATTTCTGCTTCTAATGACAGAGAGATGTACAACTTAATATGTAAAGACTATTCTTTCTACTTGCTAAAGGGCCATTTGCAATGAGAAAAACAGACATCCCTGAATCAATTTTTCAGGAACTTTTCAAGTTGTCCTAAACGTCTCCCAGAATAGTCTTAAAAGTGCCTCTCAAAAATTTCTCCCAAATCCCTACTACATTTCATGACACTGATGGTATTATTGTTGCTTCCTTGCACAAAAATAAAGCAGGAGTAATGAATAAATAACAAGACTTTATACAGTTCATTATGATACTGTATAATGTTAAATGTAATTTTTATGATTAATTTCTAAGTTGGGCTGTTTCATTTAGATACACTTTAAAAAGTTTTATTCTGTTTAGTACATCACATCAAATATGGTGTTTATGGTCATTTTATACAAAGTTTTGCAACCTTGGTCAGGAAAATAATTCTCATTGTAATATTATTATTCCTATGAGAAAATAAAATCTAGCATGTATCCTTTTAACTTACAGTACCATTTCTTTTTCATTTAACAGCTTTCTCTTTCCAGGACTGTAACCTGCCACAAATGTGAGAACCACCTAAATTTCTGTTTATTTTAATGTGCCATTTGGATAACTTTTGAGAACTTTTTGTCCTTTCTCCTCCAGAAGAGAATGTGACCATTTGTTTTATATGAAATAGACCAAAATAATTTATATACAATCAATACATTCTCCAGATGGCAGTGCTAGTTATCATATAAGCTTTTTTGTTTATTGTAGATTGTGGACCTTGTAACTTTGAGACCCACTTAAAATTGAATTTATATTTATCAGTTCAGGAAATGCACCATTTAAGTTATCATATGCCAAGAGACAATAACCTTGTCCAGTACCGCTGTGTTTATTATTTCCATCTTGCCAATTAAACCACAGAGATGGTGTTTTTTGTTCGTCATGGTGTTTGTATCAACATTTCATGCAGATATAGTAATCCAGTGTGAAAGGAAATCAGTGTTTTTCTGGGCTGATTTGCATATGCATGTCAGCTCTAGCTATGCCATTTCTTAAGGTATTGAAGAAAACAGAATGACCTTTTCCTAAGTTTTTTATATTGGAAGGTTCTCATGTTTTGAGTTTTGGGGGCCGGGATGGGGATGGGAAGGCAAAAGAGGGAAGAAGCATCTGTTGATTCACATCATTAATGCCAGTGACGATCTGAAGTCTAGATGTTCAATTCTGCTTGGCGGTTATGATTGTAGCTTCCCGTGCCCAAGGCTGCTACAGCTAGGTCACATTAACTCCTATTGCCAGGCACCTCCGGGAGGTTTCTGAGACTGAGACAGAAACGCTAATACTTGTGACTGTGTGATGTTGCTCAAGAACTTTCAGTTTTAAAAGTTGAAAGTTTCAACAACTTGATAAGAAGGTATAATAATGTTGAGTCTGTAGAAAAAGTTCCTTCAAAGAGATGAATAAGCTTTCCTCCTTCCCTCATAGGCTAGTAACACAGTATTCAAAAATGAGTATTGTAAAAGTGAAAATAATAATAGCTAAATTGTATTAGCAGTGATAGGGTACCTGGGTGGTGAAGTGGATAGAATGCTGGGTCTGGAGTCAGGAAGACCTGAATTCAGATCCAGCCTCAAACAGTTACTAGCTGTGCGACCCTGGGAAAGTCACTTAATCCTGTTTGCCTCAGGTTCCTCATCTGTAAAATGAGCTAGGGAAGGAAATGGCAAACCACTCCAGTATCTTTGCCAAGAAAACCCCAAAAGGGATCGTGGAGAGTCAGACATGACTGAACAACAACCGCCATCACCTCCTGTTTGTATGATATTTTCTACATATATTACCCCCTTTCATCTAGGTCGCTATCTTCCTATAGGCCCAATCTGAGTTGTATTTATTTGCCAAAATCTAAAATGAAATGTTGTCTTGTCAATATAGTTACGAAGAGCATGTATCTGAAATAGATAGTGTACCCTTCACACAGATAGTAAAATACGCTAGAGAAGCTTTCAGCTTACCTCTATCAAAATAATTATCTTAGCAATTATCTGTGCCATTCAGTTAACTTTTGCATGCGGATGGTGTTTCTGTGCTTTTGTGTTCATCAGCCTTGCTGCTTAGCGTTCTCCTAGGAACTATTATACTGACAGTTTTTTTTAAGTGTATGGAAAAGAAGAAGAAAGAGAAAAGGCTATTTATGAGAAATTGTACTCTATTACCCAGGTAGTTAATAAATTATTCAGAGATCAAGGTGACTGCCTGCATTTGTGAGGTGGGGTTCTGTTGGCAGGGCCTTCTAAAGGCTAATTAGGACCACAATATCTTGTCCAAACTTAAAGGCCAGCTTATATTTCTAGCTGAAGTAACCTTGCACTATATAGGTTTCTAGAAATCTTGTAAAGGAGACAAACCACCATAATAAGTAAACTTTTGTTCATCTTACAAAGAGGTTAAAAAAATATATGGTAGTTTAATTTATTGCATTTAATTGTTGGTTTGAGCTCTTTATATAGCATGGTCATCTGCTCAAGGTCATTCTTTTTTCCTTTTACAAAACAAAAATCCAGAACTGTTTTTTTTTTCCCCACTGGGGGTTGTAAACTCACAGTAAGGAAACTGCAGTTACTAATGAAAATCTGCTCCTGCTTTGCAACTTAAAGTGTTAAAAAACTGTCCAGCACTTCATGAGATTAAGTGACTTGCCTAAAGTCACACAAGCCAGTGTATGTCCGAGGTGGGCCTTGAACCAAGCCAAGTCTCTCTGATGGAGGTGGGCTCTGTATTCAAGATGCCACACTGCTTCTCTGTATCAAGATAAATTTGTGTTATTCCTCAGTGGAACAAAAGAATAGCAGAACCATTAAAAAAAAACCAACACTGCAGAGAAAGAAATTGAATGTTTCCCATTAAAAATATATGTATTTTTTAAAGTTATAAGGGTCATTATATTAAGCAGCTTCATATGAGGAATGGGGACCTTGCTTGTAAAAATTTTGGCAGTAAGTGGGGAAATGTTTTGTAGACTTATAAAGACATAG
>CM053587.1:200810727-200890876 GCA_028646515.1 Pseudochirops corinnae
TCAATTGAAAATAACTTTTAGTGAAGAGAGTTTTTTTAGCCAGTGTTTTTGGAAAAAGACTTAGCTTCTAATACAAGCTCCTTATCTCTCAGAGCCTCAGTTTCTCCATCTATAAAATGAGTGTTGGACCTGGTGGGACCTCTAAGATCCCATCCAGCTCTGAACCCGTGCGCCTGTATAGATCACTTGACCCTCCCTGGGCTTTATTTAGTTTCCTCCTTAGTAGACATAGGAATTTGATTACATTCTCTTCAAGATTTCTTCCAGTTTGAGATCCTGTATATTTTTTCAGTGTATCTACCCAATTGGATTTGTATGTTAAATTATTATATATTGTGAAATAGCCAAACATCCTATAGACATGAAGTCATATCTACTTTCTTCTTCCACACCCACCCATATTCCACAGTTGTGCAAAGGGACCCTAGGATATATTTTCTTTATCTCTGATTGTAAAAATTGTTTACTCCTAATTTAAACAGGTATTCCTTCCTGAGAGTTTTCTTGGTTGTAACTGAAGGAGAGAGAGGTCAGAACACCATAGAATTGATATCTAGGAGCTTGAAATCCAAGCTCAGAATTAATTTAACTGGTCTTAGCAGGCTTTTTTCCTATAAACTAGTCACAACGATATTTGTTTTGCTCTAGAACAGAAGCTACAGCTTTCACTTTTAAACTTGTTTCTCAAGGATATGTTATCCAAACCTTATCTTTCTTAAAAGTTTCTAGATATAGTTACAACTTTGAGATGTTAAGCTAAAAGATTGTAAGCTCCTTGAGGGCAGGGACTATTTCATTTTTGCCTCTCACTAGTGCCTAGGATGGTGCTCAGCATAGAGTAGGCACTTAAATACTTGTGGATAGAGTGATGATGACCAACCAACCTGTGGTGCTTTAAATAGAATTTTTCAAAGATCAAAAGTATCTCTAAACCTCCTTATTATTATTTATGCTAAATTATTTGGAAAAAATAAGTTGATTTCTATTCTTAAAGTTTGGCCTCCCCTCTCCCCATTCCTCCTTGTCATTGGGTATGAAGGAAAACACATTTTCAAAGTGTGCTGGAGTTGTGTACCATGGTCTAAAACTTAAACACCTTCTTCCATCCTTTTAGCCATAAAACTCTTGTCTCTTGCTTCACTTAAGGATGCAAATGAAGACTGAAATCCATTCGCCTGCTAAATTCACTTCTCCAGGTGCCCCAGGCATCCTGGGCCTACAGTCTTTGTCAGCCTGATCTCTGGTGCTCTCAATAATGCAGCAAGATTTTGCACCACCAAAGTGTCACCTGTCTAGGTGAGTTGTGCCAGCGTCTATCTGAAGTGACAGCCATCTTTGAGTACCAGCGTCTTTAACTGACTTCTCTTTCATCACTCATGTTGGAGAGATAACATTTTCGACAAGGTGGTTTCCTCCCTCCTCACCAACCCCCGACTTCCTTTTCTTGCCCCCCCCATCCCCTTCATCCTTTCTCTTCTTTGTTAGAGCACCTGATCAAAACATTATTACTGACAAAGATTTCTCTCTCCAAATTAAATGAGCCCAACTAGCCCGGGAATTTTCACGAAGAAAGAATGTGAAATGCTGATGTTCGAAGTTAATGAATCTGGTAACAGAGAGAACATTATTGAGACTGGATAATATGATCTAACAGCTTTCCTTCTTCTCATCTTCCTTGTAAAGAATGTATGGAAGTCAGTTATGTGGCATGATTCTAACATCTGTCCTACCCCATAATGGTAATTTGTATAAGTAATGGAAACAGGTTAAATACTTCCATTCTAATGTTGCCAGCAGGGATGAAAATGAACATTTCAATGAAATAATCTCGACAGAGCAGGGAGGGGAGGAGTGCATGGACTGATTCATCTCTAGCTCCCTTTGGTGATCCGAACACTAATGAGAAGGCTTGAATGTATAGTTTATCAGATAGAAGAGGAAGAGCAAGTAAATCTTTCAGATTAGAATCGCTGCAAAAATATGCTGGCATGCAAGATGCCTTGGTCTTCTGTTGCAAACCTTGGCTAATAATTTCTTCAGTTCATTCTGGGAGTGAGAGGAGAGAGAAAATGGTGAGAAAGGGGTGAGGGGTATTTTTGTTGCTTTGTAATGGGCTGCCTATAAGGGTTATCTTCAGCTGGCTGAAACCACAGAGGTGTTTATATCTCTTAGGACTTTTGCATTAAAATACAAAGAAGTAGGGGCACTTATATTTTCTCTCTCTCTCTCCTCTTTTCTATATAATTATAAATAAATCCTGTCTTCCTGTTAGAACAGACCTGTGATTGCCTGAAACACTCTTATTTCCCTTAGTAGCTAATGTAGAGACTAGCCATTTTATTTGAGCGCTTGTCATTATAAACATAAGTTAAAAAAAAATTCTTGGGCCTTTCATTGTACATTCTTCACTACTTATGTTTCACCATACTTCCTAGGAAATTATCTAGTTGTTTAATAGAAGGAATACCGGCTTTGTTATTCATTGTGATACATGGTCTTTCATATTCATTTTCCAACTTCATCAGTATTAGTTTGAAAATTTTTTTAATGGGAATTATTTCAGATATTTTCCTTTGAAAATATTATATTGATAAATTATCTTTATTTGTATCTAAAAATGGGCTGAAATCCATAATTCTCAATTTTCCTGTGACCCAACATATATAATGACAAAATAGCTTAAGTTAAAATTTTCAAATTCAGTCATACCAGTATTTTTTCTCTATAGCACTTAACATCTGGATATTTCCAGATAGTTAGATATTAGGTATTGCATAGACTGAACATCTGGCTGATTGAGTGAATTTTCACTTTTCATCTGGATGCTTCAGCATCATGTAGAAACAGACAGTAAGCACATGGTGCACTGTGGGACTGGACATTTTGAATAACCATTCTGTTTTTTGCTGGCTTAGGAGCCCCCCACCCCGATTGAATGCTGTACATTTTAAAGGTTACCATACGCAAGGGGCAGATGCACTGGTTCATTGTTGCTTCAGTTACATTGTAAGGGAGCGTGAGGTTTTATGGACCTAATTGAAGAAATGATGTTAATGCATAGCAAGTATGTAAGCTTTAGCAGCTATAGTAACACTCACCTGTTATGGAATATCACATGGTGACGGTTCACACAAACACGTTCTGTATTTTGCACGTAATTGGGGTACAGATTAACATTCAGGTTCGGGGGGGAATAAAAATCTAATTGCTTGGAGCCAGTGTTGTTAAGGCTCAAGGGAATTTGGAACTTTACCACATTTAGCCATTAAAAACAAATACAGCTGTCACTTCTTGCTACTCTTGAAATGATTGTTGAATACAGAGAATCATGTTTTCTTTAAAGGGGGAAAAAGATAGTTTTTTAAAAATTGCCTTTGAAATGCTGGGGTCACAAGTTTGAAAAATATAATTTTACTAATTTCACAGCCGAAGTTCTAATGTTTGTGTTTCATTATAATTTTAAAATTGAAGATGTGTCTCTTTCTCTGTGTATATGTTTCAGACAACAGATGTGTATTTACAGTGTAAATCCTCTCACTGCAAATGTGATTATGTGCTCTACCCCTAACATGGACCATATATATCGCCTTGTGTCCACTTACATTAGAATGCAGAGCTTTTAATGCTGCTCGAAGATGACAGCACATCTTTAGGGAGACATTGGCATCCAGAAGGCACATTTTATGGGCAAAAATATTAACAAGGTTTAATAAAAGACAACCCAAGCACAATATAAAGCTCTCTTCCCTCTTTCTCTTCATTCTCCTTTCACCAACCCCATTTTTATAGAGTATGGGATTATAGAGCATTCGGGTATGAGTATTTGTGTGTACATGTGTGTTTTTTCTTTATATACCCACAAAATAAGATTGGCAGCGTTATGTTACTGTACTGGTGGTTTTGTTTGCTTGTTCAGATGGCTTTAAAGCAATCTGTAGTGCTGCTCAATATATTTTCCCACTCACTGTAGGACATACTGTACATGTTAACAGTCACATTTTGCAGCATTGTGTTAGGCTCAGGAAGTGCACGGGGGAGTGAAAGGAGGCTGTTTTGACACAAAAAAATGGCAGAAATCATGATTTGGAGTCTTTGTTTTATTTGATGGAGGAAAATGTCATTTATCGTTCTGAGTAACTGCGAAAGAAAATTTCACATTTAAGATTCCCACCGTTTACTCATTCATCCAAATTTCTAGGGACAGGGTACGCTTGAGGTAGGGCCCAGTGTAAGGAAGAAAGTAGAGGTGCTTTATAGGAGAGGTGCTGGGGATTTTAGGAAACAGAATAAGCAACCACTTTGATTATATGTTAGTACTTCAGTGTCATCTCTCACCCCCCCAAAATCTTTTAGAATAGAAAATCATGCTTACCTTGTGAAATATCATATCATGGCCCCATTGCCAGCACTATTACATTTCTGTATATACTGTAATACATTATAGTATATTTGTACCAATATGAACTAGAGAGGTTTTAAAAAAATGAATGCCTATGGCAATGAAAAAAATGATTCTCACAAATAAATTCCTCTTTTATAGAAAGTGCATCTGTATGTGTGCCCTGTGTGTATATATTTATGTACCTACCTAGCACTGTGATAAAAGGGGAAAGGCACATAGCAATGCACGTCAGCACAGTTGGAATCTTCTCCGGAAAACTCAAGTTTTTATGGTTTCTTTTACTTTTTTTCCCAGGATAACTTAAAAGAAAAACATTTGAGGAAAGTTGTTATGAGAATTGACTGCGGATAGCCAGAGTAGACTTCATAATTACATAGTTAGGGAATTATCCTTTTTTTAAAATGTGATGCAATTTTATTTTTTATTAATTTGAACTGTTTTTAAAAATAGCCAAGGAATTGTATATATTTATATTATGGTAACTCTTAAAAATACTAATTATATGTTGAGCCCATTATGTGATAGCTATCTTGTATATCATATTGGTGCGTAATTTCTAGCAGAGAGTAGCATTTTTAAATATTAAAATTCTAATCATTCATGCTAACAGTTGGTCACTCATTAATAACTCAGCTGCCCACACACATATACATACACATAATTTCCAGAAGGGTTTTTAAATTTACATTTCTGTTCTCTTAACCTAGAATTTTAAAAGTGTTTTATTAAAGATATGTGTGTGTGTAAGTATGTATATACACATACATATACACACATGTTTCTAAAATTTCCTAGCTATTGGTGATTTTTTGCTGTGGGCTTTAAATTCATTTTCTCCCTAGATGAGTAAGACCCATTGGTAGACAGCTTTGACACACACACAGTATTAGAGAGATAACTGAATTACCAATTTATAATAATCTGGTATTTTTAAGAATTGGGTATATATGGTAGCAAACACATACTCTTTTGGGGAAAGATGTGGTGCCTTTGGGCTTAGATTCTCTCTTTATTTCAATTGTATCTCATGTTAGATTCTGTGTCTTGAAGTGGATTTTCTAAGCAAAATGTTTCAATTTGACTCTCACCGAAGGTAGTTTCCAACCTGCTTTAGTATTTTTGTCTTCAGTGTCTCCACATGGGAAATGCAGGGGTGGGGGCAAACATTTTGAGTTCAGTGTTCAGGAATTCTGGCCTCAGGAATGCCAGCACCTCCACTACATCTCAAGGATGCGTTTGTATCAGCTCAATTTTTTTGTTCAGTTGTTTTTCAGTTGTGACTTTTCATGACCCCATTTAGGGTTTTCTTGGCAGATACTGGAATGGTTTACTGTTTCCTTCCTCTGGTTCATTTTATAGATGAAGAACTGAGGCAAAGAGGATAAAGTTAATTGCCCAGGGTCACACAGCTAGTAAGTGTCTGAGGCTAGATTTGAACTCAGGAAGCCCGATTCCAGGCCCTGCCCTCTACACACCGTGCCACCTAGCTGCCCATTGGTTCAGCGATCCTACGTTATCTCTTAGTCTTTATCTGTTTGTTTGTAAATGGGTACAAACTGTGTTGCATTAGGGGCTTTATTTTTTAGTTTTCAGAATTAAAAACATATTTCAATGGTATATTTAAAACAAAATAATAGTAATAGAACGTGTGTGCTCATTCTCTCATGTTCTTGTGTGGGAGCTATTTGCTCCTGTTTTTTCATCTCCTTTCAATTTTTCTTTCCATTTTTCAAAATACATATTTCCTTAACAACTTTTAGATCTTTAAAACCTCGATTTTAAAAATGCTTTGACTCATGTTGTATTGTTTAAAAATTTAGTAAAAGAAATTCACTACAAATGCAGGAATTATATGCTTCAAGAAGTTTGGAAGGGGTATGGAAGAAAGAAAAAAATGCATTTGTGGGACCTTGATTTTTTTTTTTTTATGCTTATTTACTGAATATAAGATTGAGTTTTCAGAATTATAGTGGGATGAGAGAAGTTATGTTTATTGTGTAGGTTAATTTTAGATTCCTAATTGAAATTACAGTTAATATCAGTGTCATTAGTTGCAAACTCTAGTACTCCTAAAAATGTTTTCCAGCAAGTGTTTTATGAAGACTGGGATATTAGATAATGAATGATATGAAGCAACCAATATTTGCCATCATGATAAGATTTTTTTTTTTGATTTAGCACAAAAGAACAGAATTATGATTCTCACTTTCTCTAGTATACTGTCAGCCTTCCTATAAGGAGTCTCACACCCATTTTATCAAGTCATTGTTCACACAACTTGCTTACATATCGACATTCTTCTGAGAATGGCAAAGAACAAATTCTCTAACTACGGATTTTCTCATTATATGTTTGCAAGGTGTGTTCTGATTCGCAGAAAACCCACCTGCATTGTACTACCAAGATGAGATTTCAATAAAAGTGCTCCATCGTAAATCTGGAGGAAGCTGTGTACAGTAAGGTTCTACAGTGCAATGAAAATGTACATTTATCACTTAGGTTCATGTAAGCCACTTTTGTGAATTGGGCCCTTGGAGTAAATGTATTTTGATATAATGGCCATCTGTTCATGAATATCACATTTTCCAGACTAAAAAAATAGTTTGATGTAGATAAACACGTAATTTGGTACGATTATATAGTTTCACCAGGTGGCAATACAATAGCAAAGTTTGATATTTACTGTAAGCCAATAACCAAGCTGGGAATGTCGTCCTATGTTTTATATTTGTCCTTTTAAAATATCCATTTCCCTTATTTGTAGCCAACTCTCAATTATACGTGCTAATGAGGGAAAGAGAAAGCCTCGATAAACAAAATCTCTGAACCTTATTTTTGTCATTTATTTCAACCTCTTTCCTATCAGATCTGTAGAAGAATTGCTAACGAGGAACATTTTTTGCCTGGTTTGAGTTTTACAACCTCTCCCTTCCTTCCTCTGTTTTCTGGCAAAGATTGTAGTAAGCAGGGAAATAGCTGAAGCAGACAGCAGGAGGAAAAAAAAAAGGAGAGGAAGAAAATGAGCCCAGATAGACCAGAGATGGAATAACTGATGCCTGAAAGATGAGAATTGGCTAACTTAGCAATTTTAGTGATTAACTTTTCTTCAGAATTGTTATATATCATTTATGTGAGGTCAAATTATATATATGTAAATATGTGTTTATATATTAAATATGTGCAGATTATACATATAAATATAACATTTTTGGGACAGTTTTATTTTTGTTGGTTCCCATTTTTAAAAAAATCCAGAATGTATTTTTCATGAAACATGATACTTGTATGACATTATGTTGAAACAAGAATATGCCCTGTGATATGTGCTAGATTATTATGTATGTACCCCAAAGCCTCTTTTCCCAGTGGTCCTTTGCTTGTCTGCATGGCCATGGTACAGTGGAATGGGAGGGCAAGCACATGGTTACGCTTAGCCCAGTAATCAGGTGGTTCAGAATTTGACCTTTATCAAGGATGTCACAGCAGCAGCCAGCTTAAGTCAGTATCTGTCCATTCAAACAAAGGGAGTTTAATTCTCTCTCTCCTTCCCAATGGCTATAAGCTTTTTGAAGTGTAGGGAGTATGTTACCTGGAGAATCTAGGTATGACCTGGCTGAAATCATATTCCCTGGATTACATAGACTGGTGCAGCTATATTCCAAGCTGGTTTACCCCAGGGAAATTAAGGCCTTCAACAAACTTCCATGACAAAGGTCACTCCTGGTTATTATCATTCAATCCTATTCTTCCCTGTTTGAACAACAAAGAATAAAATGGAATCAGTCAGTGGACCATTTACCTGACTACTTGTTTGTTTTGGGTTTGCACTACTACAGAGCCCTGGGACGATCAGATCATCACCTAGTTAGACCACAGTCCTTTAGCTGATATAGGTAACTCCAAGTACGTATCAGTTTTTTCACTTGTTTCGTGACTGCATGGCAAGGATCCAGAGTTAGATTAGACCCGAGATCCTGTTATGGAATCATTTGAACCCTACCAGTGCAAAGTTAGACTCGAGTTTTTCAGGTGACCTCTGTATGGGGGGTAGGGAGTGTTCTGTCTTTTTTCCCCTCCTAGTATTAGACTATATTTGATCATGAAGGGAACTTTCAACTTGTTAAACTTTTGTAGAATGGTACCCATGGCTTTCTCTGCTGACATGGGCTCCATTGCCTTTCAAGGGTATATATTTAGGTTAATGCACTGCACATAGAATTTCAGAGTCCCCTTGAACCATGAATAGAGGAAAAAACACTTCCGTATTTCTACTGACTCTTTCCCAGATACTGTTCTCCCCCAAGAAGGAAAAACAGGTTACCTTCCTCTCTAGGAAAAATTGGATTAAAAGTCTTCATCTTGTCTACTTTCTGGGATGCAAGAGTGAGACACAGAAGATAATATATAAAAAGAAAACATCACAATCACGATTCCGGAAAAGACCTAGATTTACATTGTTGAATCATAGTGTCATCTAAAGCCCTCATTCCTCTCTCCCTTTTCATATTATTTAGAACAGTTCCCTGTACACAAAAGATACTCAGTGGATCTTTGATAAATGAGAAAATGAATGACATAAGCCTTTCCATCTCAGCCAGCCATCAGGGTACTAGGGCCTAACCCAGGGCTGGGGAACCTGTGGCCTTGAGGCCACACATGGCCCTCTCAGTCCCTGCGTCCTCAGGTGTGGCCTTTTGACTGAGTCTAAGTTTTACAGAACAAATTCTTTTATTAAAAGAAGGCTTTGTTGTGTGAAGTTTGGATTCAGTCAAAGGGCTGCACTTGAGGACCAAGAGAGCCACATGTGGCCTCGAGGCGACAGGTTCCCCACATCTGGAAGCATTGTGAGGATCTTGCCATCTTTCCTGATGCCTCCCACCTCCAGCTTTCCCATCCTCTTCCACTCTTTGCTCAGGGAACAGCAATCACATTAGTATTATCTTGATGCTGGATAGGACATCTCAGTTTACTACCTTATAAGTCCAGTTACAATCCTTGTGATTGCCTAGCCATAGATTAAAACTCCCTTCTCTGGGCAGCACTCCTTCATATGTCTTGTCTCTCCCTGGAAAAATTGGAGCTCTTTGAGGACAGGAACCATCTTATTTTTATGTTTGTGTTACCAGTGTCTAACATGGTGTGTGGTATATAGTAGATACTTAATAAATGCTTGTTCATTGTTTAATTGATGTCCCTCTTCTGCCATGAGCTTCTCTTTAGGAATGGAAGTATCATTAAGAGCTGAACAAGCTCTGTAACTACAACCAGCCTTTGATTGGAAATAGGGAGCTACAGCAATTTTCCTACTTTGGTATGTTACTTGTTTATATGAAAGTAGTTGAAATGCATAGCAAATGAATATGAAGAAAATCACTTTCCATAGAGAGGAACCAGATCACATAAAATGTTTCTATCACATTCAATATAAGGACAAAGCTTGGTTCTTTGAAAATGTTACTGAAGTTAAAGTGAACTTTACATCTTTCATTTCATAACAGGGATGCCAGCATTTTTAGGAAATTGATAATTAAACTCAAAGTAAAATTTTAATTTTAAGCTAAAATTAAAAAAATTTTAGACTAGTGAATATTAACAGAAATGTAACTGAATGGAGGCATATGAGTTGCAACCTTTCTATTCAAATAAGCTATTGGTGCTGAAAAATGAGAAATTGATAAAAGAAAAGACATTTGACACAGACTTACTATTTCCTAAGGAGGTTTAACCAACACCATAAAATGTTCACCACAATGAGGAGACAAAAAAGCCCAGAAACTGCCTTAATGAGCAAGCGCTTTGCTAAGTTCAGAATATTAACTCATTTGTAAAGCTTTATAGAGAAAAATTATGGAAAAATATCAACAGTATTTCTGCAAGTAACAGTGGAAAGAAAAATGAATTTGTAGAAAGCTTGGCATAAGACCCAGCTGCGTCAGATTATCCCAAGAGTATTTAAAGATGAAACAGGAAGGGTAGCAAATGGATGAAAAATGTGACAGATATATTAGTATTTCTATCACAAACTGTTTACATTATCAGTCACTAGTCATTTATTAAGTACCTACACTGTTCTAGATAAGTAAATATGGACCATATTCAAAATAAATACACATTGAATTGTGGGGTTGTACTTGGAGGAGTCAGGAAGGACCTTGAAGGAGGTGTCAAGTTTTGAAAAGATATGGATTTCAAGGTAAGCAAGTGAGGATGAGGAGCATTCTAATCACAGGAGGTGACTTGTGCAGGGGCATGGAGGTGGGTGATAGAATATCACATGCACAGAATGGCAAATTGACAATGGAAACCCTACAGATAGACAAGCTCTAATACTTCAGTCTCCGGTGTGCAGTTTGAAGATACAGAAATATCATTAAATAAGATAGAGGCAGGATAAGCCAATGGACTGGACCTTGTACTCAGGGAAGGAAACTGTGATAAGATACAACATAATTTCATTAGCATTGAGGGATTGATTTTCAATATGTCTATAAAAAAAGGGCAGAATGCTAAGATATTTAGAAAAGGTGATATATTTTTTAAAAAAAAATCAAGAGGATATCAATAAGTACCTAAACATATGCCTACTTTAGCATTTCTATAAAATCTTTATGAAAATCATCTACACATATGTCCAGGGCATCCTGATGAAAATCTCTGAAGGGAACAGTCAGACTCCTGCAAATGATTTTCTGTAGCAGACATCATCTTCATAGTCCCATGGTTAACAAGGTAACATAGAGTACAATTTTTTGCTTTGGTTGTGCTCCGTGACTGTGGAGTGTTTCATTTTTGTCCCTGCATCCCTAAAGTCTAGCGTGATGCCTAGAACATAGTAGATACTTAAGAAATGTTTGTGGAATTGAATTGTAAAAGCATTTACATAAGTGGAGAAGGTCTACAGTCTTGATTTTCACAAGGAATCTCTCAAGCATTTGCAGTCATAGAGGATTCTGTGATAGCCAGAGTCACAGAGGTAATTTTATTTTACAGCCATCTGAGAATTAACTTCAAGTAAGGTATAAAACGGGGACACATAGGCTCACCTAAGGTGTTTGTTATTGTCCTAGACCTAGAGGAAGACCAGTCCAGTATAAATGGTCAAAGACTTTCCTATAGATAATAAAGATCAAAGACCTTCCTATAGGTCCACCAGGTGCTCTGTTTTATGGCACACTATGCTCATTGTACTAAAGCCCTTGAATATTAAAATATTTCCTTAATAAGATCAGTGATTAGTCTTAAAAATCTACACAGGCAAAAAGCACATATGTAGACAAATATCATACATATATGTGAATATTTTATTTTTAAAAATGCAAATTATACATATATATATATATACATTTATGTGTGTGTATGTGTATACACACATTAATGAACATATTCAGGTCAATTATTGTTATATCCCAAATTTAGAAATTAATAGGTAGACATGCTTATATGCAAATGCTCCAGTTAGCCTGGTCAAAGGATAAATATTTAGAGCCACTTGAAAGAATAAAGAGTATTGACTCTTCTGCCATATGTAGGCATCTCAAAAAACCTATAGGACATCTCTACCTAGATGTCATTTTGTTAAAACTTTTATCAGTATTTCCAAGATCGTGTTTTTTTCCCTTAAAAAGATTATTGATGCTTTTTAGAAAAATATTGGTCATTTCTCAGAAATCCTCCCTTCCTCATTGTACTCTTCAAGATTTTTTCCACCCTTAGCTCAAACCTGCTTTTCTTTCTAACTTTACTCAGTCCTCCCTCTTACTTCAGATCTACCTGTTGAATTTCTACTTCTTCTTAAGTGCTTAAATCAAATACCACCTAATTTTATTTCTGTCGTGGGGTCATAGATGTAGAACTGGAAGGAATCTCAGAAGCCATTTAGTGTAAACCGCTTATTTTAAATTTGAGGAAACTGAGGCCCAAGATGATTATGTGACTTTTCCAAGGATACAAAGGTAGGTAGTATCATAAGTAGGTTTTGAACCCAGCTCTTCAGACTCCAGAGCCAGCATTCTCTCCAACAGTATTTCCTCCAGGAAGACTTTGATTTCATCCAATTGGTAATTACATCAGACTTCACAAAGTACTTGTTTGCATTTCTCTTATGCACTTAAAATTTATTACTTAATATTATATTTATTTGTATATGTACAGTTTCAGCATACTTGACTGTAGGGTCCTCCATGGAGGACGTGACATACTCAGTTTTCTGTTAGACAGTGTGACTCAATGCAGAGAGAGCTGAATTTATGGTTAGAAAAGATCTGAGCTTAACACTCATCTCAGACACTTGATAATTCTATGACCATGGTCAAGAAACTTAGATTTTTTTAATATATCTCATGGGGTTTTATGAGGATCAAATGATATAATATATGTAAAAGCTTTTGGTAGATCTTAAAAGAATTAGATAAATATCAATTATTATTCATAAACCTTTGTTGAATTCCGTTAAATGTGTATGTATGCAAGTGTGTGTTTGTCCACAAATTTATAGTCACCCTGTACCTGTAGTAAGATCTGGGTTTAGGCAGAACTGTTGAGATGAAGTTTTCTTTTGTGTGTCTTTGGTAGTCTTCTGTCCTTTTTCACCCCGGATTCACTTCAGAGTGCTTTCATTTGTTTACCAGTCTCTCCTCCCAACTCATCCCTTTTTATCACCTGGGCTCTTATCCTCCAGTATAGCCCCCAAGCCCTTTCTCTCCCCCCCCCCCCACCCCCTTCCTGGGTACTTACCTTCCATTAACTTTTGCTTATTCTGTGATCCATTCCTTGGGGCTCTGCTTTCTGATAATGTGATTATTAGTGATAATTGTTTAATGCAGAACCCCTCCCAGGGAACATAATGTGATTAGGTTATTAGTGATAATTGGCTAATGCCCCACCCCTCCCAGGAAACACAATTACATTTAAATGGGGGCTTTTGGTAGCTAATACCTTAAACCTAAAAGAGTAGGTCTTTTGGTGAAAATTTTAAGCCCTCTAAACAGGTTAGCTGGGGATATTTGGAGGCTGGTTGGCCATTTAGCTTCCACCCCATCTGGGTGTCTCTTCAGTTGACCTTTGCACTGGACTAACTAACCCTGCTTTGTTGTATGCTTATTTTTGAGTGAAAAACGTAGTATTTTTACTGTTTAGTGAGGGCTGTTTTTTTTTTTATTATGGAAATTGTTATAATATTGTCTATGAAATATCCTGTGTTAAGAGTCAACAACTAAATCCTGTCTGATTGATGTTTAAAAATATGGGCTACTTAGAGTATAGAAGGGGATCCAGCTGTCCTTTGTTAGGGGAAGAGGTGGATGGTGGCTTCTTCTCCCTGCCCCAAACTCCCTTAGATAGTGGGTCTCTTAAGATGTGTGATGCATCATGGATCTGTGGTTATACTACCTGAGTTAAATTTTATCTAGAAACTTGTGTGTGTGCGTGCTGAGCTCTGAAGGCTGTCAGAGGGTTATAAAGCTGGCATGCATATTCTCCATATCACTGTGGCATGAGAGCTGAACTTGAGCAGGTCTTAAGGGCCTGGAATTGGTTTGTCGTCTTTGATGTGACTTGCTTCCCTGACTTTTTCTTGTCTTTCCGTTCTAGCTTATGTTCCTGAGGAAGAATTGAAGGCAGCAGAAATAGATGAAGAAAGTGTAGAGGATGATGGGCTGTCTTTGGACATACAGGAAAGTGAGTATTTATGCAATGAAGAAACAGAAATCAAAGAGGCTCAGAGCTACCAGAACTCTCCAGTAAGTACTGCAACCAATCAGGATGCAGGCTATGGGTCACCATTCAGTGAAAATAGTGACCAGGTAGCCCATTTCAAAAACTCTTCAACTAAAGAAGAGAAAGAGGATCCTCAGTCAACAGACAGTGCACCCTACCCACAGGACAGCTTGGCACAAATAAAAGCTGTATATGCAAACTTACTCTCTGAATCCTGTTGGTCTAGTCTAGCCTTGGATTTAAAGAAATCCAGTTCGACAACCAGCAACAATGAATCTCACCAGAATGAGAGCACCACCACCACCACCCCCACTTCCACCACAACCACCAGTACCAGTGCTAGCACCCACAGCACCAGTACCAGTACTCACACAAGTACGGGCACCAGCACGAGCAGCAGCAGTAACACTGGCAACAACAACAATAGCAGCTCTGGGTATGACTGGCACCAGGCAGCCCTGGCTAAAACTTTACAACAGACTTCCTCCTATGGACTCCTCCCAGAGCCAAGCCTTTTTAGCACGGTACAGCTTTATCGACAGAACAACAAACTGTATGGATCGGTATTCACGGGTGCTAGTAAGTTCCGATGCAAAGACTGCAGTGCCGCCTATGATACCCTGGTGGAGCTCACAGTGCACATGAATGAGACAGGGCACTACCGTGATGACAACAGAGATAAGGATTCAGAAAAGACCAAGAGATGGTCCAAGCCCAGGAAACGATCCCTGATGGAGATGGAGGGCAAGGAAGATGCCCAGAAAGTCCTGAAATGCATGTACTGTGGGCACTCCTTCGAATCTTTGCAAGACCTGAGCGTCCACATGATAAAAACAAAGCATTACCAGAAAGTGCCTCTGAAGGAGCCGGTGCCGGCCATCACCAAGCTGGTCCCTTCCACCAAAAAACGAGCACTTCAGGACTTAGCTTCGCCTTGTTCACCCGAGCCGACGGGGATTGCGGCAGAAGTGGCATTGACAGAATCAGCAAAGGATCAGAAAACGGCAAACCCGTATGTGACACCGAATAATCGTTATGGCTACCAGAATGGTGCTAGCTACACTTGGCAATTTGAGGCTCGCAAAGCCCAGATCCTGAAGTGCATGGAATGTGGCAGTTCTCATGACACCTTGCAGCAGTTGACTGCCCATATGATGGTCACTGGTCACTTCTTAAAGGTGACAACCTCAGCCTCCAAGAAAGGGAAACAGCTAGTGTTAGATCCTGTGGTTGAAGAAAAAATACAGTCTATCCCCCTGCCACCCACCACACATACCCGGCTACCTGCCTCTAATATCAAGAAACAACCTGACTCTCCTGCAGGATCTACAACTTCCGAGGAGAAGAAGGAGCCAGAGAAGGAGAAAGTCCCTGTGGCAGGTGAAGCAGATAAGAAGATTAAGGAGGAGAATGAGGACTCCACAGAAAAATTTGAGCCAACCACTGTTTATCAGTACCTTCGGGAGGAGGACTTGGATGATAGCCCCAAGGGTGGGATAGATATATTAAAGTCCCTAGAGAACACAGTAACCACTGCTATCAGCAAGGCCCAGAATGGAGCACCCTCTTGGGGAGGATACCCTAGCATCCATGCCGCATACCAGCTCCCAGGAACGGTGAAACCTCTTCAACCCGCAGTCCAGAGTGTGCAGATGCAACCATCCTATGCCAGTAGTGTCAAGTCCCTGTCTTCAGAGCACAACGCACTAGTTCATTCTCCCGGTAGTCTCACCCCTCCACTTCATAAAAGCAATGTGTCTGCCATGGAGGAATTGGTGGAGAAGGTGACGGGTAAAATCAATGTGAAGAAGGAGGAGAAACCAGTGGAAAAGGAGAAGAGTTCTCCACCTAAGCCCACATCTCCCATCGCAAAAGAGAATAAAGATTTCCCCAAATCTGAGGAAGTCAACAAACCACAGCAGAAGAAGAATCCTGATGCAGATGTGCAGAAGGCCAAAAAGGACAGTCTGGCGGACGCTCATACCCCAAACGGTACAGAGCCTCTCAAAGTAAAAGTCACCAATGGCTGTAATAATCTAGGCATTATTACAGATCATTCACCTGAGCCATCTTTCATTAACCCACTGAGTGCTTTACAATCCATCATGAATACCCACCTAGGCAAAGTTTCCAAACCTGTCAGCCCTTCTTTAGACCCTTTGGCTATGCTGTATAAAATTAGCAACAGTATGTTGGACAAGCCCATATACCCCACTACCCCAGTCAAGCAGGCTGATGCAATTGACCGGTACTACTATGAAAACAGTGACCAGCCCATTGACTTGACCAAGTCCAAAAATAAACCCCTTGTTTCTAGTGTAGCTGATTCAGTCTCTTCACCTCTCCGGGAAAGTGCACTGATGGACATTTCTGACATGGTGAAAAACCTCACAGGCCGCCTGACTCCTAAGTCTTCAACCCCCTCCACAGTGTCTGAGAAATCCGATGCCGATGGGAGCAGCTTTGAGGAGGCTTTGGATGAACTGTCACCTGTCCACAAGAGGAAGGGGCGGCAGTCTAACTGGAATCCTCAGCATTTGTTGATCCTTCAAGCTCAGTTTGCTTCCAGCTTACGAGAGACTCCTGAAGGGAAATATATTATGTCAGACTTGGGCCCACAGGAGCGGGTGCACATCTCTAAGTTTACTGGTCTTTCCATGACCACCATTAGCCATTGGCTGGCCAATGTGAAGTATCAGTTAAGGAGGACAGGTGGAACTAAATTTTTAAAGAACCTAGATACTGGGCATCCTGTTTTCTTTTGCAATGATTGTGCCTCTCAATTCAGGACTGCTTCTACATACATAAGTCACCTAGAGACACACTTGGGCTTTAGCTTGAAGGATTTATCCAAGTTGCCACTCACTCAGATTCAAGAACAGCAGAATGTTTCAAAAGTCCTCGCAAACAAAACTTTGGGCACACTGGGAGTTGCTGAGGAGGACTTGGGTTCCACGTTCCAGTGTAAGCTCTGTAACCGGACTTTTGCAAGCAAACATGCAGTCAAACTGCACCTTAGTAAAACACATGGCAAATCCCCTGAGGACCACCTGATCTATGTAACTGAATTAGAAAAACAATAGCGTCCAGGTATGCAAGTGACCATGGGAACATTGCACTAAAACTTCTGAATAGTACTGCACTAGGCCTGATCTGAGCCTCTGAAATCAGTCTTAACTTTTGTTGCTGAACTGCCTATCTGGACCTTGGTTTTTCTTACACATATTTTGTAGTTATATTTATATGCTCTTTGTCTGATCTGTGCATGTTTTTTTTTTTCCTGAGGTTTTTTTTTTTTTTTGGTGAGTCAAAGTCTGACCTTTATTTTCAACATCTGTTCTTGATGTTAAGCTATCTTTTGTAGGATATAGTGGGACACACTATTCAGAGACATTAATTTAGCCGTAAAGAAAGAGACAAATAACAATGATAAAAAAGACATCCTAAAATTACAAAGTTGCCATGACAATAAAGGTCATAGAACCTAGTAGTGTCAAATTTAACCCTCTGAGGACTGTAATAGCATTTCTGTGCCTTTTCCAAAAAAAAAAAAAAAGACTTAAAGGCATATTTCATTCAGATCAAAAGCTGTGTCAGACACAAAACGTATTTAATAATTAAAAAACTAATAAGCTTTTTTATGCAGAACTGGTTTGTGAAGAAAACATGCATGCAGCTGTTGGAAGATAGAAAGCTATCTAGTACTCATGGGGTTAGGAAGCTACAACTGTACAAGTTTAAAAAAAAATCAGACCCTAGTTGCCACTATGCCCAAACCCTCTGGATGCTGAAAAATGCCACTTTTGGCAAAAAAAAAAAAAAAATTTAAATAAATAAAATAAAGTATGCAAGCTGTTATTTAAAAATATGTAAAAATGCTATTTCTTTTTTTCCTGTAAAATACTGCAGTTTATAGTTATTTACAAATGTAAGCTTTGGTACAAGCTGACCTTTCTATAGCGTGCTGCATTGGTAAATGAAAAAAAAAAACCTGGGGCAAATATTGGAGTCGTTTCCTTGTAAATTGCCAGCATCAGCTTAAACTGCTACATGTTACATATCGTACCATTTTAAAACTGTTCAACTTTCTTTGTACCTCCTGGCTGTATGCTTTTCTCTTTTAACTTTTTATATTGTCATTTTATATTCGATTTCTGTGTATATAATGTAAAACCACAATTTTTGAATAAAATTTAGTTCCTGCAGCTTGATTTAAAGAGAGGAATTTTACTGGCACCTGCATCTTCCCAGATGCATGTACTTAAAGGGACTATCAGACAAAAATAAATAAAATAAAGCAAGCAATGCACTATTAATTATACATTTTGATGTTCTATCATTAATATTGTACAGTACATTTTGGTTCACACAATTAAATCCACTTGTTTCTCAAATGTAAAATAAACCCACATACAATTCTTGATTTACATACATTGTCATGTCATCATTATGTTGCCTTTTAGGTATTATTTCAGCAAGGAGGGGTATCACTTAAGCAGTCGACCAACAAAAGTCTATTCAAAATCATCTGTTCGTGATCTGTGTGCTGACATATTGACTTTATGTGATAGGTATTAACATATTTTTAAAAAATAATCTTGAAATCTCAACTCCAGTGGGTAACAAAATCATTCTAGGTTTATCCACTGGGTGATAAGTGTTCTGTGCTTAGCTGGTCTAAGAAGGTTCATTCAGTGAATCTTTATATGCTGTTTGAGAACTCTTACAATTATCCTCCAAGTGTATCCAGGGGCTTCATGATTGTGGCATGAGGGAGGGGCAGCCTTGTAGTTCCTGTGGTAGCAAAGACCTTTAGGGTTTGGGTACTAGTCCTGAACTGAAGTAGAGACAGAGATTTCTTTCATTCTTTCTAAATATCAAGTTTTGAGGGAAGCTGACACCCTCACATTAGGTGTTTGGCCTCATTTCTTTCTTGTGCATTGCAGATTGCATTCAGAATGCCAGAGAGTGCTGACCATCAGGACAGCTCTAATATGTAAGTGCTATGGGGGCGTGTTAAATTTAAGACCCCTTGAATTTTTTTGTTTTCTTCAGTTGGAGCTGATGACTTAAGGAAAAATAGTTCTTTTTCCTACCCCTTGGTTAATTTTTCATAAAATCACATTCTCAAAAAGATTAGGCTTACAGTACTGTGTTCAGTAGCAACAAAATCAGCTGTGGTATTTGAATTATTTCTTTTCTGTTATTTCTAATCACAATGACAGCCAAATATTGTTCTGTTTTCTTTAATGATTTTAGGAGAACTGAATAGGTCTCGGTCAGCTGTATTTACACAGGTTTTTTGGTTTTTGTTGTTTTTTTTTATTACTAGCATAGCATAATGCCAGTAAGGCTATTTAAAATAACAGCAACAAAGAAAAAAAAAACCCTTTCATGATCGGTGAATACCTGTGTCCTTTAGAGGTTCTAGCAATTTAGATATTTCAGTTCAATTACTGCATGATTATATACTTTGGGCCCAAGGGGTGACAATGAAGAATAACGATTAGGCCAATGGCAGTAATTCAGGGTCTTTGCATAATAATCCTTTAAGAATGTCTTATTTTACTATAGGCTTGCAAATATATAAGTATAGATTTCTCTTGAATAAAAGGGTTATGAAATAGGTGAAGTAGAGCAGCAGAGAAGCAAGAGATCTATAGTACTGGTTGCTAGAGTCACGTCTTATAATACACATATGAAAAGTTATCTGAAGATTTTAGTGAACTAAAAGTATGCCATGAACCAATGGAGTGACACGATGGGTAAAAAATGCTAGTATGATGTTAGGCTTTACTAAGATGTGCATTGTATCTAATACTAGGGATGTGATATCCTGCTGAGGGCAGCTAGGTGGTGTGGTGGATAGAATGCCAGACTTAGCGTCAGGAAAACCTGAATTCACATCTGACCTCAGATACCCACTAGCTATGTGACCCTTGGCAAGTCACTTAACCCTGTTTGCCTCAATTCTTCTGAAAAATGAGCCGGAGAAGGATCTACTCCAGTATCTTTGCCAAAAATGCCTCAGTTGGGGCCACAAATAATCAGACACAACTGAAATGACTGGACAATAACTCCAAGATAGTCCTACTATATTCCGCTCTGATAAGATCATTTAGAGTGATAGATTTTGAACCGGAAGGGACCTCAGAGGCTAATTAGTTCAAGCCCCTCATTTTAATGATGAGGATTCTGAGGGCTAAAGGTCACACAGGTAGTAAATGGCAGATTTAACTTGGGTCCTCTGATTCCAAACCTAGCATCCTTCCCACAATAACATGTTGGCTTTACCTGGACAATTGTGTTCAGTTCTGGGCATCATCCCTAAGAAATGACATTGCTCACCTGTAATGATGCCCAGAAGAGAGCAAATGAGATGGTGAAGGACTTAAGATCATGCCTTAGGATCATTGGTAGAAGGAAATGGAGATATTTATCTTGACAAAGACAACACTTAGGAGGAAGATGATCGCTAGCTTCAACTGTTAACCTGTAGAAGGGTGATTAGGCTAGTTCTTGGCTCCCAGAGGGCAGAATTAGGAGGGAATATCTAGCAGCTCTGGAAAACCCATCAGATAGCAAGTTAGAGGACCTGGGTTTGAATCCAAGCTCTACCGCCTTTGTGATGTTGGATAAGTGAGTTAGGCCTTGGTTTCCTCACTTGTAAAATGAGGAGAAATCCTGTAAACTCTCTTCTGGGACAAATATCTATGATCCTTTGAAACCTCAAAGAATAAGATTGAGTTTGATGTCAGGAAAATCTTTTCTTAATAGCTAGCCTAAAGTGGAATCTGCTGCCATGAGAATTGGTTGATTCTCCTTCACTGGAGGCCTTCAGGTCAAGGCGGGATGATAACTTAACTGTGTGTGTTGTAGAAGGATTCTTATACAGGGAAGTGGAAGGGAATAAGCATTTATGTAGCATCTACTATGTGCCAGGCACTGTATTAAGTTCTTGTTTGTTTGGTTTTTTTTACAAATATCTCATTTGATCCTCCTGACAACCCTTGCAAAGTAGGTGTTGCTATTATCCACAGTTTACAGTTGAGGAAACTGAGGCAAAAAGAAGGTAAGTGACTTGTCCAGGATCTTGCAGCTAGTAGGTGTCTGAGGCTGAAGTTGAATTCAGCTCTATCTGACTCCATGCCTAGCACTCTATCCATCATGCTGTGAGCTGGCTCAGTATTCAGGATATGGAATCATCATCCCTGAAAGTCTCTTCCAACTCTTAAGATCCATTAAGCTACTTCAAAGTTGCTTGCAAAGTAAATTTTGATCATTGAAAGTTGGATGTAGGATAGGGAGTATACCTTTGCAAATTTAAACTTTGGAGGGACCTCAGAGGTCATGAAGTACAACTTTGTTACTTTAAAGATGAGGAAATTGCTTTATAAATATGTTAAATGATTTGGCCACCATCACACAAATATTTCAGGTTAGAAGTTGCTTTTGAAACCAAGACCTTTGACTATAGACCCAACTTTCTTTCTATTGTATTACCTGCCTTCCATTAACCACACTGGATTTTGTCTTTTCCACAAACTCTGCTATTTAAGATGAACTTATTTCTCTAAGTTGTGTATAGTAGACTTGGTTCTTTTAAAGCTGTATAATTAAGTCCCAGCATAGGGTTATACGGACATGTAAGAATTTTCCTCATCCACCCAAAGGGAATGTTTTGAAGTACTTTTCTCCCATCTGAGCATTGGAAGGAATGTAGAGTAGAAAGAATTAGATTGGGGTAAATACTAATTTCCATTAGCATGAGAAATTGGGTTGAAATTGAATGCTTTTTCAACCCTGACTTGAAGTCTACCTGACATCCCATTGCAACTTTGAATATCATCTTTTATTATTACTGACTAAGAGAAGAAAATTATGTTCCCTATCATTTTGTGATGTTGTGGTCCGGTGAATGCAGATATACCCAGCTAGCTGTATGAGAACTCACAGTACAGAAAACCCTAGTTTTATATAAATCAGAGGACTGATAGGATATAACTTACCAAAATAAGTACTCTGGAGTTTTTAGCTCCCTTAGTGGTGTGTTTCAGTAGATACACTCACCTATTAGTTCATCTACTGTTCCCTGTGTTCCAGGAAGTGGGCTCTCCTGTGTGCTTATTGACTACTGCATTCAAAAATGATCATCCTGTTCTGTTTTTCTGTGTCCTTACTTCAACTCAGTTTATTCATTTCTGTAAGCCAGTATCTTTCTCAGAGTGCTTGCAGACGGGGTCTGAGCAACAAGGATAGTTAAGTTACACATTCTCTTAGTTTAGAACACTGAGGAAGAGGCTTGATAAAAATGACTTTTTAGTTATGTTTATTTTTTTCTTTCAGTTAAGCTGTGTCAGATCCAAAGTAACCTTATGTTGGCCTCATATATATATATTTAGCATTGTTGTCTTTCATCTGTCATTTCTCATGTGTGTGAGTGTGTGTGTGTGTGTGTGTGTGTGTGCGTGTGCATGCTTTTGTGTGAAAGAGATTTAATGGTTTGCTATATTTTAAAAAGGGCTTTTTTATCAAAAAGGTCTGCTTTTATTATAATTGATAGTTAACTATATGGTAGAGGAAGAAAAAATTTTTCATAAAAGGTGTGGCAAACAACCATTTAAGTGCCTCTGTGCCAAGCCCTGTGCAAGGTGCTAGGGACACACAACCTGAAAATGAAACAAACAGCCCCTGCCTTCAAGGAGATTACATTCTATGAAGAAAGGAGTGATAAAATGCTTTCTTTGAAGTACTCTATTTTTCTAATGCTTAATTTAGCTATTTTCTGTTTAAATTAAGTACCTGAAAATTTTGGGCTGCTAAGATGGTACAGGGGATAGAGCACTGGACCTGGAGTCAGGAAGACTTGAGTTCAAATTCTGCCTAGTTCTATGACCCTAAGTCACTTAACCCTATTTACCTCAGTTTCTTCATCCATAAAATGGTCTGGAGAAGAAAATGGCAAACCATTCTTTGCCAAGGATTTGTCCCCCCAAATGGTATCACAAAGAGTAGGACATGACTAAAATGACTGAACAATAACTGAAAACTTTTAAGAAATCTTTTTTTAAAAATAAAGACCTCAGCATATCTATTTTTCTAGTGAAGCTTTATTTTGACATATTCACTCTGAAAATGGTTGAAGATATTGGATGCTATGTCTTGAATATGTAGAATTATTTTTAAACACTTAATAGTAGTTTTGTTCCTATAATACATTATGCTGTTTCAAAATTCTTTCACATACATTATTTCATCTGATCATCATAACAACTCTGAGACAGGTGGGTTAGGTATTTTCATCCCTGTTTCACAGACAAAGAATCTTAAGCACAGAGAGGTTATTTGGTCCTTTAACACCCTATCTAATCCCTATTCCACTGTACCATATTGCTTGGCTCTGGAGTTGGAAGATGCAGGCCCAAATCCCACCACTAGTGCTTACTCACTGTACAATTTAGTTGGCATTTTTCTTCTTGGGCCTGAATTTTCTCACCTGTAAAATGAGAATAGGCCTTTGAGGTCCCTTTCAGCTCTGGAGCTATGATTCTGTGATCTTCACTGTAATATTTCTTTAGGACAACTTGATTGAACATTGTTTTTGTAAAACTACACCACTAATCATGAAGAAAATGTTCCAAATTGTTGGCATACTATTGATTAGTCAGTATTAAAAATCTGGTGCTAGACTGAAATGAAGAAATCACAACAGAATGGGATTTTAAATCTTAAAATAACTTCAATAAGAGAGAACTTTTGGTTAGGGTCAGATGAAAAGAAGTATTTCTTACATAAACTACAAACAGAAACTCAAAAGCCTTCAGAGGTTTAGTTTGGTTTATTGTCATATCTTTTTATTTCACATTTTAATAGAAATATTTAACAGCGATTCATAACAGTGAAGATATTAAGGAATGAGCAAGATGGGTGAACCTGAGACCTATGAAAGTTTTGTGGAGTTTAACTATATTGGGGATTTGCAATAATATTTTTGCTATATTAGAAATTTGGAGGTTCACTAAGCAATATTAGCCTTAATTTTTCTATATCTTACATCAACATTTACAGTTTGGTCAAATTTGGGTTGAGATATTTAAAATGTTGTGACATAATCCATTTTCACTGAGTAAGTAGTCTCAGGACCCATATTTGGGTTCTCCTTAAAGAGAGGACTTGTTTGGTATATTCACACTACCTAAATCTCAACTGGTTCAATTGCTTTTAGGTTAAGCTGTATTGTTCCGGGTTAAATGAAATGCAGAAAAGTTATCATTTTGTCCTTTACTTAAGCTTGCCATTTCAAATACTCCTTTTCTTCTAAAACTAGTTTTTACCCAAGTAGCACTTTTATAGCAAGAAGGATGTGGGAAGAAGAGCTCACTAAAATCAAATTGGGAGCAACAGTTTCCTAAATGTATAAATCATAAGGAAAAGTCTTTGCTCAAATTCTAAATCCTATTCTCCACAGGACTAGTTTCATTTACTGAAGCATTCCAGTCTGCCTTTAGCCAAATGGATTTCCTAGAGGCTATTATGATGTATCTCATCTTTCCTAATATTGAAACATTTTTTCTCATTTTGGTGAGGATTTTACAAATGTTTAATACAGGAGGTTTTCAGAGTAATGTTTTCTATTTTCTCTGACCTATTCAAGCAAAGAGTTCTTTTTCTCTTTGGAGCAACAGAGCAAGTAGTTGTGTAATAAATGTTATTTCATAATAATGCTCAGAGTTGTTGGAATTTTAAAGTCCTTTATATCCAGACTTAGTTTAAAGAAGTCTCAAGACTCCATAAAATTATAGAGTAGGCTATATCTCTAGGTGATAGCTTTCTGATAAATATCTTGTGCCATTATGCCCAATTTTAATTGATTATTGATTTATCAATTAATTGTTATTATGCTCACCAATCAACTTCAACCTTTGACTCTTTTGAGTAAAATTTAGATTACAGAAATTAAACTTATAATTATCCTTAGATTTTTTTCTTTTTAAATTATAACATTGTCCTAGGATGTCAACATTTCATTTTTAGCACATTTATAAATCAATTGATAAAAATCTACTTTCTATCTACAAAGTTCTATGGTTTTTTAAAAAAATGTATTTATATCCTCTTTAACACTGTGAAATTCTCAACTCATTAACTTAGATACTCAAGATTCCAGGATGCTGAGATCAAATATTGGTTCCATTTAATGAAATCATGGGTTTTTGCATTGTTAAATGGCATGATAAATTGCCACATCTCAGAAGAGAACTCATCGTCTTCCCGAACGCTGGACATATTGATTGGGTCACATTCCATTTTCTATCATTCCTTTCATCAGTTAGTGGAAACAAGTGACATTAAATTTTAAGACAATTTGTAAAAAGAAATCTAAAGGAATGGATTTAAAAACTTCAAATTTCCTATGAAATGCTGAATATTTTTATTTTTAAAAGTAGGAGAAAAGTTATATTTACCATGAACATTTGAAGTGTCATTCCATTTTCTTTATTATTTTTATTAAATATAACCTGAACATTAGTCTTTAAGTCCTAGTGAGATAGTTGGAACCTTACAGTGACAATGTGTAACATCTTATTTGTTGTCATGGAAGCATTGTAATGTCACCAAAAAAAAAAATCCCTCTAACAAAACAATGAAAGCTGGCAGATAGGCTCAGCAAGTCCCCATCACTCTCCAGCTTCTGAGAGGAAAAAAATAGATTTCTAAAAAGGGAGGCAGAAAGTTATATATTCCAGATGACCTCTCACTTTCCTTAAAAGTTCCTGCTAAGTGTTTTCTTTTCTTTGAGACTGAGTTTTTGTCTATTTTTAATGTGTCTAATATCTTAAACTTAAAAGAGCAGAATGTCTTAAGAAGAATGTACCAAGTGTGAAAAGGAGATGTTAAGTTTGAAATTGCAGATACCACTACAATTCTCATACCTCTTGACTGTGATTTGCTGTCTTGGGAGGAAGATCTAATGGAGTTGTTTGGAGTTCTGTAGCTACAAATGACAATAGGAAATGCACTGGCTAAATATACTTCTAACATACACAGCCAAGCTGTCTTTCTACACTGAGATTTCCTGCAGCAAGACATCATTAAAGGCCCTTTCCCATGGGTACATGTTGCCTCTCTTAAGCCTCTGAACTCCCCAAAGGCTGAGCATTAGAAGCGTCCCTCAGTGGCACCATGTAGACTTTACTTTCACCATCCAAATGAAATACTGACAATAACTAACTGGAATTCTTCAGGGCAGCCAAAACAGCATAGGAGATGAGGAGCAGTAGAAAATCTCCCGATTTGAAGTTAGTAGGTCTGGATATGAACTTTGCTTACGACTAACTTGCTGTGAGATGTTGGGCAAATCAGATTACCTCTCCAGCCCTCCATTTCCTTGTCTATAGATGGATTTCTTGGACTAGATCATCTCTGAGGTTAGCAGTTCAGCAAAAAGGCATTAACAATTATTATGTAAAAGGCACCATTTTAGGCACTAATATGCCCCAAACAGTCTCTGCCCTTACATTCTTATGCGGCATGGACACAGATAAGTAAATATATGGCAATTTGAAGAAGTAGAAAAAACACCTGGTAGAAGTGGGGAAAGTTTCATATGGGCAGTAGAATTTGAGCTGAGACTGAGTGGGGGTTAAGGATTCTAAGAGGTTGTGGTAAAAAGGAAGGGCACTCCAAGCTTGAAGAACAGGTTATGCAAGAGCAAAGAGCTGAAAGATGGAACGTTGAGTTTGGGGAATGCCTAACTGGGATAGTTTGACTGGAATGTAGAGTGCAAGAAAGGGGATTAATTAAAATCTGGAGAGGTAGGTGGGAGCCATATCGTTGAGGGATTTAAATTCTAGGCATAGGAGTTTTTATTTTATTTTAGAAGCAATAGAGTAATATTAAGTATTTTCTTAGGAGATAAGGAACATGGATAGACTTGCCAGTTTTAAAAATGGTGTAAATCTGTGAGGCTTAAGGAGACTCATGAGGGTTAATAGGAAAGCAAATTGTGTTCCTTCAAGTGTCTCTAAGTTCTTTTCCACATTTTTGTACTGTTCTTATTGTTTAGTTGTCATTGTATACTTAACATTTCCGTAAAAACACTGATCATTCATTCCTTAATCATTTCATTCATACATTCATTTATTAGTTTAATACTATAAGGAGCAGCAGGACAATATGTAGGCTTACTATGGGCAAGGTAGCTTTGATGATAGCCAGATCTCTTTCATCTCTGAAATTCTGTGATCTGTGATTGGTTGACTTGAACAAGTGCCATTTCAGATTTGAATTAGCCTGCTGTTGTGGATAAACTACTGGGCTTAGAGTTAGGGAAACCTGGATCGAAACCCTGCCTCTGACCCTTACTCGTTATGTGACCCTGAACAAGATACTTAACCTCTTTCGGCCCTGGCAACTCCTTAGGACTTAGCTGCTGAGTCATAGACTGGTTATGGTCTGTGTTCATGGAAGGTGTTCCTATACGGGGTGTTCTCTGAGCTGATAACAAAAATCAAAGATCCACCCATATTCCAGTAAGACTTTTTAAACATATATCTTCTGTTGGTCACCGAGGATGGAAATTCTGAGGGAGGTGATTGCATAACTGAAGCAGTGAAGATTAAGGAGATTTGTAGCAAAGAAAGATTAGACCGAATTAGGCATTTTGATGATGGAAATGAGTGGAAATGGGTAGAAATGGAAGAAATGACTTTGTACAATAAACTTGGACAATGGCAATAGCAATTTCAATCAGTACATATAGGAAATAATAGCTATTGATTGGGGAGGTAATATTCAGTGATAAATATTGAATATCAAACAGGTGTTATGGAATAGTTGGATGAAGGCCTGGTTCACAATTGGATGAATGAACAACCACGCCCTCCAGAGATAAGAGCCCTATTCTAGTGCAATTCTGTAGATTTGCTTCTATGAGAAAGGCACAGAGAAAGGGAAGGGCAGCTACAATCCCTTAGCCTTTCTAGGGTTAAAGATCCTTAAGCTTTAAAGAGAATGTATAAAAGAAAATTTCTTTCTGAAATAATTTATGGAAATGCCGTGCTCCCTTTGAAGGTTCCATGTCACTGCATGGCACTACGCAATGTTCTCTTTCTTCACCTGTCAGGCGAAGACCACCTCGAAGAGTCTCACTGCTGATTACTAGTTAATTGTCATTAATAAGTGACAACTGACATTATGGGGGCTTAATGCAGAGAGAACAGAAAAGAGCCACAGATATTCTAATGAGCTGACTCCTACGTGCCCTCTATTGTTGTCGAAAATGAGGAGCTGTCGTCATTGTTCAGGAGATGGGCTTCAATTGCTCTGGAAAATATTCTCTTTTAATTTCTTTATGCATAGATAATTCCTGGTACTCTCTATTGCTCTCTCTCTTTCTCTCTCTCTTTCCCTCCCTCTCTCCCTCCCTCTCTCCTCTTTCAAATACACACACACACACACTCCTATGAGCATGCTAAAAACTTCCACTTAAAAGATATAATAACTTCTGCTTAGGACAGAGACACCCCCTCCCCCTCTCCTCTTTCCAAAAAAAAGTCATGCATTCCCCCAACCCATGTTGTAGAAATACAGGCAGGAAATAAGGAAAGTGACGTGCCATATTTTTTTGTTCACTTGGATGGGGACAGAGTGAGAGAGGCCCAAAGTCTAGAAATCAGGGGTGGTGGGCAGGAATAAGGGAGGAACTGATTTAACAAGAAAAGATCCACTAGTCACAATTGGAAAGCTAAAAGTGATGATCAAGGACATATGAACAGATGTCACAGTCAATCTACTCACGAGAAGCATTACTCTTCCCAGTCCTAAGAGCTTTGAAACAATAACAAGAAATCCCCAGAAAATCTTTCAGAAGAAAAGCCAGAAATGGAGGGGGAAATGATTCAATAGGTATTAAACTCTCAGCTGCATCAGTTGAGACTTACTTAGCAGTTACTATTCATTTTTTGGCTAACTCTGTCCCAGTGGACTTTGCCTGTTAAAAATCTTTAACCATCAGGACACTCTGTGAATGCATTCTGGACTCTTTCTCAATTTTGTTTTTACTTTTATATGTATATTTTTATATTAAAGCCAAAAAAGAAAGTGCAAAGCTGATGGTAAAATTACATCAGCGTCTACTTCAGCCATCTCCCTGCATCCTCACTGAGTCTGTGGGGGTCGTGGAAGGGTTCTTGTTAACACACTTTGCACTCACCATCAGCTGTGATACAGAAGATTTCCAAACAGGGGCCATGGCACAAACGTTCTTGGAGAAAGCTCATGCTGAAGCCAACAGGAATACGATGTGTTGTTTTTCAAGTGCCAACACCTCCTAACAACAATTTTTCGTGCTATCAGATCGTTTCACACTGTGCCATCCCACTTTCTATCAAGTCTTAGCACATGAATGCAGTTTCAAGCCTCATATTTGATGGCTGAACTACTAAAGAGGAAAAAAAATTCAACTGTCTTGGGGCCTTCATATATGACATAACTAGCATTTCTTTTATGCATCCACAAATTTGTGTCCATATTGATTTCAGGACAATTAAGGACATAGTAGTAGTGAGATTATTTTAGGGGAACAAAAGAATTTATAATTGTAGAAAGTAATAGGTCAGGCTTTCTACCGCATTACAGTTCATTATAACTTTTATCTGAATTTGTCAAATAGGAAAGTCAGAGCTGGAAGAAGAGGCCTCTATCTCTCCTCAATAATAATATTCAAAAACAATAGATAACATTAATATAGGCCTTACTATGTGCCGGGCACTGTGCTTTGCAATTATTATCTACTTTGACTCTCACAATTCTAGCACTTGAGTACTATTCTTATCTTCATTTTGCATGTGTGGAAACTGAGGCAAACAGATGTTAAGTGACTTCCCCAGGGTCACCCAGCTAGTAAATATCTGAGAACATATTGGAACTCAGGTCTTCCTGACTCCAGCTTTGGTGTTCTCTCCACTGCACTCCCTACCTAACTCTGCTCAACACAAGACATTCCCATGTTACTGCAGGATCCTGAGTTAAACCAATATAGTGCAGAGGAATCAGTCAGAGAAAGAATCAAGGTATCTCAGAATTGTAATGGGATTTTGTTGCCCTCTTATTTTACAGAGGAAACAGACTCAGAGAAATCAAATGATTCATTCTATTTGATTCCACAAAGATTTGTTGAGTGTCCCTACCTTCCAGAAGCTTCCACGTAAAAACAGTGGTATAATCAGGACTAGCACCCACTCTTCTTGATTAGCAGTCCAGCGTACTGTCAAGTGTGTTGCTTTGGCTTTTCAAGTATTTATTCATATGCCTGAAGGTCTTTTTGTCTGTTCATACACTTGTGTGGGGAAGAGAAGGTCTGTTTTGAAGTGGAGGGATATTGATTGAGGGGATGTCTTACTATGATCCCTAGGTAAACCTCCATCTTCATTTGTGTTCATGCCCCTAGACTAGTAAAGTGGGAACTGCACACAGATGGAATTATACTAGGGAAAGCTGGGATCCTTGTATAAAAAAAAGTAAAACCCTAAAACTTTGCCCAAAGCAACAAGGTGGTACGGCGGTTAGAGTGCCAAACCTGGAGTCAGAAAAACCTGAGTTCAAATCTGACCTCAGACACTTACTAACTATGTGATGCTGGGCAAGTCACCTAACCCTGTTTGTCTCATTTTCCTCATCTGTAAAATGGACTGGAGAAAGAAATGGCAAACCACTCCAGTATCTTTGCCAAGAAAACACCAAATGGGGTGATGGAGAGTGAGACGTGACTGAAATGACTGAACAGTTCTTTATAAATGCCAACAATTGGTGCCAAATTTCTTCTTGTGAGGTTTCATACCTAAGTATGGAACATGGAATGTGGGAATGTGTTGTTACATGTGGGAATATGTGTGTGTTTTGGGGGCACTAGAGACAGGAGAATGCTACTTGACTGATACCTTCCTCACTAATTATAATGCTTTCTTAGGACCTTCATCAGAATGGACTGTGTATAAATCCAGCCGTCTTCCATTCCTTCAGTCATCTCTTGAATGCATGGTGGATTGGCAGGATCAATCCTTCTGATTACGAATGTTAACCAAGTATGAGAATTAACTAATCAATCATTAAACATTTAGTAATTACTCACTTCTAGGCACTCATTATAAAAAGAGGCAAAAGACAGTTCCTACCCTCAAGGATCTCACAATGTAATGGGGGAGACAAGAAAAGAATATATGGAAACAAGATATATGCAGGAAAAATAGAAAAAGTTAACAGAGAGTAGGCACTGGAAGTATGAGGGGTTGGTAAAGTCTTCCTCTAGAATATGGGATTTTAGTTGAAACTTAAAAGAAAATCAGGAAAATCAGTAGGTAAGGATGAGGAGAGAGAACATTTCACTACCAGAGAAAATATATAGAGCCAAGAGATGGAGTCTTGTTCATGGACCAGCAAGGAAGTCAGTGTCGCTGGATCAAAGAGTATGTGATGGATAGTAAGATGTAAGAAGACTGGAAAGATAGGATGGGGCTAGATTATGAAAGGTTTTGAATATCAAGCAGAGGATTTTGTACGTGTTCCTGGAGGCATTAGGGAGCCATCGGAATTGTTGAGTAGGAAGATATTATAGTCAGGTCTTCACTTGGGGAAATCACTTTGGCAGCTGCATGAAGGATGGATTGTGCTGGGAACAAGTTTGAGGAAGGCCAGCCCATCAGCAGACTTTTGCAATGGTCCAATGAGATGATGAAGGACTGTACTAGAATGGTGGCATTGTCAGAGGAGAGACGTTTTAGGGTTTTACTTTTTTATTTTTTTTAACAGACTTTGACTATAGATTGAATATGGGAGGTGAAAGATAATGAGAAGTTGAGGACATCACCTAGATTGTGGGCCTGAGGGACTGGGAGAATGATGCTGTCCTTTAAAGTAAAAAGGAAGTTAGGAGAGGGGGAGTTTGGGGAGGTAAAAACAATGAGTTTAGTTTTGGACATAGTGAGTTTAGGATGTCTCCTGTACATCCGGTATGAGATGTTAGAAAGAGAGTTGGAGATTTGAGATTGAAGGTCAGAAAAGAGGTTAAGGCAAGATAAGCAGATTTGGGAATCATCAGCATTGTGGCAGCAATTATGGATCTGGGAAATGATGAGCTCACCAAGTCAAAAGGTATAGAGGGAGAAGAGAAGATGGCCCAGGAAAGAACCCCAAGGGACACCTTTGGATAGAAGGCATGGTATGAATGAGGATCCAGCAAAGGAGACAGAAAGACTGGTCAGATAGGTAGGAAGTGGTGTCCAAAAGAGGGCAGCGTCCCAAAACAGAGAGAAGGAAGTCTTAAGGAGGAGAAGGTGATAGCGTAAGAGATCGCAGAGAGATCAAGGAGACTGAGGATTGGGAAAAGGTCATTGGATTTGGGATTCAGTTAAGACTTGAGCTGATTTAACAGATGCTCCATCACTTTTGTCTTGCACAATTGTATCCTGCAATCCCTTCCTCCATCACACCACTCTAACAATGGAGTTTCTTAATGCATTCTCAAGGGTGTGCTGTGGCTAATACCCAAACCAACATCCTTGGAAAAACTAGTGACTGGCTTAACCCCTCTCTGTTAGGCTAACCTAGGTTCTGGATCACTAGATGTGTATTTGTTTCTATCAATCATTTTTTCTTTGCTTATCTCCCACTTCCTGTCCATGTGGGCAGAGTTTCTTCATCTTGGTAAGAAGAATATAACTGTATTAGATAAAAGGATTGGACAAAAGTAAACAACAGACAAATGTGTCTCAGAAGAGACTATAATCTCTATTTTGCTATGGCCTCTATTAGATTAGAACTTTACTCTTCTTGTAGGCTCCTGCTTCAGCATTGAAATAAATGGAAAGTTTGGCAAAATTCCTGACTCCCGTGGGAATGGGAATGGAGTATGTTTGAGCTTCTCACATAGTCCTTATCCATGACTAAATGAATCTTACCCATGGCTCCACTGCACATAAGAACCTGCATCCCTTCCTTGCTATCTTATCTGTATTGTTCCTCATCAGCTTGGCAATCTCATCAATGGAACCCCAATTATTCCACTGGTCACAACTGTTGGCTTCTCTGCTAGTGCAATGGGAAGCCTCTTTACCAGGTGCAAAAATAGACCATGACAACCCTCTCCATTTTTCTGTATCTCTTCTTCTGACATTCATATTTGAAAATCTCATGTTCAATAGCTTCCTCACCTATGGTTTAGGGAAAAAAACCCTCAGGACTCATATGCTAAGAAGTAACATTGAGAAAAACAAGCAAGCCCCAAGCCAGAGGTCCATTGTTTTGAAACTCCACAAACCTCAACTCCAGCAAAATCTCAATGATGCAGACAGTGGTGGTGGTGATGGTGGTGGTGGTGTAGAGGAGAAGAGAGAAGAGTGGAGGAGGAGATTCAGGAAATGGTATGTTGAAAAAAGAGGGATACATACATAAGTAAAAGCAAAGTAAGGCTTCTATTTCATCCTGTCATGTTAAGGTTGATTGACCTTTTAGCCAGTAGCCTGTGTCAGAGGAACGCTATGTTGGAGAATGGTTGGGGGTCTTTTTCTTTCTTTTGTGTGACATTTTGGTGCTGTCCGAATCATGTTGGAGAGAAATGTCTCTTTTAACTGCTAAATTTAGCTTCGTTCTTTCTGACCAATTGTCTGTGTCAGCTACATGCCATGCCAATTAAATAGTGTCCCTCTGTCAGTTATTTGCATTAAAATAATCGTGCATCCTGGCCTCTTGCTTCCTGGCTCATCTTAGTTTTCCTCATCCTAATTCCTTTTACTGTTCTTCTGTTTATCATTGTGAAATATTCTACTTGCACTTCTCTGTAATCACACATATTCCTTTCTTCCTGGACTTTGGAAGGCTTTGGCTACAATTCTTTTCAATTATAATCAGCATAGGCTAAGCAGTATTAGAATTTCAGAAAATAAAAGCCATATTTCAAACTATATTTAAAATAACTTGTACAGTTATTTTAAATGATAATAACTTCAATATGGATTTGTTGTTGTTCAGTTATTTTTTTTAAATCATGTCTGACTCTTTGTGACCCATTTGGGATTTTCTCAGCAGAGATATTGGAGTGGTTTGCCATTTCCTTCTCTAGCTCATTTTACAGATGAAGAAACTAAGGCAAACAGGGTTAAGTGACTTGCCCATGGTCACACAGCTAGTAAGAGTCTGAGGTCAGATTTGAATTCAGGACAATGAGTCTTCCTGACCTCAGATCTGATGCTCTGTGCTTTACCATCTTCTAAAACCACTCTTTGTCCTCATCACAATCTCCATTCATTCTACTCCTTGGTACTTTCTCAGGTCATTGATGCTGCTAGGAAGTCTTTCCTCCCTTTCCTGTCTCAACCCAGTTAACCAGTTCAATTTTACACTATCCTCTGCTCTTGAATTCCTTTGCCCTCTTTTCTTGTCATTCTTTGTGCCTTACCAAACTCTAACTCCCACCATCTGCCTCCTATTCATGGATTGCCAAACAGAAGCGGAGGCAATCATTAGACTAAACTGACTGGGTAAGGTCCTGACTTAAGCAAGGTAATCTCTTTACTAGCTCCTACATCCCACTTCCCACAGAGGTTGTTCCAGAGCTCTTCTTTTCTCCTCAAACCTCCTATAGATCCCTTTTTTACCCTCCCCTCCCACCCCCAAGTTTGGGATCTCATCTCATCTCACAATTTAGAAAATTGAAGTTGTTTTTACGTTAAACTGTGAGTTCCTCATTAGACTTTGAGATCCTTGAGAGCAGGGACTTTTTTTTTTTTTTTTTTTTTGCCTTTCTTTATATCCCTGGTGCTTAGTGTGGTCCCTGGTAGATGGTAGGTACTTAATAAATGGTTAGCGATTGCTTGACTCATTGACTTTTTTTTGCTATGAGTTTCCTTTTCTCCTTTCTCTTCATCTCAAAACCACTTGACATTATATCTTCTATTTCTTCCTTATCTAGCCTCTGAAAATCAGGTGTCCTTTCCACTGATCATGGCCAAGTCCTCTACATGCACTTTCAAACTTTTAATTTTTAAAAATTGATTAAGCATTTATTTTTTTCTTACTTCAATATACTCCCTCCCACTGGAAGAGGGGAGAAGAAATACAAAACTCTTGTCAGATATAAACATAGTCAAAGAAGAGAAATTCACACATCGTCCACATCTAAAAATGTGTATCTCATTCTGCATATATCCCCCTCACTCTGTCATGAGTTGGTTGCATTGACCAGAGTCCTGATATTTTTGAGAATTACTTATTTTCACAATATTGATATTGTAGTGTAAATTGTCCTTCTGGTTATGCTCACTTCATTTCTGCATCAGTTCATACAACTTTTCTCATTTTTCACTGAAATCATCTTTTTCTTCATTTCTAATACTGCAATTGTATTCCATTATATTCAGATACCATAACTTTTTCAGCCAATTCATACCCTATTTGGTTTTCAGTTCTTTTCTATTACAAAAAGAACTGCTATAAATATTATTGTACATATAGTATATTATCCTCTTAAAATTTTTTCTTTGGTATAATTGCCTAGTTGTTTTGCTTGGTCAAAGGATACACAGTTCAGTAACCTGTTGAATATAGTTACAAATCGCTTTCCAAAATGTCTGGACCAATTCACAGGTTCATCAGTGTGTCTGTTTTCCTTCAGTCCCTCCAACATTTGTCATTTTCTTTTTTTTTGGTCAGTTTTGTGAGAGGTAGAATCTCAGAATTGCTTTAATTTGAATTCTCTAAATATTAGTGATTTAGAGCATTTTTTTTCACATGGATATGCAGCTAAGATTAGAAGGGAAACAGTTAACTGGGGGAAAATTCTTTGCAGCAAATTTCTCTGATAAGGGTCTCATTTCTAAGATATATAAAGAACTAATTCAAATTCCCTTTCCCTAACTGATAAATGATCAAAGGATATGAACAGGCAGTACTCAAGGACGAAATCCAAAGTATCTACACATATTCTTTAATCCCTCCTATCCCTTCCTATCTTTGCCAGCACCTCAATCATCTTCTTTTTCTAATCTTCCTTCTCTCTCTATCAACTGGTTCCTTCTCTTCTGCCTACACATGTCCAAGACTCCCACATTCTTAAGAAAAATTAGATCTTGCATCTCTCCTCTCTTTCTCAGTCAGACTCCTAGAAAAAGGTGCCTAGGACCATTGTCTTCAATCAACAAACATTTATTAAGTGCTTACTGTGTGTCAGTACTGTTCTCAGAGCTTTACAAATATCTTATTTGATCTTTACAACAACTCTGTGAGGTCAATGTGTTTACTGTCCCCATTTTATAATTGATAGTGCTGGCCCTGGAGCCAGGAAGACCTGAGTTCAAATCCAGCCTCACATACTTATTAGCTAGATGACCCTAGTCAAGTCACTTAACATCTTGTTGCCGTTTCCTCAATTATAAAATAGCCCACATATACGTATATATACATATACACATACACATAAATATATATACACATACATATACATACACACATACATTATACACACAATACATATACATACATATATGCATATGTATATATGTGTGTATTTATATGTATATGTGTATACATACATATATACATACATATGTGTTATGTGTGTATATATACATACATAAATACATACATATATATGTGTTGTGTGTATGTATACACACACACATACACACACACACACACACACACATATATAAGAGCACTTTCCTCCCAGGGGTGTCATGTTGATCAAATGAGATCAAATATTTGTAAGGTGCTTAGTACATCGCCTGACACATAGCAGGTAGTTAATAGAAACTTTTCCCCTTTCCTTCAGTAGGTAGAGGTTAAGTGACTTGCCCAAGGTCCTCTTATGAAGTATTTAAGATTTGAACTAAAATCTTTCTGATTCCAAGCCTAGTGCTCTATTACTTTATGCTATCTCATTGTTATGGGAGTGGCATGCGTAAAACTACCTGGAGTCGGTTTTGAATGAAATCTTGAGGGATTGTAAGAAAAGGAGATGGAGAAGTAGAGCATTCTAGGTTTGAGAAATGACTAATACAAAGCGTGAAGATGTATTACAGTATTGTGTTCAAGGCATAGCCAATTGGCTAATTCATGTGGGAATACTGGAAAGGTAGGAGGTTTGGTCATGAAGAGCTTTAAATGCCACATAAAGGACTACTTCATACTAGAGGTAATAGGACTTAGTGGGATCCAATTTCTGAGTGGGGGGCAAGGATGCAAAAATCATTTTAGGAGCTCTGTTAGAGGATATATTGGCATAGGGAGTGACTTGCATCTGGGAGACAGGGAGGTGATCTCAACTAGGAAGTTGGTTGAGATTTGGTAGCTGATTGCACATAAGAGGTGAATGAGAGTGAGGAGGCAAGATGACTCTGAGTCTATGAACCTGGGTGACTAGGGGAATGGTGATACCCTTGAAAGTAATAGAGAAGTTTGAAATAGGGGTGGGATTTGAAGGAAGAATAATGAGTTCTATTAGTTTGAGATGCCCACAGGACATCCTGTTTAAAATATCCAATAAGTAGTGGGTGATGTGGGCCTGGAACTCAGAGGAGAGTCTAGGGTAAGATATATAATATAGAAATAATTGGCAATGAGATGATCATTGAACCCATGGGAGCTAATGAGATCATCAAGTGAGGTTATGTACAGAGAAAAGAAGGCGTAGGGTAAAACACTTTTTGACTATCTTCTCTTTATCATAATTCTGCACTTTGAGCTAGAATATGTGCATTACATGTGCAGAAGGTGGAAAAGCTTGGTCTTTGTTTTGTGTGTTTGTTTTCTGTCTTGCTCCTTAATTGTTCCTAGGCATGTGCCGGGTGGCAGTATTCTTCCCAACTTCCTATAGCTACTCACTGTAGACTTCCCTTCTTGTGTATCTATTCATGTGCAGAAGAGAAGATCTAAGCATAGGGTGGCTGAATACTGAGAGAACGTTCTAGCAGGGTCCCAAGGTTAGGCTCCAACATGACCTTGAGCTCACACCTAGAGAATTTGTCTGGGAAATGTGCACATAAAGAAGGGTCCTTGGGAAGAATTAGGATCTTTAAGAAGACATCAAACTCAGTGGTTCTGTTGTTATGTTATCTTGGAGTCTTTGATATGAGGAATATAGGTCTGTGAAGACTGAGGGCTAACTTTTATCTAAAATGTTAGCTATCTCTTTTATGAGAGAAGATTCAGAGATATGAAATAGTCCAACTCAGAAAACAAACACAGATATGCTTATCTTCCTAATAGAGGTGTGAATTATTTAAAGTGAAAAAGGCAGGCTCTTACAGGCATTTCATCATATACAAAGAGTGGCATTTTGTCTTGTAAATGTGTGTTTTGGGGGAGGATTTTCAAAGGTATAAGTTTTCAGAGGTCTTAGAGAGGTAGTAGACACCTTTGCCTTGATTCCAAAGCACAGAATTCCTTCCAATGAATGGCTTGAATGGAGATTATAAAAATTATAGATTGCATCTTTCATTCTGATCATGGCTGGTTCAAGGAGCATTTGAAATTACAATGTAGCATTATTTATCTAAATGAATGCAAGACTGTTAAATCTAATGTTGGTTAATAACCAACAAATTCAGCTAACAACGTGATGAAGTTGTACTACATGAATTTTTCAGTGACTGCTTTTACAGTGTTTACTGTTCTAATTGGCATGTACAGCTTAAATAGGGATGCTACTTTGGAAGAGCTTATCACCCCAAATTCACCTGGCACAATTTATAAAGCTGGCCAATGGTGGGGTGAATGCACAGCTTTATGTTAAATAGCCCTTGAGTATCACATGAGATAGTTAACCTGAAAAAAGAATGGATCCTGGTTCAGTCTCTAAAAGGTCAATTAACAACCCCTGATGCAGAGAAGAGTGGCATTAATTTTAACATCAAATTTATATAAAGCAACCTAAAATACTACTATTTTACAGATAAGACTTGGAATGTTGTGGATTTTTATTAGGATCATAGGATTTAGAAGGAGGAGGCACTTAGAGATGGTTTAATCTAACCCCCTATTTTACAGATGAGGACAGTGTGGTGATATAGAATAAGATACAAATGCTTTGAAGTGAGATACTCTGGTTTCAAATCATTCTAAACACTGGTGAGATGCTGGACAAATACTCTAATTTCTCAGTACCTTGAATTCCTCATCTATAAAATAAAGAGGTTTGACTAAAGTACTCCTGTGGTCCCTTCTGGCTCTAGTTCAGTCTATCATCCCATGATTCCTATGTCACTGACATTTCGATACATTGATTGTGCTGAAATTCAAAGAGATACTAGGTGCCGGGACTCCAAATCCAGAGCTCTTTCTGCTTTCCCAGAGGTGCCCAAGCAAGTAGGTATTACAACCGTTATCCCAACCCATGTCTTTTAGCTTCAAATCCAATACTCTTTGCTCTGCATCCTAGTGCCCATCACTTATTGCTTCTTTGTGTGGGGAATCAGGAGTAATAAGCATTGTTAAAACATATACTTTCATAAGAGATTTTCAAAAGTGTTTGTTTAGGGAACAATCAAGAGGGAAAAAGAATGTACAGAATGTAACAATTCAGTGTGGGGAGGAGGTGGGTAGAATTTCACAGCGGTGCTTTCCTTCCGTTTTTTTTCCATTCAGTAGCTGTTGTTTTGATTAGCCTGTCCTTTAGGCTATCATTAGCGTCTTTTGGGGGGAAGTACTCAGTCCATAAATATGAAAATAAGCCCATAATTGACCCTTGGACTGATTTTGTTTCCATTAGATTCTGCCATTGCAAAATGCACCTCCTTGTCGAGTCTTTCTGTGGGAAGTAAGCTGATGGTACATCACACATTGGATAACAAAGACACGTCCTGTCTTTGAGGATGTGGTGGTGGTGATGGTGATGGAGGGGGAAAGAATGGAGGGTGTTAGAGTAAAAGATGTGTAGGTATCTATTTTACAGCTGAAAGCACAATTGGATGAAATCCTAAAGTGCCTGCTGAGTTTATATACCATTAATGCTAATTAATCTGAGGGCTATTGAATAATCAGTAATGAAAACTGATCAGTGTGTCCCAGTCACTGTGGTGGGGGTCTGACACACACACCTGGGAGGGTCAGAATGGGAGAGTATTTTGGAGATGAGAGATGCAAGATAATATAATGGCAAAGCACTAGGGGTTGCCACACCTGCTTGTAGGCTATAGTGGAGCCTTGCTGAATGCAGGGAGATTTCTCTGTTAAATGGTACATAATATTCAGCAGCCTTCTGGGAGAGGATGGGAACTGCTGCAGTGTCCCGGGCATCATGTATAATATTCCAGTTGTTGTCTCGGCTTGTAGCCACAGCTGTAGAGTTCTGTTGCACAACTTAAGGTTTTTTTTTTTTTTCCCCTTGCTGGAATTCCTACTGCTGACTGAAGAGAACATATGGCACTGCTATTGCATCAAGACCTATAGGCAATTGCAATTTATACATTCAACTAAAATGGTGCTGCTGGGTGGGGAAAGAAAACCACTCACTTCAAAGCATGAAACACAAAAGGCTTGAGATTTCAAGCTCACATCTTTGCCAGGAAACAGAGCTACTACTGGTGCAAAAAAAATCTGTGGGGGTATTGCTTTTTGCTAATTGTATCCACTGGAGGATTGGGATGCTTGAAATATATGTGCTCCTCTGTCGCCATGATGATCACCTTTATTTGAAAAGCCTGATAATCCCCATTCTGAAATCACTAAGTCCTTTTCTTCTTTACCAGTTTCCCTTGGTCTTGCTGTAAGGTGCTAGACTCCTGAACAAGCATTGTTATCTCTGAATCGTTGCATAGGCATACTGTGCTCTTGATGATCAAAAAAAGAAAAAATACCTTTCAGGGAATTTCTGCATAGTTTGTCCATCTGGGTCAGATTTCTTGAATCTGTTCATGCTTCAGTACTTCAAGGATCTCTGATTTTTGTATGTAAGTACTTCACTCACTCACACAGATGGTATCTTCTTTGACAAAGTTGATGGTCTTCAAGATTTATTGTGGCCAAAAAAATAATTGCTGCAGCCAACTTGGTAAAGGCCCTTTCTAAGGCTGGTTGTCAGATTACAGACATATTGTCCAAACCATTCTGTTCATATATTATGTTAATTCCTAGGTGACTTACACACATGATTTACAAACTCTTAAAAAGCCATCAGAAAATGTCTTTTCTTCACTCATAATTCTTATCTTCTGCCTGCTTAATAGAAGTGTGACCTTTACTATGTTACTTATCTTTAAGACTTTGAAGTTATAGGTTACATTAAATGCATGATGGAAAAATACATAGCCAATAAAAGGTGTATCACACACTTAGCTTCCCTTAGTTAACAAGCTATATCTGAACTTCAACACAATGAGCTGGAGAGGGCAAATACCATATTTCTTTTTATCGTTACTTTGCTTATTCCAGTCCTACAACTTTATCCCTTTGAGAGCAACTGTAGGATTTTTCAACAATTTCCCTGAAAACATTGAAATAGAAAGGTAATAATGTGGAAGGTTCTGTGGTAAAGGAGGAGGGGGTAGTTGAGGATGTAAGAAGTGGTGGAATGTTTGCATTGATGATTCTCTCATGATCCAGTATGGCCTTGGAACATTAATAGACATTTGGGGTAGTAGCCAGGGGTCATAGATATTTCAGACTCAATATGGATTTGTGATAAAATGTAATGTATAAATATAATATGCTATGTTTCTTTATTTGGTTATATTTGTCCTATTATAGATATTATGTCAGAAATGCTTATAACCCCTTGGTTCTCACTCTCATTACAGTGAATATAACATAATACATACATAAACACAAACATGCATACATGTATGTGTTATACATGTATTATTTGTATGTATTATACATGCACATATATAACAAAGGGCACAGGACACAATGAGAAGTAGATGTACAGCCTCCATGAACAATAAAGAGAATTGTATATGTGAATCTCCATTCACCATCCTGGAAACTTACCCTTAAGGGTCCACATAAATTTGAGCAGTTGACCATATGAAATGTTTTTTCGTGGGCAATAAAAGCAGAGAGAGGCAACTACATGTTTTCCTAAACTCCAGACTCCTACTAGTATTTGTCCGCATAATTTTTCAATTTTTCTTTCCTGAGATCACACACAATGCACACCTTGCTGATCGGGTGTAGGCAATATTTGAAACAAAACAAAACAAAAAAATCATGTAACAGCCACATCCTTTGTTATTGAATCTGGCCTTGGTGCTTAGCTTCAGCCTTTCTGTGTTTTGATTAGAAATTCTCAGACTAATATAGAGTGGCAAATTCTATATCTGCTTCCTAAGAAATAGGCAATGGACAGTTTGGAAACGAAGGAGCCTACTTTAAAGAAGAAAAGTTTCTAGGTTTTTATACTTCATTAAATGGCATCTTTTCAGGTAGAGTGTTCCAGAACCTTACCTTTCATTTATATATGTAAATGGAGCTTTTAAACATTTACTTTCTAATTATATTGAAACTCCACAAAACTGAAAACATGAGCAAACTGTCATTAATATCTAGATATTTAAGCAGAAACCCCCATACCCAAAATAGTCCAAATGACTCAGACTATCCAGAGGAAAATTTAAAAGGAAGAGAAAAAAAAAAAAGGAAGGAAAAGCCTATCCAGCTCCTAAACATTTCAAAGTGAAGGACTGACTGTTAATGTCTGTGGTAATTTGGAGGATCTGCTATTATGTTAAGTGTGGTTGTGCAGATTTCAGTCTCTTCATGTCTCGTCATCTTTTTATGATACTATGTTTCTTACCTGTCCTCCTCCCCCCCCCCCCCCCCAAGATAACAGGTATTGGAAAGAGGGCTGAACTTCTCAATTCTAAGTTTTCTTCTGATTTCCCTGCCAGGTGGAATGATTTGGGACTAGAAAGGAAAGATCAAATATGACTAATGGGGATCTGATACTCAAGATGAGTAAAGAGGCAGTGAGGGAGTATCAAACTGCCCTGGAGGAGTTGAGGTCACCTGGCCCAGAGGAACGATGTTCTATGGAAGACTCAGGAAGACCTGAGTTCAGATTTGGTCTCAGACAATTACTATCTCTGTGATCCAGGCAAGTTTCTTAATTACTGCTTGCCTTACTTTTCTCATCTGGAAAATGGATATAATAATAGCATCAACTTTCCAGGGTTTTTGTGAGGCTCCAATGCAATTATGATTGTAAAGTTCTTAGCATAGTGCTTGGCACATAGTAAATGATATGTAAATATTAACTATTATTATTATGAAAGAACTGGTAGATGAGATTGCTATATGGTCCTTGAAAGATTGTGGAAAACAAGTGAAGTATCATAGAATGGGAGAAGAAAAAATGTTCCAATTTTGAGATAAGTGAATAGCTTCGGCAAACTATAGGCCAAGTGAACTTGACTTGTGACCTGTTAATTTAGACAAAGTTACATTATAGTGCAATGGAACTAGATGAATGGCTCTACCCAAAGAACAATCCTTAAGGGTTCAATTGTGACATGAAGGGAGTTTTCCAATGGTGTGTACAAAGGATCTGTGCTTTTTCCTCCCATAAATTTTATCAATGATTTGGATAAAAACACAAATTGCATGATTTTCAAGTATGCATTTGACTCAAATTTGTGAGGAGTAGCTAATGTACTGGATCACAAAATCGGTATTCAGAGAGATCTTAATAAGTTGGAGTATTGGTCTGTATCTCATAAAGTGAAATTCAATAGGGATAAATGTAAAATCTTACCCTTGGGCTCAAAAAGTCAACCTCATAAGTAAAATATAAGGGAGGCTTGGTGGGACAATCATTTGTCTGTGGAAAAGAAAAACAAACCTAAGGATTTTAGTGGACTACCAGCTCAATGGTTCAGTGACCTTCTATGGCTACCAAGTAAACACATGCAAGTTAAAAGAGATGTAATAGTATGGTTGGATGACATCTTTTCTGGGCACCTTATTTCTAGAAGACATTGATAAGCTGAAGAATATCCAGAGGAGGTCAACCAGCATGGTAAAGGAGTCCATAACCTAAAATACCAGTTGAAAAACCTTGGGATATTTAACATGGAGAAGAGAAGACTTAGGGTGACATTATAGCCAAATTGAAATACTTCAATGGTTGTCACGAGGAAGAGGGATTATATTTACTTTGTTTGGACATAGTAGTCAAAACTAGGAACAACGAGTAGAAATTGCTTCTTCCAAAATCAAATTTAGATCTGATTAAAGGAAAAAATTCCAAATGGTGAGAGTTATCTGAAAGAAGGAATGGCTACCCCTGGTGGTAATAGGATCCCCCCTCACCTGGGGACTTCAAGCAATAGCTGGATAACCAGGTATGTTGTAGAGGAGATCCTTTTTTACATACCAGTTAGATTAGGTATAACAGCTGAGGTTCCTTCCAACTCTGAAATTCTATGATTCTGATAAATTTCCATATAGAAACCACCCAACATATTGGAGGCCTTCACATTCTTTTCTATCCTAAGCATACCAATGTGTAACTTATCTGTTCTTTCGTCCTTGCTACATGTCTGACCAGCTCCTTTTCTGATCATATATTATCTTGGTAATATATTTTTATCTTACTTCTTGCATAATGTATTTTGCAATGGGAAAGCTGGATAGAAATAGAAAAGACCTGGATTTGAATCTTGCCTTTGAGACATAGGGGTTGTGTAGTCATAGGCAAGTCATTTAATAACTTTGAGCCTCATACTGATATTGGTTGTTTTTTTTTTTTTGTATTTCATGTGCTGTGCACTATTGCACAGATGGATAAAATACCTGCTTTTTTGAAATTAACTAAAAGTATTAGGATATAAACTCATCTTCTAGGAGCTGACCAAAAGTATCTTTGATAGTTTTGGTAGTAGGCAGGGTGATGGAGGGGATGTATACTTTATCTCATTATTACTGTTTTTGTCACTATGGTATTAAAATAATTGAGACTTTTATCTGATCCTTTGTATATCTATAGATCTTCAAAGGAACAACCGTGGTTTCAGAAAAGGTCTCCATGTCTCAGACTCTCCAAGTATAAACTGGATAAAGTTATACCTGACTCATAAATGGGTGAACATCAAAATTCAGTAACCCAAACATTTACCATGTGCCTAATATGGTCAAAACATTGTATTGGTACAATGGAGATTAAGACTTCATCATTGTTCTTAAAGTACATACATTCTCGTAGGGGATATAGGAAATGAAATGACATACAGGCATACAAAATGCTTTGTGAACCTTAAAAGTAAGAAGGCAGAGAGTGAACCAGGTGACTGCACCATGAAAATGAAAACTATTGTATTATTTCAGAAAAATTGTTCTCATCTTGTTCAGTGGAGTTCAGATAGAAATGGTCCTTGAGTAAATCACTATCTTGATATGATTCTTTTATATTTAACCTTCTGTGGACTTTTTTCACAGGCATGTAAGATAACTGCTTCTTTGTAGTTGGATCAAAGTATTATAATGTATGTTCATTCATCTTCTTATAGACTCACTCTAAGTACAATTGAAGTAGCAGAAAGGAATGATATGTACTTCATATCCTGTTCACATATAATGGTTACTTCTGATAGGTCCACACATTTTGAAAATTTTGTATTCCTAGTAGCTTGAAGATTTGCTATGTTTACAGCTATGAAGATATTTTTTTCTTAAACTTTTATGAATCAGTTAATTCTAGGCAATTGTGGACAACAATATGGTATGTGACAATGACATGATAAAATGTATGGTTTCATTGAGTTCTTAAGGATATTTTTGGGATAGTTCGTAAGGATATTTTTACTGTATCTGTAGTAATTGAGGCAGTGTGGCATAGTATATAGAGCCAGCAAAATCTGGGTTCCAATTCCACCTCTGGCTTTGTGACCCTGATCAAAACCTTTACTTCTCAGAGCTCTAGGCAATTATTTGAGACTATAAGTTACAGAGACTGTGCTGACCTGTGTTGGTAGAGGGGATTTCCTCTCCAGGGACTTTTCTATACTAGTGAATCACAGGTCCAATACCTGTTACTCTTTGTGGTATGTAGATTTGTCATCTGTCAGTTTATGAATGATAGGGAGATTTTTATGTGCAATTCTAACTACCAGATCTTATCTCACTAGATATGTGATGGTTGATTAATTTTTGCACCTATGTGCTGCGCTTCTACTTTTCCTCACATAATCTGCATCAGTCATTTAATCTGCACTCCTTAAAGATAACCCTTCTATAATTTCTGGTGGCAGTGATCTGGTCCTTAATTCCCATCATAAACCCTTTTCATTTCGAGAAACAAATCTACATGACTCATCCATTCGTTCTAAGCTTCTTTGTAAACATATTGTTGGTTGAGTTCATGAAGATGTCACCCATGGAGGGGATTTTCATTTCGCTCTTGGATCTTAGCCATTTCATAGGTTCCATCTGGAGATAAACTGCTTTCAGTTACGTTTGCCAAATTCTGTGTTGTGTACCTGTTATTGGCCTTTATAATTGCTCAGTAAAGTGATGTCTTCTTGTTTCAAAAGTATTGTATTAATTTTTTGCTTGTTTATTATGTACTCTGAGAATGTCTGTTAATCAGCTTCCTATTTTTTGGTGAGGATGTTTTAATATTTCTGTAGCTGCTTTTGGGTGATGAACCCTGTGCTTTTAAAAATTGTACAGGTTTTTGTTAGGATGCTTTCCAAATTTGCTATGGTCTATTTTACAGTTCCAAAAGTATACACTAAGACTGGGGTGACATAGATATTAACTGCTGAATAAGTGTTTTCATTTAATTGTGGTTTCAGGGTGCTAATATGTCTCTTAATGTATTCAGATGTGGCTTCCTCTTTGATTATTTCTTGCTTATGGTGCTTGACTGGAGAGTCCAAGGTATTTATAAGTATATATAGCCTTCTTTCATTGGTTCAATGTGACCTTAGGATATAAGTTCAAACTCTTCAGTCTCTAGCTTTCCTTGTACGTTAATCAAGTCCAAATGACATTTTTTATAGCATTGGAGATAGACTGAACACAATGAAAGAACTATTTTATGTGTTTTTTTTTTCTTTTTGGTAAAGCCTTATAGCTTGGTGTTATCCATGTATGTCAAGTGTTAAGATATTTTGGTTAGACTTCTTCTTTAATCTGGAAGCCATACTTAATTCTATTTGGGAGAAATGATCATGGATTTAAGACTGGATAGTACTATAATGGGTTTAAGCTGTCTCCCTAAAAAATGCCATATTTCACGTCAATTGTTCTTGACATTGTTATGTTGATGGAATGATGATGATGATGAGAAAGATAAGCCCAAGATAATATGGAAATATTCAGTGCCAAAGCCTAGACTGAAGGGAGAAATTGCTCCTTATTGGGAGGAATCCAGAAGGATTTCATGGAAGAAGTAACATGTTGACTAGATATTGCCGAATATGATGAATTTGGATAAGTGTGGAGGGCATTCCTGGCATAAAGAACATTTGTGTGGGCAAGAGGCATGAATGTGAAGATCACTCTTAGGTAGCAGAAAGAAATCTAGTTAGTTGGAGGATAGGATACACAAAAGGGAATAAGAGGTAAGCCTGGACATTTAGGTTGGGGTCAAATTATGGAGGGCTTTGGATATTGTTTTATGGCTTTTAAATTTATTGTATCTTTATTTAAATTTTAAATGCTATCAATTAAAACATTATTATTAAATTTCTTAATTTGTGTTATTGCATTATTTATTTTAAATTTTGTTTATGATTTATTTTTATTTATTATTTTATGAATAGACAATGGGGCTCTACTGAAGGATATTGAATAGAGTGGTGATATGATCAGAACTGTAGCTATATAAATTACTCTGGCAGCAATTTATGGATTAATTTATGGAAGGGGTAACAATTAGAGGTCGGATGACTTGTTAGGATGCTATTATAGTAGATTAGCAAAAATCTCATAAAGGCTTGAAGCAGGGTTGCAATAGTGGGAATGGGAAGGAAGAGGTAGATGAAAGACACATCAAAGTTGTAAAATTGGTAAGAATCAATGAGTTCTTTGATATGAGAGGCAAAGAACTGGGAAAATTAGATGATGATCTTAAGGTTTTAGGTTTGGGAGACTGGGAGAATGATATTCTCAACAAAAACTAGGAAATCAGAAAGATCTGTGTGGGCATGGGATGGGAAGTTCAATTTTGTGCATGCTACTTTTCTGCTGCTGGAAAGACTTGGAGATATCTACCAGTTAGAAGGAATATATGTTTGAAACTTCAAAGAAAAGAGAAGACTAGAAATGTAGGTTAGAATTATATTTGGAGGTGATAGTTTGAAGTCTTCTGAAATAATGAGGCTACAAATGCATAGTGTAGAGAGGGAAGAGGACCAAAGACAGAGCCTGGGAAGGTGAATACATTTAGGTTACAGCAGTATAAGGGGTAAAGGAAAGAGAGGAATGGGTAACAAAAGTTAGGAAGAGAACCAGGAAAGTGCAGCTTGCTTTGGAAGAGAGAATTTCCAGGAGGGAGTGACAAAAATATAAATGCTGCAGAGTGGTTGATGAGATTTTCATTGTTCGTGATCCTTTAGGAAAAGTCCTAACACAAGCCTTCAAGTCACTGCCAGGAATTTGTGAGAAGGTGATAGGAGGATAATCAGGAACCAAAGAAGACCAGTCAACATTGTCATGAGGAAGAAAATTCATGGTGAAAGTAATAATAATGATTAAAAATAATAATAGCTAACCTTTATATAGTACCTACTGTGTGCTGGACACTATGCTAAGTGTTTCACTTAACCTCATAGTAACCCTGAAAATTACATGCTATTATTATTTTACAGATGTGAAAATTGAGGCAAACAGAGGTGATGTAATTTGCCCAAAGTCCCACAGCTGATAAATGTCTTAGTGGAAAAAATAAAAGGCAGATCACATATACGGAGAGCAAGGCAGAGATCCACAGAGTTTCTACTCAAATCTGTGTTTGCTCTTTAGATATTTTCAGCCTTGTATTTGTTCACTTTTAATCATGTCACCATGTGCTTCTTGGGCCACACATACCATTCTCCCTCTCAGGGAATCTTACTGAGTGAATCTTGTGAAATGCTCTAATTTGGGTATATAGGAGTTATGGGTAGATTTCCATGTGAACTCTTATATCTTGCATCCCCTCCAGTCCACCAAATAGGGCACTGGAATACCTCTCCATTGGAATATCAGCAGCGTACATCTACTAGTACCAGTGGTGGTAATGTGTGATGGGAGGGAACCAGGTAGCTGAAAGACAGAGAAATGGGCAGGGAGGGCGGTGTCATGGGCCTACAAGTGTAGAAACATAAAATATGACTTGTAATGACTAAGAAGCCTGGTTAGGAAACCAATAAGCTGTGTAGTAGACAAAGGATTTTATTTTTCAGTTTTTCAGAGGGACAATTAGACTGGAGGTTTTTCCACAGATAAGTGCATCATGTCTCCTACCTGGTTATTCCTGGAAGATGTCAATTTGCAATTCAGTTGTAGGAAGCTATTGTAGAGTTCAGAATGCTTTGTAAAATCACCTATATGATGTCCAATTTTTCCAGTTGGACTGTGAGAATGGGGGTGCATGGGTGAGCAAAAGGAACACCAAAGGTAGGCACCATAGTACACAAGAAAGGTCTCTTCTAGTTACTTCTTTGATCAAGTCATTTTGTCTTTTGAGGTTTCAGTTTGGGTAAAATGGTTTGGGGATTAGGAAGTGTTAGAATAATTCACTTTGACATTTAACTTCTGTGATCTTTTGAGGTAGATGTCCTCAATATAGCCATCCAGAGCTATAGATTCCAGTAGTTCTATTACAAATAATATTAGCTCTTCATTTTAAGTAAATACTTTGATCATGTTGAGAAAGGGTCCTTTCATTCCTGTGATTTCTAGTGCTTTAAACATAAATTAGTATTGAATTTTGAATGTTCTTTTATGTATCTATTAATAAAGCATGCAATTTTTTGTTATGTGATCAATTATGTTAATATTTCCTAATGTTGAACTATCCTTGAATTTCATGAATAAATCTGTATCTTCTCCTACACTTTTTAAACATTGTTAATTTATAGTGTGACTTTTTATGTTTAGATCATTTATCTATTTGGCATTTATTATGGTATGTGGTGTGAGTTGTTTCTCTAAGCCTGTTTTCTGCCAAACTGCATCAGTTTTTGAGTACTTCTTGTCTTGGCTCTCCTAATTGTGTTCTTGGGCTTAGCTAATACTACACTACTGCACATATTTGTTTCTGGGTCTTATGTAATTATTTTTTTTTCTATTGATCTATTTTTTAAAAAAAATCCAGTACCTGACAAAAAATAGACAGCATGGAACAATTATTAGAGTGGTAGATTCATGAAGAATGAATTTTAATCCTTCTACTGACACTTATTGTCTATGTGACCACAGGCAAATCATTTAACCTTTCTGAGCCTCAGGCAACTCTCTAGAATTTATCTATTAATTTACAGAGAGGTTGTAATCTGTGTTGGTGGAGGGAGTTCCAATACTGATGAAATCAGCACTCCAAAAATATTTATGACCAGATAGTTTTGATAATTATTGCTTTGCAATAGCTTGAGATATGGTCATGCCAAACCCTCTTCTTTCTGTTCCCCTTCCATTATTTCCCTCCATTTTCTTGCCCTCTTTTTCTTTCATACGATTTTTTGTTATTATTTTGCTTAACAAAATAAAATATCAACTTAGCATAGGGATGAATTTATAATCTAATCTCACCATCATTTTTACTGTATTGCTGAGGTCCAGTCACCAACATGGTCTATTTCACTAATTATTAAGACATACATTTATTTTTGTAAAAATTATTTCATAATTATATTTACATAAATCCTGTATGTTCGGGTAAGTTGGTATCAATATGATGAAGGCATTCTATTGATACCTTAAATGAAATTTTGCTTCTAGCTCTTCCTTATGACTTTTGATCATTGTACGGAGGTATGCTAGTGAGTTTATAAATTTTTTTTATCTGACTATACTAAAAATATTAGTTTTAACTTTTTGGGTTGATTCTGTAGAGTTTCCTAAGCAAACCATCACATTGTCAGCAAATAGAGATACTTTTACTTATGCTCATTCTCTTAATTCCTTTTCTTTTTTAAAAAAAATTGTTGTAGCTAGCAATTCTACCATTGTTTTGAAAAATTAGAGATGATTGGTATCTTTGCTTTATCCTGATGTTATTGTGAAAGCTTTCACTGGCTCTCTGTTACAAATAATATTAACTCTTCATTTTAAATAAATAGTTTTGGTTATATTGAGAAATGTTCACTTCATTCACATGCTTTTTAGTATTTTAAGCATAAATTAGTGTTGCATTTTCAATACTCTTTCATGTATCTATTAATAGGCAATTTTTTGTTTTATGATCTATTATGCTAATTTTCTTAATATTGAAGTAAGCTTATATTTCTTTTATAAATCCAACCCATTCACAATGGATAATTTTGTACATATTGCTAAAACCTCTTTGCCAATATTTTATTGATTATTTTTGCATCATTATTCATTAGTGATATTGCTTTTATCTGCCTTATCCCTTCCTGCTTTGGGCATCAGGACTTTATTTGGTTCATAGAAGGAATTTGATAAGATATCTTGCTTCCCTATTTTTGTAAATGGTTTATGTAACATAGGAATATTTTTTGTTTTTATGTTTGACAGAAATCACTCATAAATCCAAGTGAACAAGAAGTATTTTCTTTGTGAGTTCATTGATGGCTTATTCACTTTTTCTTTCTTAGATTGAAGCATCTGGATTTTCTATTTCCGGTTGTATTAATTAGGATATTTTATAATTTTAAAGATATTCATGTACTTAGGTTTTCATGGTTTTTTTGATGCTTTTTTCTTCCTCTTCATTCATTGTGAATTATAATGTTTTTTATCTTGTTTTGATCTTGTTAATTTGGTTCTTTCTTGCTCTTAAAAATCAAATTAGGTGATAGTTTATTGATTTTGTAAATCTTTTAAAATTCTGCTTTTTATTAATGTGATAATTCTTGTTTTCAAACTTATTTTTTACTTGTTAAAATTCCTACTTTTGTGTTTATTTATTTTTTTTTAAATATTACACGGCAATTTGCCTTTTCTTAGCATTCAGAGATATAAAATTTCTTCTTAGAATTGCTTTAGCTACATCTTATAAATGTTACTAAGTTGTTTGATACTTATAATTCTCTTCAAAATGGTTATTTACTATTTTTGTGATTTTTCCTTTTACCTACTAATTATTTAGTATATCACTTAGTCTCTGTTTTGTTCATATTTCCCAAACTAGTTGCAATTTTAGCTGTGTTATGACTGACAAAGTACATTGAATATTTCTTTCAACATTTGAATTCCTTAAACTTTAAAACACGAATATTTTTTGAAAAAGCTCCATCTGATACTGGAAATCAGTCTACTTCTCAATATTCCCTTGAACAAGACTGTACAAAAATGACAAGAACAGACAAATTTTAAAAATGTTTATAAAAATAGATTAAACATAGTATGTTTTCCTGCTTGATGTCAAATACAGTTTCAGAGTTTGCATGTCAACCATTATTTTCACACATCATAGTTTTATGCTTTTAAAAATAATTTCCGCCCCAAACAGAGCTGTGCTAGTTTAACTCACCTAAAAAGTTGCTACTGATAATTTCCTGTTGTATTTTACCTGTAAAATATCCTTACCCAACACCCAAGCATCATCAGCCAGCATGCTTGTATTCTGTTTTCAAGGGTATCAATTTCTATTGTGGAGAATTCTTGATGGAAATGTTCTCCATGCTTACCACTTATATTATGTAGGTTTTTGGACAAAAAGTCCAAGTGTGAATTCAAGAAATGAATTTTTAGTGATATGACATCGTTTAATTTTATAAGCTTTAAGAATATCATTAACAATTTTGTGCTAGGTTACTATCTTATAGTTTACCAAGCTTTTTTGACACTTTAAAAAGTGACTTCCATACAGCTGTTTTATATTTCATCTCTTCCCTTATTTGAGGATCCATAAACACACCCTCTGTAATTTTTGCCTCTCTGATTCCTGGAAATTCATTTTTAGATACAAAAAAACCTGTACTGTTCTCATCTGTCCCCTTGACAACATTTTCGTTAAACCATGTTTAATACTAAGGAATGATTTAAAAAAAAATCACGACTGACCAGGCTTTGGCTTACAATGCTTTTCTTTGAGACAAAAATTTTTTTTAATTCAGTAATTAATTGTTAAATGTTTTTTTTTATCCCTACAGATAGATTTGACTTCCTTTGAGGGTAAGGAATGCCACACCTCTCTTTGTATCCCTAGAACTTAGCCTAGTGACTGACACATAGTAGGTGTTTAATATATGTTTATTGACTCTGACTCAATATATTCCATATACACACACACACACACAAAACATATACACACACAGACACAAACACACAGACACACACAAACACAAACACACTCCACAAACACACACAAACCACAAACACGCACATACCCCACAAACACACACACAGACACAAACACAGACACAAACACACACACCACAAACACACACACAAACCCAAATGCACACACACACACACACACACACACACACATACACACACACACTGTCCAAGTTGGGAGCCCACCAAAAGAGCACTTACTTCCAAATTCTTTGTAGACTTGTTTCTCTAGAAAGCTTTTCATGATTTGGGCATATTTTGATCCCCTTTCACAGAACATTCCATCCATAGAAGCTAAAATTTCTGCTTGTTTTTTTTTTTTTTAACTGTACATAGCATTGTATCTTCCAGCTGTCAAGGACATGTTAGAGAAACTTATGGATTCTATATAGCCTGGCTAGTTCTTTTGGTATATAGTTATCAATACCAAATTCTTTCTACTCTACCATCAGTCTTTAGCTTTGAATTTGGGCCTGAAAATATTCCATTGTAAGTCAAAGGAAAAGTAGAAAGAACAATGACAACCACAACTTGAACACCATACTTCAATGAATGTATTTTGGACTTTTATTAATAGGTAGTTTTGAACAACTTGGATTTGAATCCTGATTCTGCCACCTAAAATCTGTATGACCTTGGTTAAGTCAGATAGCTTCTCTGTGCTTTAGTTTTACAATCTGTAAAATGAGGGAAATGGACTAGACAACCACTAAAATCCATCAGATCTCTAAATCTATGACCCCATACAAAAATCCTACTCTGATACCTTATTGTGGAGTGGAGTGATTGATGTGAAAGAACCTCCCAGGATATGTTGAAATAGAAGATTATAACCCATTTCTGGTGAGTCATATGGTTCAAATGATGCTGCTAGAAGAAGATAGAAGGCATGAAAGAAGTTAAAAACCACAGAGACACAGATGCTTTCATCAACTACTCATTAATGGCAATGGATGGAGAGGAGTTAAGAGTTAAAAAGAGTTAAAATTTAAAAAAGATTTAAAAAATGAGTAACTGGTTAAGAAGGTTTTGTCTGAAAATAGTATTTAGATTTCTGGATTAAATATAGGATTGATAGACTCCTATCTCAGGGGATTAAGTACACCTTATAAGGGAATAGGGAATACTTTATTACTTGTATTTGTGTCCCCAGTGTCTAGTACAGTGAAACACATAGAAGATTCTTACGAATGATTGTCGATTGATTGATTGATGTATTTGCCTATTGTATGGCAAGTCTAATAAAAAAAGTCCTTAATTTGAAATGAAAGGGTGAAGAGGAAAATTTTCTACATTTATCCAAGTGTTATGGAGAATGATTGTAATGTAAGAAGAGGGTGAAGAGGAAAATTTTCTGTAGTTATCCAAGTATTATGGAGAATGATTATAACATAAGAAGAAAACTAGCAGTTGAAACATCCAGAAATACATCAGAAACAAAATTCAGGAACTTCACATGATCTCTAACATCTATACACAACTGCACAAAGAATAGGCAACATGCAGAATGAACCTAATATGAAGGTCCTAATTTAATGAGGCAAATTTGACCTCATAGCTACTACTGTGAATCAGGGGGATAAAACCTATCACAAGCATGGAGCCCTAAATGAGTATGTCTTATTCAAAAGAAATAGGAGAAGCAAAAGAGTGAAGATGGGGGTGGTGTAACATCAAGAGGATTTTTTTTCATGTGAAGAAACCTAGAAATAAGAAGAGGAATGCATTTGGGTAAAAAAAATTTTGAAGCAATTTTTTTTTTCTTTGAAGCATACTACAAACCACATGGACAGATGGAGGAAATAGATGAGGAGCTGGAAAATTGAGGAGTGTGGGAAATCACAACCCTGACAGAGTCATAATATAATAGTGAGGGGGAGGGACTTAAATTATCCAGACATCTGCCTAACTCTTTTTCTTTCCAAGTAACTAGTAATTTCTTTATTTGTCTTAATAATAATTTCATACTTCAAAGGTAGAGTAGCTAAAAAAGGGAAAATATATTCTGGGTATGATTTTCACTGTGATGAATTGATTGCTGGGATGGAAATAATGGGAACCTTCTTTTTTAGAATTTGTGGTAGAGGAATAGAACAAAGCAGGGCACAGGTTCACAAACATGCTCAGCTTTTGGAGAGCAGATTTCACAGAATTTAGAATAAAGATAGGTAGGATCCCATGAACTAATATTCCAGGAGATAATTCATGCTGGGTGTTTGGAGAAGTCTCAATAATGAAATTCTGAAGACATAAATGAAACAATTCAGGTGAGAAGAAAAAAAAAAAAGGATGGGGGAGGAATTATCTAAAGAGGTCTGTGTGAATACACAGAAAACTCACCAAAGAGCTTAGATTTTTGGAAGACATTATTAGACGATGGAAGTCATAATAGGGTTAATATGAAATTGTGGCATGGTACTGTTAAAACCATTCCAGCAGTGCTAAAACTCAGAATGATCTAAGCCTGGTGAGGAAAGCAGAGGGCAACAAAAAGAGTCTATTTAGAAATATAATTTATTATATTGGGCAAAAGATAAACAATAAAGAACAGATAGTAAAATTTCAGAGGTTCTTTTCTCACATTCAATGAACTTTCATCCAGTGACTACTATATACTAGGTACTGTTTGCCCAATACATTAATCAATAAGCACTTATTAAGTGTTTACTATGTATCAGGCCCTGTGCTAAGTGGTGAAGATACAAAGAAAGTAAAAACATGGCGCTTACCCCCAAGGAACTCGAACTCTAGTGGAAAAGACAATATGGAAGCAACTGTGTATGTACGAGATCTATACTGTGTAAATGGGAGGTCATATCAGAGAGAAGACACTAGCAATTGGAAGGAGCAGGAAATACCTCTTGCAAAAAGTGGGATGTAGGGGCAGCTAGGTGGTACAGTGAATAAATAGAGCATCAACCCCGGAGTCAGGAGGATGTGAGTTCAAATCTGGCCTCAGACACTTAACACTTACTAGCCATGTGACCTTGGGCAAGTCACTTAACCCCAACTGCCCTGCCTTCCCCCCTCCAGAAAGCAAAAAAAAAAAAAATGTGGTGTTTAAGCAGAACTCTCAAGGAAGCCAAGAGTTGGAGGTGAGGGGGGTGAGTATTTCAGGCATGGGGATTAGGCAATGTGAAGGCATGGAGTAGAGAGCCAGAGGAACAGTAAGAAGAGCTTCTGGTTTGTAGAGTATGTGGAGGGGAGTAAAGGGAAAAGAGAATGGAAAGTAGGAAGAGGCCAGGTGGTAAAGGGCTTTAGAAGTCAGAAGATTTGATATTTAATTCTGGAGGTAATAGGAGTACAGGGGATGTAAAGACAAAAATGAAACAATCCTTCCCCTCAAGGAATGAACATTCTATTGGAAGTATGTAGTGAATTTGTTCTGGCCCATCATCCTAGAACCAGGTAGCTCTCTCTGCCTTTAATGGATCTTTTGGCACCGGGGAAGTTGGGGGAGGATCTTCAATTCTGCCATGGGTTCAGGCCGCCAAAGACTCTGTCCTCCTCGCCTCTCCCATTATTAGCCATTAGTGATTAATGTCCTAGTTTTATTTAGCTTCATAATATCAATTAAGTTTTAAAAGAGGATATTTGCTGCAAAGCAAGAACAAAAATTTCTGCTCACCCCACCTCCTGTCCATCCCACAATATTCTGGGTACGCACTCTTAGCTCAGGTACTCCATAGCATTAGTCCTAAATGAGTCCTTGTCAACTACCATGGGCTGGGTACTGAAGGTCACTCCCAAGGTTACTTCTTGCTCTTTTGGTCACCAATACAAAACCTGGAAACCTGGAAGCCCAGAGGTTCACTTTCCTTTTGAAATTCAAATTTTGGATGCTCCAGTCCCTTCACCTAGAATGGAAAAGAAAAACCACAGAGACAGCCCAAGGAAGATGCCAATTTCACAGAGATCACATGGCCTCAGAGGGAAGAAGGTCCCCAGATCATTCCCTAATAGCATTATCTCTCACTAGAACCATTGACAAAGGAGTCAAAAGATCCATGAAAAATGTAGTTGAAGAAAAAAATGAAATTCCAGAGGTTCTTAAGCTGGGATCCATGAACTTTAATTTTGGTAATTGCATTTTAACATAATTGGTTCCTTTGTAATTCTGTGCATTTCACTTTCTGCATTTAAAAACATCATTCTGAGAAAGGGTCCTTTGACTCTATCTGACTAAGAGGTCCATGACTACCCAAAAGTTTGAGAACCTCTCAAGGAGATAAAATTGGAGCTGGTTGAATGGTTGGATCCAAAGAAATCTCACTCATGGTTTGATAGTGACTTGGAATGAAGTTCAGTGAGTTGTTCTTGGTAAATGTTCTAGGCCTTATTGGTCATTTTTTTTATCAATGCCTTGGATAAAAGAATCATGTCATTCTCATCAAATTAGAAGATAACATGAAGGCAGGAGGGCTAGCTAACACCCTGAGTGAGAGAGTCAGGATTAACAACAACAATAACTACCAACTTTTTGATAGATTAGAACTCTGATCTGAATCTAATAAAAAATTTAATATGAATAAGGCCTACATTTAATTTCAAAGAAATTGCATCTGCAAAGACAAGTCTGAGGAAATTGGTTAAATCTCAGTTTCAAACAAAGAATCAAAAACTCTGGAGACTTTTAGTGAATTGTAAGCTCAATATGTATGAGTAAAGAACAGGGTCATGCTGGAGCCAGTTTCAACCATCCTATAAGAGCTGATTGTTAAATTTTCAGTGTGACCATTTATGTCTCAGAAATTGCAAATGATATAGATTATGGCTTGATTTATTGTCTTGGTGATTGTTTGGGCTTAAGAAAATTGATGAAAATAATGTTAATAATGCAGATTCAATTGAAAAGTATGTGATGTGCACATTTTTTTCTTAGAGAGCTGATGGTTAAGCATTTACCGACATACCTTTACTCAACAATGTGATATCTCTTGTGTCATGATATCCTGTAGTAGCTACAGGTGCAGTACTGAGTAGTGGTAAGAGCTCTGGACCTGAGATAATGCCTGGGTTTGAATTCTGCCTCTGTGGTGTGATTAGGCAAATCACAGAACCTCTCCGGGTCTCATGTGTAATGTGAGGAGAGCATTTGTCAAGATGATCTCTTAAGTTCTCCTCCAACTCTGACGTTCTATTGTTCTGTGATTCTTGACTGTCATGCCTGTATTATCCGCAGCCTCTGCTCTAGTTCTCCTGGTCCCAGCGCTTTGCTGCTCCTTATAGGTCCTACATGACATGAACCATTCATTGGATTGAAGGAGTTGACATCTTAAAATAGCAAGGTGAAAAGTAAAGCTCTGTGAAAGAAATCAAGAAAAAGAAAACAATGTTGCAAAATTACAATGTCTACATCCTACAGTGCTAAAAGGGGAAAGACAAATAACAGAAGAACAAAAAGCAGAGTAATTTAGACTCACTTCAGCATTGCTCCTGCTTCCTCTGATGTCTGGATATGGAAAGCTCAACGTGTCAACATTTTTATTTAAAATGAGATTAAAATGACAGTACTGATGTGTATTCCAGGTCATCCTTAGTTAGTTAGGTTTGGTGAATTCAAAACATGTTTAGAGTTTATGTCCTCCATGTAAGCCCTACTCAGTTGACCCATTGTGGTGTGTAAGTGACTGGACATGGAGGGCAAATCTGCCAGCTTTCCTCATGCTGGAAAGGCTACTAGTGGGATAACACTTGAGAACCAGCCTAGCTATATCTAGAGAGGTTCAATTACAAAAGTCTGCCTATGTGATGATTTCTCTGTCTGCGGCAACTCATGAAACAAAGAGAAGTAAAAAATTGCCCTTAGTATGGTTGTTTGGTCTTCTTTTACTTCTGTAGTGAGAGTGCAGAGGGATGAAAATTAGAACAGAGGGTGCTAAGAACTGGAAAGGGTTTTAGTCTATTTGTAAACATTAAATGAGCGGCTGGCACTCTAAATTTTAGATCCTTCTCTTGTAATCAGTGAGTGAACATTCTTGCCCAAGTGGTCCTCCACATCTGCAGTGTTCTTCCATCTCTGTGTAATGATAATGGTAATTTGAAGATCTTTCCCCCTTCTTAATAAGCCTAAGAGAATTTGAAGACCTTCCCTGCTTTGAAAATATACTCTGTCCCCTAATAGGCTGAATGTAATCATATGGAACCTGTGCTGAGAAGAGTTTGCTGAAGGGTGGATCAGAGCCCACAGGAAGCTGGAGGTCAGAGCAGCTAGATACAGTTGTGAGGAAAGGATGCATCTGAGGGAGATAATTAGGCTTGAGTAAATATTGGTCTTGTGTTGGTTTGTGGGAAGACTAAAGGAGGAAAGTTCATAAAGTTTTGGTAGAGACTGAGCCTCATTGCCATGATGACAACTGCCAGCACAGTGCGTGTTTATAGAACAATACAGTGTTTCATGACCATACTTTCACAAGGGCAGAAGCTTGCCCCATACTGAGAAGAAAGCAAGAGAATCAGGGAGGCCAAATAGAGTTCAGGGAGATAATTGAGGATTTCACTCAGCAGAAGATTATTGATATATTAAGTAGATTACCCAAAGGATGGGAGAATCACTGGTGTCTTGGATGGTGAGAATCAGCAATGAAGGGGCCTGAAGAGTATGGGTAGATAATATGGATTGCTTGAAGTTTATAAGTATTTGTCAGAATCCTTTTGTCCAGAAAGTTTTTAGAGATTTTCATATGGCAGGAGGTAATGATACAACCAATCTGTTAGCTTTAGCTGCCGATGGATGCAATAAAATGTATCCCACTGATTCTATGTTGGCCTAGTGGAGACAGATCCTGGTACTTGTTTAGAGACTGCATGAGAAAGTTGAAAGAAGAAGTAATGAAAACTGCTATCATGGTGAGAGATGAAGATGCATATCATGATATTCCCTTAATTTCTCATAGAAATATCACAGTGAAGACTTCTTCTCCTGCTTATAAGCACCCATTTCTGATTCTACAAATTGGTGAAATAGGGTACCCTCTTACAGAGGTGCTGGATAAGATTTCACAGCTAAGTGACTTGGGAGAATGGGAAAAAGATAAATTTCCTCAAGGGAGAAAAGTAAATGGCCAGCAGATTCAAAGTCAGAATATACTGGCAAAAAAACTTGTTCACTGTTTTATTGAGAGCACTGTTTTATTTATTCACTGTTTTATTGATTTTGGAAGAATTGATGGTATTCCAACTAATGAACTATAAAAAATGTACCAAGATAAGAGGCTTAATGTTAGATGGATAAGGCAAGTGACAGTTGCCCCGACAGATACTCTTGAACCATTGTATCCAATTTCATCACACCTTCAGGAAGAATAGGAAATTGACCAAACCCCAGCTCAGATTAAAGAAGTGCATAGAGGAGATTACAGACCCAATGTCAATTTGACTGTATATTAGAAAAATGGATCAAATACCATAACTAGGGCATTAATTGATACTAGGGTGGAGACCTCCCTTATTTATGGGAACCCCAATAAATTCAAGCATGCAACTCCTCTTCCCATTACAGGACTGGGAGGGGCTGAAATATCAGTGAGATGAATCAAACTAATGATGAAAATTGGACAATTGCCTAAGAAAGAATATACTGTGGTATTATACCCATTCCCAAATACATCATTGGAATAGATATATTGAGAGATATGACCCTGAATTTACCTGAAGGAAGATACCACTTTGCAATAAGGAATATAGGAATTAATACAGTTTTAGTGGGAAAAATAAAAATGGACCCAATCACTTTACCCGAACCTTCTGAATTAATTACTTTAAAGCAGTATAGTGGGCAAGATGAAATTGCCAATAATATAAAGGAATATGTTGAAGCAGGAGTGTTAGTCTCTACAACCACGCAATGGAATAATCCTGTCTGACCAGTAGGAAAATCAGATGGGACGTGAAGAATGACAGTGGATTATAGGCAATTGAATAAGGTGACTCCTCCCTTATATGCTGCTGTTCCTTATACCATCACCTTAATAGAAAGGATCCAGAAATAGGATGGGATTTGGTATGCAGTTATTGATTTGGCCAATACTTTCTTTAACATTCTAATAGCCTCTAAACAATGGGACTAGTTTGCTTTTAATTGGCAGGGTAGACATATATTTTTACCTGCTTGCTACAAGGATATCTGCATAGCTGCACTATTTGTCATAGGATTGTGGCTGAATGTTTGAATGAATTAAAGCTACCTGGTGTATAGCTTACCCACTACATTGATGATGTTATGAAACAGGGAAAAATTTAAAAGAAGTGGAGAAGAGTTTGACACTTTTCATTGGGCATATGGAAAGTAAAGAGTGGGAAATTAACCCTGCAAAGATTCAAGTACCAGCTCAAAATGTAAAGTTTTGGGGAATACAACGAAATAAGGGACTGTGAGAGATTCTTCTGCAAGCCTGACAAAAGAGTCAGGATTTTCCTATCCCCACCAATAAGAAAGAGGTCCAAAAGGTTAGAGGATTATTTGGCTATTGGAGGCACCACATTCTGCATCTGGGATAGATTTTGAAACCCTTATATAAAGTTACTTGGAATAAATATGAATTTGATTGGGAACTTGAGCAGAGTAAAGCTTTTGAAGAAGATGAGGCTGCCATACAGTTGGCTCTAGATTTATGGCCTATGCAAAATGGCCCAGTGAAATTACAAGTGACTGTACAGGATGATTATGCAAACTGGAGTTTATGACAAAAACAACAAAGCTGAAATGTATCTTAGGATTTTGGTCTAGGAAACTTCCTTTGTCTGGAGTTCAGTATACATCTTTTGAAAAGCAGTTGTTTGCTGCATATTGGGTTTTGGTAGAGACTAAACAACTGAATTTGGGCCATGAAGTGCTATTAAGTCCTGGAATCCCAATTATGACCTGGGTAATGAGTACCCCAGTTCCTCACAGAATTGAACCTAGCATAATTGTATGGAAATTGTATATTCAAAATAGAACTAAAACAGGCAAAAGTGGAGTTTCTGCTCTACATGATTCTATAGCAAACATTGATATTGAGGGAAATGATACATCCCCTGAGCCAAAGCAACAGTTGGTAGAGTCCTTGGCAAAACAGAATGACAGATATGTTGGATTAACTGAAGAAGAGAAGAAATACACCTGGTTTACTGGTGGGACAACAAAATATTTGAGCCATAAAAGACATTGGAAAGCAGTAGCCTATGACCCATGTACTAGGTTGACTTTGGAAAGTACTGGGATAGGTAGAAGTAGTCAATATGCTCAACTTATAGCAGTACATCAAGCCATTAAAACAGAACAAGGAGGACAGTGTTATATATTCACTAGGCAGTAGCTAATCGGTTAGCTACATGAATGCCCATGTGGAAAAAATCAAAATTGGGAAATTCATGGTAAACAAGTCTGGGGTAAAGAATTATGGGAAGATATATGGGATATGTCTTTGGTTAATAACTCATCAGGTTTTCATGTAGTTGCTCACGTGGCCCTCATTACGCCAGAATGTGAGTACAATGCACATGCTAATCAACTAGCAAAGATTGCTACTCAACATATTGTCCCTACTCTGACACCAAATGAGCATCCAGTACTAGCAAAATGGGTCCATCAAACAGCCAACCATTTAGGGGTCCAGGCCACACACCAGTGGGTGCAAGATAGAGGTATTTGTATCTCTCATTCATTGTTAAAACAGATAGCAGAGGAATGTCATATATGTCACTGGAAAAGGAACAAACCGTTCCTCAGGTAGTAACTGGGGAGATAACAAGGGGAAAAGTTCCAGTCCAAATTTGGCAAATAGATTATATTGGTCCTTTACCACAAGATAAAGGATGCAAATTTATATGTATTTGTGTTGATAACTAATCGGGTGTACTAGAGGCTTGTCCCTATAAGAATATGACCCAAAAAAACACTTGTAAAACTCTAGATTTTTAAAGTCTATATTATGGAATGCCAATGCAGATTCAAAGTGACAATGGGTCACATTTCAAAGGTAATGAAATGAAGAGATATTGTATATTAAACAATATAGAATGGATATATCATATTCCATATTATCCACAAGCATCTGGATTAATGGAAAGAATGAATGGATTTTTGACAGACAAGTTAAGGAAGTTAAATTCTAATAATTTGTATCAATATTGGAAAGATAATTTATTGACTGCTTTATGTAATTTGAAAAATAGACCATTGGGAGGAAATACAACACCAGCCAGAATGATGACCCCAAATCTGCAAATTAGAAAACAACAGACACATAAGATCCCAAATATTGAGGCAAGATGTCCCAGCACTGTGTTCAGGAACACATGGCTCGGCAGGACATGATTTACATTGTGTAGAAGACTTTTGGTTGGATAGAAAAGAAATAAGAAACATCTCTCCTGGAATATGTATGAGAATCCCTAAAAATAATTTTGGATGGATATTGCCTATATCAAGTTTAACAGCTTGAGGAATACATGTATTGACTAGAGTAATAGATTCTAATTATCAAGGAGAAATTATTGAGACATTCCAAAATTTGCTTGAAGAACTCGTTCAGTCTTGTAAAAGTGATAGAATAGTTCAAGTGATTATTATTCCTTGTGAAACAATACCCCTGGTGAAAACTGACCTTCCTTCTGAAATAACTATCAGAGGAACTGAAGGGTTTGGTTCTACTAATAGAATAAAATTGGGACCTAAAGTATGAGTAAAGTGGAAGCCAGACAATGTTCCAAAGGCTGTGGAGATTATAGCACATGGGAAAGATAATACTGTAGCTGTTGTTTATTCAGGAGAAAATGATTACCAAATTGTAACATGAATGAGTGAGTTCATGGACTCCAGAAGCACAGCTGACCTAATATTTGTTTCTTTTTGGGTTTTTGTCTGTTAAACTTGTTTGCTAGATTTGCTTCCTGCAGACTTAGTACCCTTCACCTGCGGATGCTGGATCATGTAAGCCAGATGCCACCCTTGTCCAATGACTGTGATGTGCCACCCCTGGACCTGTCATCAATCAAACTCCAGATGTCAACTGAAGAACTGCCATTTTGAATGGGACCTCCTAGACTTGGCATAGACTGAGCTCCAGATGCCAGCTAAAGAACTGACCTCTTGAACGGGACCTCTTAGGGCAGGGACAGTTCTACATCCAATTTCAGCTGGAAGTAGCTATGGAGAAGAGATCTTTTCCCCTTACCCCAAGATTTTGAGCCTCATTTGTTCAAGGGTGGAAAGATGGTGTGCTTATGTTCAAGCCCCCATCCTAAGATATCATTTTATGTGCTTATTTTCTATTATCCCCATTATATTGTTGCAAAGTTCTGTTGACACCAGTTACCCCACCAGTTACCCCTTAACTCTCATTAATCTATGTAATGAAATGTATTGTTAATGTATTTTTGCTATGTAAGGGACATGAAAATTCTTGGGGGCAAATGTAATGGTAATGGGAATTTGAAGATCTTCCCTACCCCTTAATAAGCCTAAGGGAATTTGAAGACCTTCCCTGCCTTCAAAATATATTATGCTCCCTAATAGGCTGAATGTAATCACATGGAGCCTGTGATAGGAGGAGTTTGCTGATCAGGTAGAGCAGGGCCCACAGGAAGCTGGGAGTCAGAGCAGCTGGACACAGTTGGGAGGAGAGGATGCATCTGAGGGAGACAGACTTATGAGTAAATATTGGCAGGAAGGCTAAAGGATGCTGTGGCTCTCTGTGCTGTTTTGACTTATTAACTTCTTTGCTACTATGATGGAATCAGCTTACTGGTTTTGGAATCTGGTTTTCTGGTGTCTGAATTAATGTTTTACTTCTTTCTTCTATAGGGAGAGTCTGTAATATTTTGTGATCAAGCACTATGCAGGTATATTTATCATGACCCTTGATGCTGTGAATATTGCATTGGCACTCCACTCTGCATTCCTAAACTCCCAATTTCCTTCAAAGAAGTCCTTTCTTGATCTCCCCCATTATTAGTACTCTCTCTGTCTTGAAATTATTTTATGCATACTTTGTATTTACATATTTGTGCACATAATGTGCCTCCCCCTGTAGATTATATATGTTCTTTGAAGGCAGAGCTTACTTTTTTCTTTTGTGCACTCAGTTACTAGCACAATATTTTGTGCATAGTAGGCCCATAATTATTATTTGTCAAATCGAGTGAAATTTAATAATTGAATACTATTGATCTGAATCATAGCAAACTTGACATTTTGCTTCTACGATGATAGTAACATAGTAGAGAGAAAGGGCAAATAGGGTTGCATTGCAAAAGTAACAAGAAATGTAATTTCATGAGACATTTGGTCTCATTGCAGGGATTGTGATGGGCATTTGTAAAAGAATATCATGGGAATGATTGCAGCTTATGTGCCAAAATGTAGTGCTGAGGATGAGTAGGTAAATGCTATGGGAAAGTCAAGACCCCCTTGATTGATATACTTTCTATTTGATGACTTAATTGCAAAGGTGGGCATAAAAGGGGGTGTTGAAATATAAGTCAGAAAACATGATACAGCAATAAGAGAGGATGTGTGAATTACAGAAGCTTCTTTATATACTATGAATCATTTGTTTGAGAAGAGTGTCAAGAGGCTCTGAACACAGAAGGAGCCACATAAGAGTACAAAAAATGAAATAGATTCTAGTGTATAGATGGGAAATAACAGTATTCTGATATATAAATAAGTTTCAAATCAGTTGCCAGTGTACAGTTAGAATTACTGACTTGTTAGAGTAAAGATAAAAATCAATATTAAGTTAGAGAATAAAAATGGGAAGCTATTTTATTCCATTGAGGCAATTCCTACTTTACCTATTTAAATAAGCTATTGATGGTGGAAAATAGGAAACTGATAAAAACAACAGACATTGTCACCATTTCTTAAGGAAGTTGAGCCTATGCATATCTATTTTGGCAATCAGAAGAAAAACAAAGCCTAGATATTTCTTCAGTCAGTAAACACTTGGTCTCCTGAACACATATTTAGAACATAAACTCAGCTGTAAAATTTTATAGATTAAAATGGTGATGGATTATGAACTGTGTTCTGATAGGGGGAGATAACACATGTGGAGTATGGTGGCCAGGGAAAGGGGTTTGAAGAACTTCAAGGATTTTGAACAGAGGCATAGGACAAATGATTGCCATGTTCTTTCCTTTGGGGTCTGGCAGCAAGTGACCCTGTCTTCGAAGTTCCCTGGATTCTAGAAGAGTTCTTAGTGTTCATCTAGCCTATGTCTGTATTTGAGGAATGACAAGGAGCCAGCATAAATAGCTCAGATTCCTAAAAGGAGTCACAGATGATGTTTGTTCCTAGGTTGCGCAGAGATAGTTCTTGTCTGAAGGTTTCATAAGATCATAAATCTAGAGTTGGAAGAGACTTCTGAGGTCATTTAAACTAACTTGCTATTTTATAGAGGAAACTGAGGCCCAGAAAATTTAAGTGACTTGGCCAAGGTAATACAATTAGTAATCATCAGAGGTGGGATTTGTGTGTGTCCTCTGACCACACAGCTGGGGCTCTTTCCTCCATACCACATCTCCACGCCCAAGGAATGATGGGGAAAGAAGAAGGCAGGGTTTTCATAGAGAGAGTAGGTAGGGCTTTTCAAATTATTTCAAGATCTAATAGCCAGAAGGCAACAAAGAAAGTGTCATATCAAGGTCGGAAACAACATCCCAGACTCCTCTAAGTTGCACTAAGGAAAACATTCTATAAAGTGCTGCTATTTACTGAGAGACTCAAGACCTTCCAGAAAGCCTTGTCTCTCGTAGGCCGGCTTGCTTGATTTCAAGGGGCCTAGCCTCCTTGGACTTCCTTAGCAAAGGCAGGATTATGTCTTTTGGGTAGAGGTAGGGATTACCTGCTCCAGGGACATGATTCTCCATCTGTGCTGATGCCCTTCCTATGACTCACCAAGATATCTGAGGTCATCATTATCAAGTTTATCCACCAGTGTTGGGCAGGGGCCCTATTTCCATATGTGTTGTCTCCCCATTAGAATGTGAGCTCCTTGGGAATAAGAATTGTTTTATTTTTCTATTTGTAGAAACATACAATTTTAAAAATTTCAAACAGTTTTGAAATAGTAAGAGTTTATTAAATGCTTTAAAAACTCATTTGTTCGTTCATTAACCAGCATGAAAATAACAACACAAAAGAATTTTTTTCTGTGATTCTTGCTTTTTTTTGTAAACCATTTCTCTTCTCACTTCTCAACCTCCTCCCACTAAATGCCATAAACTCATTAAGAATTCTTTCTGCAATTTTCAGATAAATCCAATGCAAGTTCTGCTTTTTGTCACATAGCTTTTGGCTCCCTTTTCTGTGGATGTTAACAGTTTCTCCAAAACAATGATGGTTTTTAATCATCTCATCCACCAATCAATTCTGGGCATAGATTCCTAACCCAAAACAAATCATTGGTTAAACAACTAAGCCTCTAGTCTCCAGAGCTGCTAATTTTGTCTCAAACACTGGTCAATTTCTTTTCTTGCATGATCCTTGTACTAGAACCTATGACTCGTTTGCCTATTTTCTTTCTCTTTTCTTTTCTTCCTTCCTTCCTTCCTTCCTTCCTTCCTTCCTTCCTTCCTTCCTTCCTTCCTTTTCCTCCTTCCTTCCTTCCTTTTCATCCTTCCTTCCTTCCTTTCTTCTCTTCTTTTCTACGCCATAACAACAAATTTGGTGAGATAAATTTGTTGAGTCATCTAGTCAGAATTCACATGACCCTGGAATAACTATCCTCAACTCAGTTAATAGCTGAATATAAGATGTAACATTTTCTATTATAAGTATATGTATATATATATAGACATTTTATTGTTGTTCAGTCATTTTTCTCTTGTCTCTGACTCTTTCTTTGCAAAGATATTGGATGTTCTTTGAGCCCTTTGAGCAAAGATATCAGAATGGTTTGCCATTTCCTTCTCCAGCTCACTTTACAGATGAGGAAACTGAACCAAACAGGGATAAATGACTTGCCCAGGGACACAAAGCTATTAAGCATCTGAGGCCAGATTTGAACTCAGGAAGATAAGTCTTCCTTGTGCCAGGCCTGGCACTCTATCTACTGTACCACTCAGTTGCATTGGTGCACAAATATGTATATATGCCTATATGTGTGTGTGTATGTATGTATATATATCTATATATCTATATCTATATGTATATCTCACATGTCCATATGCCTACATATACATGAAAAGATAAAACCAGAGAAATCTGGCTATTATTATAAAATGTTTCTACAATGAAGCCAAAAGCTTCAAGAAAAAAATCTTCAGAGAAGCTATGTCATGCCTATTATCTCCTTGCTGTTCTATAGAAAGTAGACAAATCCATACTTTTTGATCCAATTATAAAGATACCATTGTGGCACCCAGTAGCATCTGTAATATGGAATCTTTACTAATATGGAAACTTTACTCTATAACTGAACTTTTCTCTACCGAAGAGTTTTGGTGCTATGTTAATATACTCTAAAAAGGCTTGGTTGAAAACTTTTTCATCATGGCTTTGGACTGACTGGATTTCAAACCCCATTTTCATCTGAAATATGTTGACTTCTACTTCTTAGAAGCCCTAGTTTCCTTAAAAACTCAGATCTAGTATCTCCTTCTGCATGAGGCACTTTCTTGGCACTACCCTGTCTCTCTCTCTCTCTCTCTCTCTCTCTCTCTCTCTCTCTCTCTCTCTCTTTCTCTCTCTCTCAGCCAGCTTCAGTCTCCACAATTCTTCCTTCAGCAGGAGCAGCATTCCAATTCTGTCTCTCTGTTTCTGGAATTCTTGCTTATATACACACCTCAGCCAATCCTCTTCTTCCACATCAACAGGGGAGTTCATGCCTTCTTAACAGCGGGACAGAGTTTGCACCTTCCACACTTAGCCACAAGGTACTAAGTGCTAAGTATCTTGCTAAGCTGATTACTATTACAAGTAGATAGAGCTCCAGATGTAGGCCAGAACTTAGGAAGACCTGAATTCAAATCTGGAGTTGTATACTCACTAGCTCTGTGACCTTGGGCAAGTCACTTACCCTCTATTTGCCTCAGTTTCCTCAACTCTAAAATAGGGATAATAATAGCACTTTGTAGAATTGTTGAGGACTAAATGAGAGAATACTTGTAAAGCATTTAACACTGTGACTGGCATGTGTGGTATGTGCTATATAACACACTTATCTCCTTCTCTAGTAGGAAATTTTTATGGATATGGCTTTATTCACTTATACTTGCCTTTTCAAAATCCTCATTGAATCTTCCTTCCTCCAAAAGCCTTTGTTAATTACTATTAGAGAAAATGAGAGCCTAGCACAGTGCTGTATGCTTGTTGTCTCTACTGTTTGGGGCACTGAGCCTAATGGATCACTTAAGTTCAGGAATTCTGAGCTGCAGGAGGGCTAAACCCTAATGAATATACACACTAGTCTGATACTAATATGGTGGGCCCCCAAGAACAGGATTGGGGGGAGTCTAGCAGGCTACTTTAGAATGGAATAAATCAGCCCAAGTCAGAAAAAAAGCAAATCAAAACTTCCATCCTGACAAACAGTGGGAAGAGCGAGTGATCTTCCAATATGGACAAGTTAGGAGACCTAATCTCAAAAAAGAAAGAAAGAGAGAAACAGAGAGGGAGAAAGAGAAGAAGATGGTAGGGGAAGGGAGAGGGAGAGAGAAAAAAGATAAAGGAATAGAGAGAGAAAGGGAGGGAGAGAGGCAGAAAGAGAGAGGAAGGAGAAAGGGAAGGAAGAGAAATGGAAAGAGAAAAGAGAAAAATGAAACAGATGCTAATGCACAATTATTTTTGCCTTTTTCAAAACAAAGTTTATTTTATCACAGAATCTCAGGGTTGACAGGGACTTCAGAGGCTATCTTGCCCAACGTATGCTTTAACTAGCATCTGTTCTATAATCTCCCTGCCAAGTGGTCATCTTGCTTTTCCTTGAACATCTTTAGGGACCCAACTCCCTCCTACAGCTCCACTTGTGAAGAGGTCGATGTGTTAGGCAATTCTTCATTGTATCATATCTAAATCTGCCAATGCCACCCACTGCTCCTTTTACTTTCACTCCACTGGGGTCAAGCCAGGATTGTTCTGAAACCAGCTCTACCCAGCTCATGAAAGCCATTTGTTAAATCTTCAATGTGAGCATTCACACCTTGGAAATTGACAAATGCTACAAATCAGGGTTCAATTAATTGTTGTCTTTTGAAAAATCATTTAACCTTAAGAAAGTGATAGAAAAATGTTAGTAATTCCTATTAAACTTAAAATTACATCATGTGTACATTTTTCCCTACTTTGGAGAGCTAGTTGTTAAACATTTACCAGCATATGCCTGAATCAAGCAGAACCACTTATATATTTGAAGTTTTTTTTTTTTTTACTTAAACCTAGTTATCATTGGAAACTAAGGGGGTACCCATTAATTGGTAAATGACCGAACAAATTACCATTTATTTATATAAGGGGATATAGAAATCATCGCCAGAAGAAATAATAAAAGGGATGGTATTAGAGAAACTTGGGAAGACTCTTATGAACTGATGCAAAGTGAAGTGAGCAGAACCAGGAAAACAATTTATACAATATCAACTTTGTTAAAACAAACAACTATGAAAAACCCTGATCAATGCAATGACCAACTAGGATTCCAGAATCCTGATAGTGAGGTGCATTAATTAAGTAGAAGAATGAAACATACATTTTCCGTCACAATCAGAGTGGAAATGTGTTTTTCTTGACTATGCATATTTGCTTCAAGAGTTTTGTTTTGTTTTTGCTTTTGCTAGTTTGGGAGTATGGAGTAGGGAGGGAGATGGTTGCCAAAAAGAAAGAAGAAAATACTCCTTGAAATATGTTTCTGAAACTTGAAGAAGGAAGGCCAGAAGGAATCAGAGAAAAGTAGGACAGCTTTGAAAAATTACACGTGAATTTATTATATACTAATGTAATAGATTGTAATATAATGTAATAATTATATACTAATGTGATGTAATAGAGCTTGGGGAAAACCCAGCCCTTATGAACATGTGCAGCATGCATGGCTAATGCAACGCCCCTGTAGATTTTGGATCTTACACAGACCTTCTGTAAATGCTCTAGTCTACTAACCACATGATGAAGAGATGGACTTTTGATTGACTACTGAGTCAGAATTGAGATGCATTCAAAAGTTGCTAACTGGCCAGAGGAAGCTTCTTTCTTTTTCTTGCCTGGAGGTGTTCAGATGAGGAGGCAAAGACTGCTATAAGCTTGTTATGGGAATCTGAAGATCTTACCTGCCCCTATGCCATTTGCTTAAGTGTGTTATGTGACTCTGAGGACCTTCCCTGATTTGAAAGTATAATCTGCCCCCTAATAGGCTGAATGTGGTCACATGGAGCCTGTGGCCAGAGGCTTGTTTTTTGGGAACGCCCATGCCTTATTACTTTGTGATTGGGCAATGGGTCAAGAGGGCTGTGACAGTCTCTGATCCAGGAGAAGGCTATATATACGCCCTGATGTGAGGTTTTGCTTTGGGGCTCACTTTGAGAAGAGTTGTGTGATTTGGCCAGATGAGACTCTGGGAAGCCGTTGAGCCCCCTGGCTTTGAAAACCCAGATGTTGATGCGTCCCTCTCTGGTAACTGAATAGGTATGGATGTAAGGGTCAGACGGTTGGAAGCCCGTCTGCTCATCTGTTTCTTTGTCTGCTTGTAACTTGTGTTTGTAACTTGTGTTTGTATTCTGTTTGCATTCTCTGAAGTTCAGGGTGCTGACTTTTCCCCCTGAACTAGGTAAATGATATTTGTTTGATTGATTAAAGTGAGATTGTTAACCCATTTTGAGTTGCTTTCCTTTAGAAAAGCAGATCTAAGAACCTGTGCTAGCAGCTGCCCTGGGTATGCTAGGGTGCTTGCTGATACAAAGCCAGCCCTTTATCTTCAGGTCTTTGTACCCCTAGAGGTAGTGAAGCAGTGCAGTACATAGAGGGCCTAGTAGGAGGATCTGTGTTCAAATTCTGCCTTAGACCCTAGCTGTGTGACCTTGGGTAAATCACTTAATTTCTATTTGCCTTAGTTTCCTAAACGAGGATAATGAACAGCATCTACCTTGCAGCAATGTTGTGAGAATAAAATGAGATAATATTTGTACAATACTTAGCACAATTTCTGGCACAAAGTAGGAGTTGTTTTCTTTGGCTGGGGTTATCTACATGTGGTTTGTAATCACATGCCTTGAGATAATATATGAGAATATATTTCACAGGAGAAATACTTTGTAATCTCTATTCTTGCTGTATCTTCACAGTAAATACCCCTTTGTAAAAGCTAATTGATGTTAATTGTTAAATGAAACCAGGGCACTAATCCCTGCTGATTAACACTGGGGAGAACATACCAAAGTGACTGGAGCTGGTAGCACTGGAGAAGAGACCTCGGTATTCCCTTAAGACTACTCCTAAAACCCTGAGGAGAGGTAAGTACCCTGGAGAACTCTCTGTGAGAGTAGGAGGATCTGAATTCAAATGCAGTTTCAGACTCTTTCTAGCTGTGTGACTCTGGGCAAGTCACTTAAACTCTCTGGGCATCATTTCCTTCATCTGTAAAATGGGGATAATAAGAGACCCTTTATCACAAATTATTGTTGCAATAAAATGAGATAATATTGTACTTTGCAAACCTTAAAGCACTATATAAATTCTAGCTGGTATTATTATTTTTCATAATTCCATGTACAATTCTCTTTCTGTCCTGCTTTGGAAATGGAAGTACTCATTTTAGTCAATGTTGAATTTAGAATTAAAAAAAAAATTATAATAGTTATTCTGTCCCTCCCAGGTTTTCCCTTCTCCAGGATGTTTAGCTTGTGGTAGAAGATTGCAGATTGAAATATGGTTGAGCTAATGTTTTAGGCTATCTAAATGACTGAATTTTAATCACTCTGGAAGAAATTGGTCATTTAAATGACTGAACGTATAGGTTTGGCTGTAAAAAGTTAATTGTTCAGCTATGTTTATGCTATGGGCCATATAGCAAAATGTCTATTTGCAGATAGGGTGAGATTAGCCCTACCTTAATTTAGAGGACCAATTGGGATGACTGAAATACCCCAAACAAATCAGCAGGACTTGGGAAGAAGACAATCAGCCAAACAAATAGGAAATTATCACTGATTTATGATAAACCAAAATCCTTAAGAAGGACTTGTGAAGAACTTACTAAATTATAACCTCCCTGAGGGCAAGTATGGTGTTTTACTTTTTTTTTTTTGTATGTGTATCTCTCGTAAGGACTTGCACATAGTAGGTACTAAAAATGTAAAATTGAACTGCACTGCTGGTGTTGAAGAATTTTTATGGTTGAGTTGGAGTTAGTTTATTCTGACAGTAAACCTAACGATTTTGAATGGGCCTATAATAGCACCTATCTCTCAGAGTTGTGAGGACGCACACACATATATCTATATATCTATATATCTATATATCTATCTATATCTATCTATCTATCTATCTATCTATATACATATATACACATACATACATACATACATATTTGTAAAGTGGTTTGTAAACCTTAAAGCATTATAGAAATGTTTTAAAAAATTGTTATTATTATTATTATTTCCTGGAAACCCAGGCAAGGCCCAAGGCCCATCAGCAAATGAGCTGATATGGAACAATTTCTATATACTCTATATATCCTGCCTATAAATTGATTAGGAAGTGAAATTATTTAATTGTACGGGTAAATCATTGTTCATAAGTGTTATATATAACTCGCTATAGCCACCTCACTTTAAAATAAAGGGAAGAAGAGAGCATAAAAATGAATGACCCCATCTGGCCATCTTTTTTTTTGGAATGGTAGGCTGTTTGTGGGCATCTTCCATATATTCTCCTTTCCTGGTAAGGAAAGAAACACAGAGAATCCTGTGGTCTCCCAGTAAAAGAATTTCTTAATTCTGACTATGTTTTTTCCAAATATTGTGACTTTGTTTTCAGTGATTATTCCTGAACATCTCTATCTTTCAGGGAAAAGATGACCTTATTTTTTGTCTATCCTATCCTGGCACCAATAGATTAGACATTATCTCTTTTAAGGGAAGAAGGAAGCTTGTAAAACTGTATCTCTGCTTCAGTTCTTATGCCCTGCCACCTCACCTACCCAGCTAAATTTCCCATTACAATTTGAATTTAAATATTCTAATAAATTTGTTTTAGAAACTCCTATAGCTCCCTTGTGCCATTTGCAGGGAAACACTCTCTTGGTTGTTTCTTTCTTTTTTTTTTTTTTCCTGGGAGATGGAGATTTCTTTGTGCTTGGGGTGACTGATTGAATTTTACCTGAGCTAAATTATATTTGCACATTCTCGTAATTGCAAAGGGCCACACAGAGAAACAAAGCATTGACTGCCGTTGTACTGGGATTTCCCAGATGTATAATTTCAAATTGATATGAAAAAAAAGCCTTGCAATGCATTAATAATAGCATAAAATGTAACTCAGTTGGCCAAGGGTGAATGGAGGCTTTATTTTCTTAGCTACAAAACAAGCTATAGACCTCAGGTGACTAGCATTTATTGTTAGAATGGGTTTTCTATTGCATACCTTCTGAAACACAAAATAAGACAAGATTTATACTGGATTCTGTCCTTATTCACATTGCTCTGCACCATATACCCAGAGAGCACATGTAAAATGTTAAAGCACTGGGTTGCTGTTATTATTTTTTTTTGTACTCTAGTTTGAAAAAGTAGTCTTTTTTCCCCTCCTGTAATTCAAAGGCATCCATCCACAACTGGTGGAAGAAGTAGATCACCTATGCAATTTCTTTTATATTGTGTCATTATTCTCCACCCCCACTTCTGACAAATACCACTCTTGTGACGTTAACAAGGAAATCTGAAGGAAAGAGCATGAGGTTCTGTCTGTCTGTCTGTTTTTCTATGTATTCATTCATTCATCTATCTAATCTACCATTTAATGTCACCAGACTATAAACATCTCAATCCACTTTAGATTTGAATGGGTGTGGGCAGAGCCATAGAGGTCAAACAAAGGTTGATGGTTTCTTGAATGTTTAATTCAGACTATATGAACTTTCTCTAGGGCAGCTAGTGGGGGCAGTGGACCTGAAGTCAGGAAGACTCATCTTCCTGAGTTCAAATCTGGCCTTAGACACTTACTATCTGTGTGACCCTGTGCAAGGCACTTAATCCTGTTTGCCTCAGTTTCCTCATCTGTAAAATGAGCTAGAGAAGGAAGTGGCAAAGCACTCCAGAATCTTTGCCAAGAAAACCCCAAATTGGGTCACAAAGAGTCAGTCATGACTGAAAATGACTGAACAACAACAAAATGTGAGCTTTCTAATGATGTGTAAATATATGCTAAGGTAAGGAGAAATGTTAAGCAAGGCGTCAAGGGTGGGGTCAATTTCTCTCACAGGGTAGCAATACACAGGACAACTGAATTAATATGTCATAGGGGAGTAGTTAACAAAATAAATGAAAATGAGGTAAAACATAGATAAAACATTTTAACATTACGTCAATATGTAGTATGCAGGTGTCCTTTGTAAGGATGTTTGCTAGGCTTAGTGTTCCCCATTTGCATTTGAGTTTGACACTGCTTGCTGATGTAAAGTATGTCGTTGGAGATCACGCGATCCAAAAAAGTTGGGTCAATCACATGATGAGAGGACAATCTGTGTGTTCATTCACTGAGAACTGGATGAGACTCTGGTGGCTATCCAGGCCCACTCCTTAATTATATGAATGAAGAAGTTTAGGCACAGGGGAAGTTTAGTAATTTAGCCAAGGTGACACAGGTATTAAGCATCAGAAGTAGGATTTGAATATGGGTCCTTTGACTTTAGAGTCACAAAGTTTTCTTTCCATTATATTCTGCTATAATGTTTGAGAGAGCTAGTAGAAATCCCCAAGTATGTTAAGAGGATCCTCTGGGGGTAAACTTACAGAAGAACACGTATAATAGTCTCACAGGATAAGGGGGCTTTGATCTACACCTCTGGAAAAGACACCAGCATTGATATAATCATGGATTCATTGGTATATTGGAATATATACCAAAAAGAAAGAGAGAAGATATTTTAAAAGATGGCCCTGGGAGTTAATGTACACATTTTCTTGACTTAGCTGTACCTAGAGGTTCTTACCCTTTTTTGTATATGTGTTAGGGACCCTTTTGACAGCCTGATGAAGCTTATTGACTCCTTCTCAGAATCATGTTTATTGTTTATATTTGTAACTGGAGAAAATATTAAATTTCAATTAGAGATGAATGAAAATAAGGATGTAATTTTTTCCTTACCAGTCATGGATTCTCTGAAGTCTATCTATCCTTTTCTTCAGGGGCAAATCTATAGATCCCAGGTTATGAAGCCCTTAAATAGACACATTTAGATTGATACCAATTTGGTTTGAATAAATCATAATTTTAGTAACAATAACAATAATAAAAATAACTAGCATTTATATAGTGCTTTTTGCAAAGTTATTTACAAATATCATCCTATTTTGCCTTCACAGTAATTCTGGGAGATAGGTGTTATTATCATCTCCACTTTATAGATGAGGAAACCAAGACAAATAGAGGTTAAGTCACATGTCCAGAGTGATACGCCTGTTAAGTATCTGATGCAGTATTTGAACTCAGGTCTTTCTGACTCCAGGTCCAGCATTTCATTGTACCACATAGTTTCCTTAACCAACAATTGGTTGCTAATGATCAGTTCAAATAAAAACAGTCCATTCGATGTGTATGTGCATAGATTTAGCCAGTTGTTGCTCTCTTGAATGATGAGTGTGGTGCGGGTAGGGGAACAGAAAAGTATATAAGGATCCTTTAGATAGCCTTGTGTGCTGAATTCTCCATTTGTAGAATTACTGCCGTGTTCTCATTTACTACTGATTCCACAATGAATACACGTAGAGAATAACAGAGAAGCCCATTTGATCAAATCATAGCAAAACAGATATGAATAAATATGTTTACTTATTTTAAAAAATAGATAGAAATCAGAGAATGTGAACTTAGGAGAAAATAGACCAGACAATATGGGGTAAGGAGCTCTTTTGTTGAGAGTGAGGTAACACAGCTTTACTAAGAGAGAATGTCCTTGATATCACCCAAGGGGAAACTCCCCAAAGTCTGTAGAGTAGCCAACTGGATAGAGAGACAAGATAGAGACTTTCCAGTGTCTCTCATTTCTTCCCAGGGTCTTTTCCTTTGGCAGCCTAAAGTAGGGTTGGTCTCTTCTATCTTCTCTCTTGAAGCTGGAAACTGGAAGCTGACTCAACCCTTGGTGACTTGAAACTTGAGGAGTCCCAAAGGATTCTTCCTATGTGAAGAGTCCCCAAAGGGGAAGACTGGCTCTGAAGAGTATGAAAGGGGGGACTGCTGAGAACCCAAGCTCAAGCTCTCTGTCTCTTGCCAACTCTGCCTCTCACACAGGTCCACCAATAAGGAGAAAGTCCAATGCTAGTGGGTTTTGGGACAGGGGTTGTAGCTCTTATAGCTTAAAACAGCATTAAAACTTTTGAGGAACCTTGTATATGCAAGGTACTGTTCTGGAATATGAAAACAGATATATTAGAAGTCCTTGCTTTAATTTTGGGAGGGATATAGGTGTTTATCTATGATTTCATTGGTGTAGGGAACTTCCAATGAGAAATTTCCCTTCTCTGATGCTGATTGACTGCTTTTTCAATTTATAATCTTAGAATGTTGCTTGGGGGCGATAAGAGGTTATGTGTCTTTTCTAGGGTCTCTCAGCTTGAATGTCAGAGGTGAATCTAGCATCCAAGTTTGCCTGGTTCCAAGGTCAGATTTTTTTCCATGAAAGCATGATACTTTTCTCTTTACATACAGTAGGCACTTAATAGATATATGTTGACTTGAACTAAATGATAAGCTATATTCCTTGAATCAAGAATAAAATATAGTCACAAAATGCCCATAAGACTTTCCAGGTTTTGCTTTGGACTGACAGCTCATCTGAGATCAAAACATGATTATGCAACTGGGCAATGAATCCTCAGGACTATGCTATGGCCCTGTGAGCATGTTTGTAATTCCATTCCTGATTCTGGGAATGCGCTTGCCTGTGGGCGACATCCTTCATGTTCTTGGAAACAAGTGCATCAATATCATTTATTCTTTTCTAGCATGATTTGTGAGGTACATCAGCAGAGCCAAGTCAAACCAAAGGACCACTCCTCTTACTGGACACCCTGAACCAACTTAAAAGAGCCAAGAAAAAGCTTAGTTAAACATGGTTTCTGTGGTGTTTACATTACCATGGTCCTGCTTCTAAGTATTGCCTTGTAGGGGTGATGCAAGTATAGGTCATCTTTGAAACTGGCCTAGAGTTCTGTCCGTAGGACTTCTGTGCTTGGCAAGACAAAGTGATTTGTGAAAGGAGGCACAGAGCATCATATGTGCACATTTCCTTGTCCTGTAGCTCTTAAGTGCAATTAATTTGTCTTTTTTTTTTTGTCTTGACCTCTGTCTTCCGTGACCTGGTCCTCCCACTTAGAACATACTGTCTTTTCTTCTTCTTCATCACCCCCACCCCCAATAAAATCTGCAGTCAAGAAGAATATCAGTTATTTACAGTGTAGTGAGAATTTGTCAGTATGCTATTTATTCAACTGGAATTGGTATTTTCTTAGTCTTCCATTAGGGTAATTTCAGGCAGCAGGAAATGGTAGTGGAGCAGTCTGGGTGGGTCCAGGAGAATGTTCCAGGAGTCCCTGAAATCATGCTATGTAAGTGGCCAATTACTCTGCCTGCACTCCAGGCTGGCCTGGTTTCCATAAGAATCTCAATTTGTACCTTCTTTCCCTCCTCCTCCTCTCCCCTTCCCACTCCAAGTCACTAAGTAAATGGAGGGGAAACTTCTTTTGAGAATATGGTTCTTCAATTTGCTAGCAAAATGTCTTCAACATATCTTCTTAAAATGTATACTCCTAACCATGAGCTCTTGGGGACAGAAATGACCAATTAAAGGAAATATTTTTCTCCTCCTCTTTCTTGGCTTCTACTTGGGCAGAATTGTCACACTGGTAGAATATTCTCTTGTTCTTGAGTCTGGCAGGGAGGTGCCCTGGTTGACCCAAGAGGTCTTTTCAATCTCTAATTTCTCTGATTCTAAGCCCAAGTTCATTATCTAGGAAAGCACATTAAAAATAACAGTGAGAAAAGCACTTCAACACCTCTCACAAATTATAACAGTCTGATGCAATTTGGATTAGATAAAATATATATTTATTTTTATGGAACAAACATGAAGACAATAAAATGTTGTTTAACAGTAACCACATTATTCAGTGTCTCCGTAATGGAATTCAGAACTTTATTATTTAATATTACTTTCCAGTGAGAATAACTGAAGTGATAAGATTCTTTTGGCATCTTTAGATTAATTTCCACTTCAGTCTTACTAGCCTATTTTGGTGGCAAAAAAAGACTCTTCTAATAGGATCCAGAGCTAGGAGGGACTAAGTAGTATGATTTCATACCACAAACAAATAAAGCTGCCAGAGAGCAGCGACTACTTAAGTTATTTGGGAACTTCCCAGATAAATCATTTTCACAATCTTAAAAATTATTAATTACAT
>CM053587.1:200890976-200906374 GCA_028646515.1 Pseudochirops corinnae
TATATATATATTTTTTTTTTTTTTTTTTTTTGCTTTTTGGAGGGGAGAAGGTAGGGCAACTGGGGTTAAGTTACTTGCCCAAGGCCACATGGCTAGTTTTTTGTGTTAAGTGTCTGAGGCCGTATTTGAACTCAGGTCCTCCTGAATTCAGCACCGGTACTCTATTCACTGTGCCACCTTGCCTCCCCCCATATATTTGTTTCTTATAGTATAGCCATGGCAATTGCTGGTTTTGCCGGAGTTGGTTTTTGGGCAAAGCATTACCTACATTTGAAAATTTAGTACCAGGCCTATAGCTATCTGCAGAAGAAGAATGAAGACAAAGTAGATTACCAAATTTTTATTTCCAGATTCCATTGCCATTGATGACTTCCATGCTCTTTGTTTCCTTGCTCCACATATTTATTGTTCAGTTGAGGACAGTAAAATGAGATAACTCTTGACATTTCTCAATGTTCAAGTCAGTGTCGGTTGTGCCAGAGTTAAATCCTTGGATAGATGTTACTGGAACAAGGGAGAGGTTTGGTGGGAAAGGGATATTTGCATGTGGTATTTTCCTTCTCTAACTTTCTCCTAACTCCACAAACTCCCTGTTCTATAACCAAGTGAGTCAGTGAATGACTTGTATTTTTTAAAATACTTCAATTTGTCATCACTACACATAATGCTTGTCATGTTATGGTAATCAAAAAAGAGCATCTGATAACCTCTGGTTATTGTGTAGAAGGCCTGTGCTCAACCCACGTTTAACCATCTGTGATTTGTAGGATTTTCAGACATTTTTTGTGCATGCGCTCAATTCCCAGTGAGTGTGTAACTTCCTTTTGTCTCTGCCATTCACAGCAGTCTTCATTTCTTGTTAATTTATAAGCAGTGCAATGAAATGAGGCTCCCCCGGGACTTGCTTTTTATTGTAAACACTTTAATGCTCAGTGGAAACACTCAGGTAGTTCAGTTACTATCAGGAAAAGTGATGGTTACAGGGATGTCAGTAAGTCAGAGATGGTTTTATTAGAAGGCAAAACATAAATATTCAGATTTTATACTTTTGGGGGGGTGAGCTAAGGTGGTAGTGATAAATATTATTAGAATAGGTTTGGAAAGCATGGTGAGGCTGAGAATCTTGTTAAATATGATATTGGGGACTAGACAGATTCCTGAAAGCATATGGTTGAATTGTTCCCCACGTTGTGAGAAACAGTGACGTACTGAAAGGCAATTAGTTGAGACCTTGTTTAATCTTTTGGACTATAGAAAGTTGAATTGCTTCTCCTGACTGTCTATGTAAGATGAGAGAAAACAAAAACAAAAGAAAAAAAAGGAAGGGAGAAAAGCATAACACATGAGTAAAAGTGGCCACTATAATGACTCTTCCTATGGTAGATTTGCTTATCTTCCAGTAAGAGAGTTTGAGAGTCCTCTTTGACAGTGATTGAGCTGAGCTGGGCCTGTCAGCTTTAATAGAAGTTCAGATCTGATGGCCTCCAAATCTAGATTAATTGCATTGAATGCATATATTATGATCGAAATAATTTCTGTTTCCAGACATGGGACATTACTCTTTATTATTTTTATGATGCTGCAGAAGTCCTAAGGTTATAATGTGTATTAAGGATGGGTGCTGTGATTTCCTAAAGAGGAGGGTTGGTTTGGTCTACACCTCGCTCTTGATGGATCAGTCTCCCCCTATTCACAGCATGTGTTGTACTTAGACCTGCTAAATGACAGTGTCTTTTTCCCCTTCCTTTTCCATGAAATGGCAGAGCAGCCTGGAACTCCTGCCTCTCTTCCCTACCTACACTATGCATCTAAGCAATTCACCATTTTAGCAGTTCAATCATTCTGCTGGGCACAGACTACCAATCTCAAATAGAGCAGGACAGCAAGGAGCAGCTAGACTTTAAAAGTCCATAAAAAAGTTAACAGCCTCCTTTCAATAATTATATATCTATAAAAATAATAAAGAAGATACAGGGCCAACATTTTATGGCATTTATGTTAATGTGCTGCTGAATACTCAGTGGCAGAAGGCATCCGCTAAAGTGGGTCACATATTGCTTAGAAGCTCTATATTGTCTGTTCTATTCAATACATATCTATTGCAGTGAGTTTTCTGTGCGTGTGGACAGCCCAGGCCATTGTTATGGTGCCCCCCAGTCCATTCAATCTGTATTCTGCTCAGATCCCTATTGAATTCTTTCGGCTTTAGAATTTCCTGATGGCTGCAGTAATACTATTAAATTAACTTTTCCAATAGTAAATAGCTATGAAATGTCTAACTTCTATAGATTCCTAATTGATGGAGGTAAAAAAATTAATATTCTTGGGTTGGGAGAAAGTTAAAAGAGGAAAACATCAAATGTGAATCCCTCCCCCCCAACATGCCCCTGTTTCAGTAGCATCTATCCCAGGATTTAGCTCTAATCTCTGTCCACATTTCCATGCTTCTAGTTTTTTTTTTAATTAAAATTTTTTTTAAAAAATATATAACAGAAACAGCAACAACCATAATCTTCAAACTTCCTCAGGTGTATCAGACATGATAACAAACTGGTTGATTTTGTCTGGGGTTATTCTTCAAATTCAGAGTCTCGTTTGCTTGTCGCGCAGCTCCATAATTAGTAGCAGTCTGTGTGGTATCAAGGCAAGAAATGATGAGCTCAAGTTTCATGTTTATTCCACAGCCAATATCTTCCCTCTTGCTAACAGAAGAGTCTCCTAGGGACTGGTATAGCTGAGGTTGGCATTTCTGTAACATTACTTTTTCAGTTTTAATTCCATCCAAATCCAGATTCTCACTTGGTGTTTGATGACCTACCAGATTTTAAAATATTCCTGATAGTTAAAGAGATGTCCTCATCAACATTCAGTAAAATAGTTGATAAAAATAACATTGCCCAACCCCGGTCCCCTCCCTTCTCCTCTCCCCCACTTTCTTTTAAACATACACGTGTATCTGCACTTTTCTGCAGCTGCCCCAGTTGTGACTTTTGAATAGCTAAGGCAGCAAGTAATCCTTTGGGAGGTAACTACCCCATCTTTCAGGTTATATTCCTCCTTGACATTTTGCCCTTCACTTGATGTGTCTCTTTGGAGATTTGAACTGATTTGGCTTTTTTAAAAGTCCACAACACTTTTTATTTAATGAGCAAAAGATTTACAAATAAAAAATGGAAATAAGTTTCCCAAGAGAAGGCCTACTTGAAGTGAAGTACTCCCTACAGAAATTTGCAGACTTTTTTTTTCCCTGAGTGTGGCAATAACACCTTGGCAATGATGTTTTTCAGGCAATGTCAACCGGCAGAAGGTATAGTCTGATGCAATGAGCATATAGAACCTTTGATACTAGAGTATGGGATCAGCCAGCGTGTCATGACATACATATTCATAACCTGGCAGTTCTCGTAGACTGTGTATGCATAAGGGACTGATATGAAAAAAAAATTGATTTATGATGATCTCAAAAACATGGTCTCCAAAGATGTATTCTGCAGCTTTGAGACCTAAGGTTTAGGCCCTATTAATTTTACAGTGCTGTCTAGAATTATCCATCTGTTTAAAGGTTAACTGTCTTCACACTTCTGAAATGGGTATTTCTGTTTGGCTTCTTGCTTGGTTTGTGTGACTGATTTCTAAGATATAAAATACAAAACCGAAAAAGTCACTCTAAGTCTAGAGAGCACGTAGCACCTACCTGTTCCCACTTTTTTGAGAGACAGTTTGAATATTATTTCTGACTGATTTGCAATGGGGACTTGGATGTACTGCTATTTCATGAGCTCAATCTGAAGAAAGTGAAAAGTACAAAACAATACATTTAAGAAAGAGAACTGCATTAGTGAAAAACTGTAGTGTTTATAAGAAGGGGGGATGGGCCAAAAAAGACTCATCTATCTTCTTCCTCCTCTTCCTCTTCCTCCTCCTCCTCATGCACATTTTCTTCTTCATCCTCTGGAGACCACAAATACCATGTGCTTCAATATTTGAACACAACGATATTCTCGCATATACTCTTCTTTCGTTGTCTTATTTTTTGTTTCCTCATAAAGGATTATCTAATTTTCTTTCTTTCTTCATGGTTAGCAGCATAACAACTTTTTCCTTCCCTAGAAAGTTCATTTGTAATTCTGGTTTTGTAAGTTAGTGCTAAATAATTCTATGACCTCAGGCAAATTATTAAGCCATTGAATGCCTTATAGTTTATACACCTGCAAGGGCATATAATACTAATAGTACTAAATAATGGTGGTAATTATTTGTATTTCTTCAGATGAAAGGAGTTATGTTTATTTGAAATCCTATTGTGAAAGACCAAAGAATTGCTCACTTCGAAATGTACTGTTTCATATAAAATAGGGAACTACTCTACTGGTAGGCCTGCTATCAGGAGGACCAGTGTTTGCAGTTGTCTTTTCTTCTAATGGTGGTCATAGATCTGTCCTGTCCAATCAATCATCAATCGATCTGTCATAAATATTTATGCATTCTCTTCCATCTTGTTTCTCTTGTGACCAGTGGTGTACTTTGGTAAGGTACATGGTCAGGGCCTAGGGATAGAGTCTGTTGCTATGAAATTGATGCACGTGGTAACAAAAAAAAAATTTGACCTCAGCCTCAATCATGGTGCTCTAACCAACTCTATAAAAAGGCAGAAAATAATTTAGAAAAAAGAGGCTTAATTTATGATATCATAGACAAGGGGGACTGGTTAATTTCATCTCTTCATTAACTTTTTGAGTTTACGAACATCTCTATATAACTGAAGTAGACTTAGATTCTTGAGGATACTTACCTGAATTTCAGTGGCCTTAGAACAAGGAATTAATCTTTTTGTGTGTGTATGTCACAGACTTCTTTGGCATCTGCTGAAGCTGATGGACGCCTTCTCAGAAGAATGGTTTATTGACTGCATTCATAATGGAAGAAAATGCCAAATTTCAGGTAGAGGTAAGTAATAATAAAGATTTCATTTTTTTTCTTTTCCAAGTTCATTGGCCTGAAATCTATCCCAGATTAAGAATCCCTGCCATATAGTTTTGACTTAGAAAACTAGGAATTGGGTAGAATTCATTTTATGATACCATAAGCTAATACCTTCCAAATTGGTTATGGACTTAAAGGTTAATTACAGTTCCTTTTTCCTCACTGCCACCCCCCCCCCCCAAACATCTTTGATCATTATTCTTTCTATGTGTTGTTCTGATAGCCTGTTCTAATAGTTCTATCTACAACATTAAAAAAAAAAGGATTGCTGTATTCCCTCCATGCTCTAATACTGTGCTCAGAAATATATATAGATAGGTGATGCAATATGCATTAGGAAGACCTTTGTTCAAATTTTGCCTCAGACACTAGTTGTGTGACTCTGAACAAGTCACTTACTCTTTTTTAGCCTTGGTTGCCTCATATATAAAATGAGGAGGTTGCATTCATGTCCTCAGAAGTCTAAATCTATGATCTTATGATATTTCTGTCTGTCCCACTCCGATGGGTCTGTGATTTCCTAACTTTGGATATTCCTTCCAACAATGTAGATTGTGAGTCCCCATTGTACGTGACTGATTTTCTTTGTGTTTATTCTCTTGCCATTATGTGGATACTGATGCATTCTGTGGGTTATCCATTCATTTTCACTCTCTCCGTGTGACTGGCCATATTTTCTTCCGGTCTTGCTTTGATGATGTTCTTTATATCGCTCCATAACACAGTTTCTTATTTATGCTATTCTACAGCCTAGTGTTGCCCACAATGCACCTCTCCATTGCCTTTGGATGGTCTTCAATTCCAATTCTTCATAGATTGTAGTACTTCATGGCTCATAATATGAAACCAAACCTAGAAGAATATGGGCTTTAAAAAGATGGGGCTTTGTTTCAGAGAGAAGCTTAGGGGCATTTTAAGAATTGGAAATTACCTGAAGGCAAGAAAAAAAAGTATCTTAAACCTGCACTAAGATTTTTGTATGGCTGGGACATTGCACATTAAATGTAAATGCATTTGTTATTTTACGGTATTATTTGGCCCAACCTAGTTTTCTAGCTTCATTTCATTTGTCTATACAGGAACCAATTAAGTGGAGCAGAAATCATAGAATAATAAAGTACTATATGGTCTGGTATAGGTGAGTATGTGTGTATGCATATGTGCATGTGCGTGTGTGTGTGTGTGTGTGTGTGTGTGTGTGTGTGGGTGTGTGGGTGTGTGTGTGTGGGTGTGGGTGTGGGTGTGGGTATGCAAAGACATCTTGACTTGGATAGCACTTTGATATTTTAGCACTGATCTTGGAATCAGGAGAGATTTAACTCTACATTTTGCCTCTGACACTTTCTACAATATGACCCTAGGCAAGTAAATTAATCTCTTTGAGCCTTAGTTTCTCCATCTGTAAAATGGAAATAGCAACACTAATCCTAGTACCTTCAGGATCTACCTCATAGAGTGCTTATGTGAATCAAATGAGAGAATCATGAATGTAAAATGCTTTGTGAACCCCAAAGTGCTATGTAACTGCCAGCTCTCGTTATTACGGTTATCCTCATCCCTGAAACTGAGTAAGAAGGTCTTAATATTCAAAAGATTTCTATTTTTAATAAGGTAAGAGGTAGGGTAATTTTTGATGAATGGTGCTGACAACACAAAATGCTATTCTGACTTAACTTGCTGGTTTAACTGCAGCTTAATGGTGAGCCTAGCTGTAGGTGCAGTAATTAATAACATGCCATCTGAGGTTGTTAGATTTCTTTAGACATGCTGTGGCTCGTGATCGCTTTTGTGTCTATCTGTCTTTCTCTCTCTGTTCTCCTAAAGTTGCCTTCTACAAATGTTCTCCAGCTGTTGAGAAATTGTTTTTCATCTGGAGCTGGCAATTGTTTTTAAAAACTTGATTCAGATGCATGAGGAGTCCCAGGGACCAGTATTTGCATTTGCAACAATAATTATTAGGAATTAAAGCTGTGTCTACATGAAGCAAGAATTTCTAATTTCCTATATTATTTAGCCCAAAGCTTTTTTTTCCCTTTCCTTCCCAGTTTTGTTTCATTTGTCTACATGGTCTACAATTAAGGAGGACAGAAATATTAGGACAATAAGGAAGCACCTCATTGGTGGCCTAGAGTCTTCCTGGGCTTGACCTCAAGACAACCTAAGGAATAATAATGGTCATCTCAGCTGTTTCTATTGCAGAAAGAAGTACATTGAAAGGCATTACAAAAAAAAAAAACAACCCACTATATTCACAGGTGACATAGCTTCCTGGAAATGTCTATTTTGGTTGAATGAATATCATCTTTAGTTTAATTGTGTTTGCAGGGTGGGAAAGAGAAGGCAGATGTTATAACTGCTGTGGTTACTATTTTGTGATTGCTTACTAAGGGGCTAAATTCATCAAAGGGTCATATTGGAGATACCTGATGGCATAGTTTCAGTAACTGAATCCGGCATGGTTGAATCTAACCATTTTTATGATGGATATATAAAGAAAACTGGTTGAATTTTTGTGGTGAGGTATGGTGGAAAGAACACTGGATTGGGAGCCAGATGCCCTGAGTTTGAATCCCGTCTCTGCTATGTTTTACCTCTGTAATCTTGACTTCTATATGGCTCTGTTACTAACCAAGAAGAATGAGATTAGATGGCCCATTAGGGTCCTTCCGGTTCTGCATCTATGATCATATGACCCCATGTGACCTCAGGCTGTTTGTTTTACCTAAGTCATACATTTATCCTATGAGAAAACAGAATTTAAGGGGAAACATCTTAAGAAGATATATCTATTGCATCATATAATACAGGAGTCCAGAGAACATGAATATTTTATTTCCCCTAACTTTTTTGTTTTTAGCTTGCAACTTAGTTTTTCCTTGAGCACATCCATTCAGACTTACACAGTCAGAAAAGTGACACTTCTTTTACATTCTTAGGCAAGAATTCCCCCTGAGAATGACATGTAGACTCAGTCCTATTACCATTTGATCTGGGTTAAGGACACCTTTTCAGCTGGAAGAATGCTACCCTGGAATAGGCAACACCCAATGATAGTTGAATCAATCACTCTAATAATGACCATACTAAAAACAAGTGTAGGGGATGAGCTGTTCTCTCAGGAGAGATCTAAAAATGGACGCTAATGAAGGAGGCTGGGTAGACAAGCTGAATGACTGAGGTGGGGCTTTGTGGTTTGGGCTGCTGCTTTTTCTTTATGTCCTTGGCTTGACCAAGGATGAGGAATCTGTGCTGGAGAGGTTATAAAATTGTCTGAAGGAAAGATCTTGGGCAGGGAGGGAATACCTGAGGAGAAAAGATCTTGAATAGATGGAACAAGATGGTTCCTCTTTGTTTCCTGTTTTCTCCCTCATTTATATTTCCAACCAAATCTGACCATCTCTCTTCCACTCCTCTTCCATTCTGTTACCTTTTACTAGCCCTAGCCATGTGTATCTGGCCTGTATGCCTGCCCTGTACTCTAGCCTCTTTGGGTAGTCATATGTCTGCCTTTTGGCCTTTTTGCATCTCCCTAACTCACCCCTACTCCTTTGAAATTGTTCTAGGTAATTTTTTTTTTTAACAGTGAGGCAGGAGTTCTTCACATTTGATTGGCATCAACCTAATGTTTGTTAACATAAAAAGGGAAGGTGTTGGATGACTTGGAATGGTTTGGGAGGAATATCTTAAATAACTACAAAAGAAATAAAGAATTAAAGGATCACCCACTTCTCAGCCTACCCCCTCCATAAGAAATATGAAATTTCAGAATTGGAAGGGAACTCAAAGGATATCTATTTAAACTGGCATTACTTCATCCTTGACAAGTTATTATCTAGCCTTTGCTTGAAAACCTCAGGAAACTGGGCTCTTTCTCAATGATAGGACCATCTCCTGTGGCAGCCCATTCCCCTAGTGGATAGCATGGAAATCTTATATATGTGTTATTATCTTGTTTCCCTGTTTGTTTGCTCATCACCTAGGACAGTACTTTGCACATAGTAAGGGTTCAATAAGTACTCTTTTCTTTCATTAATTCATTTATCCATTCATTCACTAATTTTCAGGAAGTTTTTATTTTTAAACCTTTAAGTTGAGCTTACTTATGACCCTCTAAGAGGCAATTAGGTGGCATAATGGATAAAGTGCTAGGCTTGGAGTCAGGTAGACCTGAGTTCAAATATGACCTCAGACACTAACTCTGTGACCCTGGGAATATCACTTAACCTTGTTTGCCTCAGTTTCCTCATCTGTAATATGAACTGGAGAAGAAAATGACAAAACACTTCAGTATCTTTGCAAAGAAAATCTCTAACAGGGTCACAAAGAGTTGGACACAACTTAAGTAATTGCACAATAAAGACCCCTGTGAAGTTTTTGCCTTAAACATCTTCTTTCTCAATCCTTCCATTTTCACAGACTTATTGGCTTCCCTTAATGATACTGATATCACTCAGTGACCTTTCCTCTTTTGAAATTCACACTATCCAAATTTATCATGTGGTCCAGATTCTGGTAACCATTATCCATTAACATCCAAGTCACTTGCCTTCCTTCCTTGTTGAGTTCAGTGAATGGTTTAGTCTTTTTCTTTACCACAACTCTGACCTCACACTAAGAGACTTCAACATAATTTTGGTTTTTCATTCTATTCATTTTGCATGACCTACTCTTCTACTGTCCCTCAGCTACACAGAGATGGCCATATCCTTGGTCTTGACATTACCCATAAATGTTTCATTTCATTGTTTAGGAGCTCTGAATTTCCTTTAAGTAAAATCATAATCTCTTATTGTTCCATTTTTCCTTTCCCTTAAACCTAACATCATGTCTTGTCTTCACGATGACCTACACTCCTCAGTTTTTTCTCTAGATATATTTGCATTGACTATACTCACTTCCCTTCTCTATCTTGATCAGTTGGAAAATCTCAATTTGACATTATCTTGTACTCTGAAATCCCTTGCTGCCCTGTCCTTTTGCCTATCTCCTCTTGTGAAAATCCAACCCTGGATTACTCCCTCCTTTGCTCCTATTAACCTGCTACTGAATAGAACTGATGAAACCTCAATCAGGCAATCCTACACCTCCCTAGTTGATCAATACCTTATTCTTCACAGTGGCTGTTCCAAACCTTCTTGTTTATTCTCAATCTTCCCATAATACCCTCTCCCACCACTCTCTCAGTTCAGGACTTTTGCCTCATACTTAACAACCACCACCACAACAAAACTAATGGAAACCAATCCATTACATCACCCTCTTTCCCCCTCCCCCTTTATCTCATTCCATCCAGATATCTTCCCAGCTATATCTCATTTCACCCTTGTTTCAGATGAAGAAGTGGCCCTTCTTCTCATCAAGGGCAACCTCTGTACATGAAACGGTGATCTTATCTTCTCCAGCAGTTTGCCACCATACTTACTTCTCTCCCTGATGTCCCTAATCCCCTTCTACTGACCCTTTGATGGCTACCTATGACTATACGCATCTCTCCCTCATTGTTAAAAAATTCTCTCCTGATTTGACTATTTTTGATAGCTTCTATCCCATAGCTTTCCATTTACTACTCAACTAAATATTGGCAGCTTTAGATTTTAGGAAAGTTGTCTAGAATAGGTGTCATTTCCTATATTCATCCAACATATCCAATCTGATTTTAAATATTCACATTTTTTGCCCTTTCACATAATCTTTAATTTATTTCCCTTCTTTCCATACACATTCATCACCATAGTTGTAGCCCATCATTGTTATTGCTGTTGTTTGTCATTCTTGAAGAGGACCATGATGTCAGGAAAGTGATGACATACAGGTGAATTGGATATAAGTGAGGGAGGGCTGTGCAGAGTCACCAACCTTACTTTCTCCTCTGGAGCCATCTCTTCACTTTTTCACATGACTCTCCTTCAAATATTAAAAGACTGTTAGTGTGTCTCCATTCCTCCTCCCCCTCCAAGTCTTCTCTTTCTTTGGCTAAATACCCACATTTCCTTCAAACAATCCTTATTTATCATAGTCTTAAGGTCCACCATCATCCTGATCACATTCCTATTGACATTTTCAGTGTCCTAAGCATGAGAGTGCCTCTGTTTCCTTTTCCTGTCTCCTTGTACCATAGCCAAAGCTTTGAATCTGAGGTTGAAATGCTACAAATCTATATCTTAAAGGTACATTTGGTTCAGTTCAATTTACAATGATTCTTCTCTCTTGCCAATCTGTGCAATATGAAATAACTGAAGCACAGTCAAGGCACCCAAGGGGAAGATAATATATCATTTTGTTTTAAATTCCTCATGCTGTGCTGTTTTTTATATCAGGAGGTAGAATATTTTCAATCAAGGTCATATAATGCCTATTTAGTTTATTATATCAAGAAGAAATACCAAAAAAGTAAGATTTGCCCTGTCAGTGCAATATACAGGTCATGCCTAATCAATAGCAGGGTATTTTCTAGTTATGTAATGGCACTATATCTTTATACCTTGGTGTCATCTTTTATTCTTTCATTCTTTCTCCTTCATATTCCTTTGTCTATTAGAACCATTCTCTTTATTCTACTCTTAAGGTACATTGAAATGAATATGATCTTAAATTTTTGTTTGTTTTCAACATAAAACTTCCCTCATCTTGAGCTCTTAAAGTGAAGAGTAGGAAATAAATCATGTTTACTTACCAAGGTGCTAAAAAAGGAGACAAACCCTCAAAGGCAGCAACTGGCTTACGGCTAAAATACACCATCATTTTAGAGTTTATCCACCTGAGAGTTCAATAACAATGCAAATGCTAATTACTAGGAAAAGCCAGAAATAACACCCAAGCTTATGTCTTGGAAAGGAATTGGACTTGTGTCACATTTGGGGTAAGGCACATTCTCCCCAATTTGAAGAGTGGACACTCAAATACTAGTAATAATTGTGATTGGCAACAATTATTCAGATAGGCAAAATTTGGCAATCTCAACATTGTGCATGGGGTACTCCTGTGTTGCACTGAGAATTCCTCTTACAATCAGACTGCAACATGCCTGTGACTAGTCCATGGTGGCACCATTAAAAAGTGTCAGAAATAGAATGTGAACCCAGTCATCTTGACTACAGGCCTGGTCATCTATCCATTTTCCCATCTTGCTTCATGCATTCAAGAAACAGGGATAAGAATGGAGGTCTCATATAGACTAAATTAACAAAAGACTCTCAATCAGATGTACAGTCTTTAAAGAGCTAATTTGATCTAAGGAAAAGATGAAATGTAAACTAAATAAAAAAAAAAAAACTGAACCAAGTCCAATAGCTTTATCCCCCTGGGGAAGGTTAAAATTGTTTTAGCTTCTGAACATATGTATATATGTGAATGCATTGATAGGCCTCGGTAGAACGATTGGTTATGATTTTCAGAGGGCATCTTTTAGCCAAGTAATCATTACAAAAGATTTCTAATTCAATTCTCATTTATGCAGTAGCTGTCACATTACAATTTCTACTGTTATTAGTTATCACAATATCCCCAACAAAATAAGGTAGGTGAGCAAACTGAGATCAAGACAGGTTAAGCAGCTTCCCCAGAAATGTACCACAGCAAAGGATAAGAATTCTTGATTTTCTCTTTCCTAATCTAACAAGTTAGCCCCTGGAGTCATATGATTGCATTTCCCTCCTGGTTCACGTGTCATGGAAGCACTGAGAAATAATATTTGCTTTAATCCAATAGTCAAAATTCTTAAATAACAATTAAAATACTTTTATTTGTTTTTATGAAAAAAACTTAGAAAATTAGAATATTATCAGTTTTTCTTTATTTTAAAAAATAATCAAAAGATGTAGTGAAATCTTCTGACATTTCAGCCTTGTGCTAGAGACCATTGGAGTAGAGTCTCCTTCATCCTCTAAGTCCTTATTGGAGTTATTTGTTGTTTTCCTTTGTTTTGGGGGGAGGGAAATTGGACATTGACATAATAAGCAGTTTAGATTCTGTGTTTGACAAGAACAAAGTTCCTTATTGTCCATGAACAAAATGCTTATATGAAATGAAGTAAAGGGAAAGAGAGCCACCATGCAAGAGTGAAGGTAGCTTTGTCCCTGCTGTTTCCAATCCCACATTGGAAGTTGAAACTGGAGCATGACTTGAGGGTTACTCATTGCCTCACTAAAATCTGAAAGAACAAGATAAAGCTATTGGACTTGGTTCAGTTTTTTTTTTTAATTTAGTTTACATTTCATCTCAGGCACCTTATCTGAGAAATGGGAATAATTTTTATAATGGGAAAGCAGTTAGGTGGTGTAATAGGGGGCCCGGAGTCAGGAAGACTCATCTTTGTGAATTCAAATCTGGCTTTAGATGCTGACTAGCTGTATGATCCTGTGCCAGTCACTTAGCGCTGTTTACCTCAGTTTCCTCAATTGTAAAATGAACCGTAGCAAGAAACAGCAAATGACTCAAGCCTCTTTGCCAAGAAAACTCCAAATGGGGTCAGACATGACTAAAACAACTAATAATAACTGCTGCCTAGCTGTAAGTAAGGTTAACTTGAAGATTTAATAAAATGCTTTTTTGAGCTCCTCAGGATTATTATTTAAAGGGAAGCATCAGAGATGGTTACAGAGATGCCCAAGTTTGATTTTTGCTAATCCCTATTATTAAATTAGCCCAAGCCCTCAGCAGTCTTGAACATATTTTCAGAAATTGGCATCTGTCCTGTCACCACAGCTTGAGAACTTGACATTTCTAGACCTCAGTAGTTCTCCGTATTTCTTTGAATTTTTGTGTTGTTTATTCTTATGGGAATTTCTTTCTTTCTTCCTTTTTCCTTTTTCTTTTTGTGAGGCAGTACATTCTTGTTTAGACATTGCCACTCAGAGGATGCAGATTTGAATTCTTTCACCTTGCTGTTCTTTGAATGCCAGGATCGACAGTGACATAGAGACGAAAAGAGCCCTAAAAAGCAGACACTGAGTTGGGGAGAGCCTTTGTGGTGCCCACAGTGGAACTGCACTGTTTAAAAGAGACTCAGCACCTCTCAAAATTTCCGACAAGGTGATAAAATCCATCTTTTCAAAGAGCAGCACTCTGGGAGAGAGCTAGGAGGAGCTATTGATTGTCACACTAGGAAAGGAAAAAAAACACAAAAACTAGTAGTGGTGGTTTCATAACTATGTTTGAGGAAGAAACAACATGTTTAATATTGAAGGGACAGGGGAATGGACCTGTGATTTTTCTTTTTTTGCTTTGTGGAGGGGGAAAGGCAGGGAAGTTGGGGTTAAGTGATTTGTCCAAGGTCACATGGCTAGCAAGTATTAAGTGTCTGAGTCTGAATTTGAACTCAGGTCCTCTTGATTCTAGGACCAGTGCTCTATCCACTGTGCCACCTAGCCAGCCAAGGACCTGTGATTTTAACTCTCAGGTAAAGAAACTTTCTTTGCAACTTTATAGTCATCATCTTCCCAGCAACCAGTAGTCTGAGAATGCCTGGAACACTGAGATGTCAAATGACTTTCCTAGAGTAATAGAGTCAAGTAATATGTCAGAGGGAGGACTGGAACCCAGTTCTCTAACCATTCTGCTATTCATTTTGAGAATGGAAATAATTTGAGTTATGTAGATGTGATCCCTCAGATGGTTTGAAGGCTTAACAATTATGAGATAAATGATTCAATATTTTATAGGATCATAGATTAAGAGCTGGAAGGGACTTTAGAGGTCCCTGTATCCAGCCCTTTTGTTTAATAGATGAAAAAACTGAGACCAGAGCCAAGGCAGAGTCATTTGCTCAGGGTCACAAAGCTACTATGCATCACAGATGGGATTTGGACAGTGGTCTTTGTGATGCCCAGGTCAACATTCTATCTTCTGTACCTTGTTGGCTGTCAGAACATCTGGATTATTTAATAGCTGACTTAATCAACCCCTAATTTTTTTTCTACCAAAAATTGAGGATTTAGTCATTTTAATATGCTTCCCTCTCTGAGATATGTTTCTTGTCTTTGCTACCTGGTTGATTCATGAGCAGAACTGATTGACAGGTGTGAGGATGAAATGAAAGAATTGTAATTAGAATGCTCATAATGGATCTGAATATGTCTTTTGGTTGAGCCAATGAATGTGATCCATCTATACAAGAGGGAGTATATGACTAAGGTGAAATTCTGCTTTTTATGGACATGACTTTTTATGCATATCAGTAGCTAGATAGGATAGGGATATAACTTGTAGTTTCATTGGTACAGAGAATTCCAAGTGAAGAAATTCCTTAGACTAATGCAGATCAAAGGTTCGTCCTTAGCTTTATAGTATTAGAGAGCTACCTAGAGTTCCAAGTGGCTATGTAACTTACCAAAGGAAAACACATCTGGTATATGTTACCAGTAGGATTTGACCTCAAGTCTTCCTGACTTTGAGACTGACTTTTTGTCCACTATAAT
>CM053587.1:200906874-200939013 GCA_028646515.1 Pseudochirops corinnae
AATATAATTATATGCATCCATAACTGAATTTTAACATGGAATATCTTTAACTTCCAGATGAGAAGAGTTGGAAATATTTTTGCTCAAATTACCAAAATAAAGTAGTTTCAAGACATGTTTAAAACCATGATACTTATTGACATTCCTCTGTAGCATGGTAAGTGGGGGAAGCAAAATTATCTTCTTGGATGGTGCTTCCATATAGAAATTATTTCAATTGGCTTGATTGAAACTTCTGTTTAGAATCGTTTTTCATAATTATCCTGAGGCTGTGCATGAAGACACAGCCTTACAGGTACTGGAGTTATCAGTTCAGGTCTCAGTAAGGGGACAATGATGTTTTTCTAAAGAATAAACCTTTTGGTTGCCAGGGCAGTTCAAAATAAGTGTTCTCAGAGAGAATTCCCTTACTAATAGATTGAAAACCAAAATTAAACTGGGAACTTATGGGAGAGTCAAAGTTTATTACCACTCTTCTTGTAGTGTGTTTGCTGGACCACTTGAAGCCTCAGCTACTTCATCCCTATAATAAAGGAACTGGACTGCATAGTCCAACATTCTTATAGCTATGAGATACAGTGATTCTGAGGAAGGCCCCCTGCTTAGTTGTAGCTGTCTATAACCTGGACAGTTAGCAGATGTAGCTCACCCCAGATGAGAATATGGGAGAATGCTTTGGATGTTGAGCTATAAGCAAACTCATCACATATTGGAATTTTTCTCTATCCTTGGAACAGATGTGGAGGATCACCATACCTTATGATACCAGGACAGGATTGCTCCAACAAACTCTATATCTTGCCAGACGGTTTTTCAGGTAATAATGAATAAAAGGCAGAGGTTTAGAGATTTAATTTGAATTGTTATGCTTCATTTTCCCAATCTTATGCCTCTCTACATGCGTTGAAGCCCAAAGTGGGTGCTTCCATTTTTAAATGGCCATTCATTCATCGGTTCACATTGATCAAGAGGGTTTCATAAAAGAAAAAAAGGAACATTTGTCCCTGCAGTACCCAGTTTCTTCTGTTCCCCAATTATTTGATTCCACTCCAAGTCAGTGGTGTTCCCCAGCACTGAAAACTAGTTTAATTAATCTTTTTGGGGAGGGGGTTGTTTTGAAAACCTGACAGACACTCATGAGAGAGATAATGGATTGATGGTGAACACTTGAGGGGGCCCCCGGCATGCTCATCATTTGCGAGGTAGGGTACGTTCAACATCATCCTGGTAAGATCAAGCCCTCCAGGACAAAAAATGAAAGAGGCATTTAATTGGAACACTTAGCAATCACAAAACCAAGACAGAGGTTAAATTGTTTTGAGCAAGAGAAATTAATACATTAAAGGTTACATTTCCAACTGTGAGGCTGCCGAGCCAGGCTCTTATGCAGTGTCAGAATTACATAAGGCAGAAGAAATGGCTCTGAAATGATTGTGGAATCATTAACAAAAGCCAAGGCAGAGTAAGACATTTCCCAGCAGGAGGGTGTGAAGAAGAATAAAGACATGGAGAGAGCTCATTAAGAATGAATTGCAGACCATAAACATTTGAAACCACTAAGTGTGGAGTTCTATCTGTTATCTAATGACTCAGAAATTATAAAACTAGCAATGACTTTCAGAAAAGGAGTTGACTTTGCAGGAGGCTGTTTGCCGTTATACACACAAAAAAGGTATTTTTTTGAGTGGAGAAAATCTCTCATCTTTGTAAATCAGCACAATTTAAGCAACTTCAGTGGTACTCTGACAGATTTTTCTTCTGTATAATTACATATTGTCTCAGATTTAGTAACAAGGATATTGAAATGAAAGTACTGTATGGGGGAGGGGGAAGAAAGAGGAGGAAAAAAAGAGGAGGAGGAGACAAAGGTCCACACCTAACTGCCTGACTGCAAATTGATTCACCTCTTTGTCTTTGAAACGATATAGAAAGCTTGGGAAACCTCTAGCTAGAAATTCTTGGAAAAAAAAAAAAGAACAACAAGCCCAACAACAACTGGATACGGCTTTGTTTTGATTGAGGGCTATTCCATTTGGATTATTATTAATTGCTTGGTTCGTGGCTTTGACAAACATCTGACAGACGAAGAGTCAGGCTGAATGAAATGAGATTATACATTCACGGTAGTTCCCCATGGACTGCAAGGGAAAAACAAAAGGGAAAAAAGAAAACTTGAAGGATTTAAGACTCCATGGTCTGGCCATGTGTGGAGTTCTTCATCTGCCAAAGTATTCTCCTACTGTGTTTCCAAATGTCCTCTACTTTGTGGTTCCACCAAATTTGAAATATGGCAGGAAGAAATGGTGTGTGTGTGTGTGTGTGTGTGTGTGTGTGTGTGTGTGTGTGTGTGTAGGGTGTGGGTGGTGGTTTGTACCTGAAGTTCTACAATAACCCTGGAAAAATAAGGTTGCAACATTACTATGCCCTTTCTGATACAGAATCGCAGGATATAGCTTTGGGAAACAACTTAATTATAGGAAGTTTGGCTTTCTGCATGGGTAAATATTTAGGTCTGGAAGAATTTTGAATGAGTAGCTTGTTGGCCATTAAGGGCTATCATATAGAGAGTTAGCAATTTTGTGCCCTTCTATTCATATTTCATTTTAATGCTTGAACTTCTGTTTCTGCCATGAGAAATGGACAAATGGACGAATAGTCTACCTAAAAGTTTGGAGGCCATTGTCTATAATTCAGCTTATAAAGAGGGAGTATATCTTTGTCACTAGTCAGTTTGGCTTGACTCAACTGGAATTGTATCCTGAAGGCAAACACTCCTATCACAGATGCCTTCAGAACCATTTGGAGAGTGGAAATGTCCAGTATTTGAACGTCTAGAGATCCCATGAGAAAGAATGAAAGAATTTTTGGCCTTCAGGGAAATAAAAGATGATCATAGAATCCTTTATATAATAATAGATATAGAGATATAATAAATATAATAATATCTATAATAGATTTAGGCTTAGGATTAGATATACATATAGACATTATCTATAATAATTTATATAATGACAATAATAATAACTGGCATTTATATAGTGCTTTGAGATTTGCAAAACACATCAGATATGTTCTCTCATTTTATCATTATAGCAACCCCATTTTTATAGATGAGGAAACTAAGGCTGAGAGAGGTCAAGTGACTGCAGAGGCCTCAAGGTCACCTCGTCTGTGCACTCTTGCCCTCATTTTAGAGGTGAGGAAATTGAATCCATAGAAGTTATGACTTGACTAAGATCACAATGAGTAGTAAGACTAAGATCACAATGAGTAGTAAGTGACAAAGGCTGCATTTGAACCCAGCTCCTCTGACTCTAAATCTAGCATCCTTGACACCACATCATGATCTGACATAAAATATTAATCACTAAAAACTAAATATGAAAAAAAATGAAAAGAGCTTCAGGCATAGTACTTAGTCTATTTGTTGAATAATGACAGACCCCAATGGAATGGAAGGGAGTAGAATGTTCAGAGGACTGTGACCTCTCTTGGGTAGTGGCTCTCAACCTTCCTAATGCCGCGACCCTTTAATACTCCTATGTGGGCATATCTGCATGTGGGCGGACCTGCCTGGAGATGGATAGAGGAGTGGCGTTTTGGTTCCTAAGACCATCGGAAATATGTGTTTTCCAATGGTCTTAGGCGACCCCTGTGACCCCTGTGAAAAGGTCATTCGACCCCCAAAGGGGTCGCAACTCACAGGTTGAGAACCACTGCTCTTGGAGAACCAGTCAGTGGAAATGAGCTTAAACTGTATCATGAGGGATTTAAATAGATATGAGTAAAACTTTCTCACATGTGGGACTTGTTCTCTAAGAGAAGTTGTGGCATTTCCTTCAGGATAGATTCTCTACAGTCTAAAATAGTCTTATATCATGGGACACTAAACTTCTTGAGGTCTTTCCCAAACCTCGAATTCTGTGATTTGTCACTCATAATATGCTTGATAGTCTTCTGACAGATGAAAAATGAAACTGCTGTTTTGTTAACAAAACAAAATTTTGTTAACATCAGAAGCTAGGATAACTATCCATAGAGCAATTTGTCACTCATAATATGCTTGGTAGTCTTCTGACAGATGAAAATATCTTGGTTGGGTCCAATAGTATGCATGTTACATGCCTATTTGTTTGAAGGGACACGGGTGGAGATCAATCAACTGTTCAACCAATCAACAAGCCTTGGGTTAGGCAGTATGCAAAGTGCAAGGGATGGAAATGTAAAATGAGGTACTTCCTGACTTTAAGCAACATTGATATTTAAGTACTGTCTATGTGGAATTAAGACTTTGGAACTAGAAAAAGTTGGAAAAAAAAAACCATCTCAGAGGGAATGGCACTAATTTTATATCACAAAGAGCAGAAGGAGATAGAATGGGGAGCAGAACATTTAGTTAAAATAGCCACCCTATGTAAATCTCCATTTGGTAAGGTAGACCACAGATGTGTCTTTGTTACTATTGCTACCTTTATGATTCTTTTCCTGTGCAACTATGTTGCAGGCATATAAATTAACGTCCACTTTATTAAGATATGATAATGTTGATTAGGAAGGCAGTGCATTATAGTGGAGCAAGTAGGACTGATCTTGGTATCAGGAAGACTTTTGTTGAAATCATGCCTTTGAGAGATAATAGTTGTGTGACTCTCATCTGCATCACTGGAGGGAAGGTCCAACAATAGAAGTTTCCTACACTGATGAAATTATAGGTGGAAACTGTCTCTTATGCACTCCCCACTAATAGACTGATGATTTCAATTCCTTTCAATTGAATAAGCATTTTAAAGTGTCTCCTATGTGCCAGGCACTGTATTGAGTGCTAGCTCTACAAATTAAAAAAAAAGTAAGATCCCTGCCCTCAAGGAGCTTACAATCTAATAGGGAATGATAATATATGAAAAGGAGCTGAAAGGGGGGAAAGAGGGTCACCAGGGGTACCAGAGAGTATTCAATGAGGATGCTTGATGATATGTGCAGTTGAAACTAAGAAGAGCTAGTGATGGAAAGGAAATGTTACCTTGAAAATTCTGAACCCTCTATAAAGAAAGGAAGGCTTTGGGAGGAGTTTATTACTTGGCCCTTCAACCCACCAATCACAGGGCAACCCATCAATCATGAGCAACTGAGAATGCTGAGATGTTGAGTATAAATGGTGATGAGATTCCAGGTGATCGGCTTATCCTGGGGGAGGCATGTTGTTCTTGGAGTCAAACCAAGCAAAGCCACTGATGGAATACAGAGAGATGATGATTGATGATCTTTAAAGTCCTACTCTAATGCCTTATCATCATATTGAAGTAACCTCAGGTTTTTGAAGGCTGATACAGTGAATATAGTGAAAGTAATGAAAATTTCTGGAAGGTCTTCCTAAATTGAAAGATTTTGACTAAAAATCCTGTGACAGAATGAGTGGTTGTTGTCCAAAAATCAATCAGACCTACCAGGTGCTGATTTTTTTTCTTTTGGTCATAGTAACTTATGAGATTATGATGTGTTTGTGAAAAGAGTATCCACACCGAAAAAGATCATAGATATTTTGAGGAATTGAAGTAAGAAAGCGCTTTTGTTGTTACCACCCTCAAACATAGGATCATTCAGGGTTAAGGTTAACCCTAAAACATAAAAATACTCTAGGAGTCAAGCGCTAAAAAAGGGCAACCATATACAATATTGGAAAACGGATTCTTTTCAACCTCTGATATTATTCTACAATGAATTTAATTCATTTTAATTCTATAAACATCTCTTAAGTACCTGCTACCTACGATGCACAGTGTTAAATGCTGGAAGGTAGTTTCAATTCCTCAATTTACCTCAAAAATTGACAGCAGGAACAATTCTCATTTCTGTTTGGATGCTGCAATGGGTAGACACAACCTGAATGGATGTCTTATACAGTTTTTAGTGTCTATGATTACTGTTTCCAGGGGCCATCAACATCAATGGGTTAGGTAGACCACCATTGGTAAGGTAGAACACCAGATGTGTCTTTGTTACTATTGCTACCTTTATGATTCTTTTCCTGTGCAACTATGTTGCAGGCATATAAATTAAAGTCCACTTAATTAAGGTATGATAATGTTGATTATCCCTTGTATCTTGGGAGCATGATATTTCTGCTCAAACTGAACCATTCCATTCATCCCTTCTATGTCCTATCTTTGACTAGTGTTTTCATGGTAACGTTGATTTGATTGACCATGCTCCAAGATCTCATCATGGGTAACCTTGCTACTTAATGCTAAATATTGAATGCTAATGTTACTGCTGTAACTTGTCCCAAATCATGGGAAGTCCAAGTTTCACAACTGGATGGTAGATCAGAGAATGGCATTATTTCATGGAGTTCTGCTTTGGTCTAACCTGGATGCTATGCTAATACTAGATTTTGCAAATCTGGCCAAAAGATGCACTGACTTTTTGGTTAGTATTTTCTCATGGCTTGGCTAACAGGGCACTGTTTGACTGCATCCTGCCAAGGTAGCAGAAGTCAGGGACAGCTTTCAGGTTTGTGATGCCAAAAAAAGATTTTGGTTGTATGCAAGAGTTTCCTTGGTCCAAGTTAATATGTGACCCAAGTGTTCAGGATGATTAATAACCTGGAGTGTGGTACTGTTTTGGACATGAGATCCAACAAAGTCCTTGGCATAATTCTTGAATGACAGACTACCTAAGGACTTTCTGTACAAGTTAGTAGATTAAGGTGGAATGGTTTCTTGGTGACTCAGAGACATATATGAACACCAGTTCAGGGTCATAAAATGCATTAAAGGAATCTTAGACTTTTTGAGCTTGAAGGAACCTTAGAGAGAGATCATTTTGCCTAAACCCTTAATTTTACAGATAAGGAAACTGAGACTGAGAGAGATTAAAATGGTAAGTTCAAGTTTTTATTTCCATTGAGTTTAGAAAGTTAAGAAGCTAAATGATTTACCCAGGGTCAAACAGCTATTAAGTACCAGAACAAAAACTTGAATCTAGGTCTTTGTTTTGAACCAGGACCAATGTTCTTTCCACATTGCCATACTGATGAGGTGGAACCCAGCTTATGACACACTTTGAAAGCCAGAAAAAGTTGTTTGGATTTGATGAAAAACTCAATAGAGGAACAATAAAGCAATCCATAAGTACTAATAAAATGCTTACTAAGCATTAGGGAAAGAAAGAAAATACAAAAACAGTTTTTGCCCTCAAGATACATATGTTTTAATAGGGGAGACAACATATACATATATAGGCACATATAACATACATCCAAAGTAGATACATGGTGATCTTAGAAGAGAAGGTACTAATAGCTGGAGAAACCTAGGGCCTCCTGAAAAAGGATGCATTTGAGGTGGGAATTTATTTTATTTTGTTTCATTTATTTATTTACTCATTTATCCATTCATTTCTTTCTTTCTTTGTTTCTTTGTTTCTTCCTTCTTTCCTTCCTTCCTTCCTTCCTTCCTTCCTTCCTTCCTTCCTTCCTTCCTTCCTTCCTTCCTCCCCCCCCCCTTTCATCTAAGCTGAAAATGCAGTGGCTATTCACAGACCTGGTTCTTCTTTGATTTATCATGAAAGCTTCAACCTACACCATATTCAACATGGTCCAGTTTTCCTCTCCTAAGGTAACCTGGTACCACTCATCCCTTCCCCCAGAATTCCTCATTCCCAGAGATTCAGTATATCAAGGCCAAACTTAGTTTAGATACATACCTCTTTGGGTTTGCCCACTGTGGCTCAGACCTCCTTAATTCAAGAGATTCACCAGCCTCAGTCTCTCTAGTGGGAGGATTTGCAGGCATGTGCCATCACACTTGGCAGGAAGGAAGTTCTTAAACAGAAGAGTGTGACATGACAAAGCTGTCTTGAAGCTGAAAGTTTAGTTTGTCATTAATATGTATGATGAATCAGAGTTAGGGAGACAAGAAGCTAGAAAACCAGTTAAACTCATAAACAAAGTTTATCATTACAACCATCAGCAAGGCTCTGAAAATAGGTTTAAGAAAATTGGAGATAAATAAACATTTGTTTTGGATTTTAATTGACTAATAATGAAGTGAATTGTACTTCACTTGACCGTTTTGGGTTGAAGTATAGATTACAAGGAAAAGCAAGATTTTTGCCTATAAAAAAGTTCCAAAGGATGGTGCTAAAGGTGAATGGATGTGGTAGGACCTTGTGAGTCCCTCCACTCAGGTTCCTAGTCTATAAGTCATCCTAGACTCTTCTCTTTCCCTTACCCCTCCTCACTCCTATTAGTTATCAAGTCTTACTGATTCTACAGCCATAACATCTCTTATATCCGTCACCTTCATCCCACTAATACGATGACAGCTTAATTCAGGTCCTTATTGTCTTTCATCTGTACTGCTGAAAAAGCTCTCTCTTTGCTCTCACTGTCCTAAGATGTTTCCATTTCCAATACATCCTACACAGAGCTGTCAGATAGATATTCCTAAACCCAAGTCTAACCACGTCACTCTCTTGTTTAAGACACTCAAGTAGCTTTTTATGGCTTCTAGGAATGAATAAAAATTTCTCTATTTCATGCCTAAAGTCCTTCATAATCCAGTTCTAGCCTATGTTTCCAATATTAGCTGGCCACCAGAACAATTAAATAGCACAGTGGATAGAAGATCTGAGTTCCAATCCAGCCTCAGACAGTTATTAGTTATATGACCCAGGACAAGTCACTTAACTTCTGTTCATCTCAGTCTCCTTGTCTATAAAATGGTGATAATAATAGCACTTACCTCATAGGTAAGTCTCAAATGAGATACTCTTCGTAAAAAGAGCTTAGCACAAAGCTTGGCACGTAGTATGTGTTATATAAATGTTCATCTTTATGTACTCTATGGTGTAGTCAAGTTGACTTTGCCATTCCTTGTATACACCATTCTATGACCCATCCCTTTGCACATAGCCTCATGACGGGAGTGTACTTTTTCTGTCCTGCTACCACTAACCTGCTAGCTCCCTTCCTAGCTCTGCTCAAGTGCCCTCTTCTACATGAGGACTTTTTTTGAGGTTTACAACTCCTAGATCTACCACCTCAAATAATTTTCTATTTACTATGTATATGTTTCATATTTGTGTTATTTTCTTCCAGTAGAAGTTCCTTGAGGGTAGGGTCTGTCTCATTTTTTTCCCCATTTTTTTTCCATATACCTAGCACCCAGCCAGTGGCTGACACGTTCTTAATAAATGTTTGTTCATTGATTAATGATTATCATGAATTAAGAAGAGGGAGAAGACAAAGTATTAATAAGGACAGAAAGAGAAGAAGAGTAAGTTGGAAATGAGAAGACTCACGGATCATCTTAGAACTCTAGATTAGGAATGTTAAATTGATGCAGAGGGTAATTGGGATTCATTAACCAAAATCTGATTAGCCTTTAACTTTAAAAACAAATAACCATAATGCAATAGTCTTCAATATTGATGAATTTCTCCATATTGCTAAACCTTTGAATAATTGCCAAATTCTTTATGTGTGATATCAACACTTTGATTCCATGTAGCATTTTTGGTATGGGACTATAAGAGTATTTTTCTCACATTAGGGATCCTGCAAGCAAACAAACATAAAATATCCCATTGTTCTTATCTCGTTGTGAGTGAAAGCCACACAGATTCTGGGAGTGTACAGATAACATTGTTCTGTTATAGCTAATCAGACAGAATGCTAGCACAGATCTTGCCAACGATGATGGGTATTTTGAGATACCAAAGGGAAAAGAGTAGCATAATGAATTAGAGTTTGTAGAAGGAGGACCACCATGGATTTCCTCATTTCTACCTCTGCTAACATGTGACTAGATATTACAGAAAGAAAGAATATTATGGTGTGAATTTTTTGATGCAGATGCAGCAACCTGTAGGAATATTGCTGTTTCTAGGGAGACATATAAGTGTTATCAATTGGTGTGGTATGCTAATAAATATTGAGAGTTCCCTTTTACCACTAATAATGAAGCTTTGGTGCCATCCTAAATAAATAAACACATTAGCATTTCCTGAATACATAAAGAATATGGCCACGGGAAGGGGTGTGTGTGTGTGTGTGTGTGTGTGTGTGACTGTGTGTGTGCGCATGCATGTGTGTATGTGAATGTGTGTGTGTAAATGGACCAGTTGGCATAGTTGCCAGGGGAAGATGAGAAAGATTAAGGTGTTGGGGGCAGTGGGATTGTTGCTCCTAATACAAATGGAAGTTTCTAAACACATGAGGATTAGAGGAAGTAGAGGTAAATCCCTGTAGGGTATGTAAAAGTTTTGGTAGGGACACTTTGCCCTGATCACAAAATATAGATTGGGGCAAAAGGAGACTATCAAAATTAAAAAAAAAAAAAACTTTAAAGAGAAGAGAATTGTATGCACATACATATTCTCTTTTTCTACCCACATACATATGTACACACATATGTGCAATCCAAGGAAGAACTAAAAAAAAATTACATGCCAAGTTTAATGTTTCCCAGCCATGAAGAAATCTAGAGAAGAGTTCAGAATGAAGGCAAAACAATGCCTCAAGAACAATAAAATGCCAGCCTCTGAAAGGAAACACACATTCCCAGAAAAGAAAAAGTCCCCTGTAACAAACCACTCCTAACACCCACAAACCACAGTCAAAACAAAATTTAGAAACAGGATGGGGGGTGGTGGAGGTTGGGATCAAGACCAGGGAAAAACAAGGAAAGAAATACAAGAGATAAAAGAAAACATATAGTATAATATTTCATCCGCTGATATTCCACAGTGAAACATGAGATAATCCCCAGTCAGAAGGGAATATTCCTTCAGAATTCACTTGTGGCTTTGCTACTCATGAGTACTCAGAGCTCCAGTCTGCTGGCAGACCTGGAGGATTTTAAACAGCACAGTAGATAAGAACTAAGATTACCAATTCACTGTGGACCAAATAAAACCCCCTCACACACAGGTATATAAATACATCCCATGTTTATTTATAGCTAGGTATGTCCTGTATGGCTATCCATATACATGTACTGTAAACACAATACCCAAGTGAGCCTGAATGCACCGGGAAAAAAGATGTAAAAATTTCCAACAGTGGGACCCAAGGTAACAAAAGTAAAGGGTAATTTACCCTTTAGTTAAAAACCAAAGGAGCCTTTTTACTAGGGGCTGTTGGCTCTATTCATGCCATTCGGGGGAAAAAATAAAAGAACTGCTTTGGGATTTTGAAGTAAAAATTCACAACCAGTATGTCTTTATTTCCTTTCCCTTCAACCAAGACATCCTTTGCTGGAGTCCTTTATCTAGTGCTTTGTATACATATTTTTAATCCTATACAAAAATGATAGGATGTCAAGAAGGATCTATAATAACACCATTTTTTTATTTCACTTCAAAGACTTGGCAATTTCTGATCCATGTGACATTCACACTCCTTCAGGGTCAAACAACATCTTGCAGCCTTCATAAAATGATTAAATATTTTAAACAGCTCCTGCTTATACCTCCATCGCCCCTCGAGACTGATACTGTTATCGTTTTTGTCAAAGCTGGTTTCCATCCGCATTTGTCATTCCTGCTTGCATTTATGAGTTATCAATCGCCACGTCAAAATGCAAAATAACGGATGTTCTTTGGGCGGTATTGGATGGTCTATCTGGGGCTTTTAATCAATGCTGATTTTTATTTTCCATACCCATACATAAATCTTTACCATTCTAGGCCACATAGAATGCGTTTGTACAAAACGCAGTGACAGAAGCAGCAGCTATATTATCAAACATTATACCTCGGGGCTAACTGAATATCAAGGGCTTTCAAAAGGGAACGTTGGGAATTACCGTGCAGAAGAGATGACTGCAGTGGAGAATGTAAGGGATCGAGTTGTTGCCATTTATAAATCAACAGCATGCAAGCTAATCCTTCTCACTTAAATGAAATCCAAATACTTTTTTTGGATACCCTGAAACTCAGCTCTTTTACCTCTCTTCAATTTTTAAGGGGGGAGCTTGTATAATTTGCACAAATAATAATGAAGCACATTACCCAATTTCATAAAGTTTATCCCAGCGATGGGAATTTAAGTTGCAGTGCTGGCTTTGTCCAGAAATGCCCTTTGTGAATCCGTTATTGGAATTTTCAAGATCTTGTTTCACCTCCTCCTGTTTTATCTCTCAGTGACTTCACTTTGCCCTTCAAAAGGGACCTGGCCTACTTGAGTAAAGATCATTACAGAAGTTGTTAAAGCTAGGTAACGCCAGTGCCCAGAAGAAAGTAATGTGTGCCGACACCTTAGGCCACAGGCAAACATTCGGGCACCTTTAAAATGAAGCACAAAAGCATGAATGTACTCAGAACAGAATAAAGCACAGGTGTGCAACCTAGAAGAGAGTCCAAGAATCCACAGGTATTCATGAGCATCCTTGAAAGATTAAAAAAATATTAATAATGGTCTCCAAAGTAGTCTAATTGTGATTGGCCTACTTCTTTATGGGTACCACTGCAAACAATTGGCTTTTGTTTCTGCTCTGGGCCCCCACCTTGAGCTCCGGATATGTGGAGCATGCTACAGTCAGTTAGCTCACAGAGTAGTGCAGACAGTGTCAGAGTAGGGCCTGCAGTGGAAGAGGGTTCTGCTTAATTAGTTATCCTGGATTCAAAGCTGAAATTGAGAACCAACCGTGGTTACTGAAACAACTGACTCTGATTTTTATAAGGCACCTATTACTACATGGTAGGTACTTAATAAATATTTGTAAAATTGAACACTGAATCAGTTAAGGTCATAAAAATGCTTCCTATTGTTTGGAAGGAGAAGGAAAGAGAAGGTAAGCAAAGTGATATCTAATAACTCAATGGATCTTAGAATTCCTTTTGATTCAACAAGCATTGATGAAATGCCTACCATTATGTGTCCTCCTCAGTGGTAGGCCTTGGAGATACAAAGACAAAAAGGAAACAGTCTCTGTCTTCAACTAACTTACATTCTACTAGGAGAGAAACAGTATGTACACAGATAAATTGGTATGAACAAAGTAAATGCAGTTATTTGGTGGGAGGAGAAGGAGTAACCTGACTTGGGGGATATCAGGAAAGGCCTTATGTAGGAAATAAAGTCTGAGCTGAGTCTTAGAGGGAGTTGGGGATTCTAAAAGGTGAGAAAACTTGAAAATTCAGAATTCTCACCAAACCAGGGTATCATTCTAAACATGATGTACAGGCAAGACCTCCAAATTGCATGCTTGGAATCAATCCAGTTTGGTGGAAATGGTTGACTCAACTGTGTTTCAAGAGGCAATATGTTGTGTATGGAATTCGGGCATTCACAGATTAACAAAATCAGTGAGTGGCCAGCCTCATTTGTCAACTTGTATGTTCAATAAGCAGCAGGCAATGAGTTCTACATTTAGTTATCTGAATATTAGAAGAAAAAAAAGAACCTTCACAAAAAAAGAAATGTTATTAGCCATTTATGCCGTCTCACAGGACACTTGAGAGAGAAGCCTGTAGAATGATGCTGAATGTCCTCCTGAGGCATCATTCTCAAGGATCAGCCTGAATTCTTCAAATTCTTAACAACTTAATGTCTTCCCTTTCCATGTTGTGCCAGGTTCACTTTTCAGTTCTCCACTAGGCTGTAACCTCTTTGAGGACGTTGAACATGTCTTTTGTTTCTTCTGTGAATCAAGTACAGCAGAGGTGCCAAACACATGCAGCCCACAATACTCCTGACTGCTTTCCAGAACCAGATAAAATGTAATTGTGAACTATTTAACAAATTAGCAAAGGTACAATAAAACATAGGTAATATCAACGTGTGGTTTCCCATAAGGATTTTTATGTAGAATTTGGTGGCTCCCTTTCCTATGAGTTCAACACCACTGATCTTTCAGAATTTGGAATTTGGAACTAGAAGAGACTTTAGGCAGTGGTTCTCAACCTTCCTAATGCCCTGACCCTTTAATACTCGTATGTGGGTGTATCTGCATGTGGGTGGACCCACCTGGAAATTGATAGAGGAGCAGTGTCTCAGTTCCTAAGACCATGGGAAATCCGTGTTTTCCGATGGTCTTAGGCGAGCCCTGTGACCCTTGTGAAAGGGTCATTCAACCCCCAAATGGGTGGCGACCCATAGATTGAGAACCGCTGTTTTAGAGGCTATTTAACCTAATGCCTTTATTTTGCCTAAATGGGAACTTTAGTAACCACAGAGAGGTTACACAATTGCCTCACAGTTACAAGATTAGAATCTGAAGTGGGATTTGAAGCCAGATATCCAAGTCTGGTACTATTTTCACTATATCATACTGCCCCAAACACATGATAAGAGTGTTTCAGGTACAATATTTGTTCAAGAAATACTTATGGCCTGATTTACATGTATTGGAAAATTTACATGTAAAAGGTACAAAGTAGCTTTATTGATTCTCCTCCCCAACATGTTCTTTTGGTCTCCAAGTAAATAAGTCACATACTTGTTTTGAAAACTAAGCTAGGTTGATTTTGTTACAGTTTACTGTTCAGTTCTTAAAGATCACCTTTAAAGGGACATCTCAGTTCTCTTTGTAAATGCTTTTCCATTCTTGTCTTGTTTTGACTCTTTTCTTGAGCATTATATACATACATATATATATGTATGTATGTGTAAATATATTTGTATATATATATATATATATGTATTATAATTATTTCTGTACTCCACACCCACACCTTCTTTACAGTACTTCCTTATTAATTTAAGAATCAAATATAAAGTTGTCTGGCATTTAAAATTCTTCATAATCTAAACCTTTCCTTCCTTTTAGGCCTTCTACCTTACTCCCTTTTATACACTCTGTAGTTCAACTACACCACCCTACTTGCAATTGCTTGGCCATGAAGTTATATGTTCTACCTCTATGCCTTTGCACAAGCTGTTTGTTTCCCATGCCAGTTATGTCCTGCCTCTCACCTCTGCCTCCCAATTTCCCTAACTTCCTTTGAGACTCAGTTCAAATCCCACCTTCAGCTAGAAGCCTTTCCCTACTGCTCATTCTTTCCTCTTTCTGATGACTTTCCATCTACTTTCTCTCCTTCCCTCCTCCCCTTCTTTCCTCTTCCTTCTCTCTCTCTCTTCCTCTTTCTCCCTTATTTACTTATTTACATGTTATAAACTCTATTAGAATGTATCCTCCTTGAGGGCAAGGATTATATGGTTATTGTTGTTGGGTTTTTTTGGTGGTTCTTGTTGTTCTTTTTTTTTTTTTTTGCTTTCCTTTGACTCCTCAGAACTTAATACAATATCTGACACAATAAGCAATTAGTAAATGCTTTTTTGACTGACTGACTATATGATACATGAGTTCTTTTAAGCCTTGACCAAAGTCTCACCTTTTTCTGTAAGGACCAAATGAGGTGGTATCACTTCCATGAACCTTTTCCTAACTTTTTCCCACCCTCCTACTGAAAATGATCTCTCCCTATTCAGATTTCTCATTATACTTTGCCCAGTCTTCTCCTTTACATGCAACACTCTCACTTATATCATAATTATTTGTGATATAATAATAATTTTATGTTATTTCTTCCTTCTTAGTTTCTATGGTGTTTACAATCTGGAATCCTATCAATATTGACATCCCTATCACCTAATATCGTACCTTGAATAAAGTAGGTGATCAATAGATGTTTGTGGAATTCAGCTATTATGAGTTGATGCTCTAACAAAAAAGTGATGGGGGTGTGTCAGAAAGGAGAAAAGAGGTGCTGATATGGGAAACAGGAGGATACCCCCAAATAAGTTCATCTATATAACTTTTTCCTGGTCCCAATGTACATTTCTCTCTCCAGCTTCAGCTATTGATCCACTACTACTAATCTCATATACCATAGGTTGTTGACTATTATATTAGATAAATAAGAGGAAAGGAAGATATTAAGAAGTTAATGAGGATTAGTAATGGGGAATATAGTGAGGAGGATTAATAATGGGGAATAGGTCAGGAAAAGGGAAAAAAGGCTGGGCAGAGGGAAAGGCACTATGAGGCTGAAGAAGGGATTCAATTGATGAGACCATGTCTAGAGCCTGGTCATATCTTTTTTATGATTTCCCCGTATGAGATTGTTCTATAGTCTAGCATGTTCTTTAAGATAAAAGCTATAGTCAGGGCATTACTCCATTTGGGGGAATTTAGCAGATTTTCTCTCCAGTTGGAAACACTCATATATGCCATATGGCTCTTCTTGGGACCTATGAGTATAACACATATGCATATAATCCTGGACATGATGTTTCTCAGAATTCTAAAGTAATTTTCACAACAAAGCTGTTGTCATTATCATCATCTCTATTTTCCTCTTCCTCCTCCTCCTCTTCCTCCTCACCACAGGACACTCATCAATTCAATTCAATTAAAATTTGTGAAGTGTTATAGTGTACATGACATGATGCTACAAGCTGAACATAGAAAAAACAAAAAAAAGGGAATAGTTCTTGCCTTCAAGAAGCTTACTTATCATTTGAGGGGTTGTAATGTTAAGGGAATTTGAAGATCTTCCCTGCCCATTAATAGGCACATAGAGCCCTGGCCTAGAGCTAATTAGGCTCTGAGCTATGGGGAATTTCCAGTTAAGTGCTGGGGCATGAAGATTTTCAAGCTCCTTGGCATTTAGCTAATTAGTTTTATATTCTGGGAGGTTGGCATTTTGCTTTGGGGGTTTGCTCATGAGAAGGATCATTTGATTTCCTGGTTGAGACTCTGAGTAACCATATGTTCAGAGCCCCTCAACTGCTCAGATGTCTGTGCACCCTTGATCCAGTGATGTATGTAAAGTATATAGCAATATTGCTGTAACCAGACAGTTGGAGCCTTGTCTGTTGATCTTTGTGCTAATTTCTCTGTTTGTATTTTCTATACTCACTTCTTTCTTTGTAATTAAAGTAAGATTATTGACCCCTTAAAAGTTGTTTTCCTTTAAGAAAAGCAGATCAGGGGTGGGTAGGTGGCACAGTGAATAGAGCCCTGGCCCTGGAGTCTGGAGGACCTGAGTTCAAATCCAGTATCCAACACTTAATACAAAAACTAGCTGTGTGACCTTGGGCTGGTCACTTAACTCCAATTGCCCTACCTTTCCCCCCTCCAAAAAAAGGAAAAAAAAAAGCAGATCAAAGAACCTGTGCTAGCAGGTCATCCTAGGTGTGCTAGGATGCTTGCTAATACAGGGGTATATATACATGAATAGTTATAGAACAAGGGATATTAAGGAAGGAGAGATGAATAACCACTTGGAGGATTCTGAGGAAGCTTAATGGTTGAAGTTAGTCAACAAACACTTATTAAGCTCTGTCTAATTGCCAGAGAATGTGCTAGGTGTTGGGGAAACAAAGGTTCCTCACTCTTGAGAAGCTCACATTCTGATGGAGGAGAGAGCATGTAAATACTATATACATATATGCAATGTTGATAGAATGTGATCCCAGAGAGAAGGAACTGGTATCAGAAGGGTCTGGGAAAGGCCTTCTGCAAGAGGTGGGGGTGGGATTTGAATTGTGTTTTAAAGGCATAGCTAAGAGTTGGGATGGAGGAAAAGAGTGTTCCAAATAGGAGGTATAGCCATTGGAAAGGCAAGTTGTTGTTTATCCTTTGTTTGCAAAGAGGGCCAATGATGTCATGGGGTGATGTTTTGATTTGCACATGAATTAGACTTAAATGAGGCAGAGTTGCATGAAGTCATCAGTCTCACTCTTTCTGAGTCATCAAAGTCCAGTTGCAAGACAAAGGTCAGGACAACTGGCAATGACCTGCATGGGATGCAGTGAATGACCCTGGCGTCTTCGATGACTTTGATGATAAGCTCTAAGCCCCTGGTAGTACCTGCTTCACCTACCTTCATGGCCATTTGAACAAATTCTTCTTATCCACTTATTCTGTTGGCGGCAGTCTTTGCATGCTGGGAGTAGACATTCCCCTAATTTGCCAATGGGTTTGAGGTTGGTAGGTTACCTTCAACCTGGTTTAGCCTGTCTGCCAAGACGGTTTACTGCAGCATGGCTACTGCACATGCTACAGCTTCTTGGAACCACACATAAAAGTTGGGTGAAGGTGGACACCAAAGCTGAAAAAGTTTGGGCAAACCCTCACACCAGAGGTGTTAGTCTTCCCTGAATAACCCATACACCCTAGAAAGATAAATAGTCAGGAGATGAAGCATCATATACAGGGACTAGTAAGCATTCCAGTGCAGCTGGATTTTAGAGTTTAAGGAAAGAAGTAAGATACAAGAGTCCAGAAAGGTAGAAGGGGATCAGGTTGTGAAAGGCTTTAAATACTATACAAAGACTTTAATTTGATCCTGAAGGTAACAGAAAGCCAATTTATAATAGCTTATTGTGTTGTACTATTGTACAACATTGTTATTGTTGTACTGTTATTATTATCATCATGGTTCGTGTGTGTGTGTGTGTGTGTGTGTGTGTGTGTGTGTGTATTGTGTCTATTGGAGTAATCCAAGCAAGAACTGATGAGGGTTACAGTGAGGGTGTTGGCTGTCTAAGTGGAAACAGATAAGTTTATGAAAGGTGTTGTGATGGTGGAAATTATATTTAACAATAGATTAGATGTGTGATTATATATATGAGTAAGAGGAAAGAATTGGTGATGAGGTTGCAAATTGGGGTGACTTGGAGGAAGGTGGTACCCTCTACAGTAGATTGTGGACTCCTTGAGGACAGAGCCTATCTTTTGCCTCTTCCTGTATCCCCAGTGCTTAGCACAGGTTGTGGCACATAGTAGGTGATTAATAAATATTTATTAACTGATGGATAGTACTAGAGAAATTGGGAAGAGGGGAAGGTTTGGGTGAAAAGCTTAAAGAGTTTTGCTTTGGACGTTCTGAGTTTGAGATAACTAAGGGACATCTAAATCTAGATATAAAAAGCATTTGGTGATACAGGATTAGAATTCATAAGAGAGACTAGGGCTGGCTATATAAATCTAGGAATCATCTGTTTAAAGATAATTGAATCTATGGGAACTGATGAGATCACCAGTTGAGATAATATAGAAGGAAAAGAAAAGAGAATCTAAGGTGGAGTTGTGGGGTATACCCATGATTAGTAGGAGTAATAACGATGAAGATCCCACAAAAGAGACTGAGGAATATTTTCTCAGGGAGGAAGAGAATCAAGAGAAATCAGTGTGATGACGACCCACACAGGAGAGATTATCCAGGAAGAGAGAACTGACAAGTTTCAAAGCCTGAAGAGAAATCAAGAAAGATGGGGATTAAGAAAAGGACATTTAAATGGACTTTGGAGAGAGCAGTTTCAGTTGAATAGGTAAGGTGGGAAGTTTAATATTATAAAAATGAACAATTTCGAAGACTTTTATATATTGATGAATAATGAAATGAGCAGAACCAATAGAACGATTTATAAAATAACAATACTAAAACAAAGCCCAAACCCTGGAAAGTTGTAAGAATTATGATCAAAACAATGACCATTCATGATTCTAGAGAACCAAAGCTGAAATGTATTATCCATTACAGGGAGATGATGGATTTAGGTTACAGAATTACATTATCTATCTATCTATCTATCTATCTATCTATCTATCTATCTATCTATCTATGTTTTTGAATACAACCATTCAGAGAATTTATTTCACTTGACTAGGCATATTTGTCATACAAAATTTGTTTTTCTTTTCTTTTTTCAATGGGGTGTGGAGTAGGAGAGAGAGGAAATAGATTTCTGCTAATTATAGAGTAGGGGGTGCTACAGATGTGGAATATTGCATGCACTTTGAGATGAGGTCACTGCAACATTAGTTTCACTTAAGTGTTTTACTTTGTTACAAGAGACCTCTCACAGAGGAGAGATAATTCATACATGTTCATAATATAAAAACAAAATACATTAGTAAAACTTTAATTAAAAGAAGATTAGAGTGAGAAAAATGGGAGAACTGAGGTTGTATGTGACCAGAGATTTGAAGGAAAATAAGGACTCCTCTGAGTGGAGATGACAAGGATGTGCATTCCAATCATAGGAGATAGAGGGTGTGAATCCATGGAGGTGGGGAGATGGAGCAGTGCATGTGGGGAAGAGTTATATAAATAGCCCTCTTTGTCTGGAACATGGGCTTTGTCTGGAACATAGGGAGTAGTATGACATAAATCTGCAAAGGCAGGTGGAAGCCAGATTGTGGACATCCTTAAATATCAGGCTAAGTTTGTATTTTACTCTGTAGGCAATAAAATTGCTGAAATTTTGAGTAGAGGAGTCAAATGGTTAGACCTCTGCCTTAGGAATATTATTTTGGCAGTGGTGTGGTAGATAGATTGGAGAAGGAAAAGAATAGAAGCAGGGAGATCATTTAGGAAGATATTACAATATCTCAAATGAGAAATGATTATGATATAGAATTAACAAAACTTGACAACAGATTGGAAATGAGGGCTGATGAAGAGGAAAATGTCACTAAAGGAATCTCCTATTACAATCCTGGGTGAGATGGAAGATACCCTTAACAGAAATAGGGAAGTTTGGAGGGGATATCCGTTTAAGAAGGAAGATAAAGAGTTCTGTGTTGGACCTATTTAATTTGAGATATCCACAGGACATCCAAAAGGAGTTATTCAACAGGTAGTTGACAACACATGACTAAAGGTCATGATAGAGTACCTAATGTTTTGTGTTTTCTAGGTGCCAAATGAATAGAATTATGTAGACCTGGTTCATACCCTTTAGAAATTTACTATCTAATACACACACAGGGACACACACAGACATAAACACAGGCAGACAGACACACATGCACCCCTGTATTTGGAGCACAGGGCCACAGTGAAAGGACAATTAAATTTTCACTTCATGTGCAGGACAATTAAGTGGTGTAATCTATGAGTTGATGGCACATAATAAGCACTTTATCAGTGATTGTTGACTGACTAGAAGGCAAATATAAGTTCATATTTTGGGTGAAAGGTTATAACATTACTTACAATATAATAAAATTTATTAAGCCTGGCACCATTTTAAATGCTGTAGATAGAAAAAAGGAAAAGTCCCTGCCCTCAAGAAGTTTACAATTTAATTAAGGAAGAAGATATACAAAAAGAAGCTGACAGTGGGGTGAGGGCCAATGGTATCCAACATGCAACATGATGATAGTGTAGTTGAAAGAAACAATATAGGTCACTCATGGCAAACAAGAAGGAGTCAGAGAATAGCTGTTCATACTCTGATGTGGGGGAGGGAAGAAGACCTTTTTGCATCATATGTTTCCAATGGGATATTGAACTCAACAGTAATCTTGTTGTTTCTTTTTCCTTATCTTCTTCATGCCCAAGAGAACTCATGTTAAGTGCAATGCTTACCTGTTCATCAAAGTTTGTTTGCAACTTTTTGGATTGACATTGTTGGATCACGGAATCATACATATGAGTATGTGAATCTTTGTTCTATTACCGAACATACTTTACATTCAATAAACCCAATTGTTTTTATAATTGCTTCATGGTATCCTTCTCACTTTTCCTCATCTCAAGCCAAGACAAACAGCCTATCATGAAAAACATATTCAAATACATCCCACCTACCCAAGTTCCTGAGGTAGTTAAAAGCAATTCTGGAAGATAAAAACAAATAAAAGTCACCCACAAGAAGATTTAAATCAGTTGTTGAGGAGATTACCTGGGGTCCGACTCTGACAAAATTCCAAAAACATCTTTTATTTTCTTCTTGCCCATAGAGCCCACAATTGGGCCCCAGATCAATCTACCTGGCGGCAAAATTAATCCCAACAGCCTCAGGTTTGCACCACAACTTTGACTCTTTGTAATGGAAGTGATCATACTATAAACAATTGCCTTGGTTATTTGGTTATCTTAAAGAAAATTCAGCAATCTAATAAAGGTTCTGTATTTTTCACAGTCCATTTTAGTACAGCTCACAGACATACATGACCTATGAATGAACAGAAAGGGAAAATCTTCTGTAGTGAGTCTGATGATGGTCTGATATGTGGGGGATGAGGTAACCCTTCAGAGGAAAGCAACACACACAGAAAAGAATGGTGAACTGATTGGATTCTCTAGGGAAAGGTGGGGCACATTTTAAGGATTAATTTAATTTCCATTTTTTCCTCATTCAGCTTCTCTATCAAAATGCTGAGATTTATGTGTAACTCCAATTCAAACTCAATATTTGCCCTGCTAATAATAATAGTTAGCTTTTATCTTGTGCTTTGAGGTTTATAAGTGTGATATATGTGTATACACACACACACACACGCACACTCACACACACACACACATACATATGTATTATCTCTCTTGATCCTCACAACAACCTTGAAAAGTAGATGATATTATCTCTATTTTACACATGAAGAAAGCCAGTCAGAGAAAAGGTAAGTGATGTTTACAGGTCAGTTAATGTCTGAGGCTTAGGCCTTCTTAACTCCAAGTACAATACTCTATTTACCATACCACCTTGATGCTCTTATCATTAAGACCAAATAGATGGATGAATAAAAAGCTTCCATGCTCATAGTTTTGAAGAAAATGATCAAATGAGCATATTGGCATGGGTAGAAGAGAAAAAACTAGGATTTATTATTTTTTATAAACAAATTAGTGTGGATCAGGGAATAAGATAACATTTATTGTTTTCTGTTTGGTACAAATAGTAAAGGCTACTAATTACGGCATTCTAAAATTTGGACTTTTTTTCATTGGTGTATGTAGGTTGGAAGCACCATTTCTGTTAAGGGATAGGGTATTTGGTGCAGTAGAAACAACACTGGATCTAGAGACTAAGTTCAAGTTTAAGCTCAGACACATTACATGAATCACCATGACTGAATTGTTTCAATATTCTGGACCTCAGTTCTTTCATCTGTACAATAAGGGAGTTGGACCAGATTCCTTCCAAGGTAGGTCCCTTTAAGTTCTAAACTTATGATCCAATGGAAATGAAAATACTCTTAAAACATATTTAGTACAGGTTAAGCTCTTCAGCTGATTTTAGTGGGATGAACTTTAAAGAATATTTCTCATATTTATTTTAATTTTGTGATAAGCAAGTTCAGGGCAGAATGCAATGAAATTTAATCTAATTTTTGGATTTACTTAAAAATCTACATGATGACTGTTCTGTCTTGTCTTAACAGCTTGTGTGTCAATAAAACTGAGTGGAATCAAAGGAAAACTCCAAATGATATTATTACAAATTCATTCAATATGAAGAGGAGTAAGAAAGTTGGCAAAGCAGCCATACCGCTTCTCCAACAACAGGATAGATCTTTGCTTATGCTGCAAAACTGACAAATAGCTCTTCTTGTGGAAAATACGCTGGGAATATGAACAAATGTGAGCTACTTCATCATTCACAAAGTGTCAAAATCAGTACCAAATCTCCAGATTGGCTTCTAGGGGTGAGGCAGAGGGAATCCTAAACTGATATGATGCAATTTGTTTTGACATGGTTGCACAGAGAGATTTGAGAGGAGCTGGTTAATTCAGGGGAGAAGGTAGAAAACAGTGATTTTCAGTGCTTTTAACTAATATGGAATTATATGGACAAAGCAATGACTTGTATTCAAAAATTAAATTAACTCGGTCGTCTAGTATATCATTTTGATTTGCAGAAGTTTTTCTATGACATTTTTATTAAGCAATTATGATGCCCCTTTATTCTCTTAAAAGCATTTTTTTAGTGTTTGCTTCATGCCAATCACTAAACTAGGTGCAAAGACAATCAAAACTGTTCCTTCCCCCTAAAGAACCTACCTTCTATTGGGATTAAAGAACTTTTCCACAGAAAAACAAATATAAAACATATGAAAGGAAGTACAAAGAATTTCAAAGGTGAGGACTTTAGTAGCTTGGGGAGAGTGAATCAGCATAGGCTTCCTGAAGAAGGTAGCCTTTGATATGAAGTCTAAAGGAAACTAGGAATTCTGTGACTTGGAAGTGAAGACAAAGAGCATCTCAGGCATGGAGAGTATATATTTAGGTCCTGGTAAATAATGCCATATGGAATTGTGGGGGATAGCATGCTTAGAAATATCATGTTAAGCAGTTTAATCTACTATCACTCGACAGTGTCATATTTGAGGTTTCTCTGCCCATGTGGCAGGATGCAGGACATATATACATCCAAGAAAAGAATCAGACAATTAGAAACATTTTTATATAGTAAGGGAATAATAAAAGAGTAGCTGGTAGTCCTTAACTAGTTCAAGTCACTTGGACCAGATGAACTGCATCCTTAAGTACTGAAAGAACTTCCAGGGATGTCATTGGTATTTGAACAATCATAGAAAATGGAGGGTAATACCATGAAGTTAGAGAAGGGCCGATGTTGCCCCAGTTTTCAAAAAAGGGAAGAGAACAAAGTCTGCAAATTATAGGGTTTAAATGGCTGCTAAATCCCTTCCAAGTTCTGATTTCTGTGATTCTGTGATCGAGGAAGGAAACAAGCATTTATTAATTGCCTACTGTGTGCCAGACACTGTGCTGAGTGCTTTACCAATATTACCTCACTTGATAATCTCAACAGCTTTGGGAAGTAGGTGCTATTATTATCCTCATCTTACAATTGAAGAAACTGAGGTAAATAAAGATTAAGTGACTTACCCAAGGCCACACAGCTAGTAAGTGTTGGAGGTCAAATTTGAACTCAGGTCTTTGTGATTCCAGGTCAAGCACACTATCCATTGTGCCACCAGATGCTTCATTAACCATTTAAGTGCTATAGGAAAAGTTATCATTGATCTCTTGTTAAAGTTATGTACAAAATTGGGATAAAATTCAAGCTTTTCAAAATATAATGTTTTATATTAAAACTAGTAGTTGAAAGCTAAGTGGGTTGAGAACTAATCTGGTTCCCCTACTTCTTGTGCTTACCCTTTGCAAGACTATCTTTGGGTCTTATTTTCCTTATTTATGAAATGACATCATTGGATGAAAAGTCACAGGTTGGCAAAACTCGTGGGCCAAATCTGGCCTCCTTCCATTTGGTATGGCCAATGAACTAAAACTGGTTTTTATGTTTTAAAATATTCTTAGTTTATCAGACATAAAAACATGCAGGAAGGCTAGATTTGACCCACAAACCATACTTTGCTTACCTCTGGATGAGATGATCTGTGAATGATATTCCTTCTAACTCTAAAGCTCTGTGATGTTATGACTCTGCTGCAGAAACTCAATCAATGCAATCATCGTATAAGGAGGCTGGACTGGAAAGGTCTATGTTGGGTGTGACATTTATGATAGCTAAAGAACGTCCTATTCTTTCAGTCTAAGTCTGACACTTTTTTGTAGTTGTAGTATACGATATAGGGGAGTATGTGCACAATTCAGTCAGGTTTTGTATATTCAACCTAGAGCAGAAAGTGGGTGCAAGTGAGTCAAACCAGAACAGGATTTGTTGTTGTTCTGTTCGAGAGGGATGTCTTATTTCTCATTTGTCTTCCTATCATCTTCAATGTACCTTGTACATAGTTGGTTTGATGAAGATGAAAAGGTGAAGGATGAAAGAAGGAAAGATGGAAGGAAAGAAGGGGAGAAAAAGAAAGGAAGGAAAGAAGGGGAAAGAAGGAAGGGAAAGAAAAAAGAAAAGAAAGAAAAGAAGGAAGGGAATGAAGGAAAAGAGGGAAGGAAGAAAGGAAGAGAGAGAAGGAGGAGGGAGAGAGTGAGGAAGGAATAATTGACTGAAGAAATAAATGAGAAGCCTTTATTAATAATCCACCACTGCTGGCTTTCCTAAGTTCTTAACTGCAAACCATGCCGTTGTTTACAGCTTTATGTCAAACTAAGTCTACATACTCAGTGGCAGAACTATGATAAAATGATTCTGCCTATAACTTTTGCTTGAAACAGTTAGAAGCAGCTCCTCTATACAAAGCCTGTTAACATTTACATCTTTGTTGACTGGTGGAGTTTGACAGAAATTATAGTCTCCCAGCTGTATGCAGACACAATTTTAAAGGCACCCTGAAATTTCTACTTACATGTAACTACCATATTCTCTGGGTTATTTAATTCATTTGAATTGGGGCCTTAAAAATAAGAAGGAATTCAAATGGTGACAAATTTCTATAATGAGGGGAAATTTCAAGCATTTCAAGAACAGGAAAAGACTATGAGCATCACTTAGATACAACAATTGTATGCCTTCAATTGTAATATCCTCCCAGTAGATACAATATTTCTATATTGCAAGCAATACACATCAGGAAACTGGCCAGACCTCCTCGCACCTTTATTATTGATATTGTCTGCAACTGACTAGGACAGAACCATATTCAATCACATGCTATATCTCTAGAATTTCTTGTTTTCTGTCTCTATAAGCCACCATTCAAATCCTAGATCTTATCACCTTGTGCCTGGAATACTATAACAACTTCTTGACAGGATCTCTGCTTTTGGTCAGTCTCTTTCTGCTCCAATCCATTCTGCATATTAATCAATGGAATACTCTTAAACACAATTTTCCTTAAGGTAATCCTTTGTTTAAAACCCTAGAGTGGCTCTATAATGCCTCTCCATTCAATTGAATACTCATCTGTTTATATGTCTCTACCCCCATCTCTTACCATGACCCAAATTTGGTTGGCCATTTCATTTTCCTCTTTATGTGGATGATATGTTGTTTACTCAAGCTATGAAACTAACTTAAATTGTCATTCTTCACAAATCTACAACATTCAGTTCTTAAGCTGAATTCTCTTCCAGTAGGTTTTTTTCTGGCTAGTTGCCCCCTCATATTCAGTACTTTCAGATCTTTTATACCTATTAGCACTATAAAATGATTCTCTTATCTACAGCTTTTAATTGTTTCATGTAAATGTCTTTCTCTGCTAACAAAAGTTAGACTCCTCAATGGAGAGAGCTCTGACTTCTATTTCTTGGTTATCCATTTGGTTATGAATTTTAGGGAAACAGATTTTTAAGGGGTTTAGGGAAAAGGTAAGTTGTATATCATGAACTAAACGTACAAGAGAAGTTAGTCAAAAAGGGATGGAAACTCAAAAATGAAATTACAAAGACAAAAAGGGAAACAATTCAGATGACAAAGAGAAATAGGAGTTACTTGAAGAGACCTACATGTCAGAGTATGAATCTAAAAGTAGATTGTGGAGAATAGGAAGTTACAACAGGGCTAGAGAAGGGCAACCATTTTCCCAGTTTGCCAAAAAGGGAAGAGAATAGATCCAATGAACTGTATAGGCTAGGGAGCTTGATTCAATTCCTAGGAAAATTCTCCATTCTATAATCAAAGAAATGTTGGTGAACATCTAGCAAGGCATGACTTCATCAAGAACAAGTCATTTTAGACTAACCTCATTTCCTTTTCTTTGGCAGGGTTATTCAATTAGTAGATAAGGTGAATGCTATAGATATGCTTTACTTGGGGATCAGCAAATCATTTATTAAGCTAAACTTTAATTCAGTAAAGTTTGTCATATTATTCATGTGGAAAAATGGAGAGAGGAAGTTAAATTGTACAATTAAATGGATTCAGAACTGAATAAAAAGACTGGATTCAAGCAGCAGTCATTAATGGTTTGATGTTACCTTGGAAGGAGGTCTCCAATGGATTGTGCTATCAGTCTATACCTGGCCCTGTGCTAGTCAAAATTTTATCAATGACGTGGTTAAATGCATAGAGAGAATACTTATCAACTTTTGCATATGACACAGAGCTGGAACGAATAGGTAGCAACACATCAGGTGACTGAGTAAGGATTCAAAAAGACCTTGACAGGCTAGAACATTGAACTGAATCTAATAAGATTAAATTTAATAGGAATAAATGCTGTCTTATGCTTGGATTCAAGAAATTGTCTTCACAAATATAAACTGAGGAAGACATGATCAGAAAGCAGATTGTCTGAAAAATGCAAACTTTGTAGCTGATTTCAGACTTAATAAGAGTCAAACACCAGATATAGTAGCCAAGAAAGTTAATGCAATCTTAAGAGGTAGATGCTTATTCCCACTAATAAGGAAATTGAGTAATATTTAATAGTGACTTAACTCTATTAAATCAAGTGACTTGCCCAGAGTCACACACCTAATAAATATTTGAGATAGGATTTGAACTCAAGTCTTCCAGACTACATTTCTAGCACTTGATCTGCTGTACTAGCTGGCTGTCTCATATACAAAGAGGTTGAAATAAATGGGGATGTTCAGCCTAGAAAGTAGCTTCAGGGGGATATGATGGGTACCTCCAACACCTGAACAGTTGTCATATAGAACAGGTATTAGCCTTGCTCCATTTTATTCCATAATGATCCTAGAAGAAAAACAATAGAATGTTGAAAGAGATTCAGTCTTGATTTAAAGAAATAATTTCTTAAAAATTATAGCTACTTAAAAGTAGAATGAGGTGCTTTGGGAAGTAGCAGATACCCCTAACTAGAAACTTTCAAGTAAAGGCTGGAAGACCTTTTGTCCGATATATTGTAGATAGGATTCATTTGTGGGTGTGGATACCAGCTAGATGGTCACTGAGATCCTGTCTAACTTTGGAATTATATGGTTCTAATTGCTATATTATTGCAGAGCTGCCCAAATGAGACAATTACTTAAAACTTTTTGTCCTAACCATCCACATCAGAAAAAGCAGATGTAGAAAAACTTTCTATTGTTCAGATTGTGAAATGCAGTTGGATCAACAACCCACTGAGCTATAATTATAGTATGTACTAAATAAAAGTTTATTGGATGAATGAATGAATGCATGAAAGTCATAGAAAGGATGTGCCAAGATGATGCTTCCTTGTACAGGAGGATCCTAAATATAGTTTCAAGCAACTTCAGTTCAGAAATTCATATTCTATACACTGGGGAAATAATATCAATGTTTAGTAGACCCTGAGTTTACTCTCAGGGCAGCTAGGTGGATCAGTGTAGAGATCACAAGTCCTAGAGTCAGGAAGACTCATTTTCATGAGTTCAAATCTGGCCTCAGACACTAACTGTGTGATCCTGGGCAAGTTGCTTAACCCTGTTTGTCTCAGTTCCCTCACCTATAAAATGAGCTGGAGAAGGAAATGACAAACCACTCCCGTATCTTTGCCAAGAAAACCCCAAACGGGGTCACAAAGATTCAGACACGACTGAAATAACTGAACAATGATTTCTTATTCCCGTTTACTTCTGTTGGCTTTCCTGACAAACATACCTTTTACCCATAGTACATTCTCTTTACATTTCGAACTGAATATACTTCTAAATATTTGAGTTCTTTATTCATTTATTCATTCAATGAGTACTTATTAAGTGTCTCTATAAGCTGGGCACTTAGTGGGTAGCACCATAGAAAGTATTCCCTTCGATTTGATCGTGTACATGCCAGGAAAAAAACACTAAACCAGTGTTTTGGGGACACCTTGTAAGGGCCCACTGGGTACTTTGTGCCACTGTACATTCATCTTGGGAGTTGAAAAGTAAGCAGAAGACATGGTCTCTGCCCTTGAAGAGCTTAAAGTCTAATGCTTCTTTAATGCTTGAGAAAGTCTATCATCATGCCATATGGGAAAGAAGAAAATTCAATGTAAGTAATTCTAGAGTGTCCTGTTTGCTCTAAAATAGTTGTTATGTTTTTGGGGCTGTAATGGAACAAATAAATGCCAAGTTACTATTGCTCAGTTATAGCCAAGGACATGTTTCTCAGGCTTTCCCTGCCATGCCTGGTAGATCTAGGAGGAGAGAGGGGAGAGAGGGAAGAGGACAGGGTACCAGATTTTTAATCCCAGGAGTTTTGGTATGATTTTAGGACAGAGGGAAGTGGGGATGATGTTGAGAAAAATGCCTTTTTTATTTTTTAATTTCCAGAGTGGTACATAACTCTAGGGGAATCTAGACATGTAAGCTGTTATTATCATCATCTTTTCTCTAAACACTCATTTGGCATCTCCCTGAAAATGATCTTTTGACTATAGTCATTTCCCTAAAATATCATCACAAATAATATTAAAAATAAAAGAATTTGGTTGCATTGTCAAGTCATACCATCTTCCCCCTTTAAAAAGAGACTGCCTTCTTGGGCGTCAGGAGGGTGGGAACAATGAAGTATTAAAAAAACTGGTTATGACAAGTGAATAAAAAACATAAATGAATGCAGAAGTCTGCTATTTAATGTAGTGTATGCCGGTATTTAAACAGGTCTATATCTGTCACACAAGCCTCTTTTCTGAGACTGGCACAGCCTGTTCTGCATTTGGTTTCCAGAATCAGCAAATTACATTGGCAGAACAAAGCTGTCATATTTGGTGGTATTTTGTTACATCCATTATTTCACTTAAGTTTAGACATCTCTTTGCAAAATCAGATCCTGCCTTTAAAAAAAAAACTGCCTTGTTTTGCAACATTAAACAAAATGACAAGCTGGAAAAAAATAGTTGATTAGTAAGCAATGAGTTGGGGAAGGTTCCATTTCAGGTTCAGAAATGAAGAATCAAGTCAACAAATGCAGTAACCTTTTTTTTTTTTTAAAGCAAAGAGTAATTCAGATACAATCATTTTGTATAAAATATTATTCAATAAAAGCAGAGGAATTATAATGGAAATTGAATTTGGAGCTTGAAGAGGAGGAATTGACAAGGGATAGAGAGGTGGGGCTTATCAGTCACAAGGGACAGCTACTACCCAGGCACAGACCCCACAGTTTTTATCTGTGAAGGTCATTCTGTTAGCTCTTTTTGTCAGGATCACTGTGATAATAGGAGACCCTACATGTAGACAAAACAACTGAGAGATAGATAGGCAGTATTTTCTACTGCACAGTTAATTGTTTTGGCATCATATAGACATAGCCTGTCTATAGGCAATCTCTGGGAATAAAAAGAGAATAAAAACACACATTTGGATTCTTTGGCAAGTGGTAATATCTCTTTGGGTCTTTCATCCCTCCCCCCACCTCTGAGAAGCAATAAAATATTATACTTTCTCTTTGGGTTGCCCATTTACAGATCTTCCCTGCCTCAATCCATTCTGTACATTACAGCCAGAATTGGCCTACAAGGGTACTAATTTTATCAGCTCACAAACCTCCTCAGATTTCTTCCAGAGTTCCCAATTAGCTAAGAGACCGAATGTGAATGGTTGTTTATGGGCCTCCAGGGAGCTGGCCATGTTGTCTTACCTTATATACCCTAGCTGGGGATATCTAGATTCAACTCTTGATGTGGAATCCTTTCTCTCATTTCCTGTTTCTTTACTCAAGCTGCTCCCCAAGCAGTATTTTCTCCTCCCTCCACCACCTGCTCTTATTTGAGTCCTTTAATATTACATTTTCATTAGCAAAGTTCACTTACCTAGGGCCTAATTATTTATGACACTGTGGAAACAGAACTCTACAAACTGATTTTGTTCTGACCCTCTGGAGTCAAGGTTTAAAAAATTTTTTATATCATGGATTCCTCTGAAAGTCTAGTGAAGACTATAGATCCCTTCTCAGGTTATTCTCAGAACATTGTTGCTTTTAAATGCATAAAATAAAATATATAGCCTAGGAAGGAAACCAAATATGGTGAAATACAGTTATCAAAATATATATTTTTAAAAATTCATCAATCTGAAGTTAAGAAGGCCTGCTTTTAGAAGCTTTTCTCCAGGGGAGGGGAACCTGTGGCCTCGAGGCTAAATGTGGCCTTCTAGGTCCTTGGGTGGGGCCTTTTGCCAGTCCAAGTTTTATAGAACAAATATTTTATCAAGGGGGTTTGTTCTGTGAAGTTTGGATTCAGTCAAAGGGCTGCACTTGAGAACCTAGAGAGCCACATGTGGCCTTGAGGCCCCAGTTCCCCATCCCTATAAGTCCCTGCAGACACACAAACATGTGGTGTCTCAGACAACAGCATTTAAAAATTCACCTAAAATTAGTGAATCATAATAAGGATACTCTAGGTTCAGGGAACTAGACAAGTACAGAGTGAGATTGTAGTATATTGTGGGAGTTAAGGGTGCAAAGAGAATATCGTGCTTAAGTTGGTGTCAGGAAGACTCCAGTTCACATTCTGTCTCTAATGTTTACTAGCTAAGGGACAACTTAACAATCATTTATCCTTCCTGTGCCTCAGTTTCTTTGCATGTAAAATGAAGGGATTGATTTATATGACTTCTTTTTTTTAATTTTTTTTAAATTTTATTATAGTTTGCATCATT
>CM053587.1:200939513-200971092 GCA_028646515.1 Pseudochirops corinnae
TCTATTTTTTAGGGTGTTGATTTCTTCAGTCATACTGCTGACTCTCTTTTCATGATTTTGATTTATATGACTTCTAAAGCCCCTTTCAGTTCTAAAACTTTGATCCTATGAATTAGAATCAGACAAATCAGAGAAAGGACTTTTCAAAGAATTTAATCCAATCCCCTCATTTTCCAGATAAGATTAAATGTCTTATCCAAGATCACAAGGTGATCTTAGAAAAACCAGTCAGTCAGTTAACAAGCAGTTATTAATCTCTTACTATGGGCCAGGCTCTAGACTAAGTACTAGAAATGCCAGAGAGGCAAAAAACATAATCCCCTGTGCTCAGGGATTTCGTATTCTAATGGAGGAGGCAACATGCAAATAATTATGCAAAATATGTACAGTATAAATGGAAGGTAATCTCTGAGCAAAGGCAATAGCAGCAGGGAGGACTGGGAAAGGCTTCCTGCACAAGGTGGGGTTTGAGCTGAGTTTTGAAGGAAGCCAGGGAAGCCAGGAGTTGGAGGTCAAGAGGAATAGGAGATGGCCACTGCAAACAGTTGGGAGATGTGGTGTCTTCTACCAGGAGTCCAGAATTGTAACTGGAATGTGGACTTCTGCTAGGGAACTAAAGGGTAAAAAGTCCTGGAAAGGTAGGAAGAGGCTAAGCTAGTCAGGGCTTTATAGGTCAAATAGGGAATTTTATATTTGATTTTAGAGTGTGGGGGTGATATAGTCAGACCTGCACTTAAGGAAAATCTTTGTGGCAGCTGATTGGAAGATGGATTGGGATTGTGAGAGATCTGAGGCAGGGAGACCAATCAAAATGCCTTTTCAAAGCCCAGGTGACAGGTGATGGAGTCTGAATTAGGGTAGTGGTTGTATGAGAGAGAAGGGAGCATATAGGAGAGATGTTCTGAAGGTAGAAATCATGCATGACATACTGGTTATGTGGGGTAAAGGAGAATCAGAGCTCCGGGATGGAACTGAGGTTGTGAACCTGAGTGACTAGGAGCAAGGTGGTGCCTTCAACAGCAATAGGAAAGTTGGGAAGAGAAGAGGTTTTGGGGAGAAAACTAATGAATTCTGGAACATGTTGATTATGGGATAAATTCTGGTTTTCCGTTTCCTAATTGAGTTTTTCTTCGATTTCCCTATAATAACAGAGAATATAATGCTGTGTAGTTTTTAACTAATTAATTAATTATCCATCTATCTATAGTATGGATGGGTATAGGGTGGGGGGTTGTGGGTGTGTATCTGTGAGGATGATGCTTCCTCTCAGTACTCTTAACTTAGTACCTGACACTAGTGAGCTCTTAATAAATTCCTTTTGACTTTCTTTACCTTGATTCCTTCCCCCCTTTTCTTCTTTCTCCCCTGTCCCAAGTCATATTTTGGTTATGTGGCTTCTTAGTGGGAGATTTTCCCCCTATAGTGCAGAGTTAACCCTCCTGCCTCAACTTGGACACCCAGGATCTCAACACCAAGCACAATTATCAGGAAATGAGCCATTCTAATCCCTATTAAAGGTTCTGGAGAATCAGATAGTTTTCCCTTGACCAATCTTGGAAGGCTTTATGGTAAAAATGTTGCTTTTTTTTTTTCCAAATAGATTGATTTCTTGGTAGATTCTTCTCTTTTCTACCCATGCTGCTAGACTCAGCATCAGAAAGATCTGAATTCAAATCCTACTTCAGAAACAGCTTTGTGATTCTGATCAAGTCACTTAACTTTTTCTCAATCTCAATTTCCTCATCTGTCAAATGGGGATAATTATAGAACTTATATAACAAGGTGGTTGTTAGGATCAAATGAGTTAATATATGTAAAGGGCTTTTCAAATCTTAGAGTTGTCTATTAAATGTTACTTATTATTAATTATTGTTATTATTCAGGCCTTCATTATCTTTTTCCCTGGACTATTGCAAAAACCTCCTTATTGGTCTTCTTGTCTCCAGCATCTTAGAGTACTTAACTTACTGGAATGTTGAAGGGATCCAATTATAACATGTATATAAAGCAATTTACAAATCTTAAAATTTCATATGAATATAATCTAAAATTAACAATAGTAATGAGATAACAACAAAAAATAATATCTGCAGAAATACTTTTGGAATAAGTAAAAATCATCTCACTGAACAATAACATAAACTGATAATAGGTAAATACCATTGAATTATAAAATATAATAAGTGGTCTACCTTTGAATGGAATCTGTGGAATAGCTAAAGCCCAGGAACAGAATCAAAAGGCCCTGATGGGTGACATCTGCAGGAACTCATGTAACAACACGTCAAGAAAGAAGTGTCAAACAAATGGCCAAAGCATGATGATTTGTGTATGGAAATGGAGGGATTTATGGTGGTGATTCAGGATCAGACCATTACCACCAGACATCACATAAAGAGTTTCCTTAAAGAGCCTAGACTTAGTGATTAATGTAAACTATGAAAGGAAATGGTAGAAACTGTACACACATCACTGCAGGCTCTAAAAATTTAGCACCAACCAAACATGTTGCAAAATATAACCAGGTGACTAATAGCATAGTTCAGAATCTCACCTTTGACTTTTATGAACTAACAGATCACAAATTCCCATACTATAAATATAGAACTAAAAAGATCCTGGAGAGCTCAACCAAGAAACTGTACAAGAACTAGAGCATTATCATAGACCAAGCTGTTACTCACAATCACCTGAACACAACACTGAGCCATATAAATTAAAGGACAACATTTTAAATACAGATCTTGCCACACCACATACTCATATGACATACTGTATGGAGTGAAAAGTTTTCAAAATTTAGAGAACTAAGAGAGGAGATCAAAATGATGTTGAAATAAGATGAAGTACATGTCATCCCTATTGTACAGTCTGTACTGAAATTGTTGTATGGAAGGTGCTTTTAATGAGTCTACTTATCATGAGTCTATATTCTAATATTTTACTCAACTATAAATAGCAGTTATTTTGTACACCTAGGCAATAGTCCACAGAACAATGAATATAATATAATAATTATAGGATAGCAACTTGTCCTTTGATCATTTTTATCTGAACCTCATAAAATAGATAAAAATGAAAGATCTACAGTAATAATACACCAAACTAAAATAATAATAATTTAAAAGTAAAATATCAATGGGATGAATATGTTCAAAGCAACTAGCATCTATATAATGTCAATCTTATGAGACACTTTTGGAACTGTAACATTGACAGTAATGTATTTGGAAGGCTTCCCAACAAAACTCTTACAATATTAATGAAACATGTGGCTCATCATCTTAAAGCCATGATAGAAAGACAGATACTTTTTCATTAAAAAAAGACAAAAGGGGGAAGGGAATAAACATTTATACAGCATCTTCTTTGTGCCAGACACTGTGCCAAGTGATTTACAAAGATTATTTTAATTGATTCTCACAAAAAGCTTGGAAAGCAGGTGCTATTATCATCAATTGAGGAAATTGAGGAAACAGAGGCAACTTTTCATTCCATACGGTATGTCATATGAGTATGTGGTGTGGCAAGATCTGTATTTAAAATGTTGTCTTTTAATTTATACAGCTCAGTGTTGTGTTCAGGTGATCGTGAGCAACAGCTTGGTCTATGATAATGCTCTAGTTCTTGTACAGTTTCTTGGTTGAGCTCTCCAGGATCTTTTTAGTTCTATATTTATAGTATGGGAATTTGTGATCATTAGTTCATAAAAGTCAAAGGTGAGATTCAGAGGCAAACAGAGGTTAAGTGACTTGTCCAGAGTCACACAGCTAGTAAGTGGCAGCAAATGAGATTTGAACTCAGGTTTTCCTAACCCCCGGCCCAGCTCTCTATCCACTGTACCACCTAGAATTAATAGATGATAAATAGGTTAAAAACTACAGAAATACTTTTGAACAAACAGATATCATGTCACCATGCAGTAGTGGAGGTTCGCAGTAGGTAGATGTCATTGTATTGACTACAACTTGAAAGTCTTTTATCTCCAGATGAAGCCTATGAAAAGGCTAAGATCCAAGAAAACAAGAAAACAACTCACCATTGGTTGCATTCACAAGAATTCAAGCAACATTAATATGTTGATGAAAGTCTTAGAAAATCAGTTGAGTTGGGCAATTTTCTTGATAAAAAATGGTTTATCATATAATTCAGGATCAGATCATTGCCACTGGAAATAACATGAGGGTTATCCTTTAGAAGAGCGGTTAGCAAACTATGACCTACAGGCCAGATCCAGTCTGTTTTTTCTGGTCCCGAGAGTTAAAGAATGTTTTTAACATCTTTCTTCCATACAACAACAGGTGTTAGGTCCTATTTGGTATGTGGATCATAGTTTGCCCACTCCTACTTTAGAAGATCAGATTTATTGATCAATGTGTATTGTGAAAAAATGGTAGAAACCATATAGCACATCTCATTGATCCATACCTAGGAAGACATTACCTGTGGTTAGAATTTTATACCAGAAGTTCACTGTTCTTTCTTTATGAATGAACAGAAGGGCAATCTCTGTATTATGAGTACAAAGTCCAATATATCCTAGAGAATCTAACACAGTGGTTCTCAACCTTCCTAATGCTGCGACCCTTGAATATTTGTATGTGGGCATATCTGCATGTGGGTGGACCCATCTGGAGATGGATAGAGGAGCGGTGTCTTGGTTCCTAAGACCATCGGAAATATGTGTTTTCTGATGGTCTTTGGTGACCCCTGTGAAAGGGTCGTTTGACCCCCAAAGGGGTTGCAACCCACAAGTTGAGAACTGCTGATCTAACACATTAACTGTCCCAGAACCAGAGCATCATAACTGATAGAATTAATACCCACAACATCATAGACCTAACATTTGTCCAAAAAATTAAAAAAAAAACATTTTAAATAAACAGTACCATACCAAGCATAAATACCCTTCAATCTATATGGAATGAAAGACTTTCAAAATATGGAGACCTAGAAGAAGAATTTAGAATTATGTGGAAGCAAGATAAGGCTCATGTCATCTCTGTTATCCTGTCAGGTCCTAGGGCTGGCTCAAAGATGCTTTCTGTGAGTCTACATAAAATATGCTTACATCCCACTACTCATATTATTGTTTTATTTTATTTTTTGCTTTTCTTTTGGAGGTAGAAAGGCAGAGCAATTGGGGTTAAGTGACTTGCCCAAAGTCACACAGCTAGTAAGTGTTAAGTGTCTGAGGCCAAATTTGAACTACCGACTCCAGGGCTGGTGCTCTGTGCACTATGCCACCTAGCCATCCCATCACTACTCTACAAAGGAAGGTATTTTTTTTCACCTACGCTTCTGTTTAATTATTAAATTTATTAAATATAAATTATATATAAATATAATATATTTTATTTCATAAAATATATTACATATCAAATAAATATTAAATATATAAGAACAATATTAGCCACAATATCAACTACTAATAATCTCTAACCATCATTGAATCAAAAGCTTCCAAAATATTATGACTTAGAAGAAGAAACCAAATCCATGTGGGAATAGAATGACATCCATTTGTCCTCACCATCCTATCTGCTATTGGAGTTGTCACCCTTCTACTTTCAGTAAGTCTATGGAAGATGAGCTAATATCTTAATATTTTATTCAACTACAAAAGCAGTTATTTTATAAATGTGTTTAGTAGCATGTAGCAAAAAAAAAAAAAAGATTAACAGCAGGATAGAGACATATCCCAGGATCATTTTTTTTTTCAGAAATCGACCAAACAAGATCAGAACTATGACATAATGATATCTATCCTTTACATCATTTGCTAATAACATAGCTTCCCTTTGTCTACAGGATGACATATATTCTCCTTAAGCCTAATATTTTAGGCCGTGTATAATCTATCTTCAGTCTACCTTTCTAGTCTTATGAGACTCTTAATATGCTGTACATTCCAGTACCAAACTACTTGCTTACTTGCACAAGCAAATAAGTCTCATCTTGCTCTCTATCACTCTGCTTATTTACAGCCTACTCTTCCATGCCTGGAATGAACTTAATCCATATCTCTGTCTGTTGAAATATTTCACTCTTACCTTCAAGATTTGATTACAATCTACTTTGACCAAGAGGTATTCTCTTTCTCCTCCTCCCTCCTTCCAGGTGGACAATTTTGCTGCCTTAAATGTTTTATGACACATTGTTTGGACCTTTCATTTATACATATCAAAGTCTACTTTGTATCACACTTATTTACATAATTTTTTCATTTCTATTAGGGTAATGGATTTAGAATTGGAAGGGTCCTTGAAGGCTGCCTAGTCCAAGTTCCTCATTTTACCGTAAAGAAGACACTAAGATTCAGAGAGATTGTAACTTGCCTAAACTCACAAAGGTGCAAAGTGAGAGGTTTGAAACCAAACTTCTCTGATTCCATAGTCAATGTTTTTTCCATTGTGTCAAGTTATCTTCTATTTGGGCTTTATGCTCCTTGAACATAATTATATGGCCTATACAATTTCTCATCTTTATCCCCCCACCTCTTATATAGTAGGCCCTTAAGAAATGTACAATTGTTGAAAATTATCTCATCTGTGGACTATTGCTGCTAAAGAGCAAAAGTAGATTTCAATGAAATATAATGGCTCATAGATTCTAGGTATTCTATTAGAATTTTAAGACATAGCTTTACCTCAAAGGAATGACTTGAAGGGTGGAATTTTCAAATAGTGGAATGGGACTTTGGAGGAGATATGTTTGAGCAATGGGCTTTTGATTCACGTCATCAGGCAGCTGGTCTCGTATTCTGCCTATGCCTAGATCATGTAGGGTCCCAGGATCACAAATTGAGATTTGGAAAGAATGATAAAGGTACAATCTTCTCATTCATAGATCTCTTAGATACATAGTTCATCATACCTAAGGTTCATGACACCTATGAGAGTTCAGTAATGTAAATTGATGATGGTATTTAAACATAATTTTTAAAAAATCCTATTGTTTACTAAGGGTTTAGAAATTCATAGACCTTTAAAATTGAGGGATGGGGGAAAAGAATAGGTAAAACAGTTCTTAACATGAGAAATTGTATTTGTTTCAGCACTCATCGTTATTTTCCTGCTCTGAGTAGTCAGCATAGTATAGTAAGAAGTAGTATGGTAGTACATGAGAAAGAGTGCTGCTCTTGGAGTCAGAAGAGCTGGGTTCAAATCCTGCCTTTGACACTTCTACTCACATTTCCTGAGAAATATCACTTGACTTCTCTGGGCCTCTTTTTCTTTACCTATAAAAGATAGGGTGGGAATGGAAAGCACCATATGGCTTCTGAAAGTCCTTCCTCAGAATCTATATTACAACTGTTCAAATTTTGGCTTTGCCATATTCCAACATAACTCTGGGCAAGTAACTTCACTTTTGCTTCTCTTTAAAATTTTTTTTTGAAAAAGGATGTGAAATTAATTATCCTCTAAGCTCCCTTCTAGGTCTAAATTCTGTAATTTCCTGATCCTTAAAAAAGGAGGGTATCCCTTATAAAATTAATTAAAATAATAAAATATACTTTAATTACTATTTTTGCTTTTTTTCTCTTAAAAAAGAAAATTAAAGAAAAAAAGTTCAAGAAAAGAAAAAAATTCTATGATTTGAAACTTTTCCAATATACAAAATGGCTTACTCTGGTCCTTTTGCAATTTCTTGTAAATCATAGAAAGGGCAGCAGAGATATTGTGAACCCATTATTACATAATTGGGGGGACAACCTGGCCTTCCTTACATTCTGAAATCACTTCGACTGGAATAATACAGGCAGTAAAAATACTCCTTGGCTGGTCTTATCATGTAAATGAAATCCATACTTCTGGTTTGTGAAGAAAAAATAGCTTTCAGAATAGAGTCACCATATCATTTCCCTGCAAAGGTTACTATGGTGCGTGCGTGTGTGTGTGTGTGTGTGTGTGTGTGTGTGCGTGTGTTTAACAACACCAAATTGGTTAGAGTAACTAACTATCAGTTTTCTGTGGTAGGCAGACAAAATAAAGCACCATATGTCTGTGAGGAAAGGTCACTAAAACTTCTAGATAGACTATGCTTATAGGAGTCAAATTTGAAAGAGAGACTGGAAGAGAGAGAGAGAAGGAAAGAGAAGGGGGGAGGAGTGATTTTTTTTCCTGGAGAAAGTGAATAATGTCATTGTTGATTTAATTAGCAAATTCTAGATGTGCTGACAAAGGAAATTTTCTTGGGAGATGCACTGTGTTGTGTCAGTGGTCTAAATGAATAGGCTGAGCTGAGTTCCTGGTAATAACAGATGAACAACACGACTCGCCAAACCTCAAACAGTGCATAAATCAATTTGCTGGGAATTAACCACTCGCTTCAAAATTAGGGGTTACTTGACAGGGTTTCAGTGATTAGGTTGTCAGGGACCTGTATTTCTAGCTGGGATTTATCTATCATTGATATAAGTGCATCCCTTCCCAGGCTACAGACTGACTAGGGGTAGCTAGCAATCCAGAGAGCTGGGCTAGTTAGGTATTGCTTCCTTTCTAAGGAGCAGACAGCTTTCTGAAGCGGACAGAGGTAGGGAAAAAAGGAACACTTATCAAAGAGAAAATGTGCTAACTTTGCTAGCTATTCATAATACCTCGGGTACTGGGAGGAGAATTGTGAATGGTGGGGGGATGTGTTTTAGGATCTCTCACATATCACATGACCCTTTGATACCATAAAGAGCTTAACAGTTTGATAAATGAGATGCTTTAAAATGTACAATTACTTGAAGAAATGAATGAAAAGCAATAAGCTACTGTGAGGTCATTCTACCTCAGGGATGTTGGGTGTGTGATGTGGGAAGTATAGCGTTGAGGACTCCAAGCATCTATGGTTAAATATTTATTCCAGCCACTTCCAAATGGTCAAATAGCATCATCACTCTAGATCTGGAAGGAAACGGAGAGGTTATCAAATCTGGCTTCCTCATCTTAAACTGAGGTCGAGAGAAGTTAAGTGATTTTCTTAAGGTCACTCATGTACAGAGTCACTGGTGGAATCTGAACCTACGTCCTCAGACTTCCCTGTACCATATTGGATATCATAGGCTTGCCATGTTAGGGGTACTGATGAAGAAAGAAGGAAGCTGGGAAAAGATGAGCTGTATCACAAAACAACAATGTTGATTGGTAGGGAAGAGGCCATTTGAATCATCTGGTCTGATCTTTTACTTGACAGGCTTGATTTGCCAACCACCACCAGAAATACCATTTCTTGACTTGGTGGAAACAACTTAGAAGTAACTCCCCAATTTAACACCTCCTAGGTCTATGAGAATAACCACTTGCATTTATATAGCACTTTCAGATTTTAAAGTACTTTCCTCACAACAATCTTGTGAGGGTACGTAGCACAAATATTATTATGAATATTTTAGATACCAAAACTGAAGATCTGAGAAATTCAGACATTTACCCATGGTCAGATAGCCAGAAAGTGCTTCAGGTGGGATTTAATCTAAATACAGGTCCAGGTCCCTTTCCACTGCCCCACATTGTCCATCAACTTTTCTGAATTTCTATTTCTTATTATTCCCTTTGGTAATCTTTGCTTGTTATTAAAATGTGCCTTACTAATAAAATAATTAACCAATATTAAGCAAATGTTGCTGTCCAAAGCTATAGTCTTCCATATTCATATTTATAAGACCTTTTGTCATCTATTATATATGTCAAGGAGCAAGCATCAAGCAATTACTATATCCTCTTGAATTCCCTTGATGTTGCAGAGACTTTGGAAGTCCTTAGAACATGTTGACACCAGTCTTGTATGGCTCCTCTGACCATTTCAAGGTCATTTTGAATCTTCAGCATTCATTCTGTTGGGAAGTAGATTTGCCTTGGTCTATTTCAAGAAAATCTCATTGTCTTTATCTTCAACAGGACCTGTAATTTACTTCCTGGTAACCTGTATCTTGTTACATAATTGTAGCTCATTCTCACATCTTTGTCTTCCTGTTCATCTGCTACCCATTAATTAATCAATAAAGTCTTCCTCAGTTTCACTGAGAACTTGATTTCTTTCTGACATCTCAAGGAGCAGGAAGCATAGCATTTTTATCTTGCTTCTTCCCTTTTTACAAAACCGACATTCATTTCTGTGGACATTCTCTATCTTTAAACTTCTGTCTCTTGTTGCTCCTTATGTTCATAAGAGGAAAAGTATAACAATCTCAAAGCTACATTTAAAAACTGCTATTCAATTGCTTTATTATCTACATGGGACCCCCATCTGTGGACCCAGTGCATTGTATTGCCAGAAGTGCTATCTCAGGACTTTGCAGATTTCTTTGCATTCTTATTTACTTAATATGCCTGTTTTCCTGCTATTTTCATAGTAACACATTTAGATCTAGGAGGATCTTTAGATAGTACTAACTCTACCCCTCTCTATTTACAGATGAGAAAACCAATCCCCACATTGCCCATGCTCACAGCGCAAGAGTCTGAGGCAGTATTCAAACTCAGATTTTTTCGACTCTAGGTACAGTGTTCTATCTATTGAACAATTTAGTTAATTCTATCTGAAACTATATTTTGCACAAACACAATTGTATGAAAAAAAAAGGAGTTAAACTCATGGTGTGGAATAGAGAGAATACTGAATTTAGAAGTGGAAAATCTGCCTTTAAGTCCTGGGTCTATCACTTAGTAGTCAAGAGTGAGTCACTTATCTCTGTGTGTCTTTTTCTTCATCTTTAAAATGGTATGATAATATTTTCACTACACCAAAAGTCCTCCTCCAATACCTTACCATGGTACGGGGATGAGTCTGGGTTTTTAAGGTAAGGTTAGTGTTCTGAAGGGTCTATCAATTTGAAAAGGCTTTCATCAACAGATTGTATATCTGCTAGACAAGGATCAGTGTAATGAAACTCAGAAAGTTCACTACCTAGTTAACTGCATGGTGATGAATTTTTTCTGCACAATAACCCTTGATGATCATCTCCTTACCCTCCTACTCCTTCTTCTCTTCTTTCTCTTTTGTTGTTGTTTGGGCATTTCTCAATTGTGTCCGACTCTCCGTGACCCCATTTAGGGTTTTCCTGGCCAAGATATTGGAGTAGTTTGCCATTTTCTTCTCTAGCTCATTTTACAGATGATGAACTGAGGCAAACAGGGTTAAATGACTGGGCCAGGGTCACCCAGCTAGTAAGTATCTGAGGCTGGATTTGACCTCAAGTCTTCCTGACTCTAGGCCCAGTGCTCCATCCACTGTGCCACTTAGCTGCCTGCTTTTCCTCCTCCTAGCTAACATTTATATAGCACTTTAAGTTTTGTAAAGCACTTTACACATATTATATCATTTGATCCTCATAATAACCTTATGAATTAGGTGCTATTATTCTCTCCATTTTGCAGCTAAAGCAACTGAAGAGACAAAGGTTAACTGACCTGCTCAGGGTCACATCTAATAAGTGTTGGAATTTTAACTCATATCTTGCTGACTCCAGGCCCAGTTCTACCCAGCTGTCTCATATAAAGACAGGTTGAAGAGTTGTCATTTATATTGGGGGAGGGAGCAACCACTCCAGCAGCATAACATGTCCTTAAAATGTTGATGAAGTGGTACTTGTTCTAGCTACCTCAAAGGTTATATGCTCTGTTAGGAAAAATGACTTGTAAACTCTAAAGTGCTTTGCATGTATCAGCGAATGTTTTGAACCAGTCGTTGTACTGTATGGTTTGCTAAGTCATAAGAGTTGATCTTAGAGACTCACATAAATGGGATCTGCTCAGATTTACTTTCAAGGCTATAATCTTAATCCTTATACAGAGAAAAATCCTGGAAAGGCTCAGAACATTGATTTTTCTCCCAGTGCTATGAATTCTAACACTGCAGATCACCAAGTATATTCTATATTTAAGTGCTCTCAAAGTAGATCTTAGGGAGAATGCCTTGTTTATCACCTCCCTCACAGAAGCTTGTTGAGTTCACTAGATCTTAAACATTATCTACCCAAGAAAGAAACTAGGAGAGGTAAACATCTTAAAAAGATTGTAATACCTACCATAGGTATGTTGAACATTTTGTGAATGTTTTCAATGGTGGATCTTCACTTACTTCAATCAAGAAGTTAGCATAGATGCTTCTTTGGAATGGATGAAAATAAGATTGTTCACTTGGAAGCAAGATCTGCCAAAGCTCCCTATATGGAAGCTTTTACTTACCAAGTATAATATTGTCTTTCCTTCATATACCTTTCCTTCTGTGCCTCCTGTTAATTGAACAGAACTACCCCTCTGAAGCCAACATGGAGAATTTTCCCTCCCAACAAAAGACAAGCAGAAACAGCTGTAGCAACAGCTGTAAAAATGGAAATGCTACCTTTTGTCTGCCTTCTCTGATCATATCAGGGTCACACAATCACAACCTCAAAATCATCACGAGAATGGATACATTCTGTACCATTTTCTGTTCTCGTTATGATCTCTGTCACGAGAACAAGTTCTTTCTGAATATCAATGTCTGAGTTGATGTCTTCTCATTTTCATTGAAGACTCCCTTCTCCTGTGACAAAAGAGTGTTACAGGAACAAAAATGGCCCCAAATGAAGCCATTCTCATGACAAAGACTGTAATGAGAACAGAAAATGGCACAAAATCAATTCATTCTCATGACAACCTTAAGATTGTAATGAGGACAAGAAAAACAGTCTGAAATTTATCAATTCTTGTGACAACCTTGAGACAGTAATGAAAGCAGCAAATGGTATGAAATTGGCCTACTCTCGTGACAGACACTGAAACAAAACCGGAAAATAGCACCATGTTTATCTATCCATTTGACAACCTTGAGACTGGAACAAGAAGGGAAAAGGTTAGGAGATTAACCCATTCCTGTCAAAAACAATCCTCAAAGGGCAGCTTCTAACTGTCCTTTAAAAATGACCCAACCAAGGTAAATTATGTATTAACTTCAGATGAAACTGTTGAGTTGAATACATGTTGTCTTAACTATGCAGTTGATGGTCATGTTGCCTTACGATATGTGAAAATTAATTTGTGCTGATCATGCAGACTGGAAAAGGCAGCACTGTCATTGTAGATCACCTTAAATTTGATGATCTCCAAGTGCTTTGTCAACCTGAACTCATTACATGATAACAATATTTGCTGTCTAACTCATAAAGTATATAAACAAGACAATGAGACTACAGGAAGTGAATCAGATGAAAGGCTCTGTACTTAAGCAACCATTTTATAAAACAAGATGTACAGACATGGATGAATTCCACCACACTAGAGTGAATTGGGTAACTGAGGCAATTGTCTAGACAGCTAAAAGCCCCAAGTCACTTTTGTCCAAAAATGGGCATTTTATAGAAGAGTGAATTTTTGGCCTCCATTACCTGAAAAGAACATCATTTCTCCACTTTAGTTGTCCAATGTCTTCTTAACTCCAGGCAAATTCTCACTTAAGTTTAATCAATAGGGATCCATTGAGTATCCAGCATTTTCAAGGCAGTGGCATTAGGTACTCTACCCAGAAACCTGGACTTTTGATTACTTATCACTAATTTCAGCTAATTAAACACATCCTTTTTCTACTCTGAAGTAAATTGATGTCCTTCTTTCATTCCATCAGCAGCTTTACTAATACACACATTGTAGAAGTCTAAGTTTTGACGTTAGTGCTTTATGGATGGATATCAGTCAATTCTTAACTGGATTGAGAATAACATGATGACTAGAAATTGTTATTCATCTCTGCTGGATGCAAACTATTATGGTAATGTAGAGATGGTGGTTTCTACCCATTCTTTCCTGGGGTTTTACTAAGCAGGATTGACAGGGAGGAAAAGAGAAGAGTTCTCTTTATTTTTAGTGGGAGAGAGTGTGATATAAAGTGTGATATAGTGGTGGTGGTGGTGGTGTTGGAAGTAAGCAGGGAAGCACATACCAAACAACAGAGCAATTTATGGTGGGTAGAGCACTGAACTTCAGCTCAAGAAGAGCTGGGTTCAAATCCCACCTCTGATGTTACCAGTTATATGAACACAGGAAAATCACAACATCTGTGAGCATGAGTTTCCTTATATGCAAAATGAAGGCAGTGAACTAGAAGACCTCTTAGATCCCTTTCACCTCTAAATTAACAAACCTACAGATCTGAATATATGCTTTCCCCATTGGATCTATCATTTTCCCCAAAATCTTTATGTTTTTGCACTACCTTCTTGGCCTTTATACACTGAAGTTGCCACTACTCCTTAGTAGTAACTGTTATTGCTTAGTTGGTCTCAGTAAGATCAGTAAGACAAGATGCTGTTATAAGTAATGTGGTATTTCTGGGTATATAATGTTTCACTTTAGTATATGGTGGTGATACCTCATTACACTGATATTTCATGGTAGCCTTCATTCAAGGCCAAAGGAGAGAGAATAGATTGTTTGAAATTAGTCCACTTTTACAGTTGAATCATTGCTTTAAGTAAGCATCCCTGGGACCACATGTTCTAGGAGAGATCATCTTTCCTACTCTATAGTCTATAAGGATTAGAAGAGCCAGTCATGATAATAGGGGGAGGAACCAAGATGGCGGTGTAGAAGCAGGAAAACTCCATGAGCTCTCCCCATAACCACCTCAAATACCTATAAAATATGACTCTAAATGAATTTTAGAGCTACAGAACCCACAAAGTGACAGAGAGAAACAAATCTCCTGTTGAGTGCAGCCTGGCAGGCCGACAGGAAGGGTCCATTACAGTGTGCTGGGAACTGAGCCCAGCCCCACGTGAGCACGAGTTTTAGCCCCAGGGTGGCCCCTACCAGTAGCAGCTGGAGCAGACCTCTGGAGAATGCCAGCAGCTGTGGCAGTTGCCAGAAATATCAACCCATAAATGCCAAAGACAAAGTAAAAGGTCAGTGAAGAAGTCTGTTGTAACTGGGGGGAGGGTAATGGGGGGAAACAGAGGCTTGGTCTGGCCTCTGCCCCAGGAGTGAGAAGGCAATTTGAATTTAGTCAAATTAAGAGAAGCATGGTGTTCAGAATGAGGGAAATAATAGGGAATACTGCCTTAGACCATTTTGGTAATATTAAGTGAGTTCTAGGTATCTCATTACAGGAAGAATATGAACAATCTGTAGTCCATTTGTGAGAGTCATGGAATGGTGAGAAGGCTGATGACCATATTGCAGAAGGTTCAGTTGAAGGAACTGGGGATAAACATACACACATACATACAGACCCAATACATATGTATATCACTAGTACCTTTTGTTTATACACATATAGATTGGAATATATATCATACATATAGTGTATTTTATATATGTAAATACATAAACACTCAATTTTACTTAAATTTTATTTTAATTTAATGTAATGCTTTATCATTAAATGACTAAAGTCATCTGCAGATACATCTCCCAATGAGATCGTCATTGTATAAAAGAAAAACAGCTAAGGAAAGAAAAACTGACATGACTGATAATGTTGTAAAGCCACATATGAGCATCTTTCCAGAAGAATGCAGCTGTGAACAGCTTTTCAAGGTTCTGATTACATAGTATAGTGAACATTCTATTTATTTAATAACAAATCAGAGCAAAACATTCGCAGAATCATGGTACAGCATTCACAATGTTACAATTTATCACAGAAAATCAAAATAAAGCATTCACAATGGCTTATCACTAAAATGGCCACATAGTTTTCGCCGCAGTGGTCACATAGTTTTGAACAAAATATGATCATTTAGTCAATCCAAAGCCTATTAATGTACATTTCTACCTCATGGAACATTCTCTCCCTCTGCCCCTCATCTACCTACCATGTCCATCTATTTTTATCTTTGTTAGTATGATGGGTTTGTCATGAAAATGTTATAGCTCTTTAAATGTGCATTTTTTTCTTTTTATTTCTAATTTGGAGCAATCTTTCCCATGGTTTTTGGTAATCTACTGGAGAACAGTTCATGTTCTTATATATGGTGTCAATTATCCATATATCTTAGATATCAGACTTTTATCACATGTACCTGATGCAAATACATTTTCCTCGGTTAACTTTTTACTTTCTTACTCTAGTGAAATTGTTTTTTTTCCTCCTGCAAAAAGATTATCTTCTTAATCTTTGATAGATAGGTCTATACCTCGTTTGGTTACATATTTCCTGTCTATCTATAGTTGTGAAAGGAACTGCCTTCTATTGTCTGTTGTGTTAATTGATTGGTCATTTACACTTATTAAATGTATCCAACTACTCCCTCTCAGTGTTCCTCACTGTATCTTTATCCAGGTCATTGCCTGTTAATGGTGGATTTTCTACAAGGCTCTGTTCTGGACCCACTAATCTCTATATACTATTTACGTTATTATCACTGTGCTGATTCTCATATTCTACTTTTCCAGTCTTACCAGGACTAACTTCCCATGTGCCAGGGCCTCAACTAAACAATGGGAATCCAAAAAAGGCAAAAGGCAATAATCCCTGTTCTCCAGGATCTCAAAATTCAATGGATAAGGCAACATGAAAACAACCATGTACAAATAAAATACATAGAGAATAAATTGGAACTAATCATTAGAGGGAAGGAATTAGAATCAAGTGGGATCAGAAAAGACTTCCTTTAGAAGGTGGAGTTTTGCCTGGGACTTGATGGAAGCCAGTGAAGGAAGAGGTAGAGATGAGAGGGGAGAGCATATCAAGGATGGGGATATCCAGTGAAAATTCACGTAAGTTAAGAGGAGTATCTTGTGTGAGGAGCAGGATGAGAATGTGTGTCACTGGATTGCAGAGTATGTGGAGCAGGGTAAGGTGTAAGAAGACTGGAAAGGTAGTGCTGGGGAGGGACAAGTTATGAAGGGATTTGAATGTGAAAAATAGAATTTTATATTTGATCATGGAGATGATTGGGAGCCACTGGAGTTTATTGAGTTGGAGGATCACAAGATTAGACTTGTGACAGTTCAGTAGATCCATGTGACAGTTGTGTAGAAGGTTGGGATGAAGTAGGGAGAGGCTTGTGGCAGAGACACAGTAATGTTAATGGGATGTAATATCTTTCCTGCAGATTAATAGGCCTCAGGTGGAGCCCATTAAGGTAAGCTTGCTTAGGGGAAGCTTGCTTGTAAGAAGGCTTTCACACCTTTTTCTAATTTCTAATTAGGCACTGAGTCAGGAGGGTTGTGATGCCTTCTGGCTCTGAGAAGTGTATATATACTCTGATTTGGTATCTTGCTTTGGGGTCTCCTTTATGAGAAGGATCTGGTCGAGATTCTGAGTGGCTGTGTGTTCAGAGCTCCCTGACTGCTCTGATGTAAAGGCTCTCTTGATGCAGGAATGTATGTAAAGTGTACAATTGATTCAGGCAGTCAGAGCCCTGTCAGTTGGTCTTTATTTCTCTGCTTGTATTTTCTCTGAAGTTTAGAGTGCTGGCTTTTCCCCTGGACTAGTGACTGTAATTAAAAAAGATCATTGACCCCTTAAACAGCTATTTTTCCTAGTAAAGCAGATCTAAGAACCTGTGCCAGCTGCCATTCTGGTTATGCCCGTGTGGTTGCTGTTACAGACATCAATCAGTGGACTATTATAATTGTCCAGGCATAGGTGATGGGGGCTTGCATCAGAATAGTGGCAGTGTCAGAGGAGAGAAGGGGCTATCTGTTAGATGTTATGAAGTTAGAACCTAAAGGCCTAGGCAACAGGTTCAATGGAGTGTGTGTGTGTGTGTGTGTGTGTGTGTGTGTGTGAAAAAGAAGAAAGAGTTGAAAATGACACCTAGAGTACAAACCTGGATGACTGAGAGAATGGCAGTAGGCTTGACAGTAATAGGGAATTTTGGGAAAAGGGAGGATTTCGAGGGGCAGGGGAAGATTATGAGTAGTTTGGGATAGGTTGACTTTAACATGAGACATTCAGTTTGAGATTTCCAATAGGCAGATGGAGATATGAGACTGGAGATCAGCAGAGAGGTTAGAACTGATCTGTAGATTTAAGCAGTATGAGATGATAATTAATCTATGGGAGTTAATATCACCAAATGAAATAATATATAGAAAGAAGAAAAGAGGAGAAGAGAAGAGAGTAGAGAAGAGAAGAGAAGAGAAGAGAAGAGAACCCGGTTCAGAGCTTTGTGAGAAACCCACAGTTAATAGGCATGACCTGGAAGAAGATATAGCAAAGGAGACTGAGAAGAAGCAGCAGGATATGTAGGAGGAAAACCAGGAGAGAGTGGTGTCAGGAAAACCTATAGAGAAGAGAGGGTGATTGACCGTGTCAAAGGTTGCTAAGTAGAGGGGGTAAGATTAAAAAAGGTTATTAGGCCTGGAAATAAAGAGATCATTGGTAACTTTGAGAGAAGTTTTGGTTGAATGAGGTCAGAAGCCAGACTGTCGTGAGTTAAGAAGAGAGTAAGGGGAGAGAAAGCAGAGACACTTATCTTAGATGACTTCCTCAAGGAGTTTAGTAGCAAAAAGGAGGAGATATATAGAACAAAAGCTAGTGGGCATGGATGGATCAAGTGAGTGTTTTCTGAGAATGGAGAGACATGGCCATGTTTGTAGGAGAGACAATGGATAGATTAAAGATAAGTCAAAGAGTGGGGATGGAAGAGGGGGAAAGAAGATAGGGTGGAATGGGATCACTTGTGCATGTAGAACAGTTTGCTTTGGCAAGGAGGGGAACCATTACGTTATATAAGATGAGTAAAGTAGGGGATAACAGCAGGAGGCATCTGGGTGATATGAGATGAGGAGGAGGAATGGAAACTCTTGTTGAAAGATCTCAATTTTTTCTTCCTTTTTTTGTCTATTTTGTTTTATTTTCAGCTTCAATATTTTTCAATGAAATATGAGATCAGGTTTGTATTTATTTATTTGTTTAAATGGATATTTGTTTATCCATTTAAAATGATATTTGTTTATCCATTTAGATGGAGCATCTAGGTGGTACAGTAGGTAGGGTGCCAGACCAGGAGTCAAGAAGACTCATTTTCTTGAGTTCAAATCTAGCTGTGTGACCCTGGGCAAGTCACTTAACCCTGTTTGCCTCAGTTTCCTCATCTGTAATATGAGCTGCAGAAGGAAATGGCAAACCACTCTGGTATCTTTGCCAAGAAAACCCCAAATCGCGTCACAAAGAGTCAGACAGGACTGAAACTATGGAATGACTAACAACAGGTTGAGGCAAACAAAGGTTATGTAACTGAACAACAGCATTATAGAACAAAACAGAGATGACTGTGGTATATGCTGTAAGGTACTAGTCTAAAGCATTTTTTCCTGCCAAACTGTTTTGTTAGTTTCTTAGCTGTTCTTGACAAATGGAGATTCCTTTCTCCAATTGTTTATCTTTTTTTTTTAAACTTCACTATTGTAAGGAATTATTTCTAGGTCTTTCTTATCTAGATTTTCCTACTTATATGCATTCCTATTTTTATCAAAGGCAATGAAAATGCTTATTTTGGAGATCTGAAGGCCTTTCATGTATAAAAGGGATTAGATATATTCTCCTTCTTCCTAGAGGGAAGAGCTGGAAACAAAGGGTAGAGCTTTCCAAGGGGAAGATTCTACTTTATGCAAGGAAATGCTTCCTTACAATGAATGATATCAAAAAGTTGAATAGACAAAGCATTGATTAAGCACTTTCTAAGTGTCAGGCACTTTACTAAGTATTCCCCCTCACAGGAGGTTTTTTAATCAATGGCTGATTAACTAAGTATTTTTTAGGTATATTGTGGAATGGCTTTTTACTTGGGTGGACCTTTTTTTCCTTCTAAGCTCCCATCCAATTCTGGTTCTGTGATCATAAGACCACAGATTTAGAGATGGAAGAGATCTTAGAGCTATCTAGCTTAAAACCCTCATTTTGAGGAAGAGAAATGTTAAGTGACTGCTCGAGGACATATTCTTTCAGGTCATGTATCAATTGTAATGTCAATCATAAAAATATTTTTGGCTTGTGAGAGATTTTTTTCCTTTAAGAAGAGACCTCACAAATTTGCTTATCATGGAAAAATTCATCAAATTATATAATCCTTTGATGTTTTGTGCAGATCCACCATTCTTTCAGTCTCCAGTATTCATAACCTTGGCATTATCCTGGACTCCTTACTCTCCCTCAGTCAACATAGCCAATTAATTTCCAAATGTTGCCATTTTTGACCTTCACAAGAATTCTTAGATCTAACTCCTTCATTCTGTTTATTATAATTGTCTTCTAATTGTTCTCTATTGTCTCAAGTCTTTCTCCATTCCAATTCATCTTCCATATAGCTGCCAAAGTGATTTTCCTTAAGTACGGGTCTGAACATGTCACTCTGCCACTCATTAAACTCTAGTGGTTTCCTATTGTCTCTAAGATAAATTATATTTCTGTTTGGTTTTTAAGGCCCTTCACAACATGGTCCCAACCTATCTTTGTAGCCTCATTATATTGTTTTTTTTTCCATTTTTAGAATTTTGAATTGAACAAAGATAAACTAAAATGAAAATTTTCATATACATAGTATATTACATATATGCATATATACATAGTATATAGGATTGTATATGAACCTGAGAAGCTCTATGTGGAGGTAAGGAGTAGAGGAGGGAGTAAGGAATATTTTATATATAACTTATTTCTCTTTTAAAGTGTATAATAATTTCGGTTGGTAGTGTTCAAAGTTGTCCTTCTTGTCCTTGACTCTTCTTGGTCTTTCTTCTGCTGTCTTCTGTGCTTTTCAAAAACATATTTCAATGACCCTCTTTTCCTTTTTTTTCTTTCTTGGAAACCTCTATCCCTATCTCCCATCTCCCTCCTCATTCCCATATCATCAAATCAAGAATAAAGGAAAAACACAATCTTTTAAGTAAACAAACATACATAGCCAAGCAAAATCAAATTATGTCTCATTCAGCACTTTTAATCTATCACTTCTCTGTCAGGATCCTCTGGAACCAAAGTCTACATCTTTAAAAATCTCCATATTGTTGTTTTGTATGAATTGTTTTCCTCATTCAGTTTATTTCACTCTGCATCAGTTCATACAAGTCCTTCCATGTTTCTTTGATCATAATAGCTAGCATTAATATAGTACTTTAAGGTTTGCAAAGCACATATTTTATCCCTGTCACCATTTATTATGGTTCAATTATATTCCAGTACAATCATATGCCAGACAGATAGGTAAACAGATAGTTAACAAATAGATAGATTGATAGATAAAACATATCTTAATGGCTGATTATGTGCCAGGTACTGTGCTATGTGCTAGAGATAAAACACAAAGCAAATAAGACAGTCTATGCTTTCATGGAACTCTAATATGAAAAGACAATTCATAAAGAGGAGTTGAAAAGTGGGGAGGATGGCTACAAGAGTGAGGTCTTGCCAGACTGGTAAGGCAATTGTTGAGGAGGAGGGAGAAGGAGGAAAAGAAGTTTGGAAAGTCGAATACTGAATGAAAGGGATCACGGCCTTTACCAATCTTGATAGAGAGTTCTGGTCAGGTCATAATATGTTCAGTCATTCCTCGATTGATGGGTTGTTGATGACTTGGATTTCTTCCTTCAAGAACTGCCTCATTGATTAGAGAAATGCAAATCATAACAACTCTTAAGTACCCTATCACACCTATCAGATTGGTGAACATGACAAAACAGAAAAATTATAAATGCTGGAGAAGATGTGGGAAAATTGGAACACTAATGCTTTGTTGGTAGAGTTGTCTACTATTTTGTGAACTATTGTCCAACTATTCTGGAGAACAATTTGGAACTATGCCCAAAGGGCTATAAAAATGTGTGTACCCTTTGACCCAGTGATACCACTTCTAGGTCTGTATCCCAAAGAGATCATACAAATGGTAAAAGGAGCTACATGTACAAAAATATTTATAGCAGCTCTTTTTTATGATGGCAAAGAACTAGAAATTGAGGGAATGCTCATCAGTTGGAGAATGGTTGAACAAGTTGTGGTATATGAATGTAATGGAATGCTATTGTGCTATAAGAAATAATGAGCAGCCAGACTTTGGAAAAACCTGGAAAGATTCGAATGCACTGAAGCTGAGTGAAATGAGAGGAACCGGGAGAACGTTGTACATAGTAATAGCCACAATGTGTGATGACTAACTTTGATAGACTTCTCTTTTCCTAGCAATGCAAGGGTCAAAGATAACTCCAAAGGACTCATCATGGAATATGCTATCCATATCTAGAAAAAGAACTATGTAGTCTGAATGCAGATTGAAGCATATTATCTGCTCTCTCTCTTTTGTTTTTTTGTTTCTTTTTTCTTGTGGTTTCTCCCATTGGTTCTAATTCTTCTTTACAACATGACTAAAGTGAAAATAGGTTCAAAATGAATGTGTATGTTGAGCCTATATCAAATTACATGCCATCTTGGGGTGGGGGAAAGGAAGAGATGGGGAGAAGATTTGGAATTCAAAATCTCATGGAAGTGAATGTTGGAAACTAAAAATAATTAAATAAATTAACACTTTGATGCCCCAAAAAGACTGCCTCTGTGTGTCTTTGGATCATTTACCTATTGAAGTCTTCAGTTTTCTTTATATAAAAGAACTTCCTTATATATCTTGGATAAGTGACTTTTATCAGCCTCACTAAATGTAATTCTCCTTCCCCTACTCTTAAGTCTAACCATTCTGGCCTTTCTGTTCTTCACACATAGCATCCCATGTCCTATTTCTGTGCTTTTGTACTGGCTATATACCTGGGATATAATCCTTCCTCACTTCTACTTCAATGAGTCCCTTTCTTCCTTCAAGTAGAAGCTCAAGCATCACCTTATGCATGAAACTTTTCTGATCTTTCCAATTGCTCCTGTCTTCTCTGCTCATCTACCTTGTGTTTAACTAACCTGTATTTATTTTTCATTTATTCAGTTTCCATTTACATATGTAAATTTTTCCCCCTGTGGAGTGTAGGCTCCTCTAGAGCACAGACTTTTTATTTTTTGTCTTTATATCCCCAGGGCTGAGCACAATGCTTTGCATGTAGTAGGTGCTTAATAAATGCTTGTTGGTTGATTGATGGGACCTGTTGGCAGATAGACAGAGGATTTTGTAGGCAAAGGAACAAGCAAAATGGCAGTTCAACAAACTGAACAACAAGAATTTATTCAGGACCTATTATATTTAAGACCCTAGGGACACAAAGAAAATTATGAAACAGTGCCTGCTCTCAGGGAACTTACATTTCTCTTATGATATCATATGTATACAGATAAGAGAATAAAAGATAATCTGAGGAAGAAGAATTTACCAGTAACTGGGGGTATTGAGCACAGAGAAAAGCTTTGCTTTGGGGTGGCAGCTGCTTCCCTAGTAGCTTCTTACTCTGTAGTATTCCTCCACCGAAGTCTGATGGCTCATTCTGAAAGATCCCTTTGCCCCTGTAGTCCCTTCCTCTGATTGATAAGTTTACTTTTAGGAGGGGCTCAGACCAATCATGTTTATTCTTTCATTCCTCTCCAGGCTTCTTTCCTGACTTTCAAGATTTCTTTCATGTCTTCTCCTCCCCACATACTTGACATGTTTTCAGCTTTCTTTTGTGTTGTCTGCCCCAATGGAGAACGTTAGCTCCTTCAGGGCAGATATCACCTTCCTATTGCTTGCATTTATATTTCCAATGCTTACTACAGTGCCTGGCATATAATAAGTACTTAATACATTTTTTTGTTGAACTGATTTCAGATGAACCTTAAGGTAACTAAGAATGCTAAGAGACAGAGGTTGGGATGGAGTGCGTTGCGGTCTTGGGAGTCAGTACATGTGATGGTGCAGAAATGGGAGATTTTGGAATCAAAATAGACAGTTCATAAACTACATTTAGAATAAGATACATGTAAAAGTCATTTCTTCCAACCCATGGTATTTGACATTTATTAATTAAGCAAAGTGTTAATTATGGTGTGAAAACAGGAAACAACATTATAATTAGCTAATTGTTCACTACCGATAAGAAATCATAAAGTAGTTAGAAAAAAAAAGATAATCATGGATGATGAAAAGACTTCATGGAGCAGGTGGGGCCCAAGCTGGGTCTGAAAAGGAGGTAAGAAAAAGAAGCAATGTGTTATAGTGGATTGAGAACTAGTCTCAGAATCAGGAAGACCTGGATTCAGCCTCTGCCCCAGGGTGGGTGACCCTGGGCAAGTCTAATATGTGCCCTAGGTTTGGGGAGAACAGTTTTTGATAGATTCAGAGAAAGCGTATGTAGCATCATAGGCTAAAATTCAACAGGGGGCAGTTAGTTTAGTAGGGAGAGAAAGCTTTAAGAACAAAATTACCCCTCTTCCCCCAATAACAACAAGCAAAACAAAAAGCAACAATTTAGATGGGAAGGGGAAAAAAGTAGTTGCCTCAAGGGATTCAAGTAGAAACATAAGTAACTCAGCAACCATCTTACATTTAAAAAAATATATGTTAATGATATGGAAGTGAGGAAAAGTAATGGAGGATGAACACAAAAACATGGTATCATCTTTAAGATGGTGTCAAAAGTGTGATGATTCCAGATGATTTGTGGTTGGTGAGGAAAGCTAAGGTTAAGAAGGGGCCTTTTTAAGCTTCTGTTGGGAAAAATAGGATTAAAGGAAGCCAGAAGCACTGTTTGGATGGGATACTGATCATTGATAAAAGCAAATGGGCAGAACTGCTCAACCCTTATTTTGCTTCTGTTTTCTCTGTGAAGGAGAGAAGTCTTTGTACTGGAAAGGAAAGAAAAAAGTGGTTTATTTTAGGGTCGATATTTAAGAATAATAACTAGGAGATAAGGAGCATATAGTTGTCTTTGAAGAATTCAAGTGACTTGGCTCTGTTGAACTGCATCATCAGATACTTTAAACAGTTTTCAGATATGATTGCCAAGCCACTATCACTGATCTTTGAAAGATTGTGGAGAACAGGAGAGGTGCTTTATAGTGGGAGGACAAATGTTTTCCCAATTCTCAAAAAATGGAAGAGAAAGTAATTGTCTTATTACAGGCAAGTGAGCTTACTTTTAATTCCTGGAGACATGTTTGAATGTATTTACTGAATAGATAATTAGTGAATATAGAGAAAAGGAAGTAATAATCACAAAGATCATAGCAGAATTTCATCAAGAGCAGGCCAAACCTGACTAATCTTGTTTTTTCTTTTGACGGGGTTACTATATGGTTAGATTAGAGGAATGCTGTAGATATCATTTATCTTGATTTTAGGAAAGCATTTGATAAAGACTTTTATCCTATTCCTGTAGAAATGAAGAATGGATGTCACCTAGATGATGGTGCAATTATATGAATTCAGAATTGATGGGATGACTGTGCCCAAAAGGTAGTCATCATTGATTTCATGTTAGTTTGGAAAGAGGTCTATAGGAGAATGCATTAAAAATCTTTGCTTGGTCCTGTATCATTTGGTATTTTTTATAAATGACTGGGATAAAGGCAGAGGTAGCGCGCTAATCAAATTTGGAAATGTCCTAAAATATGGAAGGATAATGTATACTTAAATGACAGAATTGGGATCTAAAAAGATCTTGATATGCTAGAATATGGGTCCAAATTTAAGAAGGTGAAATTTAATAGTGTTAAAAGTAAAGTCTTCAACTTGAGTTCAAAAGAATCTGTTTCACAAATATAATATAGGCAAGACATGACAAGACAGCCATTTTTGTCTGTGAAAGATCTGGGCATTTTAGTGACTATGAGCTGAATATGAATCAACAGTTTGATGTCACCAAAAAAGCTAACATGACTATAGGCTGTATTGAGAGAGGCATAATGTCTACATGGGTGTGCTCAAGCCAGCATGTAGTGGCTGACGGGAACTGATTGTTAAAATTTTAATGTAAGCATTTTCTCAGAAATCAGAATATACTACAAATCTGGGTTTGATTTATTGTTTTGTTGATTGTCTAGACTTAATAAAATGATGAAGAAAATGTCAATAATGCAGATTAAACTTAAAAGTGTGTCAGGTGCAAATTTTTTTATACAGAGAGATAGTTGCTAAACATTTATCACATTACCCCGGTCTTAACATAGTTGGGCTTTCTAATGGTCTCTCCTGAATAATCTACTGCAAATCATAAATGGACCAGGCAAGAGAGAAGCTTCAGTTGCTGCCCAGATAGGAAATAGAGTACATTTACTTCTGTCTCTCTCTTTCTCTCTTTGCAGCTCTCATCAAACAAAGGAAGTAGGAAAAACTGGACAAATCTGGCCATGGCGTGTTTTAGGTGTTTACGTGCTATGTCAAAGTCGTAGTTGGCATGTTTTCCACTAGTGAAAACATTCAAACTCCCTGCATGCTCACTGAGGAATTAACTTTTGTCATTTTCTTTAGGATATTTCTTCATTTTTCTGGAAGAGTTCATGTTCACAAAAGTGGCTCAAGCCAACAATATTTGGGGGATCTGAGAATGATTCTATGTGTACTTCCAGGGCTGCCGATGACTTGTGTGTGCTAGCATCACTGATGAGACTTGCCTTGCTTCTATTTGCCAATTTCAATCCTCAGTATTCTCATTTATCCTCAGGAGATTTGATAATGCAATTTCCTGTTCTCTTAACAACTGGGTCACCCCTTTTGCCATTTTCTCCAAAAATCTGAAAGACGTTCCTGGGAGAGTCACTGATTGAGAGTGGGGCAGAATGTCATGTAACACAGGGTCCAGCATCAGCCACACTATCCATACTGTATAGCTTCATGCTACCATTCTCTTTGTCATCTTTACACATATAAGCCAAATTTTAGTGGGAAGAAACACAATACATGTTTGATAAAGGCAATGCTACCGGTTCAGGTGAAAACAACTGTTCGGTTGTCATTCATATTTGGGTCAGTCTCCTTCCCCAACTGACCTTGTATGTGTATATAGGGCTAGTCATAGGATCATACACTTAAAGCTTGAAAGGACCTTAGAACTCATCTAGTCTAATTCCCTCAATTAACAGATGAGCAAACTGAGACCCAGAAAAATCATGTGGCTTGTCCAAGTTTACCCAAGTAGTGAGTAGTTGCATGGAAATTTGACCCAAGGTCATCTGAAGTTCAAATCTAGCATTCTCTCCACCGTAACACAAATTCTTCTTATTCTTAGGAAAGTTATATCGTACATGAGATCCTATGCGATTCTGATCCGGCAGATCTGGCAGCAGTCCAGAAGAAGGGAGAAGGCTCTACTTGATTGGCTTCATTTGATGGTTACTTGTCCACAAATCCTTCCTGAAGTAATTTCTCATGTGGGAGAAATGTCAATATAGAGAACAACCAGGAAAGTGTCCAGATTTTTTTCTCATAATGAAATTTTTCTGTCCTGGAAACTGCATGGAATATAACAAGTTGTCAAGTCTTGAGGTCTGTGGGGCTTCACTGTAGTGATATGCTGTCATAATAGACTTTGTTGAAACAAAGTGCCTGAATGTTCAACACCAACTGTGGTATGTAGGAAGGAACTATTAGATGATAATTAGCTTGATTCTTATGGTTTGATTGAAAGAACCCTAGGCTTGGGGTCAGAAGACATTGACTGAATTCTGCCTTTCTGCTTTATCCACTCACATGCTGTATGACTTTGGGCAAGTCATTTTATCTGTTTGAGAAATAGTTGCCTCATTTGAAAGGTAACTTCAGTCCCAAAGCCCATTGGTATGAGACTCTTTCTTCACTGGTTGAGATCAGTGTTCTGTCTTTGAGTGAGGGGAATGAGTTGGGGAGAGAGAGAGAGGGAGGAAGGGGGGGGGAGAGAGAGACAGAGAGACAGAGAGAAACAGAGAGAGAGACAGAGAGACAGAGAGAGACAGAGACAGAGAGAGACAGAGACAGACAGAGAGACAGAGAGACAGAGAAACACAGAGACACACAGAGAAACAGAGACAGAGAGATACAGAGAGAGACAGAGAGACATACAGAGACAGAGTCAGAGAAAGAGTCAGAGATACAGAGAGAGAGACAGAGACAGTGACAGAGAAAGACAGAGAGACAGAGACAGAGACAGACAGAGACAGAGAGACAGAGACAAAGACTGAGAGAAACACACAGAAAGCTCTTCCAATTTTTTGTGTGTTTTTTGGTTTTTTTTTGAGTCGCCGAGTTGTTTCAGACTCTGCAATTGCTTTTGGCTTCCAGCTTTGAGAGAGAAACTGGACCCTGCTTCAGGTTGCTAAAGGAAGAATAAGTCTCCAGGAAGAAACCAACAGGAGAGGAGCTGATAGTCTCCATCATGTTCCTATAGGTTACCATACTAGAGACTTCAGGGAAATTCCCCTTGGGTGAGATCTGAGACTCTTCGTTGGTTGAGTCAAATTATTTTGCTCCCAATGAGAGAACTCCTTCACCTCTGTGTTGTCTGATATGTGTTTTCCTATGTATACTTTCTCTGATTTCTCTTTTGTTATGGAATTGAATAAATGTTTTTTTTTTGACAATTGCTCTGTGTGTGTATTCATTATAAAAATAGTATTGGGATTCTGCTTCCACCAATAATAAAACAGCAATCAGAAGTTAGATTGAAATTGAGTGTACAGAAAAATGAAGGGTGCCTAGAACAGTTTTTATTTTATCTGTTTTGGAGGAAGGAAGGTAGGGCAATTGGGGTTAAGTGACTTGCCCAAGGTCACACAGCTAGTAAGTGTTAAGTGTCTCAGGTCAGATTTGAACTCAGGTTCTCTTGACACCAGGGCCAGTGGTGTATTCACTGCATCACCTAGCTGCCCCTAGAACAGTTCTTAATAGCAAACCCATCATTAATGGTAGATATCCTGGAATGAACTGAATGACCTAAAATAAAGACCTATCCTATTCTTATGGTCCTAGGATTCCAAGATAGGTTTGTGCCAACTAAATCCAATACAAGTTGATTAAGTATATACCATAAGCACAGTTCAGTGGTAAGCTCCAGGGATACAAAGATTAGTGTTTGGCCTTAGGAAACTGATTTTGAAATTTTGGAGTGCATCAGGTTTGTGTGCCATACAAGATGCAAACTATTCTTAAACAAATGAAGTACAATTTCAATATCCAAATGAATCCTTTGCTCTTCAAAGTTTTTACCTTGAGAAACTGCCCACTTGTTTCATTTTGGGGACTTTTTAAAGCAGAGCCAGAAGACTCCATGGCACATTCATTTTTGTTAGCCAAAGGGTGAGACGTCTTCCTATTTTGAAAATGGATTTTTTTTTTCCTGGAAATGGACATAACCTATTTGGATGCCAGAACCATCAGTAAAATCTATGATCAACGTGTGTTGAGAGGATTGAGTGAAAGGTGGTATATTAATAACTTAAAATTTTTTTTCTGAAAAATACCTTAGTGGGGATTTCCATATACATAGTAGAACCAAAAGGGAGAGAGACAGAGAGAGAGAGAGAGACAGAGAGAGACAGACAGACAGAGAGAGACAGAGATAGAAAGACAGAGAGAGACAGAGAGAGACAGAGAGAGAGACAGAGAGAGAGACAGAGACAGAGACAGAAAGACAGACAGAGACAGAGAGAGAGAGAGAGAGAGACAGAGAGAGAGAGAGAGAGACAGAGACAGAGAGACAGAGACAGAGACAGAGAGACAGAGACAGAAAGAGAGACAGAGAGAGACAGAGAGAGAGAGAGAAACAGAGAGAGAGAGAGATGGATTATGAAACTCCAGATCTCTGTGATCTATAGCTTGCTTTTCTTTTTTAAGTTCAACATATAGCTTTTAGATCTGTCTTGTTTGCCTTTATTTCTTTCTGACCTTCCCCCCGGTCTAGTCTCTGCATTAAAGAAATGACTCTATGGCCCTCTTTCTTATCTTTTTCTTTTGCTCCCTATCCTACTCCTCTCCTCCTTGGAAAAAAAGAAAAAAAAAACAAAGCCTTTGTAACAAATATATAGTCAAATAAAACACATTTCCACAGTGGTTGTGACAGCAAATGTATGTCTTGTTCTGCATCCTGAGTTCATCATCTCTCTGTCAGGAGATAGGCAGCATGTAAAAAGCACTTTATAAACCTTAAAGCACTATAGAAAAAGTCAGCTATTATTATGACTATTTTGGGGACAAATGAAGTATGACCATAAGGTAATGAGACAGCAGCCTCATACAGTGGAATTATCACTGAACTGGGGAGTCAAGAGGCCTGAGAGAATTAGAGATTCATAGAATTTATAGCTGGAAGGAACTTTAGAGACCATCTAATTCAATGTCTTTATTTGCAGATGAGGAAACTAAATCCCAGAGTGGCTATGTAACTTGTCCAAAGTCATATGGGTAGTAAGAAGCCTAAGAGGGATTTGAATACAAGTCCTCTGACCCTATGTAAAATACTTTTTCCGTCATACTATTAGATATATGACCTTGGGCAAGTCACTTCTATACCTTTTGTGGACCTCAGTTTCTTCATCTATGAAATACAGGAAGTTGGTCTAGATCAGGGGTATTAAACACACATGTGGCTCACAACACTTCCCAGTGAGAATGAACTAGATTAAAATATAATTGGAAAACATTTAACAAAATAAATAAAAAATGTGATAGAACATAGACAATGCTACTATGTGGTTTTCTAAGTCAACATGTGGACTGAAGAGGTCCTAATGCATGGTTTAGTGACCCCATTTCTATTTGAGTTTGACACCATAATCTAGACTCTAGGTGATCTGTAAGAGCACTTCCATCTCTGAAATCTATGATTCAATGATTTTTATTATATGACTTATAAAGTAAATCTGTAGGCAAGTCTAAAACAGGTGTTTTCAAAGTGTTGGGAAGAAAGTATTACTGGAATAACTTCCAAAATGCCTACTTTGAAGGGGATAAAGATCACTGGGGCCCCAGTATAATGTAAACTCCTTGGGGGCCAGGGCTTTTTGATTTATCTGAGTATCTGCAATACTTTGTGTAGGGTTTTATACGTAGGAGGTACTTGCTAAAAAAAAATAATGAAAATCAGTCTCATAGGTTTATAGCCACAACTATGGAGATGGACCTTAGTTATGGAAATGGAAGGCTGATATCATTCTACAGTGTGAACAATAGGTACTCAAGCAAAATTCCACACAACATTTGGAAAGAATACATATAGTGAATGTTAAAATATGTATATATATATATATATTTTTTTTAAATCTCATTTAATAAATGATTGCATCAACTTGTTGAGGATTAAATGTTGAATTGTTCCATTAACTGCGTGACAAAATTCATTATTTGATATGTATATTATGTGTGGGCCTGAATGTATGTGTGAGTATGTGTATGCATATGTGTGTTGTGTGTATAGTGTATGTATGTGAGTGTGCTTGGGGGTGGTATGTGTATGTATTTGTGGTAAGTGTGTCACATCTAAGTAAAGTACAAGAAAGATGAGCAAGATGAGAAAATAATGCCAAAGTCTCTTGCTATTTAAGTCAACATCTTCCAATGTGGAATGAAGCAGCTTTTGAAAAAGTGTAAATGCTTAACCTCTATGAGGCAGGTCATAGGGCAGAACATTGGCTCATTGGCCAAAAGAACAGAGAGAAAGAGAATGACAGCGTGTACATATGGGAAATAGTCCAAAACATGATCCAGTTCTTTTATTACACTTCCTATTCACTTTTAACTATTCTGTCTATTGATATTAGATAATATGTGTGTACATGTTCATTTACTTAT
>CM053587.1:200971592-200988349 GCA_028646515.1 Pseudochirops corinnae
TCCTTCCTTTCTTCCTTCCTTTTCATCCTTCCTTCCTTCCTTCCTTCCTTCCTTCCTTCTTTCTTCCTTCCTTCCTTCCTTCCTTCCTTCCTTCCTTCCTTCCTTCATCTCTCTCACTATCTATCATTATCTATCTATGGGAAAGTCATTGAGACAGGTAGAGAGAGGGATAGGATAAGGGAGAATGAGAGGTGTTATGCCATGCACAAGCAGATTCCCCAAAGAATGCTACTGTGAACAGCTTTTAAGGTTTGGATTACACTGTATAGTGAACATTCCATTTATTCCATTACAAATTAAGGCAAATATTCACAACAAATCATAACATAATATTAATAACAAATCAAGGTACAGTACAATATTGACAACATTACATCTTATCACAGAAAATCACAATATAGTGTTCACAACAGCTTAACATTAGAATGGCCACACAGTTTTCACTACAGTGGCTGCAAAATTTAGAACAAAGAACAAAAGAATAATCATCTGGTTTCCCTAATGGGGAAACCCTCCTTACTTAATCATTCAGTCATCTCACAATGCGATAATCAATACTTAATCATTCAATCAATTCACAATGCAATAATCAGTCTTCCACTCATGGGGCAACCATTAACTTAATCAGTCAATAATCTAGATTCATAATTACTAAATATCATTAATCACTAAGTACAGTCATTAGAAAACTACACAAACCCTCCATCCCTCGGTGTCCAGCAAACCTCAGTTTCATCCAAGGGGAGACCTTTTCTTCATCTTGACTTGGGGTGGTCTCTCTGATTCCTTGGATCCCCTTCCATGGTCCCAGTTCCCTCCTGAATCCACCAAACAGTCACCTGGATTCAGGGGCAGACAGCTCCCAGGTTCTTGTCCAGTCCTCAGAAGTAGACAGCTCCCAGGTCCTTGTCCAGTCCTCTGGGCAGTCCCTGGCACACACCAAAGTTCACAGGGTCCAGCACATCTCAAACCCTTCACCACTTCTGTTGCCAGGAACTCAAAGATCAGCCAAGCCATGAACCAACAAAAGCTTATCCCGGTCATGCTTTTTTAGTCCTCCAGCAGTTCAGCTGGCCCTAGGATCCAGTAGAAAACTTAGCCTTCCAGGCAGCAGCAGCAACACTGGCCTTCCAGGCAGCAGCAACAGCCACTTTGGCCTTCACCAGATTCTGGTCTCAAGAAAAACTCCAACTCAGTTCTCAGTCGGCTTCTAGATGCTGGGAGAGAAACTCTCTCCCTCTCTCTCTCAAGAAAACTCCAACTCACTTCTTTAGTCCAGCAGCCCAGCTCCCAGATGCTGGGACAATCCTGCTTCCTCCAACAGGAGCCACCAGGAGGAACATTCTGGTTCTGTCTCTCTGTCTCTAGAACTCTTCTTATATACACACACTGGCCTCCTGTCTCAGCCAACCCCCTTCTGCCACATCAGCAGTAGAGGAGTTCATACTCTCTCAACAGGAGGCAGAGCTCACACTTTCCATACTTAGCCCTAAGTTACTAAGGGCTAAGTATCTGCTAAATTGATTACTGTTACAAAAGGGTAGTATAGTAGTATAGTAGAGGTCCATAATATCATATATTTAGAGTTGGAAGGAACATTAGAGGTCTTCAAGTCCCACCCCGTCATGGCATGTAATCCTAGAGATGCTAAATGACTTCCCTAGGTTCACAGAGCTCATAAGCAGTGGAAGCCGGATTTAAACTCAGGTTTCAACTCACTCTGCCAAGCTGCCTCTACTGCCTCCAGTGTTTGGGTGTTAGAAGTGAAATAGGATCCTTGGCAATGCATTTGAAAATTGTACTGGTTTTTAATTCCTAACAGCAGTATTTCTCCCTGTCCAAATATGTAATAGTTTGCTTCATTAAGTAGTGAATGTTCCTTCGCATAATGTGTTCAAGCAGAGACTGGATGGCCACTTGTCAGGGATGTCACAAAAGGTATTCATGTGCTGGGCAGGGGCTTGGACAGCATGACCTCCAAGGTCTCTTCTAAACTCAGTGGTTCTATGACTATGATTTTTATGAGCCTTAGTGCATAAGATTTATGTAGGATTGCTTCAGGAACCTTTGTTCTATTTTGATCTGCTTATGATTCTAAAGGACAATAGTTAAAGTATGTGATACTGTGCCTTAGTTTCCACAGCTGAAAAATTGGGATTATTTATCACTTTCTAGAGACAAAGGGAAAGTGATTTCACCATTATTAATTAGGGCAAGCTTGTTAGAATAAATGTTTTGAGTTTAGTGGGGTCTTATACAAACATAAAGGATTTTTTTTAAAGCAGAATTTTAACTGTGTTTTCCTTTAAAAAAAATCCATTGTTACAGTCATCGTTGCCTCAATGCCAGCTCTCTATGCCTTTCGTTAATGTGCTTCTCCAGGAACAGTCTTTAAATGAGAAGTTACGGCTGCTTTTCTGATTGAAACAAACTAGTGTTGATTGCTGATCAGCCATCTGTAAAGGAGGGCACCTCAGGAAGGATATGAGCTAATGAAAAAATGGACCTGATTTGAAAGTGTGATGGGCTTCATGCCACAGGCCAGTCTGAGTGGCATGAGATTATATCAGTGCAAGTGAGAGGTAGATTGAGAATAAGTAACTTCTGTCTTAAAGATTAAATGGCAAATTTGCTATTAAATGTGAAAGACATAAAATGGAATTAACGCTTTGAGGGTGTTAGCTGTGGTTAGATACACTCTGCAGACGGGACTGCCATCCTGTCACTAGCTTTTGTCAAATGACCTGCTCTTCTTGTTGCAGCTCAATTAATACTTATTCTAAAATATTAATTAAAGAAATGGGGAACAGTGTTGACCTTAACAATTGCCTGCATGTTACCTATGACTGAGGGATGTTTTGTGTGACCTTGCTGCTGCAGATCACCGTTGTAACTGGCAAAATATTATTGATGAAGTCAATAATTTTCACAGAGAGCCTATTGATAATTCTCATTAATGTTGGAAGAGGCTATGGGGGTACTATTACTTTTTTAAACCGACCTGCTAACCTGCTGGGGCATGGAGAAGTTGTTAAGTATTCCAAAGATTTTACACAATTTGACAATGAAAACTATAGAACCAGAGACTCATCTCAAAATATTCTCATGAAGGCAGGAGCAAGGGGTATGTCTTCTTCCTTTCACAGATCTGTGATTTTTGTCATTCTGGATTCAACCCCAGCTTGGATAAACTGCAATAGTCCAAAGCCTTAGTCGAAGGTTTCCCTAGTTCTAGATCTACCTTTTCTGGTTCTTGAACAACAGGTATTGAGTTCTTACCTGGTCAGTCGCAAAGCTATTCTGGCCTGGTACAAGTTGCTAGAGCTTTGCTTCACTTCATTGCTTTCAGGAATCCAGGGTCACCTCCCTGCCATGATGAGGCAAGAGTAAGATTCTCATTGGAGGGCCATATCTACATGACAGTAAAATCTAAAGGAAAACTGGGAAGTACGATTCAGCGTCTGGCTCCTTAGGATTTTCCTGACTTATCCCCTATTTCTCTCTTTTCTTAGTTGTGAGTCTATTAATCTCTTGGCAGCTAGGTGGCACAATAAATAGCGTGTTGGACCTGGAACCAGGAAGACCCCAGTTCAAATCCCACCTCAGACAAATACTATCTTATTCAGGGCAAGCTGATTAGTCTCCCTTGGACTTAGTTTCCTCATTTATAAATTGGTGATAATAATAGTAACAACTTGAGAAAATATATGTAAAGAACTTTGCAAATCTTAAAGTGTTATTATATAAGTGCTATTATTATTATACAAGATGCAGATAAAATTTCTGCCCTCTTCTCCACACCTTTCTGTTTTTAATTAATCTGTTTTAGAGTTCTTCTGCCTTCTGCCCTTCCCTTGAATTCTTGTGATTGCAAAAGTCAAAGGGCCCAGGACCATCTCTTTGGTCCTTCTTGATGCCTAACTCCAAACTTACGCTATTACCTTGTTCTTGAATCCTGCTTTAGGATTCCATGACGAATTCTATTCTTTAGAACATCTGACCATGGCGTAACCTATCTGCTCTCCTCTGTGGTTTCCTAGGCAAAGATATTCTAACTTGTTTAAGGATGCTTATAGTACCCTGGGGCCAGAGTGTGACAGGTCTCACTATCCAAGGAAGGAGTTTCACTGACTTTTTAAGGAAGAGGAGCTATTGAGAACTACTTAGAACTTGACCTAGATTCTTTTCCCTAGTCTTTTTGCTTGAGCCAGATGTAGATCAAGTTCTTGCATTAGTCCTAAGACTCTCTGCCCTAGAATATCTGTGTACAAAAGGCCCAGTCCCTGGGTATTCTCTTCTGGACCCTTGGATCCCTGATGATTGGCTAGTACAGTCTTTGCAAGGAGGTAGGTAACAAAATAAAATGTATTACACCATCACAGGGTGTAATGAATAAGGAGCCAATGGGCCTGTGACCCAGGGTTCTGACATGTGGGGTAGTGGCACGTGCTTCTTGTGGAATGGGAGGCATTTTCATGCTTCCTTCCTGAGGGAATCCTGTCAGATAACTTACCTCCTAATAGTCTGGAAGCATGGGTACAACTGCCCCAACAAGATTCTCTAGGTCTCCCCAGTGGTCCTACTGACCTTCCTCTCTTCAGCTGATTTCACAGCAGGCAAAGTTGTGGATTGGTTATTGTTCTATGCCAACTTTTTTGACCCTGCTAAAGGGAATTAAATTCCAACCCCTCCAAATTCTTCTTTAAACCCTTTCATAAAGTGACCATTGGTAGCAGTTGTGTGACCTTGGGCAAGTCCCTTAACTCTGATTACCTTGCCAAAAAGAAAAAAAATGAATTGATCATTGCTCGAATGACTATGACTAATGACTAATGATGAGTGACTAGTTCTGCCTTGTCCACAGAATCTATCAGAATGGGACATAGGTTATCAGAGGAATCACAGTATCGCAGAGTCAGAAGGGACCTTTGTGTGTATCTAGTCCAACACACTCTTGAACCAGTATCCTCTCCAGAATATGCTTTCCAAATGGTCATTGAGTTTTAGCTAGATTTCAGATCAGACTCCCCAGGGGGCCCATTCCACTTTGAGAAATTCTAAATCGAAAAACAAAAAACAAAATATAAAACAACTCACAACTTTTTCTTACAAACCTAAATTTGCCATTTTGTAACTTCTACCCATTTCTAGTTCTGTCCCCCAAAGCCAAGCATAACAAATATAATCTTCAGTGGACAACAGCCCTTGCAATATTTGAAGATGACTGTCACACACCCTTTTTTAGACTCTGCTCTAGGCTAAAAATCCTCACTTCCTTCAACCATTTCTCATGGTATAGAAATGATGATGATGCTAAATAACATTTATATAATTCTGACTTTGTGCTGGACACTGTGCTAAGCATTTGATAATTATTATTTCATTTTATTCTCTCAACACCATTAATGACCTTTACCTGCCTGGGAAGTTTTGGTAAACTTCAGGGTTAACTTAGTCGTTTTTCAGTCATGTCCAACTCTTCATGACCTCTTTTGGGGTTTTCTTGGCAAAGATACTGGAATGATCTGCCATTTCCTTCTTTGGCTTATTTAATAGATGAGAAAACTGAGGAAAAAAGGGTTAAATGATTGTAACATTAATGGGATTTAAGATCTTCCCCACCCATTAATAGGCCTCAGGTGGAACCCATGGAACCTTGCTTAGAGGAGGCTTGCTTGTAGGAAGGCTTTCACACCTTTTGCTAATTTCTAATTAGGCACTGAGTCAGGAGGGTTGTGATGCCTTCTGCTCTGAGGTACACACTCCACATGTGTGTGTACACACACACATACACACACACACACACACACATACTCTCTCTCTCTCTCTCTCTCTCTTTCTCTCTCTTGCTCATTCTCTCTCTCTCTCTCTCTTTCTCTCTCTCTGAGTTGGTATTTTGCTTTGGGGGCTCACTTATAAAAACAATCTTGTGATTCCTTGGTCAAAATTCTGAGTGGCTGTATGTTCAGAGTTCTTTGACTGCTCCGCTGTAAAGGCTTTCTCGATCCAAGGATGTATGTAAAGTGTATAGTTGATTCAGGCAGTCAGAGGCCTGTCTGTTGGTCTTTATCTCTCTGTATTTTCTCTGAAGTTTAGGGTGATGACTTTCTCCCTGAACTACTGAATGTAGTTCAAAGATTGTTGACCTCTTAAACATCTGTCTTTCCAAGTAAAGCACATCTAAGAACCTGTGCTAGCAGCCATTCTGGGTATGCTAGTATGGTTGATGCTGCAATGACTTACCCATGGTCACACAGCTAGTAAAAGTCTGAGACTGGATTTGAACTTATCTTCCTGACTCCAGGCCTAGCACTCTATCCATTGTGCCACTTAACTGCCCTGCCTGGGGGGTAGGTGCTATTATTATGCCCCTTCTACCAGGAAACTGAGGGAAACATAAATTAAGCCACTTGCCAAGGATTGCACAGCTAGAAAGTGTCTGAGGTCACATTCAAACTCAGGTCTTCCTGACTCCGTGCTGTCCCTTCACGATCCTGGTCCCTTTCCTCTGGATACTACCGAGCTTATTTTTGTCCTTTCTAAAATGAGGCAGTTAGAATTGAACCTAATGCTCAAGATTTAGTCTGACCACACATCTGAGACTATCACTTCTCTTGCCATGAATACTCTCTGGACAAGGAAAACAATCCTAGACCCAAAATCTCACCCTGTGACACCCTAAAGAAGTCACAATTTGTATAATGTACAGTAGAATATATACTACTGAAACCACAGCATATTTCATACATATGCATGCCCCAAATGCTTGAATATTCACCTCTTAGTCTGTGAAGATAACTATTTCCAAATATATAGATGTTTAATAATGTCCTGAAATGCAAAAAAAAAAATCTTGATTTCTGAGTGATTTTTTTTTTTTTTTACTTCCCTCAATAGAAACAAAATACATCCTTTTAAAATCATAGAGTCAGCCAGCCATGGTGGTTCACATCCGAAGTCCCTGATACTAGGGAGACTGAGGCTGGTAAATCTCTCAAGTTTAGGAGTTCTGAGCTATGGTAGGACTATGAGTGCCTCTCTGGCACCAAAGTGATGAAATCCCAGGAGCAGGATAGCAGGATTGGGTGTGGGGCACACAAATCTGCCTAAAAGGGGGGGGGGGGCTGACCTAATTTGTAGACAGAGTAGGTCAAAGCTTCCATGCAGATTAGGAGTTGGTAAGGGTCTGTGAGCAGCAGCTGTATTCTAAGCTGGTCAAAATAAGGAGACCCAATCTCAAAAAATAAATCAAACAAACAAACAAACGGACCAAAACACAAAATCATTGAGTCCATCCTCCTTTACCTAGAGGCTATGACTATGTGTGTTCAACCTAATCAGATGCACCTGAAAGATTTCATCAATCCAATTGAATACATTTTATCAAGACAGTTCTGCAAGGGGTTGACATTTTTGGGTTCCCTCTGCTTACTGAGATGCATAAATTGACTATAGCAAATCAGAAAGAACTACCAAATTATAAGTCATGTCTGAGTCTTCCATGCACATATAGACACAGCTTGTGTAAGATATGCTATGTGGTGTGACATTTCATTGTGTGGAATCTTTCCCTTTCCTATATTGCATCATTTTGTATGCTTACGTGACTCAAGATGATGTGGCACAATCAATGAAATGTAACAGAACGAGTGATATAAAGTGGATAACACTCTCTTTTAGATTGGATATGCACCATTAATTCTCTTTTTCACCCCCTTTAAAAGCAGTGTGTGGGAATTTACTGTACATACAAGCAAAGGGTGAAAGGCAGTGGCTTTTGCCATGTGTATAATAGAGAATGATATCTGGAAACTTTCCCTACATGCCACAACATAGACTGGGTCTGCCCCCCTCCCCTGCTGCTCCAATTTTGAGGCTCTCTTGACACAGGCTGGTGGTAGTCATACCAAATAATAGGACAGTTTTGTGATGATGAAAATGTCAACAGGAATCAGGGTGAGAGAAGCAAGCTCATTTTCACTTTTGACCCAAGAAGGAGCTATCCCCAGATTTCCAGATGTGAAAAAACTCATGCACTAATTAGCACTGTCTCTTGCCCTCAGCATCAATTTAGTAAGCCACCAGTTCAAACAGAACATCCCAGAGCATGGTAGTGTTCTTCTCTAAAAAGGTTCCAAATAGATGGTAGGTTAATCACTCAGTGAACCTCACCTACTTCTTTAGATATAATATCTCATATTTCCATAGTGGCATCGTTTTGCTTGCTTTAGTCTTGTAGTTAATATTAAGAAAGACACATATCTGATAAACACAGAAGAAGCAAAAATAATAGCTTCTGTCCTCAGAGACTGAAATATTGCAGAGCTATTTCCTTATTAATTCTCAGAAGATTATTGCCAAGCGGGCACTAGATGTCCTTGATGTTTTCTCTGCTGAGGTCAGAAAAAAACAGACCTCCCTCTTTCCTGCACTCCTCTCACTTTCAGTCCCATAACTATGTTTATACTTGGCTCAATTAAATTAGATTCAACAAGCATTTGTCAAGTTCCTACTACATGCAAGAACATGTGGTGGGCGCCAGGGACATGAAGGCCAAAATGAAACTGTCCCTGCTCTCAGGCAGCACACCGCTTAGCGGGTGGTTGTGGTGGAATTAGAACACGGACACAGAGAAGTAAACACAAAAGATATACAAATATTATCTAGGGCATTGGGGAGAGGGCATTAACAATCATGGATTTCAGGAAAAGTTTCACGTACTTGTGATTCCTGAGTTCCAAGAGGCAGAAGCATGGAAGCAGGGAGAGGTAAAGTCTTATGGAACAGGAGGTGGGACAGTCTGGGTGGAGTGTGGAGTTTGTGAGGGGAATAATGTGAAATAAATCTGAAATACATAGCATAGGATAAAGCCCAATTTTGAAGGGCTTTAATGGCCAAGCAAGACGCTCGAGGGATGAATCAACATTACTTTACTATCCAGTGATCTCTATAGGTGACTGTCTCAAAACATGGATGAGTCACACCTTTGTGAAGCTCACAGGAAATCACTTAAGAGCCATCTTTGTGTTTCTCAGAGAACTGGGGAGTATATTTGTCTCCTATGTGTTCTTCTGCTCCTTGTAGTGGAGTGTAAACAAAGAAGGGACAGAGATATGGATTCTCCACCTCAGAGGAAATTCAGCAAGATTCAATTCAATAACTATTTATTAAATACTTACTTCATGCAAGGCATTTCCACAATAGCTTAGTTGCTCAATCCATTTTCTGTTGCTTTCTATCTACCTAGTGGGCGAAAATTATCCCAAAGTTCTTTCAGACATGCTAAAATGGTCTAAAATTTAAGTCAAAATATTTTGGCACAGAGACATGATATGTATTTTGAATAACAATTTGCATAACAAAATGGATAACAATATTGAAGGGTAGCAAGGCTTACTCTTTAAATAAGGACTGTTTTTAAAAGAAGAAATACAGACTCTCAAGAAATCATATGAAGGGAATACTTTAGTTCAGGGGTGGGAAACTTGCAGCCTTAAGGATACATATGGCCTTCTAGGTCCTCAAGTGTGGCCCTCTGATGGCATCCAAACTCAGTCAAAGGGCTACACTTGGGAACCCAGAGGACCACATGTAGCCTTAAGGTCACAGGTTCTCCACCTCTGCTCTAGTTCATTAATAAATAAGAGAAACACAAATTAAAATATTTCTTAGGTTTCACCTCACTCCCAAAGATGAAAATGGTCATTGTTGAAGGGGCAATCAGAAGACAGTCACATTAATGCACAGCTGGTGAAGCTGTGAATTTATCCAATCATTCCGGAAAGTGATTTGGAACTTTACTAGAAAAGTTGCTAAATGGTATATACGCCTTGACCCATTGGTATTGTTACCAAGTCTGTTTACCAAAGAGGTCAAAGACAGGGACTTAGGACACATGTGCAAAAATAAATGAAGCAAAGAATTAAAAGGATAGTGTATACTTATTGTTTGGGAACTGTCTGAACAAGTCGTGGCGTTTGTTTTTGAGAATATTATTGTACCAAAGGAAATGATGAATGTAAAGAATTCTGAGAAATTTGGGAAGATTTATATAAATGGATACAGATCAAAATAAGCAGAACCAAGAAAACAATTTACATGGTCATCACTCCAGGGAACTACTGGTGAAGCACGCCTTCCTGGATGTTAGGAAGACCTGAGTTTGAATGTGACCTCAGACACTTATTGGCTGTGTGAATTGGCAGTGACTTAATCTGTTTGCCTCAATTTCCTCAGTTGTCAAACGAAGATATCATCACATTACGATTACATTACATTACAACAGCATCTGCCTACTAGGGTTGTTTTGAGGATCAAATGAGATAATATGTGTAATGTGCTTAGCAGGATGACTGGCATGCAGTAGGTGCCTAATTAATGCTTCTTCCCTTCCTCTTCCCTTTTCCTTCTCTCTGTATTGGAGTGGTAAACTAAAGGTTTGGATTAGGACATATGTTGTCAGACACAATCAAGATGCTGGTTTGATTTGTTTAATTCTACTTCTTTTTTTCCAAGGGAGAGCTGGGGGAGGGGGCATCATTGGCGAACGACTCACACACACAAAAAGCAGCAATGATATATTTATTTTTAAACAATGCCTGTTGAGAGGAATTTAAAAAAAAATACAACATCCAAGACATGAATTTGATAGGAACATAACATGGTGTCTCTTCTAAATAAAGTTTGACTTACAAGTAACCTTTGAATTGCCAAATGCCAGACTTTTAATTGCCCCTCTTTACTCAAGAGCATGTAAATCAAACTTTATTTCATGGCATGTGTTTTTCTTCTGCTAACTCTGGTGACTTAGAAGTACACAAGGTTTTGTTTTTCAGTTGGGTTATTAATGGGCCTAAACATTTTCCAGAGCGCGTGATTTAATACGATTTGAATACGTGTTATATTTACTGGACCTGGCTAAATTTGCTGAACCAAGCGTACTCCCTTCCTGTGGCCAGCCCTGCTATATACAATGCCTACAGTGTTTCATGCTCTTTGTGGACATACATGGTTCAACAGGGCAACCTGTGTAGAGGTCTGTAAAGTGTACTGTCTTTTACACCTCCCTGGCTGACAGTCCCTTGGAGTCATCCTCCCCAGACATCTTATAGGGCATTCTGGGATGGGTTTGCTCCAACATTGTGCAATGACTAACTTTGATAGACGTAGCTCTTCTCAGCAATGCAAGGGTCTAAGACAACTCCATTTTCATAATGGAATTCTTCTTTCTTGTGTTTCTTCCTATTGGTTCTAATTCTTCTTTACAACATGACTAATGTGAAAATACATTTAATATGAATGTACATGTAGAGCCTATATCAATTTGCATGCCTTCCTGGGAAAAGGGAAGAGGAATGGGGGGGGAGAAAATTTAGAACTCAAAATCTTATGAAAGTGAATGTTGAAAGCTAAAAGTCAATCAATTAATTAATTAAAAAAGAAAGTATGCTGCATTAGACCATATCGAACCCTTCAATCAGTGGTTCTCAACCTGTGGGTTATGTTCAATTTGTAACAATGAAAATGCATCCTGCATATCAGACATTACGATTCATAACAGTAGCCACATTACAGTTATGAAGTAGCAATGACAATAATTTTATGGTTGGGGGTCACCACAACATGAGGAACTGTATTAAAGGGTCATGGCATTAGGAAGGTTGAGAACCACTGCCTTAGATGGAAGGCTTTACTTATACTTTTGGAGACCAAGGTTCCTAACTCTGCTCAGCACAGCACCCAACTCATTGACAATTGATTGTTCTCCTTTTGGCAAAATGTACCTGTGCACATGATCAGTCATCAAGACAGAGGAAATAGCTCAGGTGGTTGTCTTGATTCCCTATTAATGATTGATTATGTTTTGAATAATTTGTCACTTCTTTCCCTTTGACAATCACTTCTAAAACATTTTTGACTGAAAGATCTATTTTTGCCAACCCCTCCCCCCCAAACAAACAAACAAAAAACTCTATCCTCACTAACCCCAGGGCCAATTTATCTTCACTGGTTTCTCTCTCCTTTAAAAAAGGGTTATTTTTCCTGGGCCCAGTGTGGCCCCAAGCAAATGGAGGATGTGTTTAGAGGTGAATTCTCAGCTAAGGGGCACTTTGTTGTTGACAATGGAAAAAAGGCTGAACGAATAGGGATCAATGCAAAAATCTTACATTTAAGTTTTAAGGAGAAATCTTTACAAGATGGGTGAGACTAGGCTAGAAATCTCTATATCAAAAAAGAGGTCAGTGGTTTTAGTAAACTGAAAGCTCAATTTAAGTCATAAGAGGGATGTGGCACTCATTATAGCTATTGTAATCTTAGATTCTATTAATAGAAATACAATGTTCAGAATAAGAGAGGCCATAGTTCCATCCAACTCTGCCTAATCCAGAAGCTAGCAGAACTGCCAGCTAGCCAACGAAAGTTAGGGGCTGTGTGGTTCTATACTGGGGCAGACAAAGGGAGCCGAATATTGCAATCTGTGCTAAAAGTCTAGTCACTTGTGAACACTCCAGTTATGGGGTCAGAAAAGCCTAAATAGAAGGGCTGGTAGAATGCCCCTGCTCTTGGATATTTGTGAGTCTCTCTAGTTCTGTCTTTAGTTGCATCTTCCACCCCCTTTTCTGGGTAAAGGGGTATGTATCAAGGAGTTTCTGTCATTAGTCATTAAACATGTGGTCTTTTGGAACTTATTTTTGAACAGGAGGGTCACAGTGGACTCCTATTCTTCAACCTGGTACTGTTTACCATTACAGAGCAGGGAGTCTGTCTTCATCTGTCTCCCTATTTGTCTCTATATGGATTACAGAGATGCTATCACTTGACCAATGCCTATAAATTCATTTTTATCTTCTTGATATTCACTTTGTATGTCAATCTCTCCTGTCTCTGATTTAATTCCTGTAGGGAGATAAGTGAGCTTACAGAAATTCTGGTGTTTTTTTTAAAGTGACTTTCAGTCAATAGAACTTGAGCATCCAAGTCGAGACCCTTCAAAGACCAAATTGACAAATGTTAAAGGGCTAAAGAAATTGGCTGACTCTGCCGCCTGACCCGCTGTTGTTCTGCTATAGTCTTAGACTGTACCAGCAAGGCAGCCAAGTACACAGAAGGAGGAACGAGAGTGTCAAGATGCAGCACTCACTACCATTTCTCAGCTCTGTGACTTACTGGCAAAGTAGGCGGCTCACCTCGGCCTTGGTTCTCCCATTCTCAGTTCTCCACAGAGAAGAGCGAATGCAGCACAGAAAGAATAGAAGATGCCAGGGCTTACCACGGGAGATAACAAAGCACTCGCCCTGTGAAGCCTCTGCCCTGACCACTGACTTTTAATATCTGCCAAAGGAATTTTAAATCCCCAGCATTAAAGGCAATGCAATTCCTCTTGGATGCAGCTGTATTTTATCAATGTATTACCCTTAATGACTACACGAATATTGATGATAATGAAGCATATTGCAAACAGGTGCACTTCATTCTGCCCCTGGTGGCCCTGGACAGCTGCTGCCGTTATGTGATATCTCAGCTGGGGTGGCAGCTGGAGTTGCAGAACATTTCCCTGGGGTAGCAACCTCACCCCACCCTCAGTCCCCGTGCCCGCCCATTTCCACCCCATGCCACCCCAGTAGACATTCTCTGATCACACCAGCAGCTTTTTTGATAATCCTAATACACACCTGCAGTTCAATGGTGGCGGTATGCCAACAAAGGACTCTATTCTGCAATCAGAAATGAATCTCAAAGTCAGGGGGAGGGAGGGTGTCGAGGACAATGCCAATAATTCCATGCCCTTGGTATCATTTTGACCTACCTGAAGTGCTCCTGCTGACTGCCAGGTCCTAGTTTATACCTCCTAGAAACCTTTGTCCATTTTTCAGTTTCAAGCCAGGCACAAAAAAAGCCAACTTGAAGGAGTATCTGGAAGAGAGTGTTTCACTGTGAAATCAATGGGACATTAGGTTTCTCTGACCAGGAAAGAAAAAAAAAAACTTTCTGTAAAAAAGATGTACTCACATCCACCCCTAGACTATAAGAAGTCCTGGGCTGAGAGTTGGAAGGAGGAGCTGATTGCCAGCACTTTTGGAGGCACAGTAGAGGGTACTGGATCCAATGGACAGAGCTTCTAAGACCAAGAAGGTGCCAGAAGCACTTTCTTGCATTCCAAAGGGAGACAAATGCTTTCATGCCAAAAAGCAAACAGAAACCCTAAAAACAACCTGTATCCCCTAGTCCTCCTCCGCTAAAAAATAAAAAAAATTAAAAAACCCCAAACCACACACATACACAAAAGAGAGGGAATTGAAGGATTCAGGCACTTAGTAGATCTGGAGATTTATGATCATGAGATAGAGCTTGGGTTTTCTCCAGGCTTATAAACAGAGATCTTGAAGGAAAACAGAATGTCCTTCTCTATGTTCGTGATGTTCCTAAACTCCTATCTTCTGAATCTCCCTGAACTTTTCGGTGTGGCCTCCATTGTGTTTGTGCCTTGCCATGGCTTTTAGTGGATTCCTCCCATGAGCTAAATTAGCTCATAAAATGTGATTGCCCAGATGAGCATACCCACATGAAACTGAGGGTCCTCCCTTTTCTCTGCAGCCATTCTGGCCAGGAATACTTGTGGTCCCAAGACTCCGGAGCCTGGAATCTAATATGAACATCAGGCAATATAGCGATGGCTAATTGTTCATGTTAGATTTCATATCTAGATATGATTACAGAAATGTCATGTTTACCCCTGATAAAGAAACACCAAAATGTCATTAACAGTTTCGAAAACATCCTGTCCCGGCTATTTTTTTTAAATAATAGAGAGTGTACCTTCCCCTTGAGTTTTCCAAGCTGGTATCCTGCTTTCTCTCCTTTTTTTTTGTCTTTTCTATCGATTTTCTTTTTGAATGAATTAACTCATCAGCCAACATTTTGGGTGCTATTTACATTGAAAGGCTAATCATTTTAGAGGAAGGGAGCTTTCAGAATCTAAATGATTGTTATCACCATCAGGCAGGCATATTCTCTCTCTCCACTTTGGGACCAGAGGATGGAAAAAAGATCCAGTTTTGGCTGCTCCAGCAGCCTTCCAGTAGGGAAGAAAAGAGCATTTTGTCTGGTCCTACATAAACCTGGTTAGTAAAGAAAAAATCAGGCTGAGGATGTCCTCACAGAATGAGTTCTTAGGAAAAGCTAACACATAGTTGACTCAGGCTTTTGGACATAGATACTGGCTGCATTATTACTAAAATTGTACTTATTAAACATTAATGTAAATATCAGCTGTGCTTTGAATTAGGAATACAAACATTCCCACACTCAGATTTAGAACTGGATAGGACCTTAGGGGCCATCTAATCTAGTCACTTCATTGGACAGATGAGGGCACTGAGTCCAGTGAAGATAAATGATTTGTTCAAGGTCAATAGGTAGTAAGCGTCAGAGACAGGATTTGAAGCCAGCCCTGTTACTTTTGAACACTACAGAATTCTTTTGACTACATCTCAATGCCTTATAGATATGCCAATTTTACCTATGAGACAGAAATAGAATGATGAAGCTGGAAGAGACCTTTGAGACTACCTAATTCAGGGGTTCTTAAATTGGAGTCTATAGTAATCAAGGATGTATTTCCTTGAATAGATTTCAGGTGGCCTGTGAACTTGGATGGGGAAAAATTTACATCTTTACTTCACTAAAATTGGCTTGCTTTGTAATCCTATGCACTTTATTTTAGACATTTAAAGACATGATTCAAAGAAGGGATCCATAGGTTTTATCACACAGTGAAAGGGGTCCACAACACAAAAAAGATCAAAAAAACCTCCCAATTCTATTCCAACCCTGTTATTATATGGAAGAATGATGACACAGAGAGGGCAGTTACCTGCCCAAGATTGTAAGTTAGTCCCAGAACTGAGACTAGAACTAGGATCTCCTTACTCCAGATCCAAGCTCTTTATATCACATTGGTTATTTTTAGTTTTTTTTTTAATTTTCTGTTGCAGTCACAGGATGTTGGTTCCTCTTGGCTAAATCAGAAGTCCCCCTTAGTGGTAGGCTCCTGACATCCTGAATCCTGAGGTTCCAGTGTATAGATAATTTGTTAGTTCGCAGAAGTTCCCCCCTGCCCCCTGACCTGAAGCCTAAAAAAGCATACGTGGAGTAAAATGAATTAAATTAATCATGTTTTCTGTTTCCTTCCCTTCCTCTAATATTCTTCTCCTTAGGTGGGTATGCTATTTATTTCATATGAGAACTTTATTGATATCCTTTCTAACTAAAGAAAGTAAAAGTTTAGAATTCATTCAACAAATATTTACCGAGCATCTTCTAGGTATTTGTTATCAGCTTTTGAAGTTTTCTTATGCTTAGATTCAGAAACTCCTGACCCTAGAGTGGAAATGGTGTGCAGACTCTGTTTAGGTCAACCCTCTCATTTTACAGATGAGGAAATTGAGGACACAGGAGACTAAAAATGACTTTTGCTTCAAATCAGATATTTGTGAATCTATATTTAATTCATATTTTAAGAAAAAGAAAGTAAAGAATGTTGACTTATTTAACTGAAACCATTGGGGAAATTTTAAGAAGGCAAGATGTAACCAGTAAGTCAGAATTTCACCAGATTCTTTTGCTTTTTTTTTTTTTTTCTTTTCCCAGTGATCACTCATTGGTTACAGCCCTTCTATATGACCAAACTATTGTACAATGTGAAAGTATTTGCAGATCCTATACATGATTGCATGCCACCAGGGGGGGGGGGGGGA
>CM053587.1:200988849-201017394 GCA_028646515.1 Pseudochirops corinnae
AAAAAAAAAAAAGAATTTCACCAGATTCCCAGTTTTCTTTTTCTGCAATTTGTTGTAGGGTATTTGGACAATGGGGTGTCCCAAACCCAAGAATTACATAATATTCTTTGGGATAAAGCAATCTCCTTAGTGCCTAGTGTGCCATGTACACTACAGAGAACTTAGTTATGAATCGCAATGATTGTGTATTGCTCTACCTAAGCACCAACAAGTAAGTCCATGAAATATTTGCAAATCTCATTCAATGACAGCACAAACATGTGGCAAATTCATACCTTTCTTTCTGAGACCAACAAATCATTGGATATTTGCCCAGGGTTAGAGTTGTAACTATGGTGGGGCAGACGGGGCTTTGTCCTTAGAGAGAGATGATAGCACTGTCACTCCTTCAGCAAGTTCAAACAGTTGAGCTTCGTTTTTAGTAATCAAAAAATATCATCTACCATTGTTCTTCTCTTTCCTTTTTTTAGCTTCACTGTGTCTGGTTGTAACCCAGGTATTCTCTTCTCAAGCTTTTTCTTCTCTTTTAATCTCATAAAATCTGAGATCTCTTTTCCCACTCAAACAAATTTGTCTTTAAAAACGGATTTTTTGGAACTTTTACTGATATTTGTCCATAGGCCCATTTTGTGGTGCTGGCATCAGTTTGTAGAATTGCTAGTTAGTATTTTGTCCAGAACTTTTAGGTGATAAACTATTTTTACCAATATGGCAATAGGTCTTACAGTCATTGTCATATTTGAAGTCACTAAGAAAGCATTAATTAGAACTCCAACCCCTAGAGCTTTATACTGAAGTTTACCCTACTTTAGATTTAGTAGCTCCTTTCTTTAGATTTGACAAGAGACCATCAAAATATAAAGTAATCCTTCAAATATTTATTTTCCAGAGTGAAATATCCATCCTATACTACTTGAAGTTGTTGCTTGTAGAAGAAGCCTCTGCCTGCTGATAGGTACTGAAATGTTTAGCATCTGAATGGAGGAACTGGACTGAAAGAGAATCAGTGAGGGTCTATCTTTGTGTATGTCCTTCTTAGAAAAAGGAAGTAGCAAGTGTTTGGATACCAGCAGCACATCTCTGTACGATGTACTCCTCTAAATCTAGATTAAATATACCATTTTGAAGCCTGACCTTTCAGAGTAATTAAAGATTTCTACTTCATGGCTTTTATAGACATGCTAAGGTAGACACAAGTAGCTCTTTAATGATTAAGGTGGGCTGAGTGTGGAATTTCTTGCTTCATGAAATTTAAGGAGAAAAATGCTGGACAGTCTTCCAAAGCTAGCCACAGCTGCAATTGTTTTAACTTTGCAGTCTAGGAGCCATGAGGCCACCCTACCCTGCAGGAAGAAGTACTGTTGGTATTACCAGAACATTGGGAAAGTCTCAGGCGGAAAAAACAAAACAAAAAACCAGAAAACATGAGTCTGGTAGAGCAAATGATGAAGAGAGAATGATGGAGTAAAACCAGTGTAAATGATTTCATACCATGGCTAAAGCCTCTTTTGCTTTTCAAGTACCTTCATGCCTACTATATCATTTTATTCCCACCATGCAATGCCATGTTAGAGCTGGAAGGGACTTTAGAGATCATTAGGCCCAACATTTTTGTCTTCAAAGGGAGGGAAAATGAGCCTCAGAGAAGGAAATTGACTTATCCATGGTCACTAAGAGAGTTAATGGTGGAGCCAAGACTAGAACTCATTGAGTATCCTGATTCCTACCTAGCCCAGGGCCCATCTCAATAGAGCATGTCTTGTAATCCTTGAAGAACTTTACAAAGATGAGTTATTATTATTATTATTATAATGAGTCAACAGCATCTATTGAATATTTACTTTAAATACTTATTGCAGCATTGTAATGTCGTAGTACTGTTTGGTATGTATTTATGGTGCACTAGGGTGGAGGGGACCTATGTGAATGGTAATAAAGAGAGGGCAAGGTAACACAGAAGGAATTGGAAATAGGATTCTTGCCCTTGTGGAGTTGATATTCCTACTGGGAGACATATGAAACAACACATCAGCACCAACTGGAAATGCAAGTAGGGCAAATGACTTTCCTAGGGCTCGTTTTCCTTACCATGAAAGTGGGAGGTTTGAATTGGAGCAATGGATCCCAACCTGTACATACAAATTCATCTATCAGTAAACAAACGTTTTGCAGAAGAAGATTTATCTTGTGCATACATGTATTTCTGTTTCTCAGAAGTATATAAATGTTGTAATTAGTGAAAATCAAAATTTATTTTAAAAGTTATTAAATTTATCGTAGATTTTGTCATGTATTTTCATAATTAAAAAGCAACAGATACTAATAGTAAGTTAGCATATATAAGCAAACATATATTTACCTAAGTATGCATATACATACATTCACATATGTAATTTTTACATATCTTGAACTCTTTTATGAAAACTAGATATGATGATTATGACGATGGTAGTTGTGTTTCATCTATCAGGGGAATTTGCATATTAAACCTTATCTCTGCTTATAGTAAGGATTCTTAACCTGGAGTTAGTGCAATAAAAAAAATATATTTTGAAAACTGTATTTCAATATAATTGGTTTCCTTTGTAATTGCATATATTTTACTTTATGCATTTAGAAACATTATTCTGAGAAGGTGTTCATAAGTTTCACCAGACTGCCAGAGGAGTCTATTACACAAACACTGTCAGAAGTCCTTGCCTTATTGGATGATAGGTTTGGCATTGTTAGAAGAAGTCAGGTATTAGGAGACAGAGGAAGAGACACCTAGAGGATAGTTGAACTTTCTTAAGACCCTGAAATTCTCTCAAGTAGGTAACCACCTCTTCTACCAATGAGTAAGGCCTTATATTGACTCAGCACCTTCATTTAAAGATAGTCATATATTCTCTTGCTGAGACGTTGGGGAGATGGAGGGGGTCCTACTAATGAACTACACAGATGAAACCTCTCTTCCTTCTTCTCTTGTCAAAGCCTTTTCCTGCTGTAAGACAGCTTTATGTCAAAGTTATTAACAACAATGGAGAACTAGGAGACTGAGAGGTGACTTCTTTCGATGACATTTTTACTTTGGATATTTCCGTTTCCTAGAAGTCCTTGCCTTGAGAAGCCATCTAAAAGGGATACTTATATTTCCTTAGGACTCTGCCAGGGCATTTGTTTCCTTGGGAGTCTTTTGTTTGGAAGGAGATCTTAGTTAATACATCTCCTATTCTTTCTTAACCAAGAGGATTTTAATGAATAATATTAATAAAAAAAGAACAAAAACTACTCCATCAGCAACAAACTAAAAATAGCTCTCTAGCATGCTTTTGCAGTGGAAATTTATAAGAAGTTAAAGGTCAGTGGTGTGTGTGTGTGTGTGTGTGCGTGTGTGTGTGTGTGTGTGTATGTGTGTGTGTGTGTGTGTGTGTGTGTGTTAGTAGGGGAGGAAAGTCTGTAGAAAGTATTGCATAAGTCCTGAACTTTCTACTTAAAGTATGGAACCAGAAAAATTTAACTTTGGTGGTGAGAGGCAGTGTGGAATATCTTTCAGTGGAAAGAATACAGGATTTGGAGCCCTAGAATTAGCCTCAAATCCTGACTCTGTGGTTAACTACTTGTCTTACCTCAGGCATGGTTTTATCTCCTCAGTAAAATGAGGAGGTTATATACAGAGGTGTGTGTGTGTGTGTGTGTGTGTGTGTGTGTGTGTGTGTGTGTGTGTGTGTGTGTAGGGAGGCCTCATGTAGGGGGTGATATTTGAGTTGAATTTTGAAGGGGGAATTCTAAGAGGCAGAGAGGAGAGGAGAGGCATTGCTTTTTAAAGGCAGAGAGATGGGAGATGGGATACCATTGTTGAGGAACAGCAGGAAGGTCAAGTTGGTTGGATAATTCTAGATGATCTTTTAAATTTTCTCTCAGATCCAAATCTACAACCCTATCATTCAGGGCCTGGGAAACATAGGGTCTAAGGAAGAAACTTTGTCTTAAGACAAGTTTGTAAATGGGTTGTTTCCAGAGGTGTCTCAAATGAGAAAATTGACATTAAGCACTTCACAAATCTTAAAGCAGTACATAAATTCCAGTTGTTCTTTTATTATTATTATCACTAGCCTCTAGTCAACATGCCTCTAGTCTTCCATTCTAGTCTGGTGATGACTTTATTCCCTGAGCCTTCTGCTACACTCTCATTGAGCTCCAGTAATGTTTATAGAGAAATATGGAGGAATACTGGTAAATGTTTAACAACTGACCTGGGGAATAGAATGAACGCACACATACTTTTAATATACATGGGTAGCTAATTAAGATATATGGGCAGAAGTGGATAGAATAGGGGGTCTGAATTCAGGAAGACTGCTCATCCTGAGTTCAAGTTTGGCCTCAGACACTAGCTGTGTGACCCTGGGCAAGTTACTTAGCCCTGTTTGCCTTGGTTTCCTCATCTGTAAAATGAGCTGGAGAAGGAAATGGTAAACCCTCCAGTAACTTTGCCAAGAAAACCCCAAATTGGGTCACAAAGAGTTGGACATGACTGGAATGACCGAACAGATAACTCTACAGCAGGTCAGAAAGTTTTTAAGTGCATAGAAAAGGTCAAACAAAGTGACTTGAGAGATTTAAAGAATGAACCTGCAAAAGCAGAAGGAATTTTGTTGTTATATAGGTTTGTAACATCTCTTTCCTCCTAGATGTAGTGAGCATAAAGGGACTGAGGAGTGGGGCAGTGGATGAAATCTGGGACTATAGCTCAACTCATAGCTTAGAGAAGGCCAAATGATCCAACTGCACGTCAAAAAGAATATTCCATCACGTTCCATTCCATGATTACCATTTGGACTTTCTTAAGCTCCTGCAATGGTAAAGACATAAAATTCCAAGACCAGTTCTGTGGGGATGGGGCTCATGTTTGTGGGGTGTTGAAGGAAAAACCTCAGTGACTCCAGACATGATTCACTGGCTTTTCCAAAGAAATCCGTAAGGGGCTGGCACTTTTTATTACTTATGGCTTAAGGCATTTGAAAAATAAAACAGATTAAATATTTCCTCTTTTTGGCAAATATTAATTCTTACTTACTGCATAATACATGAAAATATCCTGAACATAGGATACAATTTTTTTTTGTTTCTCCTGAAACTGCCCCCTACACAAGTCTTACTCTCTTTTTTCCTTTTCCATATGAAATTGTCCTCATAGTTCCATTCCCTGGTAATTTGTGACTCTAGTAGAGTCATATCTGTAACGGCTGTACAAAGCACAGGGAATTTCAGTTCTGAAGTGTACACCTCCAAGCCAATTTTTCATTTCCTACTTTTATTCAAATATTACTTTTATCTTCCATGTGCCCAGTGTTAGATAAGTACTTCCTATGTATTCAGTTGGTTTTTAAGATGAAATGTGTGTTTATTTCCAAATACTCCCACTTGAAAGTCCAACCACGTACTGTGCACTCAATCAATAAACATTTTTAAGCACCTACTATGTGCTAGGCACTGTACTAACCACTGGGGATATAAAAGGAAGCAAAAAACAGTTCTGTACTCAAAGAGTTTACAATTTGGTAGGAAGTCAACACGTGAACAAATATGTAAGAAGCAAGCTATATACAAGGTAAAGAAGAAATAAATTACAGAAGGAAAACAATGTTAAGAGGAATTGGGGAAGGCTTCCATGAAAACATGGGATTTCAGTGGGATTTAAAAGGAAGCCAGGGTGTTCAGTAAGTGGAACAGAGGAGGGAGAACCTTCCAAGCATGATGGACAGCCAGAGAAAATGCTCTGAGTTGAGAGATGGAGTGTACTGTTTATGGAATAGCCAGAATCAGAGTACTTGGTAGGGAGCAAGGTATAAGAAGCCTGGAAAAGTAGAAGGGGGATAGGTGATGAAGGGCTTTGAATGCCAAATTGAGTATTTTGTATTTCATCCTGGAGGTAATAGAGAGCCACTAAAATTTATTGAGAAGGAAGGTAACATGATTGGACCTGTGCTTTGGAAAAATCACTTAAGCAACTTAATGCAGGATGCATTGGAATGGGTTGAGACTTGAGGCTGGCAGGTCCACCAGTAGCCTTTCACAACAGTTCAGGTGTGAGGTGATGAAGACCTGCCCTATAGTGGTGGCAGTGTCAGAAGAGAAAAAGGGGCATATCTGAGAGATGCTGCAGAGGTGAAATCAATAGGCTTTATTAATAGCTTGGATATGGAGAGAGAGAGAGTGAGTGATAGAGAAAGAAAGAGAGAGAGAAAGAGAGACAGAGGGAAAGAGAGAGAGACAGAGACAGAGAGACAGAGACAGAGACAGAGAGAGACAGAGGAGTCTTGAATGACTCCTAGGTTGTGAGCCTGAGAGCCTGAAAACTGGAAAGATAACATTGCAGGGAAGATAGGAGTAGGGGGTGGGTGGCAGGGTAAAAGATAATGAGCTCCATTTTGGATATGTTTAATTTAATCTGTCTGCTCAGATGTCTGAAAGGCAGTTGGATATGTAAGCCTAGAGGTCAGCAGAGAGTTTGGATTAGGATAGGTAGATTTGAGAATCATTAGAATAAAGAGGGTAATTAAATCCATAGGAGCTGATGAGATTGCCAAGAGAAGTAAAACAGAGGGAGAAGAGAGCCAAGGGCAGCATCTTGTTTGACACTTAAGGATAGAGAGCGTGATCTGGAACAGTATTCAACAAAGAGACAGAGAAGAGCGGTCAGACAGGTGGGAGGAAAACCAGGAGAGAGTGGTATCCTGAAAACCTAGAGAGAAGAAAGTATTAAGGAGGAGAGGGTGTGATCAATATTATCAAAGACTGCAAAGAGGTCAGGAAGAATGAGGATTGAGAAAAAGCCATTGGATTTGGCAACTAAGAGATCTTGATTAAGTTTGGAAAGAGCAGCTTCACCCATCCATTAAAATTCATTTCCAGAAGGTGACGAGTCCCATTCCTGACCCCAGGGCAAAGTATGCATTTCATGCTGGCATTACCCAAAACTCTCTTTTCCAGAACTATCCTTTTGGAAAATCAGGTTTGTTTGCTTGCAGAAAAGCTCAGCTTCTCTTTAAGTCAAATAGGAGACAGATAATTTAGGGCATAGTTGATCTGCATAAAAACAGAAAGAAGTGCTGAATCAGCTGCCAGGATGTCACAATTTTCTTCTTAAATTCAGATTAAGTTTTCCTAAGGAGTGTTTGGTCAAACCTCTTTGGTCCATTATTTGGGGCTTGTTCATTTTACAAGGAGGATCCTAAGCTTTCTCTCCACCCTCCCCATCTTTAGTAACTTTCCACAGTGACAGGGATTTCTCTTCTATCTCTGATGCTTGAATAAATTGATCCCCTGCTGTCAGTGACCCTATTTGGTAGCACATTATTTTAAACGTCCATTACTATTAACATTAACTAATGGTTAATTACAACAGAATTCCTATGGAAGTGCATAAGAGAGTCATATGAATGCCAAATGAGTACATTAATGATTGGTGTTATCACAATGAATACCAAATGATTTCATAATGACTGGGGAGGTAATATATAATAAAAAAAGGATTGCTCCCTCTTTTATAGACTTATCATAGATTTAAACCTCATTCTTGGCCTCCATTCAGAAACTATGAGTTACCTGAGTCTTTCCCTGAAGATTTTTGAGAAATCCACAGGTACTTAAGAAAAATTCAAACTCAGAGGCTTCTACTAGAAAAGCTGATCTGACCACATGTTATTATTTGTCAGCTATACCTTGCAGGGGAATACAACAGAATTCCTACTATGGGCAGTAGGGACCCTGGTCAACTCCAGTTAGTACATGTGAGTGAATAACTGTGGTACACACTGTTCTGTAGGAGGAAAAGTGAGTGGGCTGGATCTGTAGAGTCATGTTCAGAAATTAAGCAATTTGTTAATGCTTTCTGATTAGAGGAAAAAAAAAAACAACCAAAAAATCCCCCTGCATTCTCTGAGATTCAGGGTTTCCAAAGCTCCCACACTATGGTCATCAGATTCTATTTTATTCTGTCGGACAAAAATGGCCTGTTGGATTCAGGGAAGCTGTCAACTTCCTTTGGAACCCTTTGGAATATCTTCTACCCATTTTTTCACCTAGTACTCAAGCATATTTTTTCCTGATTCAACCATAATGTGCAACTTGAGCCTTTGACTAGGTCCTAAGGATGATATCATGGGCTCTACCCCTTACAAAAGTTCAATAGTACCCCTCTCATGCACAGCATGCTGTCGTATTCATAATTATATGAATCAGGAAAAGAAAAATTTCTATTTCAGATCTGAAAGTGAATTTACATTGCAGATTATTTTTTTTTTATAACTTTGGAGTTGTTACTGTTTAAAATGCTATTACCTAGTCATTTTAAATTTTGTGTGTGTTCTACTGATCCAATATGGCTATCAGCATTTTATAGATAAACCAATTCAATTTGTGAGCTTCTGAATCCCTTCAAAAGTTGGAACACCAGATAGAGCAACTTTTTGATACATAGACTCTCCTATACCATGTTTGTCAGAAGGATGAGTCTTTCAAAACCCTTGACATATAGTATGGTACTTGCACTGTTTCCTGGTTCATTTAAATTTTCCAAATGGTGATATTAACTGATTGACCTTTGAAGGAGTAATCTCAATGCTGGCATCTCCACATGTTGCATATAGCAGTGGATTTGCTTTATTCTTCATTTCAAGAACATTTATTGAGCATCTCTAGTTGTTGGGGCCTGTTCTGATTGGAAAAACTGTAGGACTGATTGATGTCCTTTTGCTTCTTTTAATTCTCTTTGGCTTATTTATGTCCTCAGGTTTCTAGTTGCCTGATCTGTATTTATGCTCAGAGTTCACGGATGGGGTGTGTATGTGTATAAGAGAAAATGAGAGGGGGACAAAGAGAGGTGAGGGAAGAGGAAGAAAGATATCCTTTCCTTCCTTCTAATACTAATGATATTTCTGTTTTGTTTTATTTCTTTTCTATGCCAATTGTAGTCCTCCTAATACATTATTCACTTAACTTCATAAATTTAGGCCTGGAATCAAATCTGAATCAGACCTGACTCACCCACTTTACAAATGAGGAAACTAACACCCAAAATCCAACAGCATTTGGAACAAAGTCCTTTGATTGAAAATGCGGCTATGTCATGACTCTGCTCCAATACCATGTTGCCTCTTGCTACATCATGATACTTCTTGGGTCTTCACATGCTCCGGTGAAGATGCCTCTGCAGCTTTTGTCGTCCCCTTTGGGAATAATCTTGGTTATATGTTCCTTTGTCCCTTCCTTCTCAATGTACAAGAACTCTGAGAGTTGTAATGGAAGGGTGTATCTCTCTGTCTGTCTCTCAAATGAGATGTTATAAATTTGAGTCCAAAACCAGAAGCATCCTCTCTATGACAGAAAATGGTCACTGTTTTGTTTTATCAGAGGCTCCTGGTTGACAGATCCTTTCTGAGTAGTACATAACTTTCAATTTCTTTTTCACAGTAATAGGATTACATTCTTGCCTGAGTCCTCCCAGTGATTCGTGTAAAATGTATTTTTTATATATGATTTTTAAAATATCATTTTGGGACCCTCCATTCCCTATCAAATGAGATAATAATTACAAAAGCAAAACTGTTTAGCACAACGCCTGGCCCAGACTTGGGACCATATAAGTGCTTATTCCTTTCCTTTTCCCTCCCCCTTCAAAAATACCTGTGGTTTCTTGAGTATTGGTGTCTGTGTGCCCAAGTGTAAAGGCTGCCTCTGACCTACAGAAAGAGATCTTTCTTTTTCGTTTAGTGCTGGACAATTGATTTTTACTTTGGTGCTTTGAGCTGCAACTGCCAAGAGACAGTTTTTTAATGTGTGTTCAAGAACAGAGAGAGCTCATGGAAATAGCAAACCTTTCGTCTTTAGAACTTTCAATGAAACGGCAAGACAGTTCAGGCCAATAGCAGGAAGGGCAGAAATGGGCTCAAGTACTTTTTAAGCCCACATTTGATAATTTTCATGAGATTGTGCATCATGTCTCCAGCTGTATTTGAAATGGCATTTGTCTGGAGAAGGAGATAAACTTCGAGGAAATGCTTCCCCACTGGTCTGTTCCTTTGAAGTGGGCTAGTGGGAACATGAAACCGGCCATGGCCTCAGCTAGGCATTCCACAAGGGGACAAAGCACAAGAAGGATCAACAAAAGCAGCTGGAAGTGAAGGAGGTGGAGGCAGGAGTGTGGGCTGGACTGGGCAGGGGAAAGCTGGGAAGTCTTTTTTGTCCTTCACTTGCCCCCTCCTAATAATAACGGGACATGACATCACAGCAAGTGGGCTCAGTGATGACAAGGTCAGCTTCCATTCCTCAGTCCCCACCCTTGTCTTGTATGAGGCTGTTCCTCCAATGGTTTTTAGTTCATTCAGTGTTTTTTAACCCTCCATGAGATCAAACTTAACAGTCTCATGCTTGGCTCATGATGGATGAAGGTACCCATCCCTGTCAGACTGAGCACCTCCTAGGGGAGGAGCAGGGGAGGACCTGTGACTCCATGCTCCCCTTTCCCTTCTTCCTGAACAAAGTTGCTTTTATCTTAGTTAAAATCTTAGTTAAGGAAACTCAGTGTGTGAATGATTAGTTTGGGAATTTGTTCTGTTCAAAGATTTGCTGTTCTGTTTTAACAAATACAGGAAACCTGGTGTCTGTGAGCTGAATGGATGTAAAGATCTGAATTAGTCCTAGGAGACACAGGGGGTTAAGGGCTAGGAGGTCAAGAGGCCATTTTCCAGGAACAGGGTAGAAGCAGTAAACATTTTGTTTGTGAATGAAAAGGCATGTTTTTTTTCTTAATAGTTTCATTTTAAACAATAACAGCTTATGAAATGACATTGATGGGAGATGTTGAGAGGTAGAACCCTCTGGGGTTTGCTCCAAATAACTGATGAGAAAGAACATCAGGATCCTGGAATATGACAAACTTCCCAGAGCATCTGGAAAACAATAGTGAACCCTCAAGAAAACTCAAAATGAGGAGGGAAGTAACTTATTATTTTTCTGAAGCTCTGTGACTTCTATTTGTATGTGTGTATATGTATATATAAATGTGTGTGTGTGTGTGTGTGTGTGTGTTTGGTCATCAATGGCAATGGGATGAAATTTTTATTTCTTTGTAATGTCTATATATAAAGGCACTTTATAGCTTTGGGAAGGGTCTATGGCAATATTTCCAAAGGATCCCTTTCCCTGCCATAAACAGATGTAATGTAAGGTTTTAGAGAAAAAGAGTAGAAAGTATATACATGTATATATATATATATATATATATATATATATATATGTGTGTGTGTGTGTATGTGTGTACATATTCTTATATGTATGTATACATACATGTATATATAGACACACATCAACACATACATATATATCTATATGTGTGTATGTACATATGTGTGTTTGTATGTGTGTATTTCCTACTATATTTCAAGAGAAGGATATGACTGTGGGCATCTCCCTTCAGTTCTAGGTCCTATAATTCAAGCCCAAGATTTTATCCTTAATCCTAATAAAGTTATCTCTAAAAGGAAATAAAGGGAAAAGTCAAAAGTGTAGCCTCTTACTATGAAGTACCCTATGACTGCTGTAACTTATTGAACTGTTTGGTGGCCATAGCTGTAAGTGAATAAAGAACCTCTTTTATAGAATGAAGGCCTATAGACTCTGTTTTTAATGGCTGCGCTATTTTTGAAAAACATTCCTGCAGCATTCCCTGGAGTGAAACTTGGGACAATATTAAATTCGATGAATCACAGCAGCCTCCAGAAGGGCAGGGCAGGAGAGCCAGTAGCAGTTCACTCAGATGGGGCCAGAGCCAGGGAAGCAAGAGGACTCTGCTTCCTCCAGTGACAATAAATATGTTGGGCCTGCTGCTCTTTGAGGCTGAAGCCTCTTGCTAGACAGCAAGGAAACTGCTAATGTAAAAATCTCTCCTCCCTTTCTTTCAAGCTTTCTGCTCTTCACTATCTTATAATCCTCCTTCTCACTCTCAAGTATAGGAAGGGACATGCTGGGCCTCTTTTTCCTTCCTCAACATTCTGTAGAATTCCTTGACCACCATCCCTTCAAACACTGTTTATTAATGCCTGCAATCTGGAACGGTGGGGGCTGTATTGCTCTCATTTAATTCCTTGCTTAAAAGAAATCTTCAGACGCACTCCAGGTTAAAGGAGAATGACTGCATAGTAATGTAAATAAATGAGTTTTTTGCTTATTCTGAGTAAGCTTTGAATTTTTTTTTTTTTAGGTTGTATCATTTTTTACATTTCCCTCTAATCCCATAGTGAGTGTGGGTTAATAAAACCTTGCCTAAATAATCCTCTCCTAGAATGGACATTGCCTCTTCCACAGAACCCCCTTTTGGCCAGTGGAATTTGAAAAGAGGGATCGAGACTCTTGGGAGACAGACAAGGAACTTGCTTTTCCCTGCCCATTTGGATAAGTTTTGTTAGGTACCCTGTAGTAGGGGCAGCTTCCCTCAGGTTCACAGTACCAGCATGATTTGTGTTTCTTGAGATGAAAAAGTCCTGCCAGATACCAGCTCTTATTCAAAAATGGATTTCACCTTCCTACTCATCATCCTCTAGCATCTGTGAGATTTGCGGGCAGTCATAGCTGGAATGTCATTGACCCAGGATCCCCCCCTCGGTCTCCTATGTGGTCTAGTAGATAGATTTGGAGTTCAGGAGACCTGGGTTCTAGTTTCAATTCTGCCACTTATTAGCTAGGTGATCTTGGGCAAGGTGATTGATCTCTTTGAGTCTCAGTTTCCTTATCTGTAAAATGGGTACAATAGTATAGATTCTTGTGAGATATAAAGCACTATATGAGTCTTAGAGCCTAAATGAAGAAGGATGGCATTCTGGCTCTTTTGAGGGGAGGATTTTGACTTCACTCTACCCCTTCTCCATGAGCAGACTGTTCTTGAGAGCCATCTGTAATAATTTCTTCTGCCCTTCCCATCATATCTTGCCTCCCACTGGACATGTCTTGCTGATAGAGTCCTGGAGTGCCCAGAATGGGAAGATCTTCTTTAACTTCCTAACTTCACCTAAGTGCAAGATAGGTATCAAAAGGGATAAAGGAAACTCAATTCTGGTGCCTGCAGGAGAGTCAGAAAGGGGGGGTCAGCTCCAAAGCATTTGAACAATATTATTTTTAGGTGACATTTTTCCACATCCAACTCAGTTGGACTGAGCAATAAGGGTAGAGGGGTATAGGAAGCAGCACTGCATAAAAACATAGAAAAACAAATGCCTACTTCATAATGGGTTGAAAGAAAAGTATATGAAACAAAAATCCCAGCCCTCGATGAAGACACAGATAGGTCTAGGACCCCAGGGGGTGGCAGGGAGGGATGGGGCTGGGGATACCCTACACTTTTCATTCTACCCCATAATTTAAAATAGAGAATTTGATTAAAAAATATTCCTCCTTAAAAGGACATTATAGGAATAATAAGCCTGTTACCTCTAGCAGCATCTCCCTCACCCACCTCAGCTTGTAAAAATCCTATTTATCCTTCAAAGCTCATCTCAAATGCTGTTTCTTCCATGAAGTTACCCAGACTCCAACTCCTTCAGTCAGAAGTGAGCCTTCTCCCTTCTTCCAACCCCTTTATCATTTTGCATATCTTCAATAGCAGTAACACATCCAGTCTTGTATTCTAGTCACCTGAGGCGGTATCTTCTTTCTTTCACTGGACTCAACTCCTCGAGGGCACAGAGAGAATTTCATTTATCATTGTGATAGCAGGAGCAGCACCTATCACAGGACCTTGTACAGAGGAATGTTTGTTGAATGGACACCTGAACAGTTTGGTTGACGGGAGAGTTAGACAAATGAAGAGTAAGTCCAGAAAGGGGGCTGTCAGTCAGTCAGGAAGTCAGGATGGGGAAGGGAAGAAGGATTTCATCTAAGCTGGACAATAGGTAGTGTTAATAATATAGCGTTAATAGAGCATGCCAAAGTTGGCAAAGTTCTTAACATGTTATATCATTTGATCACAGGGAGGAAAACAATTTTAAGTACTTTTGTTTCTTTCTCTGGCTTTGCTAGTGCTCAGGACATATGATTTACTCCTTACCATGTTTTATTCTGAGAAGAGATTTCACTCACTATGGTTATACAGATTCAAAACTGGGCTCTATCCCAGTCACTTATTTGCTGTCTTCCTGGCCTACTTCTGTACTTTTGGAACTCCTGGATCTTAAGATCTAGCAAGCTGATTTGCCCTTCCTAGAGACTCAACCTTCTCAGCTCTGGAACTATCCCACCCAAGACCTGATCTGTCCTGTCTGAGGAGTCTATCATACATTCTATATTGTGATACCTAGTCAGTCCCAGCCCCTCTCTCCTTCTGCCCTACCAATGTTCTTGCCATCAACGTTGCTATTCTACACCTTCTGGACAACTTGACCTTCCCACCTGCATAGCCAATATCTGCATATTCTTGCTCCACTCTCCTACCTGAGATTTCTAGCTCTGAGTAAATAAAACAATTCTGCCATTGATGCTGGAAAGGGTGTATGCCAATTAACTCCCCTAAGGGTCCACTTACCATCACTGTGGCTTCCCAAACCAAACACCCCTCCCTGGCCACCATTCTCCCATATATATTGTTAGAATGCGACTTCCTCGAGGGTAAGGAATGTCTCATTTTTCTATATCTATTCCTAGGACTCAACAAAGTATATGTACATATACACACACACACATATATATACATATATACACATATACATATATACATATTTATGAAAATATGAAAAACAGGGTTTTTCATATATTCATACAGGAATAAGGGAATCTTAAATGTATAGAGTTCTATCCCAGCCTAGCCTCAAATGCTTTTAGCTATTAGCTAATTAACCCTCACTGAGATCCTTTGAAGTGACTGGAAAGCCAGTGTTTTAAACAGAAGCCTATTAAAAAGAAAATGCAGGAAGGACCAAAGAAAGTTGTAACTTTCCTGAGGTCATTCAGTGAATGCGGTGACTGAGACTGTAGGAGAACCCAAACATCTAAATTCATATTCCATCTCTGGAACAAACTAAAGCTTCCTTGTCCCTCTAACCCCCACTAAGAATGAAAGATTCCCTTAAGAGAACTCACATCCCACAAACCTATTTGTTAAGTGCCCAGTTGTCCAAACATGTCTCCAGCTGTGAGTCACTGGGGGATCACACATTTGTGGGATGAGTCATCCTTTATAAACTTCCCTTCATGGAAAATGTCATCCTCCATCCTGATGACACATCAGGTATTGATTGGGTTGATTCATCAGCGAGGGGAATGATTAATTTGCTTAATCTCAATGTGAGCAGGAGTATTGTTGGTCTCACAGAACTCTTGCCGTGAGCCAAATGTCCCAATGCTGAAACATGTGTGGGCTCAAGGGTATGTGTGTGTGTATGGGGAGTGTGGGGAACGAGGAGAAATGGAGCAGGGAATGAGGGGGACAGTGCCTTTGACAATGAGCAGCTGTGGTGTCCTTCCAATTTACTTGAGTCAGCTGGTCATTGACAGAAACTGTAGGCTTACTGCAAAGCAGCTGCTGTGATTACTTCAGAATCTTCAAAGTCCTCTAAAATCTAGGTAGTGGTTTTGGTATTCACTGCAATTCTTCAAGAATCTGTAAAATCACAGAATCTCAGCATTTGAAAGGATAATAAAGTTAATTTAGTCCAACCCGTACCCATACCTACTCAGCAATTCTCAGCAAATGATTTCATTGGTATGGCTATCCTTTGCACCAATCACATTCCTCTACAGATTGGGATGTGGTCTTTGTGAACTGCAGTGGCTAAACAATCATTCACTTGGTGATAAGCCCCTCCAAACTTAACTAGGCTGATTTAGATTTAGATGTTAAGAGACTTACCTAGGATCCCACAGGTAGTGAGTGGCAGAGGTAGGATTCAAATCCAGGTCCTCTGAATCCATAGCTAGTAATCTTGTTGCTTCATTCGCTGTTTGGAGAAGAGACATACATTCCATTACTGGGCCCATCCTTGAGGGTTTTATAGCTTGGTAGGACCTGCTAGAGGTTATTCTCTACTGAGCAAACCTTTGGGAATTTAAGATCACTTCCATGTCCTAATGAGGTATCAGAGAAAGAAGAGGACAGGAAACTTTAATCAGGTCCTTCAAATTCAGTTCCTCTCTGGGTACTCAGTGACCTCAGGGGCTAAGACACTGAGGATCCAGCCTCCTCCAACAATAGAGCCAGGCTTCACTTACTTTTGCTTAGTGTCTTTGCCTCCTCTTTGTGCAGGACAGGATGAGGAAGTGATAAATGAGATGACTAACGGCTAACAAGGATTCAATAAAAGAAGGGAAATGGTTGTTTTCAATAAATGTGCCATGTCCCTTGCATAACCAGCACTCTTTGTGGGTACAGGGAGATGCTTCCCACTGGGCCTACTCAAGATGCAGGACAGGGGTTGGGCAGGCAGATGACATCTGCATCCTGGGAAATGAAAGACAGAGACAAATGGTTCTATCAGTGGCAAAAACTTTGTGCGTGTGTTTTAATTAAATTTTCCATTATAATATTTTCCTCAAAGAAGCATAAACACCAGAATACAAAATTGATATTTAAATGTGTCTTCCTTCTAGTTTGTACTAGTGATCTGTTTAATCTGTATGAATAGTTTCTACTGCCCCTTTAACAATACATTTATATAGCATTATACTCTATATAGCATTACATAAATATATATACATATATAGTTATGTAGCTATATAGCATTATAAGCAAAGTGGTACACATCTGCATTTATGTATGCCTACATGTGAATAATGTGTATATAATTATGTGCATGTATATGTATCTATGCCCGGGCTTATAGACATAGGAATATATACAATGCACATGTGTGTACATATATATACATGTACCCACACACAGATGCACACACATGTATGTATATGTATATATGTAAATGTAATATGTGCACATGTGCATATATGTATATGTATGTGTAGCAGCAAGCACCCTAGCATACCCAGGATGGCTGGTAGCACAGCTTCTTTGATCTGCTTTTCTAAAGGAAAGCAACTCGAAAAGGGTTAACAATCTTATTTTAATCAAACATATATTATTTGCCTAGTTCAGGGGAAAAAATCAGCACCTCGAACTTCAGAGAACACAAGCACAAGTTATAAGCAGACAAAAAATACAGACAGAGAAAATAATGCAATTCAACAGATAGGGCTTCTGGTTGTCTGAACATCACATTCACACAGTTAGTTACCAGAGAGAGAAGCACCAACATCTGAATTTTCAAAGCCCGGGGCCTAAATGGCTGCCCAGAGTCTCATCAGGCCAAATCACCTAACTCTTCCCAAAGTGAGCCCCAAAGCAAAATCTGAGATGTATATAGCATTCTCTGTGACCCACTTGACTACAAAGTAACAAAAGATGTGCTTTCCTGAAAAACAAGTCTCCCACCACAGACTCCATGTGACTACATTCAGCTATTAGGGGGCAAAGTATATTTTCAAATCAGGGAAGGTCCTCAAATTCACTTATGCTTATTAAGGGACAAGGAAGAACTTCAAATTCCCATTACCATTACGGTATGTGTGTGTATGTGTGTGTATGTGTGTGTATGTGTATGTATGTGTGTGTGTGTGTGTGTGTGTGTGTGTGTGTGTGTGTATAAACTCACAGAATGCCTGTGAGGTGGTTGCCATTTATCCACATTTCACATATGGGGAAACCAAGGCACAGAGAGATTCTGCTTTGTTTATGGTCATATAGCAAGAGTGAGATTGCAATGTAGACTGACAATTTCCAAGTATGTTATTCTATTCATCACATCACACTGTCTCTCCTATTTCCTGTAGCTGAAATGAAAGTACCCAGGCTTCATTTTTTTCTGACACCAAATGGCAGAATCCGCCAAGATGAGTGGCATCTAGGCTTCAAAGTCTAGGCACACTAGGGCAAGTCAAGGACTTTGGTAACTCACCTTAACTTTAGAACTCCTTTCTCTTGTCAGAAGGTGTCACAACCCTCAATGCTGCTCTTGTTGGTGTTAATTATTTCCTTTTCATTTCCAGCTGGCACGGTGCTTTAGCACCTTAAGTTGCTCAATTTGATCCCTGTGCTCAGGAACAAGGTAATTAAGGAAGCCACAATTTAAGCAAACGGATTTGCCCGTGACTTGTTGCAAGTCTTCAGACAGTGTTCCATCCTAAATCATTTGATAATGTAAGAAGCTCAGTGCAGTTCTCTTCTTGACTGAGGGTTAGTTCATCAGGTCACAAATCAGTAATTGATTCTCAGTGTGTCTCGGCTGGTTTTATTACGGTAATGAGGACCATCTTTTTTTTCATCTCTCCTAATATGTTACCCAAACCATCAACTTCTCGGTTTGGTGTCAGGATGACTTTGACAGGTTGTTAGCAGGTATGTGATGTACAGAACATCACAGAGATGTCTCAAACTGTGTTGCTGTGTACCTTAGAGAGCCTTAGGTGGTCTCAAAAATGAGTGAAAGCACTTGCAAGCAAAAAGTTACAGCTGCAATTGGAAAGACGCCTATGGTTTTGATGTCCTAATGAAGAAGTTGTTTGTATCAGCCTGGGCCCTTGATCACTCACAGGGCAGATTTCCCAGAGCTGGGTGGCACCTGCTTGCAACTGCTATAGTCTTAAACAGGAGAGAAAAAAAGATGAAGAAGCAAGGTGAGTTTTTGTCAAGGAAGTTTTTTGCTATTCTTTTTTTTCCTTCCCCACACTAAACAGCATTTGCAGGAGAGAGGAGAATCACAACATTTCAGAGCTAGAAGTAGCCATAAAGGTATAGTGAAAAGCATGCTAGATTTGGAACCAATTCAAATCATAGCTCAGACACCTCTCACCTGCAAAATGAGGGTGTTGGATGAAGATAACTTGTAATGTCCCTCCTGGTGTGGACATCTCTATGATTTTCTGATGCTAACTGACATTCACATTGTACTTTAACAGTTATAAAGAACATTACACACATTATCTCATATGAAACTAAAAACAATTGTGTGAGATATGTGCTATTATCAACCACCTTTTATAGGTAGGAAACCTTAGATGCAGAGGTTAAGTCACTTACCCAGAGTCACCTCAGTAGTTAGTGTCCAAGACAGGATTTGATTTCAGGTCTTTTTGACAGAAGTTCTATATGCTGCCTCTATATGATTAATTAGCCTAAGAGCTGTTAACCAGGGGGTCAACAAACTCCCAAGGGGTGGGTGAACTTGGATGGAAAACATTCATCTTTATTGCAATATAGTTGTTTTTCTTTGTAATTCTCTATGTAGTTAAATAGATTCTCCTGAAAAGGTGCCCCTGTTGTTCATCCTTCATTTTTAAAGAGGACAAAAGACACCATGAGGTGATGTCTTGGCTTGTGCATGTATTGGATTTAAGTGAGGCAGAGTTGCACAACTTGTCAGCTTAACTCTCTTTTCAAGAGTCATTCAAGTCCAGTGGTAAGACAAAAGTCAAGACAACTGGAGATAGTCAGTGGATTCAGTGGATGACCTTGACATCCTCATTGTCTGACCAAGCTCTAAGAACTCCATAGAGTCTGCTTCAGCTGCCTTCATGACTGTTGGAACAAATTGTTTTTATCCATCTGCTGGTGTGGGGGGAAGTCTTCACATGCTTGGGGTAGGCATCCCTCTAACTCACCAATGGGTTTGAGGCCCATTGGTTCCTCTCCATCTAGTCTTGCTCATCTGCCAAGAGTGTTTCACTAGGGTGTAGTCACTGCACATGTTATAGCTTCTTGGACTCATACAGATGAAAGTTGGATGAGAGGTGGGCACCAAAGGTGGACGAGTACCCTAAAAAGGGCTCAGCAGCCCTCACACCAGAGCAGCAAATCCTTCCTGAACACCCCCTACAAGGTGTCCATAGACTTCACCAGACTGCCAAAGGTATCAATGACACAAAGAAGGTTAAGTAAGAACCACTTCTCTAGTCTTACTCCTTTTTAGAGTCATCTGGAATCATCAATGTGGAGAGAAGTGACTTGCTCAAGGTCTCCAGCAGCATCACTGCAACCAGGACTAGTATCCTGACTCCACTGCCCACAATTCATTTGGAAATCTCTCTCTAAGGACTCTTTTGTATTTGTTTTCTTTGTTTTTTAATTTTAAAAGGGAGAACAAATAACAAGAGGGTCATGAAAGAAATGTTTATTTAAAGAATTCAATTCCAAAGGATGAGAATTATTTAAAAAAGGAAAGCTAAGGGGAGAAGCAAATGGCTTTGCCTCCTTCATCAATAGACATGATCAACGTGTTTCCTTGACATTTAGTGTGCATTTTTGTCCAACACATGCTTTTTTCCCCACGTCTCCCCAGATTTTTGAGTGTTTGAGGGTTAAGGATCATGTTCCCAGGATATACTACTCTTCAGGAGTATGAGGAAGTTTGAGTTCAGGCAACTAGGTGCCTTGTAATCTTTCTCTGTGCAAGAGGACAGCCAAAATCACCAAAGGTCACAAAAACAGTAATATACAATGTACTAGATTCTATGACCCTCATTCAAGGAAAAATCTTTGAAGTCAACTGGAGTTTTTCCTGTGTAAAAGAACTACAAACCTAGATCCAGTATTTACAGGCTGTGAAATAAAGTATTTTGATGAACTTTGTCAGAAGGAATCAGATTTCACTCAGAACCAAAATAACAAACTGATAGGGTAGTTCCTGTTGAAATCAGAGGCAGCATGGCCCAATAATAGACGAAGAAGTCCAGAGTAGAGTGTTGGAATTTTGATGGTCCCCTTTACTATATAATGGCAAGAGTGTGGAAATGTGGTTGTGGGGGCGGCAGGGTGGGGTGGTGGTGTTGGTACAGAAGGTAGAAATCAAAATTACTGATTATCCAGGCCACAGATGATAATCTTCAGAGGTTTGTTTGTCACAAAATGTGTCCAATTTTTACTTGTGCATTTTTAAATTTTTGTTTTTTCTCACTCTAAGCTTGAGATAGAGGGGGAAAAAATGTGCAACCAACTTGAGACAGCTGAGGGAGACTGTTGCCTCACAGAAGTATTGGGTCATCATTAGATGATGGTTATGAACTCCAATGCATCAGAGGAACGTGGAGACTTGGTGATTTATCCCATATTTGCAGTCTGAGATTATGAAAAGCTTTTATCAACACCAAAAATAATATTTAATAATATTTAAAAAAAAATAATAAAATAAAGCCCCATCGATCCTTCTTTAAATAAAGTACCTATTTTAGGTGACGTCGGCAATTTTATTCATAGGATTAATTTCATTCCACAAAGTGCTGTGCAATGTCTGACAAAAGATCTTTTTATAAATTCAACACTGCAAAATAAGTCATAATCCCATCTGCTCCTTTCATTTTCTCTACTATATAGAAGAAATTCAGCAAATGCAAGGTCTCCTGCAGACCGAGACAGGTGGAGCAGATATTAATAAATCACCAGTAAATATATAGATGAAGACGACAGTGGCTATAAGAAATCAAATCCTCATGCTTGTTCTCAGTCTTTAAACAAATCTAACATTTGCCATACTTCCGACATGAAAGTTGCTATATTGATGATAACACACATTTCAAGGCTCCATTAGGTTTAATGCGATCCTGACCAATAGAATCAAAGGATCCTAGCTAGAGTCTTAGATTTAAATCTGTATTTAAAGGCCATTAAGTCTAACTCTCACTTTTTGCAAATGAAGACTATAGTAGAGGCAAAGTAACTTGTAGTCATGTAGATAAGATATTGATAAGAAGACAGCACAGGGCAGAGCAAACAGTGGTCAGGGGACCTGTGTTTTTATCTGAACTCTGGCATTAACAAGTTAGGAGGTATTGGAAAAACCATCCTCTCTCAACTTTGGATTCCTCCTCTATCAAATGGCCAAGTTGGACTAGAATTTAGTTCTCAAAGTGTGGTCTGGGGTCCTCTGGCTTCCATTCGACCATTTCAGGGGGTCTAAGAGATCAAAACCGTTTTCATAATAATATTAAGTTGTTTTACTTTCCAATATGCTGAATGTTGATAGATATAACCATATAAAGAAAAGCTCTTTGGAAGGGAGTCCTCAATACTTTTTAAGAGTGGAAAAGGGTCCTGAGACCAAAGAAACTGAGAACAGCTAGTTTAGATGATCTCTGTAAGATTCTTTCGAGTTCTGAAAATTTTGGAATTATATTTTAAATCAACATAGGCACGTAGGTAAGTTGGACAACGCTCCTAAGAGAAAACATTCCAAATAGTACGGGCATAGGCTAGAATATTTTCAAGGATCCCTTAGTATCTGTCACCAAATAATTTCAGAAGGGCCATGCTAACTCCAGATGCACTTTCTAGCAAGTCCTTATTATCCTATTCTTTTACAGAGGTAGCATGGCATTGGGGCTACAGAGCTGGCCTTGAAACCAGGAACAACTGGGTTCAAGTAATGTCTTTGACATATATTGGTGACATGGCTAACTACTTAAATTCACAGTGTCCTAGGCAACTAAGACTATAAATTGCAGAGAAAGTACCAACCTGCATTGGCGGAAGGAGTTGACTTGGGAATTCCCTATACCAGTAAAGTCTCAGATCCAGTCTAGTCCCTCTTACTAGCCTCCAGAGGTGTCTATGTCTGACCAGTTGAGTAAAGTAAATTCTTCCTGGTAGGTAGTTCAGTCAGTTGCTAAAAGGCACAAACTTTTCCTAAAAACAATCAAGCAAGCTATCCCCTAACCTTCCTTCACCTTAAATTTAACAAACTATGATATGCAACCTGAATTAAGCAAAGTGTCAATTTGTCAACTCTCAATTGGACTTTGGCAGAAAGAAAATCCCAATATAACATATGCAGAAGTATTTTGCTGCTTGCTGTTTTTTAATTTTTAAAAATTTTCCTGGCACTCTTACCTGGTCTGAGGGAAGAGTGTTAGTCTAACTTTCAGATATTACAGGCACTTGGGTGAAAAAGTTTGTGCCGTTGCTGTCAACCAAGAAGCCGAAGGAATTTGAGGGAATCCCTGAGTATACACATGTACACATTCATATCCGCTGTGCAGACATAACACAACAAAATACCTTGCCCCATGAATCTATAAGATACTAGGTCACAATTAGTATACTTATTGTTTCTGGATCCCTAAAGATGCTGTCATCAATGCAGTGTCATTGAGATACTAAATGTAAATTTAAAAGACTCTTGAGATTCTTGAGATAATTTCTCTTGTGTGACTGTGGATTCTTAAAATGGCACCCATTCTTTGATTTGAGGTTTGATATTCTCTGCTTTCATTTTTATGAATCTATTTTCTTTTCCCTTTCTGTCTCCCACACATTATGTCTCACTACTTCCCTTCTTTTCTTATGTTCTGCTCTCTGTCTGGAATGCACTCCTCTATATGCTATTTCTTTTTCTTTTATTTTTTGGACTGAATTTATTTCAGTGATGTAGGAAACTTCAATTAGGAAACTTCTCCCAATCTAGACGAGCATCTGCTCTGCAATTTATAACCTTGGAGAGTTATGTGGGACATCAAGAAGTAACATGACTTGCCCAGGGTCACTCAGCCAGTAGCAGAACTTGAATCTTGGATCTTCTGGGCTCTAAATCTTTCTCTATTCCATTGTTTCTCTATCCATCCATCCATCCAGGCATACATGCAAACATACACACATATACACACATACATATATGTATACAACACACATACACATATGGATATGTATATATATTTGTATATACATACACATGCATATACATGTATATACAAATATATACACATGTATACATATACATATATGTGTATATATTTGTATATACATATGTATACACAAAAGTACCAATGCAGGTTGGTACTTTCTCAGCAATTTATAATTGCCTAGGACACTGTGAATTTAAGTAATTAGCCATGCCACCAATATATGTCAAAGGCCTTACTTGATATCAGAGAGCACTCAAAGTCCCGCCTGGTTCCTGACTTCTTTGTAAAGTCTTCTTTTAGTACTTCAGCCACACTGATTTTCCTTTTACCTGACATCCTGCTGTACATGGAGGCTCTACCATACAACTTGGCACTCTATTATGTGAAGAGGAGGACTGAAACATACACACAGTTGACTGTAAAACACAGAACACAAGATGCTGCTGTACTTATTGTTTATTGATTGCAAAACAAAGATTTAAATTGATAGAGCAGCGAACAATTTAAAAAACCCTTCTACAAATAAGAGATTCTCTTGGATAGGTTAAAGAGCAGACACAATTCCTTGGCAGAAACAAAATGGTATAGTAGAAAGAACACTGAATTTTTAGTCAGGTGACTCAAATTTTCTTGCTCCTTATAATGTATACAACCTATAGCAAATCACTTAGCTTCTATGTAAGCTACTTTTGCCCTTCATGGTAGTCACATAGAGAGATGAACCAAATTATTCCAATAATGCCACGATTGCTCAAAGACTATTTAGAACCCTTTTTTTGGAAATGCCAATGACAGTCTTTTTCTTTTGAAAATCCTCAATGGGATCAAATCTTGCCCTTGGAGTAGGGGGAGGTTAGACTTGATTTTTGGACATATACATTAGGTGGATGATACCATTTTGTGTAAAAAAAAAAACAAAATTTTTGGATTGGAGAAATAATGTCCCATTTATATAGAATTTTATAGTTACAAAATACTTCACATCTATTTTTTCATTGATTCCTCGTAATGCCAAACCCAACGTAGGAAAATGAGGCTCACAGAGGCTGTGACTTGCCCTAAGGCACAGGTCCCATAAATGGCAGAACTGGGCCTAGAAACGAAGTATTCAGATTCAAGATGCAATGGCAATGCTCTGTCCACTATGTGGCTGCTTTCCACCTACAGTTCATACACTGTCTCTGAAGGATATTACAGACGAGGTATTCCAAGAAAACATGGAGCAAAGGTATCATTGTTGTCATACTCTCCAAGGTGATTACTTTGAAGAAGACAGTACTCATCTGCCCTGAACCATACATACATCTTTTTTCTACTGTATCCCTAGTTTGTTTCAGTTTGTTTATTGCTAACTATTCTGCACCAGTCACAGGCCTACTGTGGGGAGTTTATTCTACATCAGCTATATTCCCTCTTCCTTAGTGGTACTTAATGAATTGAAGGGACTGGAAAGTTATTCCCAGCCAAGCCAATATCATATGAGTTATAAATGACATTCCATCCTCATATGCAGATTTCCTGTGCCTAAGTTTGTCCCCTTCCCTATTCATTATCCTTTATCCGTTGTCTTCCTTCATTAAATGCAAGCTCCTCGAGGGTAGGGACTGTCTTTCTTTCTACTGACACATAGTAAAATGCTTAATAAATTACTGACTCTGTTTCCTCATAGATAAAATGAGGGGCCCTGACTTGATAACATCAGAGGCCCCTTCTAGTTGTAAATCTATGATCTTAGATCTTTCTTGCCCAACATCCATAAATTGTGGGCAGTAATTTAAGTGAAAAAAAGTCAGTCATTCCTTTAGAGTCATACCTCATATGATGCCCTGGATTGTTCTCAATTTGTGAATGTTATTTCCTTAAAAAGCCTCTTGGGAGTTGGAAAATACATACTTCTTTCCATAAACCCCACCTCTCCCAAACCAGCTCAGGGCTGGGCATGGATGCTCAATAAATGTCTTTTGATTGTTTTATTCCATTTCTTAAATAACCTCTTCCAATTCTCAAGACATTGGTCATTTAATTAAGTTTTGTTTCTCCTTCTCAAATTTTCCAAGCTTTTCTGAGACATTGAATGCCCTGAGAAGGTGATTCAATATTTAAATTCTCCTTAGTGAACTGGGTTTGCAGCTGCGGTTGAATAGACCTCTGGTAAGCATCTGAAGCAGCCATGTTTGGTGTGGTGGAGTGCACCATTATGCCTTCTGCTCAGCACAGCCCTGTCAGCCACGGTCCCTAAAAAGACAGTGCCAGCTTCGGGAGGAACAGTTTCCATTAAATCTTCAGATCTTAAAGGGCAGTGAGAAACTTCACATTCTCCCAGCCGGAGAGTAGAAACTTAGTGTAGGTGTAAATCTCTGGCAGCTGATTGTTGGAACCCACAAGATGTACCTTGTAAATAATTCACTTAGGCACAGGAAATCTGCATATGAGGATGGAATGTCATTTATAACTCATAGGATATTGGCTTGGCTGGGAACAACTTTCCAGTCCCTTCAACTCATTAAGTACCACTAAGGAAGAGGGAATATAGATGATGTAGAATAAACTCCCCACAGTAGGCCTGTGACTGGTGCAGAATAGTTAGCAATAATCAAACTGAAAATAAAATGCTCTGGGTTGTGCCTGCATAATCACTCAGCGCTATATCAACTAAACTGCTCCTATACTGCTAGCTTTGTTATAATCTATTCCTCCAGCAGTGGGTAGGCCGGGGCCCTTCACAAGGCAGGTGGTAAGGAGGAAAGAGCAGAATTTGTAGAAAAGGTGAAGGGCTTGGGGTAGAATCCCTAAACAGACCCAGAAAAATGTTTGCTCTTCTGCATTTTTGTGAATTGATGCATGCATACTGGCTGCAAAGAGAATGCATAATGCACCAATTAAGACCTTATCTCCCTGAAATTCCAGGATATCATAAAGGCAACTCATAGAGAAACAAGATGTTCTTTGTAATGAGCTCACTTTTTCTCTTTATTAAATATTGATTGAATAGGGACTGAAGTCAATTTCCAGATGGAATTTAGGTCTGAATCTTGAAATGCTTGGTGGTAACATTTTCATTTGTTGGTTTTTTTGTTTCTTTTTTTTTTATTTTTCAGCTTATCCTTTTGGTTTGAGAATTCAAAGTAAATCTACGGTAGCTGAGTCTTTTTGCTGGCTGCCTTAAAGCTAAAATTGTTTATGAGAGGTTGCGTGAGTTTTTGGTTCTTCTGAATGCTCACTGGCACTGGATGACTGGTAAGGTGAGGACAAAAACAAATGGTTTAATATTCCTACTGCTTGGCTAACCAGACATTGAACTGGAGAATTCCTAACCAAAGAATTAATGGATATTATTTATTAAAATAAAATAGACAACTTTGAATACATAAAGTTAAAAAGCTCTTAAAGTGATAAGATCAATGTGGCTAGGATAAAAAGAGAAATGATCAATTAGCAAGTGTACCTTTGTTTCAAATATTTCTGTCTAATATCCAAGGTACATAGGGAACTGACCATAGGAAATAGTATAAATATATGACCAGAACCAAGAGATAAGGTATAAGCAAACCATTTTCAAAAGTATTAAAAACTATTAGCAACCATGCTTCAAATCACTAACAATAAGATAAATTCAAATTTAAAACCCTAAAGATTTAACTTATATTCAACAAAATGGCAAAGATGTCAAAAGATGGAAATAGTTAATATTGGAAGATCTGTGAGAAGAAAGACATACAAATAAACTGTTAATGGAACTATAATTAACCCAACCATTCTAGAAAATAATCTCGAATGATCTTAAAAGAGTCACTAAAACTGTTCATACATTTTGCTTCGGAGATCACACTACTGCTTATATCCCACAGATACTGAAGACAGAAAGAAAGGGTCTATATAAAATCTTCATAGTGATGCTTTTTAGAGTAGGATAAAATAAGACGAAAGAAAAAAAGTGGTTCCCATCCATTGTAGAATGGCCGAACACATTGTGTCACATGGATTTTATGGAGTATCTACTGCAAGACCTGAAAAAATCAGAGGAATTCTGAGAAACACAAGAAGTCATTAATCAATCTACAAGTATTTCTTAGGTACCTACTATGTTCCAGTCACTGTACTAGAGATTCAAACACAAGGAATGAAATAATAACTACAACGAGCTGATATTCTAGTGAGAATACACATGGATGACTGTAAAGTGAAGTAAGTAAAAGCAGAAGACAAAAAAGATGTTAGTGGGGACAATAATACTGAACCAAACCTAAAAGGAAGCCAAACTTTTAATAATTAGAATGGTCAACCTTGGTTCTGGAGAATGTAGGAGGAAACACATTTTAAAAAAAATTTCCGTACAGAAATGGGGGACGAGCAGGGAGTGTGTTGACATCGTATGATACTGACACTGTTAGATGATTTTATTTATTTATTTATTTTAGCAAAAGGTGAGGGTCATTGTATATGTTTGTGTATGGGTGTCTATGTAAGGGAGGGGTAGATATGGAAACGACTGTTACATAAAAGCAAAAAGAATCAATAAAACATTGTTTATAAAGCTAGTGATTTCCCTCTGAGCCTAATTTTCTTTTTGATGCCCACCCATCTAATGCAGTGAAACCAAGTATTTGCTAGGGGATGGCATTCGGTATGAGGTTCCCCATATGGGATGGGGGTGAAGAGTAGTTACCATTTATATAGCAATTTAAGGTTTGTGGAGGGAGGCGTGATTTTCAGCTGGTTGTGGGTAGGAGGCCTATACTCAGGGAAGGCCTTGTGAAGCAGGTACCATATGATTTAGGCCCTAATGGAAAAAGAAGGATTTCAACAGGTAGAGAAGAGGAGAGAGTACATTTTGGGAAATGGAGACAGCTCAAACAA
>CM053587.1:201017894-201035794 GCA_028646515.1 Pseudochirops corinnae
CCCTATATAAAAATACTGGTTATTGGCCAGTAACCAGCTGACCAAGAGAGAAATAGATAGCCCTGCTAATAGGAAACACCTTAATTTGGTTTCATACTTAGAGCTGGAACCATGTGTAATAGTTAATCACTTTTAAACTATGATTTAAATGTCATTAGGAAAGCACTCTGACCATAAATATTTTCCTTCATGTATGACTGAAATTCTACCATTAGCGATTCATTTCTTTGCATTAAGTATTATGTTCTCTTTGATCTTTTTTAAAAATGTATTTTCAGTCATTTTTCAGTCATATCCAACTCTTCATGACCTCATTCCAGGTTTTCTTGGAAAAGATACTGGCGTAATTTACCACTTCTCCAGATCATTTTGTAGATGAGGAAATTGAGGCAAATAGGCTTATGTGACTCAGTATCACTCAGCTAATATGAGTATCTGAGGCCAGATTTGAATTCAGAAAGATAAGCCCCACCCTAGCTGCCCCATATTACTGGAAAGGTTAGCGGATTACATCTAAAAGGCCTCTAATTCATATTAGAATGATACTTCTTTCTTTGTGAGAGGAGTAGTTGGGGAACAAGAAAATAATGGCCTCATGTGTAGCTAAAGACTGCTAAAAGGAAGCAAGGATGCAAAAAACAAATTTCCTTGATATTACAATTTTCTTTTCCCACAATCCTGTTAACTCTTACAAGATTTCAATATTTTTTCAATATATTTTTTATAATAGATGTGGTTATATTATACTTATTTGAAACTTTTAAATTAAGAATTTGATCACTGCATATATGGCATGTAGAATTAATACCTTTTACACTGATTCAAAAATGTATGACAATGTGTACTGAAGTCTTTGTAAGACAAGATTTGGGGCTAAAGTCTAGGGACTTTTTTTTAATGTAATAGAATTAAATCTTTTTAAAAAATTAACTTTGTATTTAGATGAACATAGAACAACTCCATGTAATATTAAGAAAAATGAATGAATGGATCTGTAATTCCCTGATGGACCCCTTAAGTAAAAGAAAAATGTAGATAACTGCTTCCCCCTCTTCCCCCCCTCCCCCCCGCCCCGGTTTTATTAGTTGGTTCCCTTTGCTTCAGTCAAAATTTTAGTGAGGTTCTAACATTTCTGCCTCGGGATTTCAAGGATAATGCTGCCAGGTTATTTTCCATTTTTTAATAAAAGTGCTAACAGTTCTGTTCCAAAAGTTATGACACAGAATGCAAGCATGAAAGCAAATGGGGCTCTTTCTGACTTACCCAAGGAAAGAACCTGAATTTTTATGGGCATAGAAGCAAAATCAGACACACATTCAAGAGTCTCACTGGGGTAGCTAGCCTCCTCTATGGACAGGAACATGGATCCTCAAAGAATGGGCTGGAGCACACCCACCCATACCCACACTCAAATGCTACTACGTTTAGAAAATAAAAGTCTAGACAAGTCCTTCCCTGACAAACAGCCTAGAGCAAATGGATTAAGCAATGGACTCTTAATAAGAAAGGCCCAGGTTTGAATTTTGCCTCCAATTCTTACTGGCTTTGTGACCCTGGGCAAGTAATTTAACCTCTTTCAGCCTCATTTTTTTCATCTGTAGGATGGCACCTTTCTCCTAGGATTGTTTTAAGATCAAAAGATGTATCTGTGAAGCATTTTGCAAATCATTAAAGTCTCTAACAAATGTGAGCTACCATCATTATTACCTTGTCTTATTGTAGTCCTGCCTTCTATATAAATCAAGTAATATACCTAGTTCTTGCCTTAGAGCTTACAGCTTTAAATACCAAAAGTCAACTTTTAGAAAAATCATTCAGGAATTGCAGGCAAAGGATTAAACATTAAAAATGCCCTTAAGAGGCGGCTAGATGGCGCAGTGAATATAGTACTGGCCCTGGAGTCAGGAGGACCTGAGTTCAAATCTATCCTCAGACAACTTAACACTTACTAGCCATGTGACCTTGGGCAAGTCATGTAAGCCCAATTTCCCTGCCCTCTCCCCTCCAAAAGCAAAAAAAAAAATGCCCTTAAAATAAAATGGCCAACAATGTGTTTATAATTAAGTCATACACAGTCCATGCCTTATACAAGTTTTCAAGAGATTAGACTAACAAAAATAGAAGACAATATATGTCTATATTATTAAATGCCTGCTCTCTACTAGGCATTGTGCTAAGTGCTAGGAAATAGTTGATAAAAACAAGATAGTTCTTACTTTCAAGAAGCTTACATTTTCCTGGGAGGATATATCATATATCCAAATAAACCGAATACAAGGTAATAGGAGGAAAGAGTAACAAGAACAAGGAAAATGATGAATAGAACCAGAGCAGAGACTACAATCAATTAAGAGATTTTAAGACACAATGGTGAGGAGGAAAAAGAGTAAAAGGCCTACCTGGAGATTGTTTACAACTAAGCTAAAATCCTGAGTTATAAATGACATTTAATCTTCATACGTAGATTTCTTATGTTTAAGTGTAACTGCTAGAGATTGGGGTTAACCTGGAAAAAAAATCTCTAGGAATCCATCTTTGATTTATATTGGTTAATAATTTTTATTAATTACTTAGATAAAGCAGGCTTTTTTTGCATATCAAATTTTTAGATGAAACAAAGTTGAGGGAGATAGCAAGCATGAGACACCCTCTAGTCTAGACTAATTGGCCTTCTTGCTATTCTTCTTAAGGGATTCTCTGTTTTCCTTCAGGTGCCCTTGCACTGGCCATCACTCGCGGGGAAGGTAATCCCCATTCACCTCTACCACGTAGTATTTCACACTTCCTTCCAGACTTAGTTCAAGTGCTATCATCTACCTGAAATCTTTCCTGATTTCAAATAGCTTTCCAAATTATAGTGTACATTTACATATGTATATATGTATATGTACATATATATATTTATATATATAGTCAAAATAATGACGAAATCTACTGAAGAACTACTGTGATTTTTTCTACCCTACAACTGCACAAAAAGTCACCCTCCCAATACGTGTGTGTAGCTGTATACACACATAAATATACATATTACTTCCCCAATAGAATGTAGCCTCCTTAGAAGCAGGAACTGTTTATTGGTCTCTATACACTGTTCCTGACATAGCAGTCACTTAGTAAATGCTTGTTGACTGATTGCCTTATCTATTCCTTCTTTTAATAGCTATAACTCTATGTAATCCTCTTTGACAGTGATCATATTTTGTTTTGCTCAATCGTTATATAAGGTATACAAGTCCTATGTCTCTTACTTAACTTTAAAAAGCTTGAGGACAAGGGGATGCCTTATTCATCTTTAAATCTTTAGCATCCAGCATGAGTGGACAGAGTACATAGTGATGCTTAATATTTGTTTGAATTTATGATTAACAAGGATTTATTATCTATAAGATAATTTGGCATTCTTGACTTTCTTCACTCATGATGAACCATTTCTAGTGTCTCCCTTTTCATTGACTCAGGCTCTGCCTGAAATGATTTTCTTCTTCACCTCCATAGGCCCTGCCTGACCCTGCACAATCTAGTGCTTCATATTCAGGACTGGAATGAAATGAGGCACTCATAGGCCATCCAACAGTTAACAAAAAGAGGTTTACTAGCCATAGCATGGAAGGGATACTGAGTAGAGATATAGCATTGGTTCAGGTACGTGTGGCTCTGCTCATTTCCATATGAAAACTCATCTGGTCAGTAGGGTATGTTGGGTGTAATGACTGTGAAATCAGTCAGACATCTGCCAAGTCTGAAGAACATGGACTGTTTGTGACCTGCCTCTTTATGACCTAAGAAACTGGGAAGCCGTGCCAATGGCCAGAGCCCTAGATCCCTAGACCAACCAAATCTGAAGGACTCATCCCCTAGCATTTTAGTGAAATGCAAAACAATAATTACAATAATAAAACAAGCCAAACCAAGGTGGCAGATATTGCCCATCATTTTTCAGAATCTTCGGCTTCTGATCAAGTCTCAGTTCCAATGATACATTCTGTAGAAGGCTGTTCTCATGTCATCAGCTGCTAGTACCTACTTTCAGTTTACCTTAGAAGTACTCTCATGTGTATCTTGTAGATAATTATTGTCTTCCTCATTAGACTGTAAGTTCCTTCAGAGTAGGGATTTTTTTAACTTTTTTCTTTTTTATCTATATAGTGTTTCGCAAAGCACCTAAGACACAGTAAGGACTTAATAAATATTTGTTAGTAGATTGATTTCTAGGCACCAGAGATGTGTGTGTATGTATATAACATATGCACACACACATACACACATATATGTGTGTATGTATGTATAGAAACAACCCTTGCCCTCAGTGAACTTCCATTATTCATTCTAGCTTACATTAGAATGAATGAATGAATGAATGAATGAATTCACTCTATGCTAAGCAAAAGATCCTACATGGATCTATTCTGGGTCCGTAAGTAGACTGTATCACCTTTTCCCCTCACTGCTTTAGGAAATATTTTTATAAGTTTAAGGGATGATATGACTCTCCTGTTGGGGTTCTCCTTATTTTGATGCTTCAATGGGATTTGGGATCTAATTAGTGTGGATGTCCCCCCTCCCCCACCCCCATGATAAATTCTTGTTGAGTGAATTAATAGATGAACCAGTGAGGAACATAATTCACTTTTCATACCTTTCTGCATAATTCTTGTTCATGCCCTTCCATGTCTAAAGAACTAAAAAATTTGAGACTCCCTTGAGTTAAAGCCCTGTGGTTATTATTTCTTCTTAACTCTATTTGTGGCTGCCATATTTTTATTTGTTTGTTTCCATGTTTTGGAATTTTGAACTAGGATTGACCCTTGAGAGTTTCTGAGAGAAGGAAAAAAAAATTAAGAATTCCAGTGGCTGAACTGGTTCTAAAGCATTAGCTAATAGAATTAGTTTGAGGGCAATTATAATAACCCTAAGTATTATGCAGTTTAGTACAATTTGCATAATCCCAGAATGCAACATGTTAAAGCTTTCAGAATAAAAATTAATAATAAGATCAGCACTTTTTTTTTTTAGATTGCCCCTAAAAATCTTATTGGTGTGGCTTTGTATGAATAGGTCCCCATGAGTAAATTATGATCAAAATTCAAAGCCAACATAAATTAAATGTTTTTTTCCTGCTTTGGTATACAAGACTTTCCATTAAGCTAGCCCCATATAATATACCTTGGATGTGTTCAAGAAAGCCCTGTAAATTATAGTAAGTATTTAAAATGGTAAGTAGACATTGGAAAAGGCCACATTAGGATTAATGAATGAAGGGCTTGATACTAAAAATGCACTTGTAAATAAATAACATGAAAAGTAAAGATGACACATTGTTGGGTTAGAGTTACAAGTAGAGGATAATAATAAATTAAAGAGTGACAGCAAATTGCTCACAGTGCTTCAAATTCTGGGTGCGAGTCTTTCTAATTTTTCTCTCTAGGAAAAAAAACAAAACAAAACAACAAAACACCCTCTTGGGTTTTATACATTTTGTGTTACTTCGGGCCTATTTCTTCATTGGCTAGTCTGCTATTGTGGCAGTCTGTCTTTCAGATTAGGGCAGTAACTGAAGTTTTAGTCTTGACTGGTCTATTTATGATACGAAGTAGTACATTCAAGGGGGCTATTTAAGGCCAATCTAGTTTAAGAGCAGGGGTGCTCTGCTAAATGTTTAACAACCTATACTCTGGGTGAAAAAAATTACATGCAGCACACTTTTAAGTTTTTAACATTTAACACGCTAAGTTTTTTTTTTTTAGCATTTTTCTATAATTTTCTTAAATCTAGACTATCAATAAAACAATAAATCAAGCCCTGATTTGTAGAATTCACTAATTATAGCATGTAAATGCACACACTAAAAATTTAGCAAATAATCGCAGTCATGCTGACCCCAGCACACTTCTGACTGAGACTCAAGAGAACCTACATGTTTCCCCGGGTACATTAAGCCTAGATGTATTCTGTTGAAAAGAGTACTGGATGAGGAAATACCAGACCTAAGTCATATCTCCATTTCTGCTCCTAACTACTTTTGTGATCTTGCGTAAGCCATTCTTTTCTGGACTTATCTTTTCTTTTAAGATAGTTTCTCAGGTCCTGTCTAGTTCCACTAGTCTATGGCTACATACCTGTCCTGTCAAATGCTGGAGTGTTTTCAGTGGACGCTTCTGCTGATGGGGCATGGGATGGGCAATATTTAGTTCCTAGCACTTACATCAGTTGGAACTCAAAATGATGTCATGGTGGGAGAATCCTGGAACCAACCAGGGGATAGTCACCTTTTGCTTTGACTATTGAGTTTCAACGAAAGACTCAGAGAAGTAATTTCTAGCTTGGAGAGAGGACAAAAGGAAAAGCAGTGAGTTTTAGGGCTGTCACTTTAAAATATGGGTGGTTTTGACACAATATAGTGGGAACCTCTTGGAACCACATCCCAGGCATATTTTACAATTACAGCAAGAACTTTAATTAAGGCTCTCTTTTGGCATGTGAACTTAGAGCTTTATAAACTCTTTCTCCCTAAATTATATATATATATGTATAAATATGCATATGTCATATGATGAAAGAGATTTCTTTCCAAGTTCTTTACCCAAAAGTTTTCAGAGCTCCAATTATATGATTGGAATACCTGTTTGATCCCTCATGTGGGAAAGGTGAGCCTTATAACTGGGCCTACTAGACAGATTTTCTGATTAGGCCCCTCAACCGCTCCATTCAGTAAATAGTAAAATAATCAGAACTATATAATGTAGAATTTATCACAGGAAGAGAGACTGGACTTGGGATTTCATTGGTATAGGCACTTTCTAATGAAGAAACTATTAATAAATAAAATAAACTATCAATAATAAATAATAATAAATAAATAATAAAAATTAACTCTCAATGCCGGTCAGTACCTTCTTATCAATTTCTAATCTTAGAGAGTTGCCAGGAGGCATTGAGAAGTTAAGTGACTTGTCCAGGGTCACATATCTGTATGTGCCAGAAGTGAGACTTGAACTCAGATGCTCCTGACTCTAAGGGCAGTTCTCCATCCGTTATACCACAACCACCAGATTATTGCGGATAGGATAATATAAGTAGATGGAAAGTTGATAATGCTATGTTAACAATCAACGGTGAGCTTTAAGCTATTGGTCATTTTAATTTCAAGTGTGAAATTACGACATTCGACCTTCTTTAGGGTTAAATCCAGAAACTTCTTTGGCCATTTTACTTCTTCACTGCTCTACTGTTTTATGGAGGGATGGCCATGCTCTTCTTTCTAACTTCAGTTTCTGGAATTGGAGGGATGGCCATGCTCTTCTTTCTAACTTCAGTTTCTGGAATTGGAGGGATGGCCATGCTCTTCTTTCTAACTTCAGTTTCTGGAATTGGAGGGATGGCCATGCTCTTCTTTCTAACTTCAGTTTGTGGCATGTTGTTACTCATAGTTCTCATAAACTCTTCTGATCTCTTCTCTCTTTAGCTTAATTTCTTTGTTTTTTCTTGATTAACTGCTGACAATATCTTGTGTGAAGAGGAAGGTGATGCGGGAAGTACAAAGTAGAAGCAGAATTAAAATCCCAATATTTGGATTCCAAGACTGTTGCCCTTTCCACCTTGTCCTAGAACATATATCATCATCATCATCATCAATAATCACATAGCTTCATTCTGGGTGACTTTAAAAAAAAAATTGTAAAATGAAAAATTGGATTAAATTTTCTCTAAGTTTCCTTCCAGTCCTCAATCTACAAAAATATGAATCTGAGAACCTAGCCTGCAGATAAATCCCAGATCTTTATTTCTAGAAATGATCTCCTACCATTCTTCAGTCCTAGCTTTATAGAGAGGCATTTTTATTGCATCCTTATTACTATCTAAAATGTATAGGATCATAATATAACCATCCTACCTCTACAAATAAGCCGGTTCCCTTTCCCTTTCATTCTGATCTAAGCCAGGGATGTCCCACATGGGGTCCTAGGACCTATACTGCCCTTCAGAACTCTCTGTGTTGCCTTTGAAGCAAGTCAAAGAACAAAGAAGGTCATTACAGCTATGTTGATCCTTTGAATGAAAGTAATATACTCTTTGTAAAACCAAAACTTAGAATACATACATCCATGGTATACTGGCAAATGTTTAACAACTGGCTCCCCATGGGGAAAAATGTTTGCAGGACACATTTTTAAGTTTAATATGTATTATTTTTTTTTCCATCACTTTCTTAAGTCTAAGCAATCAACAAAATAATAAATTAAGTCCTGTTTTATGATATTTGCCAATTTCCAAAGTACAAATGCTCACAATGATAATTTAACAGTTGTCTCTTGCAATCTAGTATAAGCAGGCTCCAGCTTACTTCTGCCCTGTAATGACATTCTAAGTATAAATAGAGAAAAACATGAAAGTATTAACATTTTGTTGCCCATGGTTGTTGTCACATTGGTGAATTCTATCTTCTATTGTCGGTCAGGTGAGCCATGTGCATTGTAATGTTGATTACAACAATCTTCTCCTACTGATCAGGGGAAAATGCAATGGAATAGACTGGACTTGGAGTCAGAAGAACTAGGTTCAGATCCTGACTGACACGCATTGGTCATGGTCACATGTCCATAGCTACATGCACCCATATTTGCACTTTCCAGCTTAAATTAACAAAACATTCCCCGATCTTCTTGGGACTGATGTGCTAAACATATATATATTTTTTCCATTTAAGCAGGTATTGTATGCTGAATTATTAGGCAGGATATGCTAAGCATTTCCCTTAATCTTCCATGCCATATTTATTTTTTTCAATCTCCTCATCTGCACAATGGAAACCATAGCACGTATGCATCTGCTTTTATATTTCAAAAGCTGTAAAATGCTATACAAAGATGAGCAGGTAGTGAGTGGTCTTACATATGTTATCTCTGAGACTTCCTAGTGTTGGTTATTATATAGTTAGGGGGAAGTCGTAGAGTACTGAGTAATTGCATCTATCTCAAAGTACTGAAAGAAGAGACAAACGTGAGCCAGTGTCAGGGACTTTTCAAAGATTGTGGCAAATGAGGAAAAGAGACAAAGTAACTTAACAGTTAACTGGGAAGGGGAGCTGTCCCAATTTTCAAAAATAGAGAATAAAGTTTAGAAATTCTGAATGAGTGAACTTGACAGTATCTGACAATATTTCGGTTTAGATCATTAAAGAACATCTAGAAAAGAAAACAGTAGTAACTAAGAAGCAGCATTTCTTCAACAAGAATAACCTCATTTCTTTTTTTGAAAGTATTGCTAGGTAGACAGGTCAGGGGGATGTTGGAGACAAAGTTTACCTAGATTTCAAGAAAATATTTAGCAACTACAATGTTATTCTTGTGGATAAAATGGAAAGATGTGAGCTAATTGATCATACATTTGGGTGGATTTAGGATTGGTTGAATACCTGGATCCAAAGAACATGCATTAATGAATGGTATGATGTCAGTTTCCAGAGAGATTTCTACGGGAGTGCTCCAGGGATCTGTTTTGGGTTTTCTGTTATTTAACATTTTGATTAATGACTTCGATGACAGCATTAATAAAGGTAACCTTTTTTTTTTAAGTCCTTCTGGGCTGTTAGGAGCATTAGATTTGGGGTAGGGGATTGGGACATTTGCAATATCAACAAGGAAATCCCCAAATTACATAGAGTTCCCAAATTAGGCCTCCCTGGGGAGTCTTAGAAACAAACAGCAGCTAGTTGTTGGTGATCTCCTTAATAATTTGAACAAGAATGTATGTCCAGGATCCCCATGAGAGATATCAAGTCTTCGAGCACTGCATTGCTTTTGTTTGCTCCTGTCCATTGGTTTCTGTGAACCTAGATACTGATCCACATGCGTACTCTTTTGTGTATGCAGGTCTATCCATAAAAGTTCAACTCAGTCTCCTTTGCCCTTCACAATTAAATAAATGTCCATAGTTACATAGACCCATGTTTGCCAATTTGCAGTTTAAGTTAACAAAATGGTTCCTGATCCCTTTGGGACTGAGGTGCTAAACATATTTTTCCATTTAAGAAGGTATTTGTGCTGAATTATTAGGAAAGATGTGCTAAACATTTCTTTCACCTTCTGCATCACCTTCATTTTGTCCCCAATTGAACTAGGCTCTTATCTGTCTCATTTGGGAACTGGGTAAAATAAGCAACTGGGCAAGGGGAAAATGAAATTCAGGGTTGAGCATCATCAGCTTATTGATGGCATCGCATCCCCTAGTGTCCCATTATCCCTCAGAGCAACCTTGCTTACATGTTAAATAGGAGAAGTGGTTATCCTGGGGGGTAATGTATGATCCCCAGGGGCTTTCTCAAGAAGATAATTGACCTTATATGGGCATCAGCCAGCTCTCCAGGGGAAGTGTGTCTTATTCACTTTCCTGGCCCCAGGGTTGGGACACAAATGAAAGCCTGGGGGAAAAAAAGTGTGTCTTGGTTACCCAGCCAGCAATAAAATGCTTTCCATCAATTCTGTAGTGCAAAAATGAATGTGTGGGACTTGTCTGTTGTTTTGGGAATCTCTCTTGCAGGGAGAGAAGCATGGTGATAATGAATTTGAGGCCTACAATTCTATACCAAGAAGGATCAATCAGCTTCTCTCTGTACTATGTATGGAGACTTAATTCCTCATCCTCATCAATCCATATTAAAAATATGGGTCACATTGTAGGGAAAATGGGAAGGGGAATTTGGTACTTGCTATGTAAACCCCTTACCACTTTTAGTGAAAAAGAAATTCACAGGTCGGACTGAGAGAAAATCAGTCATATTCCCTTCCTCTAGAAAAGTAGGAGACTCTTTTCAGTAACATCGGTATAATAACTTCTGCTGTTCACATCCACAGATATCACAATCCTTATAACATTGATAGAGCTATAAACCAGGGCCATTTTAGAGATGATTACAGCTTCTTTAAAATACTTTGAGTCACAACTAAGATCATAGATCTAGAATTGGAAGGTACCTTAGGAGTCATTCAGTCCAAAACCTGCATTCTAGAAATAAAGAAACTGATGCTCAGGGAAGTTAAGTGATTTGACCCAGGTCATACAGAGAGTAAGCATAAGATGTAGGGTTTGAGTCCTGTGACCCAGGAACCAGTGCCATTTCATCTATATCCTAGTGCCTTCCAATTACTGCTGTCATTATTCACTCGTTCACTTGTGTCTGACTCTTTATGACCCCACTTGGGATTTTCATGGCAAATGTACTGGAGGAGTTTGTCACTTCCCCAGTTCATTTTACAGATGAGGAAACTGAGGCTGAGTTAAGTGATTTGCTCAGAATTGCACAGTCAGCAGGTGTCTGAGATCAGATTTAAACTCATGAAGATGAATCTTCCTGACTCTAGGCCTGGCACTCCATCTACTATCTGACCTGGTTTCCCCTAATTACTATAGATTTCTCTATTTATTTGTTGAGCCTATCTTCGGTGAAACCCATAGGTTTATCTACAAAAGAAGTTAGCCAATGCCCCTGTCCATGACTTAATAAATCAACCTTTAAGGAATCTCCAGATAGGATGAGTCAAAGAATGATTGGTAAAGGTTGAAATTCTGTAGTTTGGTAAGAGAGGGTGGCTCAAGCTGAGAAGGTCTTGGACTTTCCGAGTGGGGAGATCTTTCAGGTATGTAGAAAATAAGTGACATTTACATAGTTTTGATGACAAGACACTTTCCACACCACTGTGAGTTAAGTATAGTAATAATAATAGGGATATTTATGTAGCACTTTGACATTTATAAGGCACTGTATGTATATCTTATTTGATATACATATATACAGTTGGTATAGGTATATCTTATTTGACCCTCACAATAAACTTGTAAGGTTGTTAGTATAGTTATTATTAGTATATTCATTGATTATAGGTATTATTATCATACTCATTTTCCAGATAAGGCAATTGACTTACTTTTTTGTTCCAACAGTTGAATTTAAGAGCTGAGATTTGATTTTAGGTTTTCTTGATTCCAAGGTCTAGCACTCTATCCATGGCTCCATGCTGTCCTCCATCAGTTATGTATAGTAATTATTAGCAGGAGCAGCATGGTGTAGTGGATAGAAATCTGGCCTTGAAACCAGTAAGACCCGTGTTCAAGTCTTGTTATTGTTTCAGTGGTTTTCAGTCGTGTCCAACTCTTCACAGTTCCATTTGGGATTTTCTTGGCAGATTCTGGAGTAGTTTGCCATTTCCTTCTCTAGCTTGCTTTATAGACGAAGAAAATGAGGCAAACAGGGTTAAGAGACTTGCCCAGGTAACATAGCTAGGAAGTGTCTGAGGCCAGAATTGAGCCCAAGTCCTCTAGGTCCAGCACTCTATCAACTAGCTACCCACCTTCAAGTCTGACCTATGATAAATACTGATTGTATGACACCGGCCAAATCATTTAATTGTTTTTTGCTCCCAGTGACTCTCCAAGACAGCAAGTCGCAGAGAAGGTGCTACCTGCAGTGATAGAGGAAGTTTCTTCATTGAGAGTTCTCTATACCAAAGAAAGCATAGATCCAGTCCCTAACTCTATATCACTTTATAGATGAGTAAACAGAAGCTGAAAGAAATGACATGACTCCTCCCAGGTCAGAACCAGGAGAAGAATTGAGGCCCAGTGCTCTTTCACTGTGGTCTGGAACTCTTCACATGTGCTATGTAGTTCTGTAGAAAGAGTTTTGCATTTGTAGATGAAATCCAGGCCTGGCTCTGTCTCCTATGTCACTTTCAACCAGTCTTTCTGTCTCTCTAGACCAGTGGTTCTCAACCTTCCTAATGCCGCGACCCTTTAATACTTGTATGTGGGTGCATCTGCATGTGGGCGGACCCACCTGGAGATGGATAGAGGAGCGGTGTCTCGGTTCCTAAGACCACCAGAAATATGTGTTTTCTGATGGTCTTAGGCGACCCTGTGACCCCTGTGAAAGGGTCATTTGACCCCCAAAGGAGTTGCGACGGCACTGCTGCTCTAGGCTTATTTCCTCACCTATAGAATGACTAGATGATAACTCAGGTCCTTCCTGCTCCAAATTGGTAATCTTTTTTCCCGGACTCCCTGAAACTTATTTTAGTTTTTTATCTCATCAGTTGTTCTTCTAATTTCTAATTGTGATCTTTTCCTTTCTGTCTTCATGACTGTTGCTTCAAAGTCTATATGATAATACTCTTTTTCCTTTCTTAGGCTTTCAAAAGTATGAGGCAGATAGTTCAGAAAGTAACTCAAGTTGCCACCGTAAATCTGAAGTGATTTTAGAAAGATATATAATACTACTAAATGATGACATATTTCTCAAAGATCAGTAAAATATTTCTGAGTGATATATAGTTGGGGCAATTCTGTCTCTGCTGTAAACCTGTGGGAACACACTGAGCAGGCAGAGTATTTTATGAGTATTATTGGTCATAGCTTTTGTTTTTAATCTGCCAAAAATGCAGTGAAGAGGCAGACCACACAGAAAATTGGTCTTCTCTGTACCAATGTCTAGTTGAAAACGGCTTAGGGTATTTTGATTTGTTGTTGTAACGAAAAGGGGAGGGAGAGAGAAATGGATGACAGCATTTGAAAATGGTTCTAGCATTTTAAAAGCAATTATGGGGGGGTAGATTTATACATAAAGCCTGTTCTGTACATTAAGTAAATTTGTGGTTTTAATCACTGGGAAAAAAAAAAAACAAAAAAACCAAAACACAATATCTAGCTACAAAATACCCAAAGTTGCAGGACATTTGTGTCAATCCCCTGAGAACACCCATTTGTATGTATTGGTTAGGGGAGGAGGAAGAAAGTTGGGAAGAGGTGGCAGAGGAGTGCTGAAGCAGTTAAAAAAAACTGGTCAGTGACGTTTAAGCACAATTATGATATATGCTTCAGGAAATTCAATTAAAGCTATATAAAATTGTACATCTACCTGGCTGCCTGGGTAAAGGAAAGAGAGGATGGGCCAGGGACGACTTCATAGCTTATGGTGATGGGGATGAAAAGGCAAGAATTCTTTCTCCACTCCAGTGGAAACTAATGGGGCATGAATTCCTCATTCTCAGTCTATTTGAAACTGTAACAGGGGATATCACATCTGGCAAAACTACTTTGAGTCATGTTATAGCACTTAGAGCATCATCTGGACTTTGGGAAATAATGTTTTAAAAATAAGGAACCTTGTACCTTGCATCAGCATTGATGAAAGGTTCTGATAAGTTGCAGAGGGCTTGCAGGCTTAAGGGCCTAGTTGTAAAACTACGTTTTCATGGAATGGTCCAGGATTTTAGGGGAGGGAGTTGACTGTTTCTGCAATTCTATAACCAGTTTTCCCTTCCCCTTTAGTGGTGACCACTGAGAAAACAAAGATCACCTTGTAAAAAGGGACCTTTTGGGAAGCAGAGAGGATGCTGTAAGGGTTCGTACCAAACCACATCAAACAACAGGGGAAAATTGCCTTCACTGAAAACCTCATAGGCAGATGGTTCCTATATGGATAAAGGCTAGCATACAACCTGAACTTGCCCATAACATTTGGCACATTCTTTAACTTTATGAACCAATGAGAAGATAATCACACCTCTGTGCCTCTCAGTCGTATAGACCTTAACAGTATAGAACAAAGGCTGCCCTTGCTAACTCTGATGAAGCATTTTGTGACATAAACTCCTAAAACATCAGATATATTGCATGGGAACATATAAGTATCTTTATTTAAGACAAACCGGTACAGGGCATTTCTTCTTGGATTGAAATCTCTTTTGGGAAAGGGAGCATGAATGTCTTACCTAATCTTAGTATCTTATAGACATTGTACCTTCATTCATTTGTTCATTCATTATTGAATACCTATATACAAAGCTATTATGTTAGGAGCTGGAAGTACAAAGAAAACAAAACAAAACAAAACCCCCAATGAAAACCGTGTCCTGCCCTCAAGCCGTTTATAGTTAATTGGGGGGCAAAGGAGACACACAAGGTGTACACAGACAAGTAAACTAAAATCTGTACAAAGTAATTTCACAAGGGTAAGTGTTAACAAGTAAATAGATGAAAATACTTTGTAGATTATATTGCTCAGATCACATTTTATAGGAAGTTTTTCTGATACCTTTAGTAGCCTTTCTCTCTTCAGATTTTTGTGTATGTTCTTAACTATTCATAGTAAAGAAAATATATCTCCCAAAAAGAATGTAAACTCACCGAGGGCAGAGTTTTCTTTATTTTTCTCTTTTGTTTTTGTATCCTCAGTGCCTGTAGCACAATGCCTCGCATGTAAGAGATGCCTAATTCGTGTTTGTTGGATTGGACTGGCTGGCTGTCAGTGATTCATGAGAAGATGGCCTTTAATATCCTGGTTCACTAGGGTCATTCACAGGTGTGAGTCAGAATAAAAATATCTTGCATGGAAAAAAAATAACCAGCAACGAGTTTTGCCTACTTATGCCTGTAAACTCTTCTCTACTTCCCATTGCATAGCAATTGTTCATCATTTAGATGCCCAAAGAGCTCACAAAGCGTGGAACCCATGGGGCAGCTTTTTAATTGGTTAAATGCATACTTGCCCATGGTTTCATTTCACTTAGTCTCACTTTTAGGTAGTTGCCATTTGGGATTTTTTTTTTCTGGGAAAATGGGAAGTTAATCTGAAGATGTTCTTATACAACATGCAGTTTTAGGAGGTTCCCATGTAAATTCATCTTGGCTTATTAAAGAGAATTTTCACTTGCCCAAGTGGATCCCAAAACATCAAATAGCCTAATTTCTTTGAGGCCCTAGGTAAGTTTGTGGGCAAGGACTCATATGAACAGCTATTTCTTATTTGAGAGGTGTGAAAGAGAAGAGAGGGTTAAAAGACATACAATCCAGTGAACCAGAGAATTAGCTCTTACTGTAGAAATGAATAAATGTAGACTTATGTGTGGTTCCCAGGCAAATAAAACCCACATACACATCAAAGGTTCCAAGAAGTTTGCTTCTACTTTAGCAGTGCAGCTCACAGGTTTTCTGAATATCCGTTCAGCTGTTTCAAATGCTGGTAATAAAGAGTCCCCAGTGTCCTATATTGCACCCGTGATTATAAAAATATTTAAAGCCACAGAAAAAATATATGGCTGTGCAGACACATATATTGATTTATTGTATACCATGGTTTGATACACATTGGAAGGCAAGGTTTTAGGCTGACAAGAGCATCATAGGAGCAGGCTCCAATCCATATATTATAGTGCCAGCCTCGGAAAAGTAGCAGGGCCTAATATAAGGCTATAATATAGGGTTTCTGAAAACTCCCCTACATAAGCAGCAGACAACATAAAAAGTTACATTACTATTTATGTGACATGGAGTCATATTAGTAGTGATGTGACCACATAAATAGTAATGTGACTTTTTTGGAATATGGAAATTAAAGAAAAATGTTTCAAACAGAAACCATATATTATGAAAAATAACAAATCTTCCCGAAATGTTGGAGAAACAAGAGATGGAATGGGGGAAGGGAGAAAACCCTGGGAGTACACGGGGAAGATCTTTACATTTTCTTTTTCTGCTCTAAATTTTAATTTTTAAAGCATATGATGAAATGAATGCGTCTTTCCTTTTCCCTTTCTTTGCGACTTTATAGATTATAAAATCATTAGGAAGAGACTGTATCACTTATACTTAAATATCTTACATGATCTCAGTGCTAATATTAAAGCATTATAAAATGTAAATGTGTGTGCATTATAAATAGGCTTCTCTGTGTTTTTGCTCTTTGCATCTTTCTGCACAATCTCTGACACCTAGAGTAATAAACTGGAACCCCCTTTATAGCATAATAATTATGATAGCATGGGCCTGTGTTAGATCTGTCGTATCAGACAAAGTGTTCTAGAACTTCTCTCTTCAAGCAAGATACACACACATACATACATACATATATGTATATACACATAGATACGTATATCTGCATATTTGTGTATGTGTATGGGGGATGAGGTCCAAGTTCAAAGTAAAAGGCACTGGGGGTGTCTCAGATTGAAAATGGATATAACACAATGTCTCCTGAATCTTTTTCCATGAGGCCATATGGTAAACTCCATGGCTCCTTTCAAATAGAATTTCTCCTTGTGGAAATGGATTTCAGAGACTTCTTTAGGTAGAGAACATGCCTAGAAAGATTTTATTGTTAAAGTTCCACTCTCTTAACTATAACACCTAGTCTAGTTCTAGATGCACAAATAGTCAATAAATTCTTGGGAAATGAATGAAGTCTTCTGTTATGGATGGCAATACATAATGATATAATGTAAATATAATTTTATAATTAAGTAGTTATAGGATTGTGTGGACAACTAGTCGCCTCTTTCTGGGTCCAAACTAGGACTCCTCTACTCTAAAGTGAGGAGTAACTTGGAGGAGTGACCAAAATTCAAGTGGAATAGCACTCTGCTAACAAAAGGATCTTAACTCCTTTCTCAAGCTTTATTAAATTATTTTAAGTAAGGGTGAGTAGGAAGCACTGACATAGAAACCTCTGTTTCTTGTTTCAAAAATCACTACTCCATGCTACAAAAATATTGCAAAGCATCTAATAAGGTAACTAAAAAGAATTTTATAAATATTGGCAAAATATGGCAATATCTCTAATGGCAGGGTGGTAATATGGATAGAAGGCTAGTCTTGTAGTCAGGAAAACTTGCATAACATACTTTGCAGGGTCTTGTATCAACAAGCACCCTAGCATACCTAAGGCGGCTACTAGCACAGGTTCTTAGATCTGCTTTTCTAAAGGAAAGCAACTCAAAATGGGTTAACAATCTTACTTTAATCAAACATATTATTTACCTAGTCCAGGGGGAAAAGTCAGCACCCTGAACTTCAGAGAATACAAACAGAAGTTACAAACAAACAGAAAAACAGATCGGCAGACGGCTTCC
>CM053587.1:201036294-201067651 GCA_028646515.1 Pseudochirops corinnae
CCACTTTAGCAAAGGGCCTAGGGGCAGGGAAGATCTTCAGATTCCCATAACAGGTCTAGGAGTATTTAGATGTTTGTTAGGAATACGCCTATTTTCTGTTTTCAAAAGAAGAAATCTAAGCTATATTACCATTACATGGAAAAATGCAATTTTTACTAATAATTATTATTGTTCAGTCATGCAGTCATGTCTGAATCTTTGTGGCCCTGGGGACCCTACTGTCTGTGACATTTTCTTGGCAAGGACACTGGAATGATTTGCTATTTCTTCAGTAGATTAAGGCAAACAGAGATTTAGTGACTTACCCAGGGTCACACAGCTAGTGAGTGTCTGAAGTAACATTTAAACTGAGGTCTTCCTGACTCCAGGACCAGCATCTATCCACTGATCCATCTAGCTGCTTCCTACTAATATTCCTACTAATATTTATAAAATTCTTTTTAGTTACCTTAATTACCTACTAATATTACCAATTAATGCAACTTTTAGGTTTTATCTTGTACCTGTTAGAGTGGCAAAGATGACAAAAGATGAAAAATGTTGGAAGGGCTGTGGGAAAATATGCTCACTAATGCACTATTGGTGGGGCATGAACTGGTCAAAATGATTTGGGGAAATAATTTGGAACTATATGGCTATACCACTATTAGGCCTATACCTGAAATAAATCAGAAAGGAAAAGTATCTATAAATACACAAAAAAAATATTCATAGCAACTCTTTCCCTGGTAGCTCCAAACTGGAAATGAAGTAGATCTACTCCTACTGGGGAGTGATTGTGGTATATGAACGTAATGGAATTTTATTATGCCATAAGAATAATGAAATGGACAATTTTAGAGGAAACTTGGAAGATCTTTCTGAATTTATGCAGAGTAAAGTGAGAAAAACTAGGAGAACAACGTATACAGTGATGATATTATCAAGAAAACCAACTTAGAGAGACTTTGGAATTCTGATCAACTCAATGATAACCTACAATCCAAAAAGATGTAGATAAGATGTGCCGCTTTACCACTTGACATAGAGTTGATGAATCTGAGATACAGAAAGACATATATTTTCAGACATGGTTAATGGGGGAAATTTGTTTTCCATACTATATAGATATATCTTGAAGAATTTGTTTAAAATGTACTCAGAGGGGAAAGAATCAGTGGCAGAAATAGATTGATAAAAAATATTTAAAGTAAAAAAAAATGAATGAAGTAAAATTAAAATTAAAAAAAGGTAATACCTGTTTTGTTGAAACCAACTTTTTAAAAAGTTTCAAGGGCTTACTCCTTTTGTCAAAGTGAAGGTTATAATTTATTTTGAAAAGTGAAAAGTGTTTCTGTTGGAATAACTCAAAAACAACTTGTTGAAGATTATGGAGAGAATAATTTTAGTTTGCAAAGTTCATCAAAGTGGTATACAAAGTTTTGGGAAGGAAGGCAGTGATAAAACTTTCGTGAACTGTATGACAGCCACATTAGACTGTCACAGCTACAGTATTGCTAGATATGTCTAATAAGTATTGTTCTACCAAGAAAATTATTGTTTCACTCACACAAGCTCCTTGAGTTCAGGGGCTATTTTCCTTTTTTTTTTTTGGTATTCTCAGCACCTGCCAGCATGACTTACACATAGTAGGTATTATAAGATGTCCATGTTAAAAATATTAGAGATATTTAAAACAGGAGGATCTTGGGAGGCTAATCTGAATTGAGTTGAAATCTATACAGCACAAGTACTTAGTCAAGGCACATTTTGAGCAACTAATCAAAGGTAAAGTCAGTCGATGTTTTCTACACAAATGACAATGACCAAATTCTTTGTCTGGTATTTATTATTTTAGAGAAAAACAACCCTCTATTTTTCTTAAAGATGATCTGTCTGAATTAAATCCATCAAGACAAGATAATAAATGATACTGTGTTTGATTTTTCATGAGTATGTTTGAATTCCACATGGCTTGCCTTTGACAGCAGGATTCGGGCTCAGGTTACGCTCATGTGCGGTCACATAATTAACACAGCTGTTTTGGGCAGCATGTTATAGCCGAAAGAAGCCCTGGGCTAGAAAATCAAGAGATTTGAATTTTGGTTCTGTCACTCACTAGCCATGTGACCTCAAGCAAATCATTTAACCTTTGAGTCTCAGTTTCCTCAATAGTACAATGAGCTTAATCATCTTTGGCTTATCTTCATTTTAGAGATATGAACACCGAATGAAACAATGCATGTACTTCCTCTTTGCAAAATTTGGCGTGGCCACATAAATGTAAGGTGGTACCATTGAACTGCAAATCTATAATTGAACAAATATGAAGACGTTTTTTCATGCCCTTCATTCATTAAGAAAATTTATGGTTATCCTCAAATAAAACAAAAAAGGAGAAGAAATTAGGAGTTATCAACCTGAGTTCTATGAACTTTTTTTTGAAAAAAATATTTAGTAACTTTATTTTCAATATAATTTATTCTCTTTGTATTTTATTTCATACATTTAGAAATCACTCTAAGAAGGGGTCCATAGGCTTCACCAGGCTGCCAAAAGGTCCATGTCACAGCAAAGATTAAAACCCCTTGCTATATAACAACTATCAATGTGGTATTCTAATTTGGCTAATGGTGATTGATTATAACATCTATAGGATAGTGGAAATATATTCTTTATGTATTCATTCCCTTTATAAGACATGGGTAAAAACAGAACAGAAATCAAACTTCATCAATGGTTTTACCTGATCAATGATTGATATTTCCTTCTGGGGTCAAAGGTCAATAGCAGGTAATTAATATCTATCCCACTGCTTCCCTTCTAGATATAGAATTTTATCTTTGCTTCTTACTTTAAATTCTATATTTGGCTACATTTGAGACTAGGAATTTAAAAATTTTTTTTTCCATCCCTCCTACAAAATATCATCTGCCATAGGAAAATAGTGTGAGGCATTTAGACAGTTTAGGAGTAAGAATGGGAGAGCAAGATTCTTTTTTGTTTCCAATTTGTTGAGAGTGATCATGTTTCTTTGTATGGTTCTATGTGACTCTTTAGGATGGAAATTGGTTGGCTAAAATAGACCTGCTTTGAAATGCTTCAAAATTTCTTAAGACCTTGAGAAACTTTATAAATTTGAAAAATCTGAGAAACTCCATCTGATGCTAAACGAAATGGATACAAAACTGACTGACTAAAGCAGAAAACTGGCAGAAGGCAGTTTGTCTGGGAAGGAGAAAAATAAAAGCAAGTTAAAGAAAAAGATGGCAGACTTTGTTAGGGCATAAAAGGAAAAGCAAGAGATGGTATTCTACAATGATGTAGAAACTTAAGGATTTCCTTTTTCCAAAAAAACCAAAAAAAAAGATAGCAGCTTACATTTGCATAGTGTCTTAAACTTTAGAAAACCCTAACCTGATAATAACTCTATGAGGCAAGTAGTACATATATAATAATCTTCATTTTACACCATGAGGAAAATGAGATTTAGAGGAGTTATACAACTTGCTTAGTCACAGAGCTCAAAAGATCTGAACCTGTATTCCAGTCCCAGGATATTTTGTCTTTAAATCAAACATTCTTCTTACTAAAACACTTGGTCTCATAAATGTCTATTAAAATAAAGGCCAGGTAGAGACATGAAAAGGGAGTGAAAAAAAGGAAATGGTGAAAGAGACTTCCCCCTCTCTTACTTTTCTTCTGTCAAGGCCCAAATTATTTTTTAAGGCTGAAATGTTTTTTTTATAAAGATTTAATTTTTTTTTATCTTTGGCAAAGTAAGCTATGTTTTTCAATTTTTTAAAATCCAAATATTACATCTCACCAGGTGTCTTGAATTTTTTTCCCCTCCATTCATTTTTGAGTGGGGTATGATAATAGAAAGACATTCAAACTTTTTGAGCTGCTCTCAAGTATTTTAGAATTTAAAATGCAATAAGATTCTTTTGCCTCTTCAAGGAACATTTGAAATTGTATCAAGCATGATAAATGGGATGAAAATGGTACAGAGGGAAAGCCTTGCTTGTTTCTTAGCCAAGTGGAAACTTAATCGTTTATTATTTAGTAGCCCCATAGCCTTTAGTCCCCCCTGCCCCCCTTATACCACAAGACTCTTAAGAATCTTCATTTGGCCAATCTCAATGTAGCCTAGAAGAATGACATCTGCAGCTGTTACACAGGCTGAGAAACCTTGTTACTCTGGGTAGAGAAAAGAAGGGCCTATAGGAGCATCTTGCTTACCAAAGGAACAAGATGGAGGCATGCATATTGTACATCTTTACCAGGAATTTCAGGCCCAGTGATGTTACATTTTGACTTAGTGCTAAGTGTCTATGAGCTAAATTTTTTTTTTCTTTTGGGTGCAACGTGTAAAATTTCTATTCACATCCTCCTAGGTCCAAAAAGAAGGTGGAGCTTACAAGATGTTTGGATCAAATATTTATAGCTGGAAGGGACCTTTGAGGTAATTTTAGAGATGATGAAATTTTGTGGCCCACTAAGGTCACACAGATGTCAGATATAAGATAACAACCTAGGTTTTCTGATTTCATTGTGATTTGAGGTTTGATGCTATTGGCAATTAAAGATCAGTGAAAGTATCCTTGAAAAGCAGTCTTATAAGATAGGGGAGAAGGGGAAGGAGAGGGAGAGGGGGAGGGAGAAGAAGAGAAGGGAGAGAGGGAGAGAGGGAGAGAGAGAGAGAGAGAGAGAGAGAGAGAGAGAGAGAGAAACAGAGAAAGAGAGAGAGTGCCTCAAAGTCAAGAAAACTTTCAAATTCTGCCTCTGACACATCCTTAGGTGACTCATTCACCTCTCACAACTCCGAGCATTTATCTAAGATTACTGGTTGGTTGCAGGGAAGGTTAAGATTTACATTGGTAGAAGTTCCTCATAGGGAGTTTCCTACACCATTGAAATTAAGGGTCTGGTCAAAATAATAACAGCTTCAAAACTAATGTGTCTCAAAACTATAGGTAAACCAGACCAATTTCCAAAAAAATTACATGGAGTTGGCTTTTCTGCTTGAATTCCACACCTTTGTGATATGCATCCTTGCCAGCTACTATTGCGAAATTTTCAGACGTGTGTCAGTTTCAAAGCACTGGTGGGTCTGGTACCTGCTTTGATCCATTGGAATGCTGAATGAGATGATGGTAGAATAAATCAAAAGCTCCTCCAAGTCCCTTTACTTCCAAAGGAGATAGAGGAAAAGGCTACTTTTCAGTTTCCAGATAGGTGTTAACGTAATTACAAGAAAATTCTCAAGGCCTTATTTTCAAAGCAGAGCAGAAGAGTCATGAGCCTTTGAAAACCCAGGTACCATGCAACTTGCACTTTTCAGTCACAATGGTTTTGTGGAGGGATTAGACAAAAGTTGCCCACAAAAGGACGTCTAAAGTCAGCTTGCTATTTAGCCTCTCTCTATGAACTGTCTCGTTTTAGTCATTACTGTTCACTTAGCAACACTCAAGAAATGAAGGCAGAAAGTTTCCTTTTGAGCCCACAAAAGAAAACAATCTTTTTCCCAAGCAGGTGATGCAATTATTGAATCATTTTTTCTCTTGCATTAGCCAATAAATAAATAAATAAAGGCCCCCATAATGCTGCTTCCCACAGTTCATTTCTGCATTTCATTCATTTCCTGAGCCCTGGGAGTACCTCCTACAACACACTGGGTGGCTGTGAGGCTGGAGAGTGGCGGGCTGGGCAGCCCACATCTGTTAAGGAGCTGCATCCCAGCTGTGTGAGACAAGTGAGTGCAAACTGCCAGCCCTGTCCGCGGGCCCACGGGTCAATTCATCAACAGCAGAGCTACTGCTGAGAGGAATTTCTCTCAGGCAGGATGAACCTCTAGTGACTCTTTTCCTGGGTCTAGACATCCCCCTCCCACACACACACACACACACACACATACATGCACACACAGCTATCAGTCAACTTATGGCTGAACTCTATTTCACCTTCTGACCTTTAATTCAACCCAGACAAACATTAGAGTGTGAACTAGGCCTCTGTGGGGCCAAGAGGCCTTTTCACCCACCTTTAGTTTCCTTTCCAGCCTGACATCAAATGCATACACACACTCACACACAGTTTAAGCCCTCCTGCTGCCACTTGTAATGACTTACAAGTTCAGCTACTGGGCAGCCAGACTCAGCTCCAGGGTTAAAAAAATCCTTCAGCCGTTCAAAGAATTTGCTTCCTATGTTAGCAGCAGGCTTTCCAGTAGTAGTTGTAGTAGTAGTAGTAGTAGTAGTAGTAGTAGTAGTAGTGGTAGTAGTAGTAGTAGTAGTAATAGTGGTAGGGATGGTGGTGGTGGTAGTAGTAGTAGTAATAGTGGAGGTATGATGGTGATAGTAGTAATGGTAATAGTGGTGACAGTAGTAATAATAATATCTGTAGTAGTAATAGTAGCAGTTGTCACCTAAGTCTACCTTCCTGAAGATAGGTAGTAGTAATGGTGGTAGGGATGGTGGTGGTAGTAGTAGTATTAGTAGTAGTAGTAATGGTAACAGTGGTGACAGTAGTAATAATAATATCTATAGTAGTAATAGTAGCAGTTGTCACCTAAGTCTACCTTCCTGAAAAAGAGCAGAATTCTACTAGTTGTTGTTCAGTAGTCTGTGACTCTTCATGACCATGTGGACTGTACCGCGCCAATTCTATGCCTTGGCAAAGACACTGGAGTGGTTTGCCCTTTCTTTCTCCAGGCAATTAAGACAAACAGAGGTTAAAGAACTTGCCCAGGCTCATACATCTAGTAAGTGTCCGAAGGCATGAATTCAGGTTTTACTGACTGCTGGCCCAGTGTTTTATCCATTGAGCCAGCTAGCTGCCTCAGGTAAATCTACTAGACAGGGGTCAAATACTCAAGACAAATGGATAGACAAACAACAGAAAGGTCATGTCCACCCTCCTGCTCTTTCTCAAAATGTATACTTAAAAATTCTTCTAAAGACCTTTCTAGGAATTGAACCTCGTCAATCTATTCTAAAAAATTGTTCCTTGAAAGTGAAAATAACTGAAGAAAATAGAAAAACAGATATGTGGCAATGACAAGAGCCCCTTTCTATCAATGCTTCTTTGGAATGGAAGCTTGGTCTCTCTACTGGCTCTGGGAACTGCAGGATTTGGCTGTTAAATAAATAAATAATAAAGCGTAGTGTGAGATTGATCTATATCTTATTACACAAAAGTTGGCCCTTCAAAGAATAAAACTGAGTAATTCTATTAAGAAGATGTCAACTTTTTCATCCCCCTCCAAAAAAGACCCCAAAATAAAACAACAGGAATTGTTCCATTGTTCACATCCTGCCTAGAAATAAAAATCCAGGAAACAAAATCTAGTTTTAATTTCCACTGTACTTTTCCTACCCACTAGCCTCAACCTTGACAAAGAAACTCAGTAATTCTACAGATAGCATCCTTCCCTATTTCCTTTCTTTGGCCATAAACAGACAATATTTCTCAAGGGTGTAAAAAGTGATCTGATTTTTGCTCCATTTGCTAGAGACGTTTTTAGACCAATTTTAGTATTACATCAATGTTTATAAATAAATTAATCAAATATTTTATTTTGAATTACCTTCCCCCAACTAAAAAGCATAAGTAGTTAGTATTGGTCCTGAGGAATGGTTTTCCTTTAAGAGGACTGCAGTGACTTATTTTAAAGCAAAAAAAAAAAAAAAACAAAAAAAAAACAAACAAAAATAAAAAGCTAGAAGACAGATTAAAAGGATGGGACAGGAGTCATACTCAATGTAACTGAGGAACCCAAGAAACATGTTTTGGGGATTCATTCATAAAGTGTTAACATGGGAAGGGAACTTCATTTAATTTAATCTCTTCTCTTTATAAAAGGAGAGACTAAAGCGCAGAGAGGTTTGCCCAAGGTCACACAGGAATAGATTCAGGACTAAATATGGCTCCACATTTCATACTCAGTGTATGGCGAATCATGTTTTAATATTTCCAATAGAATTCAGTGGTTTCTCTTCAGCAGTGGCTTAGACTTGGACTTGTCAGGAGTGTTATGGATCAGGATTAAGGGGTCCTGATAAAATTCTGTAAGACGAATTCACTCTGAAGTATTTCTTTCATATTTGAAATGAGATACATAAATATAATGACAGATAAATAGGAGCAATTAGGTGACTCAGTGGAGCATGCTGGGCCTAAAGTTGGGAGGAGTCATTTTTCTGAGTTGAAATTTGGTGGCTAGGTGGCACAGTGAATAGAGCACCCGCCCTGAAGTCAGGAGGACCTGAGTTCAAATGTGACCTCAGACACTTAACACAAAAACTAGCCTTGTGTCCTTGGTCAAGACATTTAACCCCAATTGCCCTGCAAAAAGAAAAGCAAAAAAAAAAAATCTTGCTTCAGACACTTATTAGCTGTGTGACCCTGGGCATGTCACTTAACCCTGTTTGCTTCAGTTTCCTCATCTGTAAAATGAGCTGGAGAAGCAAATGACAAACCAATACAGTACTTTGGTCCAGAAAATCCCACATGGGGTCAAGAAAGTCAGGCAACTTAAAAAAAAATGACTCAACACTTTCATTCTCATTTCTTTGCTATCACAAGAAGTATTCCTATAAATACTTTGTTATATGTTGGACTTTTTATTTTTGTCCATGTCTTGTAGGGTAAGATCACTGGGTCAAAGAGTATGAAACATTTAGTTACTTCTCTTGCACGATTGGATATTGATATCCGGTTCTGTGGAACCAATTCATAGTTCCATCAACAGTGTATTAGTATGTCTGTCTTCCCACGGACCCTTCAACGTCGACTGTTCCCAGTTTTTTGTTATGTTTGCCAGTTTGCGTCTTGGGAGACAAAACCTAAGAGTCATTTTAATTTACAATTCTCTTACCATTAAGTGATTTGGAACATATTCTCATGTCATTTATAGCCCGCAATTCTTTTGAAAACAGTTTGCTCATGTCCTTTGACCACTTATCTACTGGGGAATGGTTTACCAGAGCATTTCTAACCAGCTGCATCATATCGTGGGTGACGTCGTAGGCCAGGGCCTAAGTGACTGTAACCACCCAAGAAGCATAACGAGGCTACAGAAGAGCTCTGTATCAAATTCCTTATTGCTTTTAGAAAATGAAATTTCTGTATAAATACAAGTAAAACCATCACACCAATGCCATTTGTTGGGGGCATTATTGATATACAGATATCACATCACTAACAGCCTAACCCAAATGACAAACAGCATCCTGAATTCTAAAGCCATTTCATAATTTAGTTTACATCAATGTGGAGTACATGGCATTCTTCTCCAGGTCTTAGAAAATGTTGTTTTTATTCTCTATTTAATTGTTTCTATATTTTACACAGTTATCCTTTTTTGTATTTTTGTATTAAACCAAAACTATGCATCGCTACATTCATTGTATCTTGCACGTACACAGAGACCACAGTAAGTCCAGCCTTACTGTGCTGCATAATTGTGTCAGGGAGGTGACCTTGAGTTTTCAGAAGTCATTTCATTGAAGACAAGCTCTGCTAGGTCTTACCAAAAATTGAAGAAATGTTCAAGATAATAGGAATGCAGAGATAGGTATCATATCAAAGGCAATTGGCCCTGATTTCAGGGACCACACAACCTAACTAGGGGGAAAGTCATCTACACAAACAATTATAATACAGGGACAGTGAGATAAGTACATGAGAAATATGAGAAGGGAGAGCTCACTTTCGCTGTTTTACAAGCACTGACCTCATAGGGATGTTGTGAGGATCAAATGGCCTAACATCTATAAAGCTCATTGCAGACCTTAAAGTACGATATAGATGTTGACTGATGATGTTGATGATGATGAAGATAGCAGCGATTTTTTTTTTCTGACCTGTAATTATAATGGCATAGAGAATACCCAGTGAGGGAACTGCTTTTCCCAATGCAGATGAGCAAGTAATAGTTTTAGGAAGTGCTTGGGGGCCCTAAAGCCATTAAGTAACATGCCCAGGGTCATGCAATTAGTTCACATCAAAGGCAGGACCTGAACCTAGGTCTTTCTGACTCCAAGGTTGCCTCTCAATTATCTATAATAATAAATGTATAATAAGTATGACATAGAGCTATACTTCAGTATTTAAATGGATTTGTGATCTCATCAAAGTGGGTATGCTCTCCAATAAGGGAAGGGAAAGGGAGGGAATAAGTATTTATAATTTATATTTATAATATAATATTTACAAATATAATTATTTATATATTTATAATTTATATTTGTAAATATATTATATTTATACTTTATATACCTATTATGTGTCAGGTACTGGTGAGATAGTTGTTATTATTATTATTATCCCCATTTTTTTTTTACAGTTGAGGAAACTGAGATTAAATGACTTGTTCAGGGTCACTCACTAGTATCTGAAATTGTCTTTGAACTCAGGTCTTCCTGATTTCAGGCATAGCACTCTATCTATTGGGACCACAAGTAAGCTCTATGCAATGAGGCAGATTACCATCTATCCCTTCCCCTTTGTTCCTTGTGATTCTCATTTATAGAATCTTCCCAACCAAGTGGGAGGTTTTAACATCCTGTGGCTGGTCAACAATGTAGAGAATGCTCAGGCTAGTCTGAAGTTGTCTGATCTCCATACATGACTAGTCCCCCTTCTTTTTGCATAATCTTTATGCATTTCCCACAAGACATCTTTTGTATAGCATCTAGCTTTCAAGTCTTCACCGTAAAGGATCTAGGAGGCATCGTAGACCAGCAGTTCTCAACCTGTGGGTTGCGACCCCTTTAGGGGGGTTGAACGACCCTTTCACAGGGGTCACAGGGTTGCCTAAGACCATTGGAAAAAACATATTTCCAATGGTCTTAGGAACCGTGACACTGCTCCTCTATCTGTCCTCAGGCGGGTCCACCCACATGTAGATACGCCCACATACAAGTATTAAAGGGTCTTGGCATTAGGAAGGTTGAGAACCACTGTGATGTAGACAGAGAGCTAGGCTTAGAGTCAAGATAACCTGAGTTTAAATCCAGCCTCAGACTGTTTTAGCTTCCAAAATGGGGCACCTATTGCCCAGTGTTGTTTTGAGAATCAGATGAGACAATATTTGTAAAGCATTTAGGATAGAGTCAAGTACATAGCATGCATTTAATGTTTATTCCCTATATGCCCCTCTTTGAGCAAACCCTTTTTGGTTTGTGTGTTTTATAATTTAGTTCATATAAACATGGAATGTATGCTTGTCCCCTTTAATTCTCTAGTTCTGTTTAAATGTTAAATTTTTTATTTTCTATTTTGTTTCTATATTTTAGTTATCTCCCTATGCATTATTGCATATATAATGCTATATATGTACACATATGGAGTCTACTAAAGCCTCATTCTACTCCATAATCATGGCAAAAATGCTTTTTATGTCACAACAACTGTGTGAAGCTAGTAGTGCAAATCTGATGTTCCCTAGAGTATAGAAAGGGAAAACAAAGACCAGAAAGGCCATAAAACCACTAATCATGAGAGCTAGGCCCCCTGTTTGTTGTTCTGTTATGCAGTACTGTCTCACTTTTGAAACTTTTATTAAAGACATGGGGTATTATTTAAGTCAACAAATATTTGTCCTTCACAACAAAAGTACACTCAGGTCCTGAGTGATTCTACCACCCTCCCTTCCCAACATTCTGATTTTAACTGTAGATTCACTGCAAGTCACAGAGGAAAGGTAAAAAAAAAAAAAAAGAGTATCTGTAGCATAAATTATCTTGTATAAAATTCATATTCACAAAGATTTTAAACAATAACAAGAGAGATCCAATGAATGATGAAGTCGAGAGCATCAAAAATAGAGAATTTGCTTAGCCCCAGTGGATTTGGCAGTCAGTCATTCCTTAAGAGTTTTCCTGAGGCACCTTTAACTCATTCTTATACATCTGAAGAAGCAAAAGTAAACATCTTGTACTTTATTAAGTCTTGCTTTTATTTTGCCAAATGGTAAAAGAAAAACCAGACTGTTTTCCTAATTCTGGCCTCACTTTATTTTCTTGCATTATTGTATAGTATATTCATAGTGGATCTAAATAAGATCTGGAACTAGAGGAGACTTTGGAGTCCAACTGGTTTAACTCCCCTCATTTTACAGAAGGAGAAATGGAAGATTGGGGAGGGGTGATATTTTTTCCATATTGCAAGAACCTAAAATCATTTAATTCATTTCATAGTAATAGTGATGAAAGCAATTACAATGTAGGTTCATTCCACCATAATAACAAAACCTACCATATTGTTATTTTGAAACAGTCACATAGATAGAACTTTACTGTCTTTTTTTCCCCCCTCTGATATATACACTTATATTTACATGTGATAATTTTGGGGGTTTTCCTCCGCTTGCCAGAAAGTTAGGCATCCTGGCTACCCTTCTGGTCCTCATGAGTATGAATATGAGATTCAGTTTGTTTTTCTGTAAAAATGATAAGCCTACCTAGCCGTATTAATTTTTAAAGGTGTTGGAGATTCTTCATGGCTAATTTTGTGATGGTAAATTATTGTTACTCTTGTTAGATTTATTTTTATTCTGATTGTTTAATGAACACATATTGAATGATTGTCATGTGTCAAAGTCCTTAAACTTTATGTACCATATATATTACATATGGTATATACACCACATATATACACCTTATTAACCATATATATATACCTAAGTAGACAGATGCAAGGAAAGTTTGTTGCCTCCAATTTTGCTATCCTGCCTACACAGATGGAATCGAACTTCACTGCTTGGAATGGCCTAGGTGTTTCCAAGTATGAAATGAATGGGCTCATTCTGGCAGCGAAATACACCATGACTGCTGCTAGCTGGGCTAAATCTATAGTATTTGGGTGTGTATAGGTGACAAATTAGGAAGGGAGCTCTCAAAGGTTATTCAAATATTTCAAATGAAGGCTATTTGAACATGGAAAGGCCAGGGTACATTAATCAAATGTCAGTACCAAGACACTTTGTAGGATATTTCTGGTATGTGTTTGCTGAATTGGAGTCTGGCTCAGGCATGGTGGGACATGTGATCATCCCAGTGTGTATATTACATGTATCAAATTATATATATGAGACGGTAGAAGCATTAGGTATATGCAAGTAGAGCACATTGGACAAGATGTATTCTTAAAATAGCTTAAAGTAAGCTGAAACAGATCAAAAAATATTTATAATTGTGTTGACTGACAAGGCCTGAGCCTATTTCCATTCCTGGCCCTCACGGGAAGTTAGATTAAAAGAGGGGAAATATTTTGCATAAAAATGATTTTCACAGAGTAATGACTGAAATGATAATATGCAGGCAATGGGGCATCAATCAGAGTAGTGAAATAATATCTGATAGGTTTCATAAAACTGACCATTTTTTTCCCCCTGCCTGGAAGTATTTTTTTCCCTTGCATCAACTCCACAGATTCTTTCTGATCTCCGTTCACTGAGTCTTCCTTATTACAAGGGAAAGAGCAAACCTAGCGAGCAATATTGCCTTTTCCTTCTTTAGCTACTATCAAAACAGTGCAACAACCCCAGTCACAAACTCAAGAGTCTTTTGACAGCAGCAATTAAGCAACTTAATTAATGAGTGAATAAAAATGATAATATTTACTGAATGGGAGCATCCTGTTTTGCATTTTTATTCAAACTGTGCACCTGAAGAACACCAGTGAGTAAAACTTCCCCCTCCCCCCTTGTTGCTAAGGCTCATAAGCTCTCTCTCTTTCTCTCTCTCTGTCTCTGTCTCTCTCAATCTCTCTCTCTCTCTTTCTTTCTCTCTCTTTCCTCTTTTCTTCTTCTTCCCTCTTTCTCTCTCTTTCCCTTTCTCTGTTTTTAACTCCCTTTCCTTTCTTCTCCTCTCCTATCTTCTTCTTCCTCATTTCTATCACCTCTCAGTCTCTTTCTTTTTCTGTTTGTCCATCAGAATATATTTAGTTTTATTGCTTCCAGACTCATAAACACCCAAGTGCTAACTTACACAACAGTCATACACATTGGCTCAATGCTGATACACCAAAAGTCACTTTCATCACTCCAAGGGGAATAAACTAATATCTTTGCAGCAGTCTTAGTTCCCTAAAAAACATGGCTTATACATGAGGGACAATTACATGGTGCTTTTCTAAGGCTGAACTTTACATCAAAGTGGGTGATTAATTACTGATAAGGGACTAATAAAACATTAATGCATTTTGTAATTAACAAGCTTAGGAGTGACATGTCCCACCTACCCATAACTGAAACACTCACAAGCTCAGACAGAACTTTTTTTTTAATCTTTATTTGGCTATTAATCTCTGCAGTGCCTTCAATGCATTACATTCTTTTTAAAAGCCACATCTATTTTCCTCAATGAAATATATTATCCATCTCAAGTATAAGAAAAGCCCTGTACATAATTATTTCATCATGACAGACAGTGAGTTTTTTAGCTATTATTTTTGACGGTGCTGTCATGGATGCCAAGCCTCGATTGTGGTGAGAGCCAGCCGAAGTCGGGAAAACCCACCTGGAGAGCAGACTCCTTTTTTCTCTCAGGAAAGGTTCCCCAAGTTTGACAGGCCCACCATTCTGCTTAAGCTTAATTAGTCAAGAGAGAAAAATAACTGACTTAAGAGTGTTACATTTGGGGCTCCCCTCTCTTTCCTTTTCCTCTCACATTTTGACATCCTTTGGGGAAGATAAATTTCCAAGTGGGAGCCTCATTTCAAGTTTCCCCCTCTCTCTTCCCCTCTTCATATGGGACGCCATTCTCAGCGGTCCATCTTTTTTCTTCACCTGTATCCCATATAACTTTGGTGATTCAGACTATAAAATATAGGATTATGAACCTAATGAATTAGATTATAACCCTTTGATTGAAATCAATTTCATTTGGGTTTGAAACAGTTGAACATGGGACTTAGTTTAGACAGAAGAATTCCTTTATATCAGTCATGTTGTTTAATTTAAGAAATGATGTTGTGTAGTCAGAAAAGAGTTTCAGAAGCTCCGCATCGTCTTAGATCTGGCTTTACCCTTAAATAGCTGGGTGATAACAGACCACTACCCTTCTCTGATATTGAGCTTCTTTGCCCATGAAATGGAGAAAATAATATTTACCTGGCCTGCCTCAAAGGATTCTTCCTGAGGACCCAATGAGATCATGTCCCTGAAAGCACCTTGAAAACCAGAAAGTGTTATATCATCGTAAGGCAATACTTTGATGTTACTTTTGTGTTTTGCTATGCTATATACTGCGTAGAACACAAAGGTAGAACATGTCCCTATCTTCAGGAAAAAGACAATATTTTAGGTAGAAAAGATTAAGACACCTACACAGCAGATAATAACAGAAGATTTAATGATGAGAGGGATTCAAATCCCTAATTCTGGATAAACCATGTCTATATCCTAGGGCACTTTAAAGAAGTTACAAATATGATTGTTGAACCACTGTCAGTAATTTTTGAAAAAAATCTTGCAGAAAGTGAGGAATATAGTAGGGTTAGAGATAAGCTGGTATGGTCCCCTCTTAATTCTTAAAAAGGAACAAAGATGGGTTCTCTAAACTCTAGGTCAAAATATTTTGTTTCCATGAAAATGTTAGAGTGAATTGTTAAAGGAATAGTTTGTGAGCACTGAGAGGTAAGCAGTGATAATTATGAGTCAATATGGGTTCATTCAGAAGAACTCATGGCAGATGAGCCTTATTTGCTTTTTATTTTTTTAAAAGCAAAACGGACTACTGTAGACATACTTGTATTTTAGCAGGATATTTGACAGTCTTTTAAGCCACCCTTGTGGAAAGTGTGGGCTGGTTGAAAATACATTTAAGTAGATTCAGAATTGTTTGAATTATTGGATAAAAATGGTGATTAGTAATATTATGTCAACACAGAAGTAACATGGAAGTAAGTCTATAGTATTGTATCCCAGGGGTCTATCCTTAGTTCTCTCCTATTCAATATTTTTATCAATGACATGCATGGAATACTAAGAATATTATAGAATACTTAGAATATTTGTGCTGTTGGGGATAACAATCCCTGATATCTGCTAGTTAACAGAATCAGGATACAAAAGATTTTGATGAATTATAGTGATAGTGCATTATCTAATAAGACAAAATTTAATAAGAATAGTGTGAAGTTCTAAAAGGATTTAAAGAAAAATCAACTACATAAGTGCAAGATCAATGATACTTGGCTAGGCAATAGTTTATGTGCAAAATAGAAGGCCAATATGAGTTGGGACTGTGTTCCAATATCGAAGAAAGATTATCCAATGTTATGCTGTATCAATGAAAGCAGAGTCCAGGATGAATATGTTAACAATCCTGTGGTACTCTACCTTGGTGAGGCCCTTCTTAACTTGGGACCCATTTTTATCATGATTTTTTTCTATTTAATTCCATACGTAGAGTAGTATGTTGAAGTTACAAAGATGCAAGTTTTAGTTCAGTGAGGTAGGCTTTTTTTTTTTTAACATTTAGAGATGTCTAAAAGTGGGTAGATTACTGCAGTAAGTAGGTCACTTCTCAATGGATATCTTGAAGTTGAGACTGACCATTTCTCAAAAATATAGTCAAGATTTTGAGTCAGATGAAGCTGGATTAGGTCCTGGAAAACAACTGCTATGGACTTATTACTTGGCAACAACTTTTGCTGTTGTCACAGTATACTTCCTCAGCAGTCACAGCTACAGAATAACTAGAAAGAAGGTTCTTGCCGCCAAAGTCCTTGGCCTTGCCAAATGGTCCACCATCAGACTCAGATACGATTTTATTAGTTGAAGTGATATTAAAGAAGATGCATTACTATCTACTTGTCTCCTTGTTCCCTAAGACTCATGGGACCTTTACATCTGGCTTGCAGCTAGAACTTCTTATATGTTTCCTCCCACCTGATTAGAATGTGAACTTCTTGAGGGTAGGAACTGTCTTGTTTTTTTTCTATTTTTTTCCTAGGACAGAGATTTACACATAGTAAATACTGAATAAATGATTTTTTTATTCACTCATATATATATATGTATGTATATATATAATTCCCTCAAAATATTGAGAGTATATAAAGTCTATGACTAAGTATATGATATTGAATTGAATATACCAATTCAATTTGATTATACTCAGTTGAACGTGCATTTATTATGCACTTACCACATTCGAGGTATTGTGTTAGTTGCTGTTGATACAAAGAAAAAAAATTATTAAAAACCCCTGTCATCAAGGAAAGCCCATTTTACTGGAAGATGCTAGAATAAGGGTTATGAGTTCAGAGAATGGATTGCCTTGTGCTGGGAGAATCAGAGAAGGCCTTTTGGAAGAGGGAATGTAAAACAGAGAAAAGTTGTGGAATCTTTTTCTGGGACTCTTTATATACTGGGAAACTTCTTATCTACTTGGGATGGCTTAACCATATCAGGAGAATGGTTACAATGTGATTTCTCAAATGTCTTCTGACTTCTCTATTTCTATGACAAATGATAGATTCTTGCCCAGGAAGCAAGCCAGCTTCATAACCTAAAATAAATCCCACAATTCCTAAAAGAAATCAGGGGCATGAAGTGTACTTGAAATATCATATGTTGACAGGTTCTTGGGGAAAGTTGGCTGGAAGGCAGGTTTGAATCAGGTCATGCTTAGGAAATATGGGTTCACAGGTGCATCAGATTTTTAAGAGCATGGGAAAATAGACAGTAGAGGGTAATATTAAAAAAAGGAGATTATTTCAGTCTCTGTGTTTTTGGACCTTAACTGATCCTCTGGGCTCAACTTGAATTTCTAAGAGGAGTTAGGGGCAAACCGGTGCCTTAGGGACTGTGTTAGAAGCAAGAGGGTGCTAGGAATATATAACTAGGAAGTCAGGCTCCAAACAGGGGCTGTCACCCAACTTTACAATATTGCCATTGCTTTGAGTAAGGTACAGTCATGACCTCAGGTCCCAGAAGACTTCCAACGTCACTTGTTGTGGCCGCACACACCTTGCAGATGCAAGGGCCAGCCTTGGGTTGCTCTCAGGAGGGATTGAGGAGACCAGAGACAGGAGATGTTTGCAGCTTGTAGTTTATTCCAACATGGCCACCAGCAGTAAGCAAGCAAGCTCCTATATTACTCTAGAGTAAGCATAATTTATGCATGACCGCCTTGTGCACAGGAGGTATGGGCCAATGGAGGAGATCCGTGCCAGTGACATTAGCAGTCATCCAGCAAGCGAGCAGTCTCTATCCAGACATCCTTGAGAACGACCACCGCACTGTGGTTCTCAGCACCTTCTTATCTCTAAGGAGTACACAGAGCGGCCATGGAAATGAGAGGTCCAGAGGTAGCTCCTAGATTACCGTGAGAGAGAAAGAGCTTTGGACTCACATTAACCCTTTAGTCACTTATCACCTATGATTTTACTAGTACATAAAAAAAACCTGATAAAGAAAAGGCATTGATGACTTTACTTGTTAAATATTTTGTGACACATCTATGTGGGATATCGTAAGTGTAGGAAACTCCTGGTGTAGAAATTCTTTCCACCAGTCAATGAAGATTGCAACCCATTTATAATCACCGCGTCATAGAATCCTAGATTTAGAACTGAAAGGCACCTTTCAAGTCACTTAGGTCAACCCCCTTATTTGGCAGATGAGTAAACAGTAGTGCTCTTGTCAGGGGTCACACAGGTAATAAGTGACGTATCTGAGAGTAAAGCTTAAGGAACTTATTATCTGGGCCCACTCAACTCCTTTGTGTTACTATTCCATTTTTCAGTGAAAAGGAGAAGTATTTGGTGTTGATCATTAAGAAAATGCTTGTAAGTCTTAAATCTCAATACATTGAATCTTAAATACATTATTGTTATTAATATTATTATATCATAAAATGTCAAACCTGGTGACTTTTTTTTAAGATAGTTTATTTTTATCAGTCCTTTTTCCTTTCATGAGATCAGGCAATGTCTTTAAGATACACACAACTGGGTCATGAACCAGTTGGCCCCATTAAATCCCCTGTCTTCATGACTGATTTGGGATCCCTGCATGGTCTGCCTGATCAGCTATGAGTTAATATGGCTTAAAAGAACCCACTTAACTGTAGAACAGTGGCTGTGGACAGACAGATGCAATCCAAGCCTCGCATTAAGCTTCATCTCTTCCCCAGAGGAACCACATTCCTAATGAAATCCTGATGTACGGCTTATTCCTCCACATACAGCATTTTCAGTAAGTGGTTCCATTTGATCCCTTACCAGCCATTTTAATTCCGAGGCTCCATTTGATGGCAAGACGGGCTTTTCCACTAGCTCCAGTTTTCCCTCAGCTCAGCCTCCCTCCTGCTCTGCACTGAGCCACGTTTCCCAAGTGTCCTCTATCCCAGTAGCACTGATGATTATTTTGTTCTCAGAGCCTTCCTTTGGCTTGCACTTTGTCACTGCTGCCACCTCGACTGTTATTTTAGCCTAACAACCTAACTAGCTTGAGGTGAACTTTGTGATCAGTGCCACATTCTTTTTCTCTGCTGTCATGATGTGCAGAAGTCCAGGCCCTGCCTTTCCCCCTCCCCCATTTCCCTGATACTTTATACATCCTTTTCAGTGTGCCCTAAATATGACAGCTGGACTTCTGACAATGCTTACATCTGTGGGACATATTGCTCTTATACTCCGAGCTGCACTGACTTCTTTATTGCCACAGCTTGATTTCCCCAGGTCTGTTCCCATCCAGACAAATATGAGGTCGAATTTCTCACATTATACAATTGGTCTTGGATTTTTGAGAAAAAAACAACGACCCCAACAATAACCTCCCCCCCCCCTCCACCCCCGGCCAAAATAAACAAAAACTTTGACAGCAGCAACAACCTTAGCAGCAATGTTAACAGCAAAAAAAAGCAACAAGAACCAATTCCTAACTTGCTGCCCCCCAGTTAATTTGATGCTGGCTTCAGCAGGTCATAAGTCGAGCACAATACAGATCTCATACCTAGTACATGCTTCAAGTCACACTTGAAGTGAAAGCATTTAAATAGACTCCTTCATTGTGAGCCACCTGCTAGCTAATGAAGGACATCATTTAACGCTGTTTTGAAAAGGGAGATTTAAGGTTGTTTTGAAAACCAAAGGAGAAATACAAATGTTTGAGTGCTAAACATTTTGCTCAAATATTAAAATATTAATGTCTTTTTATTATGACAGTTGTAGAGGGAAGTGAGCTTCAGAATGCTTGTGGCTGTCAGAGAAAATCCTAGCACTACACTTGGTAAACATTAGGGCATTAGGGAGACAGCTTCTTGATTTTTTTCCCCCCTCTTTTTTCTGTTATTGAGGAAAATGAAAGGGGCTTAACTCTCTGGAGACTTTTATTGGTCAAGTCAGTACATGGAGTGGCAGAGACTATGTTTTAGATGATGGAGTGGGAAGAGCTAGGTAGTGCAGGGATTAGAGTGCCAGGTCTGGAGTTAGAAAGACTCATCTTTGCGAGTTCAAATCTGGCCTCAGACACTGGGAAAGTCATGTAACCATGTTTGCCTCAGTTTCCCTGTCTCTAAAAGCAGCTGGATAAGGAAATGGCAAGCCACTCCTGTATCTTTGCCAAGAAACCCCCAAATGGGCTCACAAAGATTTGCCACAATTGAAATAACTGAACAACCAGTCTTCTGAGTGGCTTAAAGTACATCACTTTATATCATCACATTTGTTCCTTTAAATCAGCAGTGCAACATAGGGAAGGCTGTGAGTGGGAAGGGAGAGCTTGACTAGAAGATGGGAGACTTGAATTCTTCACCAATATCAGCCACTAACTGGCTGTGGATTGATCACCTCATTTGCTTCATCTGCTTTTCTCATAGAAAGATAAGATATACAAATCTCTTCCCTACAGATCAAAATGGTAGTAGACCTGAAGATCAGCTTGAAGGGATGAGGTAGGATTGGGATCATCAGCATCACTGTTGACACTAGTCAGTTTGTTATTCCGGCCTTTCCTCTCTCCGGAACCCATAATTGTTTGGTGGCCTCTGTATTTCAAAAAACTATTGCTCCTTTGTTAAGCTAACTAAAGAGCTAGACAAACAGACATGTGGAAATTACTAACTTTCCAGATTATTAATCTAGCTCTTTATCCTTAAGATGTTTCTGATATACCAAGTGCTTCATTTAGAGTCCGAATATCTGAATTCAAATTCTTGAAATTCTGCTTCCTACCTATGCAAACTTAGGCCAAGTCATTAAAAACTCTGGGCCTCAGTTTCTCCATCTGTAAAATAAGAGCTAAAATTAGATAAACTGTAAATTGTCTAATTTTAAATCTGGTGATCCTAGGAAAGATGTGCTGCTTGTGTATAGGGCACTGGTCTTGGAGCTAGGAAAATTACACACTTTGTTGTGTGACCCTGGCAAGTTACTTTCACTTTTTTAGTCCTCATTGTATGAATGAAGGGGTTGGATTTAATGGCTTCTAAGGACCTTTCTAGCTCTAAATTTAATATCATATGGTTCCATGATAAGTCTAGCAGAACTCTTGAGAAGTCTGAAACAGAAATAAATGTTCAGAACATATGGATAGAATAGATTAATATTAAACAAATTAAAAATTTGTGAAATTTCCTAATTATTAAACATTGATGTTAACCAAAACACTCAAATGTTGCCATTTCCAGTTAATAACACCACTATATATGTTCCTGTTGTATAAATAAACATATAACATTATGCCAGTGAACTCCAAAGGAGAACACAGTTGCTACCAAGCTATAAGATTGGATACTTCTATATATTTTTTTCTTTTTTGGTGTGGGTACTTTCTAAAATCATACAGATTGCAATTGAGCTAAACCTTCTCATCTTGTCAGAATCTTGTTCAGATCTTACTGTTAAGCTGTACAGGAGGCTAGGGTGCAAGAGTTTGTTCTTTAGGTTTCCTAATATTACATGGATATCAGGGTTTCAGTCCATGGTCTATACTTTGGACATCTCTCTCTCTCTCTCTCTCTCTCTCTCTCTCTCTCTCTCTCTCTCTCTCTCTCTCTCTGTCTCTTTCTGTCTCTCTCTCTCGTTACATGATCACCTCTTGAAAAATAATAGCTACAATTCATAAAGTACTTTAAAATTTGCAAAGTGCTTTGTAAATATTCTCTAATTTTATCCTTATAATAACCCAGACAGGTAGGTGCTATTATTTTCAACATTTTACAGATGAAGAAACTGAGTTAGAGAGAAGTTAAATGACTTACTCAGGGTCACATAGCTACTAAGTCTCTGAGGCTGGATTTGAACCAAGTCTTCCTGATTCCAAGTCCAATACTCTATATCTATTTTGTAACCTAGCATATGTCAATTGGATCAGTAGTGTCAAATTCCAGTAGAAACAGGAGGCACTAAACTGGATGTAGAAAACCACATATTAACATTATGATCCATTGCATTTTTATTTATTTTATTAAATATTTCCCAATTATATGTTAAGTTGGTATGCCTGTGGTCAGTGTTTAACATCTCTGCTTTGGATATGTAATATTAGTGGATATTAATTGGATATATATTGGATATATCATCCAATATTAGTTGGATATATAATGTTAGTGTGTGATATTACTTATTCATAATATTTTGCTATTCATTTATACCCATCATGAGTCTCTCCACTGTCCTTTTAGTGATTCACAGTTTTCATCCCTCAGAAATGGTACTATTTCATTGTTTGAAGCCTGACAGGATTGGCAGAAGAATTTTGATGCTATCAAGATGACTATTTTGTTTCAGAGAAAAGCCTGTAATAGTTGAAAACCTATGAGGTTTGCCAAATGAAATTTGACTTACTCTTCTTCCTGTTCAATTCTGGTCCTTGTTCATTGTCCTTCTGTGGTATATGTCAACAATCCATGTACTCATGGATCAGATCTATGGGCTGGTCATGCAACTATATGTCTGGATCATAATGTGCTTTACCCACTCTGATTTTCTTATATAGATTAAAGTCTTATATATAAAATCTTATATGGTTAGGCTAAAACCCTTTTGAGTGATCTTACAATTCATTTAGGAAGACCTGCAATGTCTTAGGGCCTGATGAAATTTACTAAGTTGAACATATGGAAGCCTTTATTAGCTAGGAAGCTTCTGTTCTATTTGAATGAATTAATAAGGGAAAAACATTTATTAAGCTTTTACTTTGTGCCCATGTATGGTGTGAAGCACTGGGGACATAAATGCAAAGGCCAGACAGTTCTTGCCCTCAAAAAATTCACATTCTAAGAGAGGGAAACAATTCATATAGAGGACTGGTGACCAGGGAAAGATATTTTGGTCAGGGCAAGCACCTCATCATGAGTGGAGCCAAAGGAGAGTCAGTCTTGGACAGCCTTTTAAAAAAATGGTGGTATTAAATTAATTATGGCTCTCAGAACAAGATGTAGCAGGAAGATGTCCAATGTGGGAGGAGACACATTGTCTAGTCTCTTTTTGGACTGGCTAGCTATAGAAAGCAGTGTAAGTTTTTGCTCACTAATCAAATAATCAGAATAGTTCAGCCCCAAGAAGAAGTGTCAAAGTTGAGTGGATAAAGTCCTTATTTAGACTCTGTGTTGGAAATTCTCCATGACAGTGGCAGAAAACTTTGGTGAACATACATCTTCCTATGCTATAGTCTGTTTGTTAATGACAATGATCAGAGCATTAAGAAAAGCTAGCTATATGTTTATCAAAGAATTTGTACAATCATAACCTATGTATAGTAAGATACATTTTGCTTTACCAAATCAATACTATTTGCTCTACCAACATAGTACTGACTAGAGCCAACAAGAAATCAACATATTCGTATCTTCCCTTCCCTTCCCCTTTCAGTCAGCTAAAGGTAGGTAGGTGATGCAGTGAATACAACGTTGAGCCTGGAGTCAGAAAGAACTGAGTTCAAATCCAGCCCCAGACACCTACTAGCTGCGTGACCCTGGAAAAGTCACTTAAATTGTGTTTGCCTCAGTTTCATGAATGGCAAATGAGGATAATAACGGCACCTACCTTATAGGATTGTTGTGAGGACCAAATGAGATAATATTTACAAAGCACTTGGCAAAGTTCCTGGCACAAAGCAGGCATTATATAAATATTTATTCTCTTCCTTTTCAGTCAGCTGCAAAGCTAGAAAGATGTGGTATGCTATAGGATATCATTTTTAAAACCTGACTGTTCCCTTTTCATATTTTCCTCTAGGAGGTTCTAAATACATTTGTAAATTTTTTCTCACAAAGATTTATTAAAGTAAGGATACCAATTAGTAGATTTTAAAAAATTATTATTATACCCCATCACTTTTTTGGAGGGTAATGAGAATATCCATGATAAATATTAGTAAACAATTTCTATTTATAATGGATCTTTTGAATCTTGTTATCTACCCAAAAGAAGATTGTGGTGATGAACCATGTTTGGATTGGAAACATGAGAAAATTAAACAAAGTGAGAATGGAATGCCCTGCTAGTGGTAATATTAGTAAGACAAGTTCAGTATTCAAGTGAGTAAAAATATAACACTTTAGAGTTTTCAAGGTGCTTTGTTCGTATTATGTGACTTGATCTTACAACAATTCTGTGAGGTGGGTACTATTAATATTTCCATTTTAGAGATGAGACAAATGAGGCAGAAAAAGATCACACAGCTAGTAAGTGTCTGAGGCATGATATAAACTCAGATCATCCTGAGGAAGAGGCTCAGTCCCTTTGTCATCCATAAATATTTGTAGTTTTCGATTCTCTTCTCTCCCATCCCTCAGGTATGATTTTACTATATCTACTTGATCCCACCTTTGTTACCTGGAAAGTCATACTGGTAGCCAGAGGATTACAGCTACCCCCAAAGAGGCTTGGAATGTGCTGAAATCAGTTCTATTGTCATCTCTGGGTGGTTGCATTATGTCCCTGACAAGGGCTTATACCATGACTTCCAGATGCTTGTTGCTGAAGGCTCCACCTGGGGAGATTGACAGCTCTTAAGGCCTCCCAGAGAGTTTCATATTGTGTCTCTAAAGGAGATAGACAGACTCGGTTGCCACCTTCTTTCTGGAAGATGGCAATGGTGTGGATAAGAAAAACAGTCTGCTTTGCAGGTAGCTTCACTCATGACAGTAACATCACGTCTTTTTCTGCCCTTGTCACCACATCTCACTGTCCACAATCACTCATCATCTCCAGACAGACAGCACTGGAGGAGATCATCAATTGCCAATGCAATTCAGCAGATACACTTCATAAATTTTAATTACATTCCCACTCAAAATGAATGGTCAGAAAATATAAAACATCTGCCATCCAGATCATTTACATTTTTCATACAATAAATCATCAACAACATTCAAAACAATGGATTAAATCATGTGAAGTGTGATAGGTCAGGAAAGAAGGAAAAGCACCCATTGTGTGATTACCACTTGGACTTCAGCCATTGCACGGCATTTGGAAGCCCAGAGGAAAAAGGGAGGTGGGGGGACCCGACTTACTGAAGGAATAGCAACCATTTTGGCCTGGTACTCATAAATAAAGTTTCCCTGGCCTTATCTAGAACATACTAATTGATCTATTACTTCATCCATAGTAAAATAAGGGCCTGTTTAAGTAAAAGAATATTTGGCCAATTATGACTGGGAAAAGCAGACATTTATCACTGGAGTGGCTTGTTTATCTACCCTGCAGGTAGCATAAAGAGGCAGCTTCATTTACAAAAATCAATTTTTATTAACATTATATTCATAAAACTCCCATTTGCCTCTAAGCATCTTCCATGTCGTAAAACATGATGTGGGGGCCATTCATACAGTAATGGCCTCTTCACTTTTCCCAGGCTAGTGAAGGCCCAACTACTAGTGACTGAGGAAGTTCCAAAAGAAAGCCCAGTTTCCATCAAGCCATCTTGCAGCCAGGGTTAAGGAAGGACGGATAATGAAACACTAATGAAAACTGATTATGGGTAATAATTTGAGTAAAGGTTCATGTAGCCAGATTTGTTCCTTGTCCATTGTTTCCTTCTCTTCAAACGTCAATCTATTTCCCATCTCACTTCCCATTCTCAAACCTCCACAAGAAGAGATAAATGGTGGAAGGGTAATCACTTCATATAAACACAGAACGGTAAATAAGTTATAATGCTATAGAAAAGAACCACTTTGGATGGAAGATCCCTCCAAACAAACAAACAAACAAAAGCCCAAACCCCAAACCTAAGAAATCCTACTTTACCTTGCATCTACAGAAGCAAGGGACATAGAATAAAGTAGGTGATAATCCTACTATATACTTTGCCCTGCTCAGACAGCATCAAGTATATTGTGTTTGTAACCATGCTCTGTGTTTTAAAAAAGACATGAGTGAACTGAAGTGTGTTTGGAAAAAGATGACCAAGATGAGCTATTGAGGGAAGTAAGAATATTTGGTAAGAAAAGACTTAAGGAGAACATAGGATCATCAATTTAGGGCTAGGAGGGACCTCAGAGCCCATTTAGTTCAACTAACTGATTTTTTTTTTTTAATGAGATTGAGGGTCAGAAAGGTGAGGTCATATACTCAGAAACATACAGTTAGTAAGTGCTAGAAGTAGGATTTAAATATGATAGCTGTCTTCAAAGGGCAGTTTGGTGATGCAGTGAATAGAGTGCTGGTCTGGAGTCAGGAAGACTTATCTTCATGAGTTCAAATCTGACCTCAAGCATCTACTAGCTGTGTGACCCTGGGCAAGTCACTTAATGTTCTTTGTCTTAGTTTCCTCATCTGTAAAAAGCACTGGAGAAGTAAATGGCAAACCACTCCACAAATCTTTGTTGAGAAAACCCCACATGGGGTTATGGAGACTTGGATATTGCTGAAAAATAGCTGTCTTCAACTGCCTGAAGGGCTGACATGTAGAGCATTTGTTCTGCTTGACTCTAGAAGGCAGAACAATGCATGAAAGTTGTGATTTTAACTCAACATAAAGAAAGACTTCTTGAATATTAGAACTGTCAAAAAGGAAAAATTCTTATACCTCAAGAAGAAATGAGATCTTCACAAGAGGTCTTCCAACAGGGCAAGACAGCTGCTTGTGGGTGGTATAGAGATTTTCCATTTAGGTCTTTTCAACTTTGAAATTCTATGATTTTGTCATGTTGTTGAAAATTATTCTGTGGCCAAAAGTGTACTCTTCATTAAAAAAAAATCACCTATTAGCTTCAATAATAGAGTGTATAAAATTTGAAAAGGTAGACCACTCTCTTCTCCCTCATTTCTCCCTTCCTTTGGATTCTTGGACATTATACTACCTCGATCGGGAGGAAAAACACTTTTTTTAAACTTTCTTTATATCTCCCAACACTTAGCACAGTTCCTGGCACATAGGGGTCATCTAACAAATGCTTTTTGATTGAGGAAGGCAGGGAAAGTGATTCAGAGTGAAACTGACATTCTTTCTTAAAAAGTGATGCAGCATTCCTCCCCTTATTTAGAGATGTGCTCTAGTTTCCTATATGCCACATAAAATAAAGTAAATGCAGACTACATGACATTTTTGTAAAACAGAATATGAGAAGGTGGCATAAAAGGGTTTGATCCATTTTCTGGCTCTTGAAGGATTATTCCTTCTGAATATTTTGAGGGGAGATGGAGAGGGATTCTGGACCTGTGATTTCATTGGGGATGAAGTGGAAATTTTCCACAGAAGTAGCTGAGCAACTCTTCTCTAAGTTGGAGAATTGCCTTGGGCTTCTAAAAGGTTAATATAGCTAGTAGCTGACAGTAGCAGAGCTTCATCCCAAGTCTTGTTGACTCCAAGGCCTATTCTCTGTCTCTAACATTTGCTTGTAATCCTTAAAGTTTTGACTAACTGTTTTTACTCTTTTCTGTTTCACGTAGCAATACTTTGCCCCACCTGCTGGATGCTGGGTCTCTATTATGTTTTGGTTCTGAATACAGTGTAATGCCCTTTGGAGTTGTCCAGCTCCTGCTATGTTCCTGTGAGTAGTGTGTTTAAAGGATGGTTGAAGGCAAGGTATACTTAGGCAGTGTGACACACTGGCGGCTTGATATACTTATATGACCACCTGAGGATTTCTCCTGGAAATAAGGGTGTGAATGTAGTTAAGGGATTCCTTCTTACCTGTCTATAGTTTTGAAGTTGGCAATTGATTTAGTTTTAAGGTAGCCTTGTTTCAGGGAATAAATCATCTTCATTCATTCCAGCCACTTTAAAAAAATCAAATCTGTGCTCATCAAAAACCTCTAGAGAATTAAGAGATTCCCTGCAGAATTTTGTTGCATCTGGTCTATTCAATGGAATCACATTAAATGCACCCCAAGAATCTCATGGTGAGGACAGACAGGCTGATGACAGCTTTGCCCTGGTTCATATTCCCCACTCTCTATAATTTGGTACATGTAGTAAGAAACTGATTCTTTTTCCATAATTTTCTTTTAAAAAAATGAGCATTTTCTTTTTAGGAGAACATTTTCTATCCTTCCCTTCAGCCCTTGATTTAGGGTAAAGTTGGAGATATATCCTTTCATACTGAATATGCATAAAAACCTTAAACTTTTCAAACTTTAAAAGCAATTAAGATATTTTCTGCCTAACTTGAAAAATCAAATATTGAAGCTTTTTCTGTGTTTAGTCTTTAATGAGAAAGGGTCTCCTGAGTAATTTGTAAAAAAAAAAAAAAAAGAAAGAAAGAAAAAATAATGAAGTTATAAGAGAAGAAAAATTGCATTTGCACAGTGGGGATTTTGAGTCCTCTGGGAATTGCAATAGCTGTGTCTCCCTCTTTAGAGGGCCATAAACACACAGCAACACTGCTGGAGACGTAGGTTGCTGAGTCCTGGTGCTGTTTGTTCAATCAGTGGCTGAAAGGAAATTGGCTTTCCTTCCCTTTGCTCCTTTTATTTATATTTTACCAAAGCAAACAAAACAAATTCAATTAAAATACTGTACTCAGTCAGCATTATGCTTCTATTCATATTGTAATATTAACTTACCCCTGGTGCCTGTGGAATATCCCTCCATGCTAGAGGATTTCAATTCATCTAGGGTCAATCCTAAGGAAGGATTGACTTGCTTGAAGCAGGGGTACATCTAGCTGAATAATTAGCTAAGAAATAGGGAAGACTTGAAGATGCTTATAGGAAGAACATTAAAATCACTCTTTTAAACCTGAATTTGAGGTAAGTATTGCAAGAAAGTATAAATCGAACAAAATGTGTTAATTAAGGTTTTGCCAAATGCTTTCTATATGATATTTGATTTTAATCTTATAACTCTCCCAGAGAGGTACTAGAGCAATTACTCTATCCATTTTACAGGTAGGAAATTCAAGGATCAAAGAAGTTGTGACTTGCCCATGGTCACACAGCTAGGTAGAAGCTAAAGCAGACAAACTAAGCAACAATTTGGCTTCCAAAAAAGCCTTGTATTTTAGCAACTCTACATTTTAATCTGTTTTTTTTTTTTTTTGCTACCTGTCAAATTCTTTTTCTTTTATTTCACATGTTAAATCTAATCCATCCTTTAAAGTTGTTTTCACCTGCCACCTCCCCCTTTAAGCCTTCCCTAATCTTCCTTGTTGGTTAAAAGCCTTCCAAGTACCAGGCTAGGTAATGAGGATGTACATAAAAAATGGAAAACAAACAAAGAAAACCCCCAAAGCATTTAGCTTAGTATTTGGAAATAAGCAAAAGTAGACAAGATTTTAAAAGCAGATTTTATTAAATTTCAAGAAAGTCAATAGAAATCCATTTTGCACATTTATAAAAAAAAAGTTCAATATGTGCTGGACATTACTTCAAAGTCTGGAGATTTGTGTTCATTTGAATTTGGACAGTGCCACATGACTCCAAAGTAAACACCTTATCACAACTTCCTCCAAAAACAACCTCCATTAAACAATGACAACTTCAAAACATAGAACAAAAAATATATTAGGCTTTTGCGTCCCAATAGGCTCTAGGGAATATATCAGATTTAAATAAGACAAAGTCTCTGCTCTAATAGAACTTTGAAGGGGCATAAGAGGCATATATAACTATAACATACAATAATCCGTAAGCATATTGGAAAGGTGCAAAATAAAGAGCTATTCAGGTCCTGAGGGAGGGAAGACATTTAATAGGTTCTTGTTTAGTTGAATGGAATGGAATTCTTACAGACTCCTTTCTTGGTATAGAAATACATAACCTTTCCTAGACAAACTTCTTGTCTGTTGTCTTAAACCCCTAACCAAGGGTGAGAATTTTCATATTCAGTGTAAAAACTTATCAGTGGAAATTACGTTCAAGAAGAGGTCTTAATATTTACTTTGCTCCTGCGCCTGTGGACCATGAAACCTTTCCAACTGACTTGCTACTAAAACTTCCTATATGTGTTGCCTCCCCCATTAGAATGTGAGTGTTTTGTTATTAGAGACTGTCTTACTTTTTTATTGGCTTTAGGGAAAAGGAAATTATCTCTCATTTTCTTAAAGACAAGACTTGTTGTTGTTTAGTCATGTCTGACTCTTTGTGACCTCATTTGGGGTTTTCTTGGCAAAAATACTGGAATGATTTGCCATTTTCTTCTCTAGTTTGTTTTACAGAAGAGGAAACTGAGGCAAACAGGATAATGTGACTTGCCAAGGTTCACACAACCAGCAAATATCTGAGGCTAGATTTGAACTCAGGTCTTTCTGACTACAGGCCCAGTGCTTTATCTACTGTGCCACCTAGTAGTGGATAAAAAACTTAGGAATCAAGAGATACAGATTCAAATCCTGTCTCAGACACTTGAATGGATAAATAAATGAAAACAATTTGTATTACTACATGCAAAGCACTATGCTAAGCCAATAAAAAAGTAAGACAGTGTCTGATATCAAGACGCTCACATTCTAATGGGGGACGCAACACATATAGGAAGTTTTAGCAGCAAGTCAGTTGGAAAGGTCTCATGGGCACAGAAGCAAATTAAATATTAAGACCTCTTCTTGAATGTAATTTCCATTGATAAAATCATATAACTTGCCGATACTGGACCGTTTGACAATGTCAAGAATTTCGGTGGCTGGAATTTTCTCTTTTGCTTTTTCAGTATCTGCAGCAAGTCACAAAAGGGAGACAAATGCTCACATAGTGATCAGAAGAAGAAATAGAAGGATACTTTCAAGGTCTCTCTGGAGAATTTGGCATAGATTGTGAAACATGGGAGACGCTGGCACAGGACTGCTCAGCACAGTGTGTCTGAATTATAGGAGCTGTAATCTAAGAGCAAAGCAGAATTGTAGCAGCTCAAATAAGACATGAGACTTGCACATTTAGAGATATCTCCACTCCAAATGTCCATGTGGATTATTTGTACCCAACTTGTGGTAGAGTCTTCCAAGCTCATGTTGGTCTGTTCAGACATAGT
>CM053587.1:201068151-201110668 GCA_028646515.1 Pseudochirops corinnae
TTTTTTTTTTTTGTCCCACACTTGGAAGACATATGGAAGAATTAGGCCTAAATCCCATTCCACTGACCATCGATGTCTATATTTCATGGGAGTGGGAAAGCTTCATTATTAGCAAAACCAAGAAAAAGGAATTTTCTCCATTTGATGAACTATCTTTTGAAGGACAGTTAAGGAGAGGCTCCATTTAGCAAGACAGCTTCAGCTAAGTATTTATAATGTTGCTCTGTTACATTCTGGTCATTTCACAGACATAGTATATTTTTGATTGAACAATAAAACATTCCTCAGCCTTGATTAATAGATTGAGAACTAGCAGGTAACTTTGGAGTCATTTAGCCCATTCATTTCATCTTAGAGATGAGGAAACTTAGGTCCAGAGAGGCTCAGAAGGGGTTCTCCAAAGGTTACTTACAGAATAAGTGGGAGGGCTAGGAAGTGGTCAGATCCTCTCATTCCAAACTCAGGGATCTTTTAACTGTAGTTGGGTAAGGAATTTTACCAATTCTCTACCAATTAATAAAGCAGAATGGTTTTGCAATACCGTGGAAAATCAATATCATTTTAAAATTTTAATGTGCTTACATGATTTTATAATTTAATTTTAATTGCTTCAAAATTAAAATTGAGTTTCTAATTGCAATATGAAGCTCTAATTTAGTTTTTTAAAAACTGTTGCACTTGCAACATTTTGTTTTTTCATCATGAAGGAATATCTGTTAATATGTCCTCAATTAAAATAAGTGCCTAAGTGATTTTTTAGTAGTAAATGGGATAATGTTTTAAGGTGACAGGTGAATGATTCCAATAAGACATTTTTATTAAGATTTCTATTATAGATGGTTAGACAGTATTGTGGATGTAGCATAAGACCTATATGAGTCTGAATCCTGCCACAGATGTTGACTAGCTGTGTGATCTTGGTCAAGTCATTTAACTTCTGTGTGCTTCATGTGCCTCATTTATAAAATGAAGATAATAATAGCACAACCCACACGGCTGCTATGAGTATCAATTCTATTAGTATAGGTAACATGCTTTGCAAACTTTAAAGTGCCATGCAAAAGTTGCTGCTGCTACTACTATTACTACTACTACCACCACCACCAGTACTGCTGCTGCTGCTGCTGCTACCAAGTTAATTCAATGGATGTCACTTTTCTCTATAGGATAAACACTTGGGTTTCTTAATTAGACTTTTCTACTTCCTTTCCTCTCAGGTGCTTCCATGGGATTTTCTTCAGTCTTATTTTTAGTGAGTAATTGGGCATTACTAGCTGAATGGGAAAGATATTTAGCCCCTCCACAATTATATCCAAGTAGAGTGTAAATAAGATCCACAAAGGTAACATGTTTTCACCCCCACCCCCATCTTTTTGTAGTGAACTCTTAAGATCAATCAGTAGCACATGGGGAATTGTGCCCTGGTTTTCACTCCTATAGAACTGTTGTCTCTCTCCATAACATGACCCTTAATGTGAACCGCATGATTAGTACTTGTAGGTCCATCAACAATAAGCCTAGGATGGTCCCAAGGTGCTAAGGAAAAGCTTAATTTCTCTTGTACAGATGCGGGAATCTCTTTTCAGCCAATTACCCTTTGACATTGCCTTTCATGCTTGCTTTTCCAAATACTGACCCTACAAATAGTGATGACTTCACCATGGGGACAGAGGCAAGGATAGAAGGAAAGCATGAGAAAAAGACCACAGTTGGAGGAAATAAGCTTGATTTTTAGCTACATTTTGATTCCAAAACTAAAAATATGGTAAGAGGCAGAAAGCAGGAAGTAAAAATTTCCCTCTCTCAGATAAGCATCCATTACATCTGTAAACATTTTAGGCATTTCTTGGTAATATGGTTATCTCAAGACAGAAAAGAATGACAACAGTGACAACAACAACAGCAACACTTTTTATTTCTAGTCCTTAAAACAATTCTCTTATTGTGCTAACATAACAAAGTCAGGAATAACCAGCTGAAAAAAGCTAGGAATTTTCAGCTAACATAAGTGGCATTATTGTGGCCAAATAAATAATAGAATTCATGCATAATGCAGTATTATCCTATTATTACTGGCATAATTACTCTTTTTAAAACATTAATACATAGACCATTTTTGCATTAGATCATGTCACTTTCCCTCCTACCATGCACACACAAAACTGGGATTAAAGTAACATTTTTTTGTGCAACAAAACATTAAGATGAGAGCTTACAGTGACATATCCTCCTGATTTCTTCCTGACCCCCTCCCCCAACCCCTGGAAGGGCTTCGGGAAAGACACACTAAGGATCACCAACTTTGCTCGGTGTTCAAGTGTTATTATCTCTTATTCTAGAAGCAGGAACTTTAATACTGTGCCGGAGATGTCACTAAGTCAGGGATAGTAGAATTTCACTCTGTGACACCAAAATGTAGAGCATATGAAAATTTAAAATTTGCCTTCCTTTGGCAATGAAGAAGCCATCACAGTAACTAATTCTTCCTTCTGCATAGTATATTTTGTCCTGATTACTTGTAATATTTTCATACCATGAATCACAAAGCTGATTTGAGGTATATGATTTAGGCTACTTGCTTGGAATCATTTTGTGCTGCTTGTCCTGGGCTCATTTAGCACTTTGCCCAAGGTGACAAAATTATAAGTTATATATTTCCTCAGTCTTCTTTCTTAAATATGATTGGTTAGTAAATTGCTATTGTAATTCAGAAAACTTCTGAAATTTTATCATATAGCAATGTTTTACAAATTGTTTAATAAAATCCCCGAGATTCTCTGAGGATACCATGAAAGGTAGGAAGCTTACAGTAGATATCAATGGCTGACAGTTGTTTTTATTTTTCTGGAAAACTGCAAATCCTGGAAGACAAGGTAGTGAGGTCCACTCAATTTCACTGATGACTCAGAATTGGTAAGTGGTAATAACCTGTGTGCATGCCATGAGGTGAAACCAAATGTAAAGGCTCAAAATACTTTGGGGACTTTTGGTGGTAGGAAATTTTCAATATTAATCTTTGGGAAGGCAAAGAATAAGTATAGATGTCTCTTTCGTGCGCGTGTGTGTGTTGTTGTTGTTGTTGTTTTTGTTGTTGCGACAGAGAGAGAGAGAGAGAGAGAGAGAGAGAGAGAGAGAAGAGTAAGTAACTACACCAGTCCAATATCTAGGTGGCTTCCCATTTGACTCTGAATGTGACATGGATTTCAAATAAGAACAAAAGGTTGAAATCTGGGAATTCAGGAGCTAGATGGAATTTAAAAAGTGTGTACAAGAAATGACATGATTTTCAATGGAGAAAAGTTGAAGCTGGAGCTCCACAATTCAGTTTAGAGATGGTGACAGCAGCCTGGAGTGAAGATCCGGGGAAGCTGGATAGCTGGGCAGATTAAATAAATTTTTGAACCATTCAATTATTAACTCAGGAAGATTACTTCTCTTAACCCTCTAAGGATCTTTCCACCATTTTTATTATTTGTGGGTTAAATTTTCATTCGATAGTAAGCTCTTACACAATAACAATATATATGATTTAGAAGGACCTCAGAGGCCATCTGAACTAACTCTTGCTTGAGTAGGAATGGACTCTAGAATAAAATCTAACAAGCCTTTGATTGAGGACTTCTAATGATGGGGAACCCACTGCATCCTGAGACAGCTCATTGTACTTGTGGCTAACTTAAATTGTTAGAAATTTCTTACTTCTCTACAACCCGAATTTCCTTTGCTACAACTCTGAAACCTCTACAACCTACTCCTCTGCAACTTTCTGACTTCTGGGGCTAAGCTAAATACATCTGATCACTATTCAAATATTCAAATCAAGAATGGCCTTCGTCTCTTCCAAAGCTAACATTTCCAATTCCTTTATATGATCCTATAATCTTATAATCCTAATGTCTTGTAGTCCTTCACCATTTTCATGACTCTTTCCTAGATGATCACTGAGTCCTTTGTAAAATGTAGCAAGTAGAACAGAATGCAATACATCAATGTGGTTTTATCACAAAATATAGTAGAACAACCATCTCTCATGTCCCATATATAATGCCTCATTTAATGAATCCTAAGATTTCATTATCCACTTTGTTTTTTGGCAGTTTTATCACATTGTTGGCTGATCTAGGCAGTTAGATTTGTGTCTGCAGGGTTGGATTTGGAGTCTGGAAAACTGGAGTTCAAATCTTGCCTCAGACACTTACTAAATTGTGGGACCCCTGGCAAGTCACAACTTCTGTCAGTCTCCATTTCCTCCTCTATAAAAAGGGAGTAATCATAGTAACTACTTCACAGGGGTTCTATTAGGGTACACTGAAATTCTATGTAAAACTCTGTAAAATGAAAGCATAACATTCATCAGAACAGGAAAGAAGGCAACAAGCATTTATGAAGCACCTACTGTGTACCAGTTATTGTGCTAAATGCTTTACAAATATTGTTTCATTTGAGTCTCACAATAACTCTGGGAGGTAGGTGCATGAGACACTTTGTCAAATGATTTATTACAATCTAGGCAAACTATACTACATCATAACTTTTCTTTTGTTAGTCTAGTAACTGTCAAAAAAGGAAATAAAATTAGTCTTGCATGACTTGTACTTGAGAAAGCCATGCTGGCTCTTTATGATGCCTGCTTACACTTCTAGAGGTTTCCTTTAATAATACATTCCAGAACATCTTCTGTGCAAGGCTGAACTGATCTTGAGAATGTGGACAAGCGGGAAAGAGAAAGAGAGGCAGGTGGTAAATAAGGAGTATTAGGCAATGGCAGGAATTTGGGGCTAAGATATTAAGGTTGAAAGTATGAGAGAGATGTGAAAACCAGAGCAGTTAAGATGTGAGTTTGTGAGGCAGAAGATTAGTAGGTTAGAAGGTTGGGAAGAAGCTGAGGGACTGGTCATAGAATGGATACTAAAATCTACAAGCCCAGGCTAACTATTTGATAGTAAAAACAAACCCATCAGGGTTTATGTTTATCACCTCATATATGCACAAAGCATTCTGTTATTCTCTATTTCAAATGAACGAAGAAGAGAGGGTGGGGTACCTAGCCTCTGCTCTCCAGATCCAAAGGCACTGCCATGTCACCCACTGCAATGCCCCCTGGACTACCAGATCTTCCCATCAGCCCTATTACTGTACACTAAGGACCATGCAACATTTCCATATGCTCTACAATTATTATTATATTAATCACTCTTTTATGTGTTACCTGTCCTTTTTAAAATGTGAATTCACCGACAGCAGAGAGATTAGCATTCTCAGTTCTTAGCACAGAGCTTGACACATAGTAAGCACACGCAGTAAGAAGGTGGCACCATGGATTGAGGATTAGACTTGAAGTCAGAAAGTCCTGAGTTCAAATCCAGCCTCAGACACTTACTATCTTTGTGACCCTGAATAAGTCACTTAACCACTCTCTGCCTCAGTTTCATCATCCGTGAAGTGAGTGTAATCATAGCAGGGTTTCTGTGAAGACGCAATGATATAATATTTGTGAAGTGCTTTGTAGACCTTGAAGTGTTATATAAATATTAACTATTAATGCATGCCTTTTAATTCATTTTTTCATTCATTCATTCAAAGCAAGAGTAACCTAAAGAAATCCATTAACCTTAAAGAGATTATAAGCCATTAGTAGAGAGTTTTGTACCATGAAGCTGTACTCCAGAGCAGAGAAATAGACAACTTCTGTTCATGCTACTTGGTAACACTTGGCATCTCCATAGTTCTGTTTCATGTTGCTTTGAAAAAAAATTCAACACACCATGATCTAAAGAAAAGATCCTTTCTAACAGATGCACCAAACATCCACCACTGCAATTTTAATCTGCTTTTGTTTTTTGTAAAACTATGCAAAAAATGAGAAAAGAATCACCCCACTCGATTAGTAGGTAGATCTAATTTGAAGTGGTCAGATTGGCTAATCTCCCCATAGAGTGAATTTTCATTAGCCGTCTCCTCTAATTCTAACTAAGAATTTGGTCCATGCTGTGCATTCATTATATGACATTAGTCACACCTACCCCCAGACTATGAATCTATTACATGTGATTTAGCATTAAGAGATTTGGGGACCTAAAAGAGGACCTTGTCTTGATTTGCTGCCTGTAATCCTTGCTACATCCTTACATCCTTCCAATATTTTTCCTCTTTCTCTTAATATTGGGAAGTTTCTCCCTCCCCATCATCAGTCTGATAATGAACAGTGCCCCAGAGTGATTTGCATAGGAAATATTACATTTAAACCTCCAACAAAGCTGAGAGCTTGAGATATCACTTCTACTACCTGCCTATCAATGTGTGCGCCTTAAAACAGGAAACATCCTTTTATCATGTCATTGAGAGAATAAAGTGTGGTCCTGCTACTTCTATTAGAAAAGAAAACAAAATATTCCTGCACCATGATGCTCGATTTTGGCTCAATTTCTTCTATAGTACTTTGCATAAGGTGGATCATAGGAAATATAAACTAGGTTTATAGTAACAGCTAAAGGGAAACCCTGGAGGTCATCTAGACTATCCCTCTGCCTCTAGGCAGGCTTTATTCAAATCCTTCTAGACTGATGTTTTTCTATTCTGGTGTTAAAAAATCGATAGGAAAGAGAAAACTTCATGACTTTTCTAGGACTGTGTCTCCCTCTTAGATAAACCTCACCAGGCAACCTGGGGGGATAAAGGGTAATAGAATTGTTTTGGAGGCGTGGCTCCTAGAAAAATGAACACATGACCTAATTGCTAATGAGAATCAAAATGATTAGTATATTAGCTTCCACAGCACAATTCTAGGAGGGTTATAGCAAAGAAACATTATGCAATATGTCAAGTGCCCCCAATGCAGGAATTACTCTCTGAGGGCAATTTGCCCCCTTTGTCCCCCAAATTTAACTCTTTCAGGCCACTGGAGTGCACTTCAGAACCTCCTTAGAGAATCTGCTTGATATATTTTAATTAACCAATCTATGAAAGTAATGAGCATGTGGTGTTATAAGGCATCTGAATTATTACATGTAAGTATCTCCCTTGTCCTTCTATGTTTTCTGACCTATTAAAGAAGAACAGAGATAGAAGAGTTGTTATTCCACTAAAAAAATCCAATTATAAATGTTGATTTGAGTGACATTTGGTGATTTATTGCTTGTGCTAATTTAGGGGGGTTTTATATCTCTAGTTTGGTCAGTTTTGTTATTCAGAAGTTTTATTTTTCTTTTTGTCTTTGAGTTACTTTATTCCTGGAAAATCAAATAAAACATTTTAATCAAAAAGAAAGGGAAACAATATAAAAATACCATGTGGCTTCTGTACAAATAAAAGAAGGAAGAAAGAGAAGCATATTCATCAAAATAAAAGTCAATACTGAAATAAAATTGGCCCTTCCTCATATCTGTGCACTTCAAGATGAAAAGGGAAAAAGGAGTTTCATAGATGAAAGTTTTATGAAATAAATATATTTGGGAATATTAAAGAAATAACAAAACCTATTTGAAAGGTTAGAAAAAAGAAAAAAAAGTTTGTTCTCATAATAGGTTAATATAATTTTTCAAGCCAGAATGGACCTCAGAGATCATGTAGTCCAGGGATTATTAATCTTTTCTGTGTCATGGAACCCTTTGGTAGTCTGATGTCATATACCCCTTCTCAGAATAATGCTTTTAAATGCATAAAAACAACATCAGGGAAAGGAAACTAATCATATTGAAATACAGTTATCAAAATATTTTAAAATAAGTTCATGGAACCCAGGTTAATATCCCCTGAAATTTCTAGTCCAATCTCCTTATTTTATGGACAAGGAAATCAAGGCCCAGGGAAGTTAAATGATTTGCCTGAGGTCATATACTGAATTATTGGGAAACCTAGGCCTACCACCCCAGGCTCCCCACTCCCATTTCAGAGCTCATTTCACTACCTTTCACCCCTTCTTTCATTGTGGCAAGATTAAGGACATATATTATGACATTCTTTAACCCTTTGTGTCTTATAAATATTGGCTGAAATTCATGCAAATATTGTGAACTTTGTAAATGGTTGCAATGACACTGACAATTTTGTTTATCTCTTCTTGTTTGTATACACACGTATATTCACACACACTATGTACACATACATGTGAAAATTGCATGTTCCTATGCACACACATGTACATTCCTGCATGTGTATGTGTGTTACCCTTTTAGACCTTCGGCAAATTTATAGGTAGCAAGATGCAAATAATGTAGGAAAAAAGATGTATCTCCTAGTCAGAATAAATTTGTGCCAAGTCTAAATTGAGTATAGCCCAAGTCAGATTTAAAAGTGATTAGGAAATATTTAGCTAAATAAATAAGTTATAATAAAACATAGATAACATATTTTAAAACTAATTCAATAAATATGCTACTCTCAGGGATTCTTATGCATAGATTGGTGGCTCCTACTTCTGTTTGAGCTTGATACTACTGATCTAGGTCATCTCTGAGGAACCTTCTGGCTCCAGTGTCTACAATCCTGACCTCTGAAGGGTCTGTGTGGAGCAATGGGAAGAGCTCTGGAATTTTACCTAATTAAGCTGGAATTAAAGGCCGGTGATACCAATTAATTCTGGTCAAATTGTCTAATTTTTATAAGCTTCAGGTTCTTAATCTGTAAAATGGGAGTGATGATATTTTATTATGAGGATTAAACAAGACAATGTATATAAAGGCATTACAAAGTAGAAAATGCACAGATTTTTAAATGATTGGCATGATACAGGGACATTGTTTAAAGAGAAGTGCTTCTTATATTTCAGCTGCAATATATATTTTAGAGTAAACTCTGGAAGGGAGTTTTTAGAAATTGAAATTAGGAAATTTAGACATCATAGAGTACAATATCCTCACTTTGGATGATGAGGAAATTGAAGACTGGCAAAGTCACATAAATACATAGCATCCTAGATTTAGAACTGGAGGGGCCTTAGACAGATGAGCTCAGAGTCGTAAAATGGTATGACTGAGTTAGGATTCAAATCCTGTGTCTTTGGACTCCACGTGCAACATTCTACCATGGCATTACATTAAATATCAAGACTGGGATATAAACCAGTTTTCCTATTCCAAATCTAGTATTCTTCCCATTTTGTCTAGCAATTCTCCCTTGAGGGTTTGCCAGATCATCTTTTATATGTAGAGAAGTAGCTAGGTAATAGAGAGGATAAAGCACTGGGCCTAGACTCAAGAAAACCTGAGTTAAAATCTGACCTTAACACTTGATAGCTTTGTAACCCTGGGCAAATCACATGCTTGCCTCAGTTTCCTCATCTGCAAAATGGGGGTAATACCACCTAGCTCCCTAGATTGTTTTAAGGATGAAATGAAATAATATTTGTAAAGCACTTAACACACTACCTGGTGCAAAGTAAGTATTGTGTTTATTATTATTATTGTTATATGTGGGAATTGATCAGTTATTATTATTATATTATATGATAATATTATATTATATGTTATATAGTATAATATGTAATTATATAAAATATTACATATTATATTATATTATTATAATCAGTTATTACTGTTATTATTATATGTGGGAATTGATCAGGTTATTACACAGGCTTCAAGAGGATGATGGTGCTACCTTTGCATTTGTTCTCCACCATCTATAAACCTTCCTACTGCTCAATTGCTCAGCATATTCCTTCTGGGCTCCTAATAATCCTCCACAGTTTACATACTGTTACCTCTAGAAAAGAGTATCATTAGGAGTATTGATTCAAGAACAATTCCTACCTGATGAAGACATTTAAAAAAGAGACTTTTGTAAATGGTTCATAAAATATTAGCCAGTCTCTTGTGATGCAGATATTGTGTCAGTCTGTTCATCAGGATATGCAAATATCTATCTATCTATCTATCTATCTATCTATCTATCTATCTATCTATCTATATTTATAAAACTTTAACCTTAACTACCTTTTTATCTAGAATTTGGAAAAAAAATCTGTAGGTGAATATAACTCGGGTGTCATGAGAGTTGTGCATGGTTGTGGGTAGGAGGAGTCCTCCTAGAGCTAGGGTTTGAAAATTAAATTAGCAACAGAAAAAGAGGCACCTGTATATGATGAATTGTTTCAACTATGCTTTCCCAAAGATGCTCCTTATGGAGGCTGACTCATCTCTATCACTTGTATTTGTGAACCTTATTAGTCTATACTTGGGCATTAATGTGAAGATTTAGCTGGAGAAACTCAAATCCTATGATTGTTGCGTTGAGGATGTATATAATACTTTTCAAGTTAAGAGGTTATTTTGATATTTATGTGAGCCATGAAGCACACCAGGAATTTTTAAATGTATTTACTTGCATGGGACTGGCACATGTATTCTCAAATCAATGCATTTATTTTCATTATCCTTGCCTGATGGCCAATAACACTTACATTATCAATACGGTCATCACAGGCTTAGCAAATCCTGAAAGTCAACATAATGGAATTTTTTTTTAGAACATTGAAATGATAACCCTACGAGCATAGAGTGATTAATTTTGGCTGTGGCCCTGGGATTGAAACTGCAGTGCTTTAACCCATAATTAGTAAACAAATCATAAAAATGGTAGGTAGTGTCTACACACAGCCCTTGGATCAGACCCTGGCACAACTAATCTGATCATTTCATCTTTATAATCAATACCAATTTCCATGGCGATTTCATATGGTGATCTACATTGATCATAATGGTGATTGAATTGCTTGGTCTGTCTGTGCTACAGTAGTATTTAGGTCATACAGACCCAGACAGGATTAGGGGCAGTTTTCTTCTAATGCAATTCAGTAACTGCATGGGTAATTAGCATAAAAGTATCATACATCAATGGTGTCAATGAGTGATGAATAGTATTGACACCATTGAGTGACGAATATGGTTCAGTTTAAAGTCTATCTGGATCATGAGAAAACCTGTCACAATTTTATTTAAATAAATCATTAATATTTTATGTAAGACTGCTGTTTGATCAAGCATATATAGGATAATCACAAGCATGCTTAGGTTTGCACCATCCTTAAACATCCTTCATGGACCCTACAATCTCCTTGAAGCTACTGTTTTGTATCCTTCTTCCATTTAACAGTCAAATTTCTAGAAAATGTCACCCATAATAGTTACCCCCACTTTTCTCCTCTTACGGTTGCTTCTCAGTTCTTTGTAATATAACTTCCAATCTCATGCAACTGAAACTGCTTGCTGCTAAGTTACTAATGCTCTCCTAATCACCAAAACCTTTTCTCTGTTCTCATCCTTCTTGACTTCAATGTAGCATTTGGCATTGTCAACCACGTCTTCTTAAATCAGTGGTACCTGGGGTTGGTGAACTTAAACAAAAATGAAAACTGTATATTTCAACATGTTTCCTTTATAATCTAGTTTATTTTATTTTTATGCATTTAAAACATTTATTTTGAGAAAAGGTCCTTAGCCTTCACCAAACTTCTAAAGGAGTTCATGGCACAACAAATTAACATCATCTCTGAGTTTTTGTCATACTATTCTCTTCTGATTCTCCAGTCTTCTTTGCTGCATCAATATCCCTGTTTCACTCCCTGACTATGGGTGTATTCCGAGGTTCTATCTTAACCCTGTGCTTCCTTGCCTTCTCTTTCCACACCTGCTCCCTATGTAATCTTAACAGCTCCCATATATTTAATTATCATGTCCATGCAGATGACTCCCAGATCTATATAACCGTTCCTAGCCTCTTTCCTGAGCTCTAGCTCTATTAGACATTTCCACTTTAATGTCCTATAGGCATATCAAATTCAACATGCTCAAAGCAGAACTTGTTCATTATCTTTTCTCCCCCAATGCATCACTCCTCTAAACTTTTCTATTTCTCTAAAAAAAACAACCAACAAAACAAAAATGTCTCTCACATATGTTCCATTTTCACTCATATAAATCATAAGCCTGGTTCAGGCCCTCATCAACTCTTACCTAGATTACCTTGTTAGCTTCCTAATTAGTCTCCTAACCTCATATTTCTCCTTTCCACTTGATTCCAACTTGCAAAAGTGATCTTCCCAAAGCACAGTTCTTACCATAACCCCTGCTCAAAGAGCTTCAATAGTTACTCATCACGTCTAGAATAAAATACCAAGTCCTCTGCCTGGCAACCGAAGGCTTTTACATCTGGTTCCAACCCACTTTTCTAGGCTCATTATATACAACTCCCTTCATGCCCTTTATCTGCCAGTAAAATTGGCCTGTATCTTGTTCCATTTTTCTCCCTTTGCTCTGACTACTCCACATGTCTTGAGTGCAAATTGTCGTAACATCTGCCTTTAAGAATCTGAAGTTTCTTTCAGCTCAAGTGACACTTCATACATTAGTTCTTTCCTGACACTTTCCTCCGCTCTAGCCAGGTTTCTAACGTCCTCCCAAAGTTACTTTATTTTTCACCATGTGTATAGATATGTAGAGTATTTACTCAGATCTATTTAAGTTTTTCCTGATAGGGTTTTTAAGAAGCTTGAAGATAGAGGCTGTTTTAGTTTGATGTCTTTACCCCCAGAGCTTAGCACAAAGCCTGCCACATAGTAGGAGCTTTAAAAATGTTTGTTCATTGACAGGTTCATTTATAGCTCTCCTTATTTCCTTGTTAGATAACTTCTATTCAATGTTTCAGCATTTTTCATTGGTTTAAAGCAACTCTTGCAATCAAACTAAAAACAATAATAATATTGAATGTCTTAGCCTACTTACATATCTTCCCATCTTTGCCCTTCTAGCACTCCTGCCCCTTTCCATCCTTGACATTACTTTCCCACTATTGTTCTGATCTTCCGATCTGATCATGTTGCCCCTCTTCTCAAACATTTTGTCTCCTAAGTAAAAATTCTCAAATTCAAGACCTTCCACAGTCTGGCACCACCCTACCTTTCTGAAGAAAAACTGGATTTAGTTGTAGATGTAATTCCAAACTCCAGTTCTATTACCCAAGTGACATCAGGCATCTCTTCCTCTCTCAAGGCACTGATTTCTTAATTTGTAAAATGGGAGTCCTGTATGATCTCTAAGCCAGATGGTCATAGATTTAAAGATGGGATTTGGAAGGCATCAAAGCCAACATATTCTTTTTACAGATTAGGAAACTAAGTCCCAGAGAGGCTAAATGACTTGCATAGAGTCACACCATTGGCAGGCCTAGATTTCCTTAGCTTCAAATATGATACTTTTATCCATTGTACCATGTTGCTTCTTAAATCTTAAATGATGCTATGATATTATCTCACTCCATCTGCTCAAGATTAGAAATAGCTGTTTCTAGCAAGATGAGGTGATACACAGAGAACACTGGACCTCGAGTCAGGAAACCTTAAGTTCAAATCTGTCCTTAGACCCTGACTAGCTGGGTGAACCTGGGCAAGTCACTTAGACTCTATCTGCCTTAGTTTCCTCAATTGCAAAATGAGTGTAATGGCAGCCACTACCAAGGGTTGTTCTGAGGATCATATGAGACAACAATATTTATAGAGTGCTTAGCTCAGTTTTGTTGTTGGGTCATTTCAGTTATGTCTGACTCTATTTGGGGTTTTCTTGGCAAAGATATTGGGGGTAGTTTGCCATTTCATTCTCCAGCTCATTTTACAGCTCATTTAACAGGGTTAAGTGACTTTCCCAGAGTCACAGCTAGTGTCTGAGGTCAAATTTGAACTCAGGTCCTCCTGACTCCAGGGCTGGCACTCTATCCCCTGCACCACCTAGCTGCCCATTTGTCCCATAGTAGGTATTATATAAATGTTTATTCCCTTTCTCTCCTCTAGGTTCCATAAAAAATGTGCAGCTTCTGAACATTCTCATGTCCCTATGGCTTTTCTTAGGCTGTTCCCTATGCATGAAATGTATGAGATTTCCCCATCCCCATCATGCTTTTGAATTCCTATGCTGCTTTTAAAACGGAATTCAACAGTCATCCTCTCCAGCATGATTTCTCTTGTTTCATGCCTTGGCAATGACCTTTCTATGCTCTCCCCTTCCCTAGATGTCACACAGTACTTTTTAAATACCTCTAATGCATTTGTAATCTAGTATTGTGCATCCTATGATTAGTATTGGTGTCCTTCTACAACAATGAACTGAAACCTCTTTGGGGACAGGCATTGTGACTTAACAAACATACCATCTCACCTAATAACTTGCCCACTGTCTCCACACACATTTAATCCATGTTTACATATTTTGACTTGTAAATAAATGTTATAATACCTTATCATCAATAATACTTTGGGATTATTTTATAAGGATAAGTCTTCTAAAAAATTCAAGGTATTCACACGTGTTTATCTGTAGTCCTTGTGAATATGTTAAAGTCAGACAGACTTGTTTTTAAATCCGTAAGAGCTTTGCTAAAATGATTTGTTCAGAATGCAAGTCTCTGGACTCCCTTACAAGGATGCATTTTGGGTATTTCAGTAGTTCAGATCCTTTGGATGGGGCTCAAGAAGATACAACCAAGTATTCAGTTCCAGTTTATTGTAACTCATGTTTTCATAAGGTTTCCGTGTATTACCCTGACTCTATATCCAAGAATTCATCTTGAGTTTACATGGTTCTCATTGATAGGTTGTTAAAGAATGGCAATTCCCAAATTGTTTAATTTCCCACCTTTTTGCCAGTGTAGTTTATGGAAAATCCATAGATATCAGTAATGTGAGCATAAAGAATGAGAATCTAAGAAAAGAGAGGAACTAATACAAGGCAAACTTGAGAAGAGAGTAGGAAAAAAGAGAAGAAAGAGGAACGACAGAAGGAAATAGGCTCAGTACTAATGAAACAGCACCTGATCTTTGTTTTATCACCAGAACAATGAAATTCATTTCTCACCGCTGAAAATGTAACTCCCTGACTTGGTCCTGCTCTCTTCTTTATCACCAAAATTGAAACTTTCAATAATTCAATTCATCCAAATTTATTAAGCAGCACTATGCAATATTTAAGGCACTATGCCAAATGCTAGGACACAAACACAAAAAGAAAACATGGCTCCTACCCTCAGGGAGTTTATATTACACTGGCAGCATATGATTTGTTTTTATTTATCTGTAAAATGGAAATAAAAATAGCACCTACTGCCAGGGTTGTTGTGAGGATAAAATTAGATAATATTTGTAAAGAGCTTCACAAAACTTAAAACTATACAAATTCTATATTACCATTATGAGGAAAATAATAATTATTTTACAAAAATTATGTTATTATTATTATATGGAAATATGTAAATAAAAGATAACTTGAGGAGAGCACAATCAACCTTGGGAAACTGGGAAAAGTTTAATGGAAGAAATAATACCAGAAAAGAGCTTGGAGGTCGACTAAAGGTGCTAAAATGTGGAGGAGAGGAGGGAATTCATTCCAGGAATACAAAAGCACAGGGAAAGGAGATGAAACACAGAATTTACGGAACATTCATTCAATCTACATTTATTAAGTACTTCTATGTAACTCCCAACACTGATGAAATCACAAGTTATGTTCCCAAAAAGTATACAACGTACTGGGAGAAATACAATGAAAAATAATAGTCTTGCTCCTAAGGGAGCCCATAATCAGTACAATTTGAACTTCAAGTATTGTTTATGGACGTCACATAAAAATCCTTTGGACCTTAGGAGACAGACAAATACATTGTACAAAGGCACAGAAAAAAGCTACCTAGCCTTTAAATGCAATCCTTGTTATTTTTCTGTTTATTAAATTTACATAAAAATACATGTATCCTTATGAGATGATGGAGAGTGAGAATGGAACCCTGCTTGAGCTTATTATGTTGACATATATATGTTAGTGTGTATGCATATACACTCTATATAGTCATCTGGTAACTTTCCAGCAAAATCATCACAATTCATCACAGATTGTCTGCTTCTCCATACTATTTCAAGATGAAAGTTTTCAATACTAATGCTGCAAAGTGGGTATTATGTTGATTTATGCTAATCAGTCCCATAGATGCTGTCATATTACATTGTTAGGCAATGACACTGGTGAAATATTCTCCCTTCTCCTGTTATCTCGCAAGCAACCCAGTGGTGCTGAAGTGAAATTGTTCCTTTACCTACCACCTGGGCTGCTTGGGTGCCTCTGTCAGTGGACATTTGCAGAGTATGCTGAGAGAAGGAGGAAGTGAGGTCTGTGTCTGGGCTTTTATGGGTCTTCTCAAAGAGGAAACTGTAAAAAGGGGCTCTGTGAATTGTGTCCGTCTGTGGATTTATAGTCATTTCATTGTCACATATTATTTTCATGATGCAATTTCTGCAAATGGGGTGTTACTATCTCCTTTAGGGGCTTCTGCCTTTAGGAGTTTACCACTTGGCCATAAAGCAGTGAAAGCCTGCTGTTCCAGCAAGACTTTGAAAGGCAGTTCTCAAAGATAAGTTGACTTTTAGAAAAGTCTAAAAGGGAGATTTATTTGGCCATTTTAAATACTATCTCTACACAGATGATTTTTCCCCTTCTCCCCCAATATGTCTGAAGTCACCTTCCTTATAGGTAACAAGAGAATTTTATGGACAGAAGTATTTCATCTACCTGATAGAAAGTAGTATCTCCTGCCTGAGGCAATGGGGTATTTTCGGAGGTGTTTTTTTTTTTTTAATGTGGAGAGCTTTCTCTCCACACTTTCTATTGTATTACATAGGCAGTGGTTGATCATGGAATAAGATGGCTCCTTCATGCCAACAAGAGTCAAATAAACTTTTATTGAATGCCTAATATGTTCAAGACACTGCCAAGGGCTAGGGATTAAAAACAAAACAAAACAAAATTCTATCTTCTTTTAAGCTCACATACCACTTCTGGCCTGAGATCTTTTAGGCTTTTGAAACGACTTTGCATTATATTATGTATACCTTGTATTTACTTATCTGTGTACCCCAAGTAAAATGAAATCTCCTTGAGGGTAAGGACCTTTTTTGGGGAAGGAGAGAGGGAAGCCTTATATACCTAGCACTTAATAATGAGTTCCCTCTAGCAAGCAGTTAGTAAATACTTGTCCAATTAAGTTAAAGTCTTGGTATTCAAGAAATTTTTAAACTAGTTAGGGATAAAGAGCATAAATTAAAAAAAACAAAACAAAACTAAAACTACAAGTTAGTACCTTACTCAGGATAAGCAAAATGCTTCCTTTCTGACAAAGGTCAAACAGGCATTTGAGAGAAGTAACATCTGTCTTTTTTTTTTTTTAAACCATGACTGACTGAGTGACCCTAAGAGAGTATATCATAACATGAATTCATTTGATGTTCCAGAACATGATAATTAAATACAAATTACTAGTTAATCATCTGTTCTTAGGACACAATTTTCTTCCTTTATATTAAAAATCATTTTCACACAATATCAGTTATGGCTGGAAGAGTATGTTTCTGGTCTTGCTAGTTGTTGTGAAATGTCACCTCAAAGGCTAGGCTTTTAGTTCAGTTATTTCTCACCTAAAGCAACCTGAGATTAATTATCCATACCCAGCCTGCACTCAGTTCTCTGTTTCTGATCACTATATTAATTTAACTGAAGAGACTCTAAAGCAAAAGGAACATTGATAGAAAGGAGGCAGAGGATGCAGTGAACACAGTGATACAAGACCTTCTTGGAGGGGAAAGTGCCCTGAAGAAGAAGCAATAGATGAAATGCTCTTCATACCCAGGCCTGCCTATGGTAATAGAAGTGAGCATTAGTCCATCCCTCTTACTGACATGCTGTTTGTTTAAAAAATAAACTGAGTTTAACTCAAAGAATGCACAGGCCATTGTATAGGGGGGAATTACCATGGGGAAAAATAATTAAGGGGTATGCTGCTGGCAGTGATCAGTTGCAAGGTTAAAAAACAAAATCACAGATGGCAATAGGACATCATCCCCTCCCTACTCTCTCATTCTCCTTTTGTACTTGCTTCTACCTGGGATTTGTGGCCTTAGTTATATCACCTAGCTGAAAAGCATCATCCAGTTATCCAAGCCCACAACTCTCCCTGAAGTGACCTGTGCCTGGGAGAAAGGCATACATGGAAAGACAGTGTGGTACAGTGGAAAGAACGTTGGAACAGAAGTCATTGGTTGCAAGGATTAGAGATTTAGGAGGGGCCTTAGAGGTAAAATCTAACCCCCTTATTTTACAGATGAGGATATTGGGGCTTAGAGAGGTGGAAAGTGAGGCAGTTAGGAGGTGCAATAGATTGAGTGCTTGGCCTGGATTCAGGAAGACCTGAGTTTAAATCTGACACTTACTGGGCAAACTGATTAACTATGTTTGCCTCAGTTTCTGCAACAGCAAAATGGGGATATTTCACAAGGCTGGTGTAAAGATCAAATGAAATAATATTTGTAAAGTGCTTAACAGAGTGTTGGCAAATAGTAATTGCTTAATAAATGCTTATTTCTTTCCCTCCCTCTTCTTCTCACCCTCCTTTTCCAAGGTCAAACAGGAAGAAGCAGAGCCTGAAACCCAGAACTTCCAAAGTAAATGCTTTTCATACCTGACTAAACAGTGATTCTTGATTTCTGAGACTGGAAATGGTTTCTTCATCTGTAAAATGGGAATGATAATAAAACTTATAGTTCTAGCCTCTTAAGTGTCCTTGTAAGAAAATGAGTCACATGGCCTTAAATGCAAATTATTATTTTTTTCTATTTTCAAATATTTTATTTTTCCAATTACATATAAAAGCAATTTTAGCAATAGTTTTTTAAATTTTGAGTCCCAAATTCTATCCCTCCTGCCTTTCCTTGCTTGCTAAGTGAGAAGACAAGCAATTTGATTTAGGTTATAGTCATGCAAAACATACTTCTACATCAATCATGTCGTAAAAGAAAACACTGACCAAAGAATAAGAAAAACCCAACCCTGAGAAAAATAAAGTTAAAAAAAGTATGTTTTCATCTGCATTCAGACCTTATCAGTTCTTTCTCTGGAGGTGTATAACATTTTTTATCATAAGTCCCTTGGAATTGTCATGGATCAATATATTGCTGAGAAGAGCATTCACAGTTCATCAGACAATATGTGTACATGTTCTCTTGGTTCTGTTCATTTCACTCTGCATCACATCATGTAAATCTTTCCAGGTTTTTCTGAAAGCATTTTTTTCTTATAGTACAATAGTATTACATCACAGTCATATACCACAACTTGTTCAGCTATTCTCCAATTGATGTGCATTCCCACTATTTTCAGTTCTTTGCCACCACAAAAAGAGCTGTTATAAATATTTTTTGCATATAATCCCTTCTCCTTTTTAAAATTTTCTTGGGATATAGAACTTGTGGTGGTATTATTGGGTCAAAGGTTATGCACAATTTTATGGCCCTTAGGACATAGTTCCAAATTGCTCTCCAGAATGATTGGATCAATTCACAACCATCAGCAATGCATTAGTGTCCCATTTTTTCCATTTTCTCTCCAATATTTATTTGTCTTTTCTTTTTTCTGTCATATTAGCAATCTGATAGGAGTGTGAGGTAGTATCTCAGAATTGTTTAAGTTTGCATTTCTCTAATCAAAAGTGATAGAATATTTTTTTCAACTACCTATATATAGTTTTGATTTTTTTGTCTAAAAACTGCCTGTTCATATGCCTTGACCATTTATCAATTGGGGAATGACTTTATTCTTATAATTTTAACTGATTTCTCTATATATTTGTGAAATGAGGCCATTATCAGAGACTCAGTTCTCTATGTATTTGAGAGATGAGGCATTTATCAGACACTTACTGTAAAAATTTTCCCATTTCTGCTTTCCTTCTAATCTTGGCTGTGTTGATTTTGTTTGTGCAACCCCTTTTTAATTTAATGTAATCAAAAGTATCCATTTTACATCTTTTAACACTCACTATCTCTTTTTCTGGTCATAAATTATTCATTTTTCCATAGATCTGACAGGTAAACTATCCCATGCACCCCTAATTTGCTTGTGGTATCACCCTTTATATCTAAATCAGTACCCTTTTTGACCTTATCTTGGTATATGGTATGAGATGTTTTCTGTATGTAGTTTCTGCTAAACTGCTCTCCAGTTTTCCCAGCAGTATTTGTCAATTAGTGACTACTTGTTCCAAAAGCCTGGATCTTTGGGTTCATTAAACACTAGATTACTATGGTCATTTGTTACTGTGCATTGTGTACCTAATTTACTCCATTGATCCACCATTCTATTTGTTAGCCAGTACCATATTGTTTTGATGATTATTACTTTGTAGTGCAGTTTGACATCTGGAACTATTAAACCACATTTCCCCCCCTTGATTCTCCTGATATTTTTGACTTTTGTTCTTCTAGATGAATTTTATTATTCTTTCAGGCTCCATGAAATAAATTTTCGGTAGTTTGATTGGTATGGCATTGAATAATTAAATTATTTTAGATAGAATTGTCATTTTTATTATATTGGATCAGCCTACCAAGAGCAATTAATATTTCTCCAATTGTTTATATCTGACTTTATTTGTCTGAGAAGTGTTTTGTCACTGTGTTCATAAAGTTCCTAGGTTTTTCTAGGCAGGTACACTCTCGAGTATTTTTTTTTTTATGTTGTCTACAGTTATTTTAAAAGAAATTTCTCTTTATATCTCTTGCTACTAGACTTTGCTGGTCATATATAGAAATGCTGATGATTCATGTGAGTTTATTTTATATCCTGTAACTTTGCAAAAGTAATTCAACTGGTTTTTTAGTTGATTCTCTAGGATTCTTTAAGTATACTCATATACTATCTGCAAAAATCAATAGTTTTGTTTACTCACTACCTATTCTGATTCCTTCAGTTTTTTTTTTTTGTTCTCTTATTGCTGAAGCTAGGATTTTTAGTATAATATTGAAATTAGGGGTGATAATGGGCATCCTTGCTTCATCCCTGATATTACTGGAAAGGCTTCTAGATTATCCCCACTAGAGATAATGTTTGTTTATGGTTTTAGATAGATACTACTTATCATTTTAAGGAAATTTCCATTTATTCTTATGCTTTCTAACTTTTAAAAGTAGGAATGGTTGTTATATTTTGTCAAAGGTGTTTTCTGTGTCTATTGATATAATAATATGATTTTTGTTGTTTTTCTTATTGATGTGGCTAATTATGCTGACAGTTTTCCTCATATTGAACCAGTCCTGCATTCTTTATATAAATTCTGCCTGGTCATAATGTATGATCTTTGTGATATATTGCTGCAATCTCCTTGCTGATATTAAAATATTAATTATTTTTAATTTCTGTAAGAAATGGAATTTGGGGATATTGGGAACAATTCAGTCTTGAAAAGATATCTGGTATTTGCAGCTGCTAAATAGCAATGTTTGTTATATTCCTACAAAAGGAAAAGAAAAAGTGACTTTTGATTGTTTTGACATTAAATTGCTTGTAGTACATGAAGGATTAATTATAAGACAAGTACTTCATTCTACTACCTAAAAAAGCAAGAGTTTTAGAGAAGAGTAAGTATTCACAATGTCATTTGTGAAATGGTGAGAATGTGATATTCACAAGTCAATGTCAATCTCTTTCCTCCCAGCCTTTTTTTGTTTGTTTGTTTGTTTTTGCTTTTTAGAGGGGAGAAGGCAGGGCAATTGGGGTTAAGTGACTTGCTCAAGCATGGCTAATGTTTTGAGTGACTGAGGCTGGATTTGAAATCAGGTCCTCCTGACACCAGAGGGCACTCTATTCACTGTGCCACCTAGCTGCCACAGCCTATTATTTTTTTTACTGTAAATTTGTTTACCTCACTGAATGTCTTATCTGAGTACACAAAACATTATAATTCATATGTATTATATGAATGACTATACAGACAATATTCAATACAGCAAACATATATTAAGCACCTACCATATGCAAAGCATATATATTCACATACATATACATATTGACATATATGTATTTTATTTTAATGCATGTACACAAACATTATACATAGCATGGCACATACTTCATGTGTGTATGTTTATAATACATATTTATACACATATATGTAAATAATGTGTTTTTATCTCTGCATGCCTACATATGTAGTTCATTCTCTAATTTATATTGGCTTTTTATTTCTTAACTCAGATTAAAGTCTTTATTTACTTTATTTCCAACTACTAATGTGTGGGCTTTATGAAGGGTGGAAGGGTTCTAACTTTACACTGAGAAAATCTTTTTCTAATAACAAATGTCTTTTGCATACACCTTATAGCAGTGGTTCTCAACCTGTGGGTGGCAACCCCTTTGGGGGTCGAATGACCCTGTCACAGGGGTCACATAAGACCATCGGAAAATGCGTATTTCCGATGGTCTTAGGAGCTGCTCCTCTATCTGTCTCCAGGCAGGTCCACCCACATGCAGTTATGCCCACATACGAGTATTAAAGGGTTGCGGCATTAGGAAGGTTGAGAACCACTGCCTTGTAGGGACTGGCCTACACAGAATCTTTCCTAACTATATGAGGCATTATGATATAATAGAGAGAGCATGGAGAGGGTGGTAGGAGATCTAGGTCCAGTTTTTACTAACTGTGTGAACTGGAAAAACTCACTTTACTTCATATCTTTTTATGCTTTTTTAAGGTTTATAAAATTCTGCACTCACATTGTGGGAAGTGGGTAGTATGAGTATGATTCTCTCATTTTCCAGATTGGAAAATGAGACTTATACTTCTTAATTTTGCTTTTCTCATCCGTCTAGTTTGAGCTAATAATATTTGTAATACCTACTTTTCTGGGCTGTTGAGAAGAGGTAACGTGTGTAATCTGATTTGTATCTTCCCAGTGCTGTGTAAATTTGAGTTGCAGTTAATATTATTATTGAGCTTTCTTGGTAGGGACTTGGTATGATACATAGCTGTGTATACTTAGAAGAAGAAGAAGAAGAAGAAGAACAAATAAAAAAGGACAAAATATACAGAACACCAACTAATTAATTTCTTCCTCCTGTCTGTTATTGGAGTTGACCCCAAATGCTCTCATTGAGCTTACAAAAGATCTATTTCTGTCCCAGTATTTTAATTCAATTATAAAAAGGTACAAATACTGCAGAAAATGTAATATGAAAGAATAATGGCAGGATAGGACTTATCTGAGCATTGTTTTCATCTTAACCCTATCAAAAAAGATCAGAAGAATGAGATGAACAATGATTATATAAAATTTGGCATTTTTTAGGAGACAGTTTAACCCATTACGGTTCTGTCTTGCCTTAAATCGATTACAATCTTTCTGAAATGACTCCAAGAAAAAAATCACACTTAATAGTTCCTTCACTTCATTGATTTTTTTCCAGTGTTATTAAGATTAATTTGGACTTGATAAGTATAAAATTCTTAATGTGTGTCAAGGATAGATAGAAAATAAGAGTTTGAATCTTTAATGTTAGAGTATGACAATGGATGAAGCTCAGATTTAAAAATATCCTGGGTTCCCTCCAGGCAAGACACATGGAGCTATAAACTTTTAATACATTGCATTTGCTTGAATGGGTTAAGAGACCTACTGGCATACTTAAATCAAAGATCAATGGGAAGAACACATTTAAAAGAACACTTATAAAATACCAATTGTTGTGTACATTTTTATAATGTGAAACAGATCATAACAGATGTGAAAAGTATTCTAACAAAAACCTATGCAATATTTTGATATTTTTTGTTGTGGTTATTTTGACCTTGGCAAACACAAACATAAATATGTTCATATAATACATTGCAAATTTCTATTATGTCCAGTTTGTATCTTATTTAAAAGAATATACTTAACTCAATATATTGGTTCCAAAGCTATACACACTGTCTATGTTTCCCTCTGAGTCACATCCTGATCTCTTTTACCTATTTCAGAAATGCTTCACTGAGTTTTTTTTTTTTTGTCATCACTATAATTGGCATTCCTTCCCTTCCCTCTAAAAAGTCCTCCTTTATATCAGGTTTCATACACATACTGACCATGTCTAAAAATGTACCTCATTCACACAACTAGTCTATCACTTTTCTATCAAAAGGTGGGATATATGCTTCATCATTAGTCCTCTGGAGTTTTGTTTAGTTATTGCATTTTTCTGAGTTTTTATATTACTCAAAATAGTTTTAAAAAAAATATTGTTGTGATCACTGGATAAATTGTTCTAGTTATGCTCACTTCATTTAGCATTAATTCATACATCTCTCCATGTTTCTTTGAATCCATCCATTTCACTACTTTTACATGCTTCAATAATATTCCATGTCAATCACCTATCATAATTTATTTAGGAATTCCCCATTTGATGGTCATCCCTTTAGTTTCAGGCACTCAAATTTATTAAGCTTCTATTATGCATCAGGTATTTGCTAAGTGCTGAGGACACAAAGAAGGGCAAAAAGCAATCTCTGCCCTCAAGTATCTTACAATCTAATGAGAAAGATAACAGGTGAACAAATACATACACACATATTATATATAGAAAAAAATTAATAGAGTTAATATACTAGAATTAAGAGGTACTAGAAAAGTGGGATTTATGTTGGAACTTGAAGAAAACCAAGGAAACCAGAGGTTTTGATGAGAAGGGAGAGTATTCCAGGAATGGGGAACAGTTAGAGAAAGTGCTCAGACTGGAGAGATGCAATGGCTTTTTAAAGGATGAGCACAGAGATCAGTGTCATCACATCAAAGAATGATTGATGAGGGGATGGGTGATGGTGTAAGGTATAAAAAGACTGTAAAAATAGGGCAATTGGGTTAAAGGCCAAAGACTAAATAAAGAAGGTCTTTGAAGATTGAATAGAAGATTTTATATTTGATCCTGAAGGTGATAGGGAGTTACTGGAGTTTATTGAATATGGGGATGATAGAGTTGGACATATGCTTTAGGAAAATTATGGTGGTAGTTAAATGGAGGATAAACTGGTGTGGAGAGACTTGTAGCAGGGAAACCAAGTAGCAAAATATTGCAATAATTCATGCATGAGGTAATGGGTGGTGGCAGTATCAGAAAAAAGAAGGGTGACATCAAGAGATATTGAAAGGTGAAATCAGCAGACCTTAGTGACAGATTGAATATGGATGTAAGAAATGGTGAAGAGTCAAGCATGACACCTAGGTTATGAGCCTGGGTACCTGAGAAAATGTTGGTGCCCTAGACAGTAATAAGAAAATTTGGGAGGGGAGATCTTTTTTGGGGGGAGAGGAAGATAATGAGTTCTGTTTTGGAGATGTCTACTGTAAAATCAGTTTGAGGTGTCTGAAAGCCCATTAAAGATGTAAGACTGGAAGTCAGCATGGAGGTTGGGTCAGGATAGGCAAATCTGAGAATCTTCAGCTCAGAAATAATAATTAAATCCATGAAAGATAATTAGACCACCAAATAAGATACATTAGTGGGAGAAGAAAAGTTTCTCGTTCTTTGTTAGCAGAAAAACAAAGTCACAAAATAAAATTTACACACACACACACACAAATGTGCACACACACAATTTATTCCATCCTTTTTTATTTCTTTGGAGTATATGTTTAGTAATTATATTTCTGAGTCAAAAGGTATATACTCAGTTTAATGATTTTAGGGTCCTAATTCCAAATTACATTCTAGAATGACTGGATCAATGCATATCCCTACAAGTAGTGGATTTGAATGCTTGTCCACTCTCCTCCCCTTGAACAATTGTGATTTTTCTTTTGTAATCTTTAGCAATGTGATGAATGTACTGTAGAGTTTTAGAACTGCTCTTCTGCCATTCTTATATTACTAACGGTATGGAATATTTGGTTGTTGGTAGCATGTGTTTCTCCTTTTGGGAATGGCCTATTAATATTTTTTGACCATTTTTCTATGGGGAGAATTGTTTTTGTTTTTATATATTTGAACCAGTTTCCTATATGTTTTAGATATTAAAACATTTTCAGAGAAATTTGCTGTAAATATCATTTTCCAGTTAGCTGTTTCTCTTCCAATTTTAACTTTTTAAAAAATTTTATTTATATACAAAATTTTAAATTGTATGTAATTAAAATTGTCAACTTTATCTCATTTGATCCTTTCTATCCTTGTTTGGTGAAGACCTCCTCACCTATCCATAGTTCCAAAAAGTATCTCTTGCCATGTTCTTTGAATTTGTTTATATTGTGAACTTTTAGGTCTGGGTTCTTTGTCCATTTGAAACTTATTGTGGTATATGGGGTGAGATTTGGTATAAATTTAACTTCTACAGTAATTCTTTGCAGTTTGTTCAGCAATTAAAAAAATAAATAGGAAATCCTTATGCAAATTATTTAGCTATTTTGATTGATCACAATTATGATACTATGTTCATTTGTCTCAGGATCTTGTGTTCTTCATTGTTCCACTGATCAACTTTTCTATTTTTTAAAAAATCAGTATCAGTCTAGAGGATTACAATTTTGTCCTGTAGTTTGAAATCTGTTACTTCTAGACTCCTTTTCTTTTCATTTCCCCTTTATTTCCTTTGATATTCTTTATCTTTTTTGTTCAACCATGTGGATGGTTATTTTTCTAGTTCTATGGATAATACTTTGATATGACACTGAATATATCAATTAATTTAAGTGGCATTGCTACTTTTATTATATTAGCAAGTAAATAATATACCCCTAGGATCTCTTCAATTATTCAGGGCTGTCTATTTCTATGGAGGTGGGTTTTTTTTTTTTTTTTGGTATTTATAGTCATATAATTGTTGACTTATCTTGGTAGAGGAACTTTCAAATATTTTGTGCATTATGCATGTTAAAAGGAATTCATCTCTCTTATCTCTTTCTGTAACTCAATCAAAAAACATTTATAAATGCTTACTTACTATGTGCCAGTCACTACTAACTAAACACTGGGAATACAAAAACAAAACAAAAAATAAAAATTCCTGCCCTCAAAGAGCATAAATATGAATGAGAAAGGCAATGTTTAAAAGAAACCTGAAAGGCAGAGGGAGACTGTGAGAGGGGCTGGTAGAGTCGTCCAGACGAGTGTAGCCCAGTGGAAAATGATGAGATGACTGACAGGGGCACCTTCGGGGGTGGAAAGTACTTCCTAGGTGTGAGTTCCAGGGCTGAATTGATCTTCCAGAATGAAAAGTTTTTTTAAAGCATGATAGAGAAGTTTGGAAGAAGAGAGGTATGTTGGGGAATGTTTTTTTTTTCTATTGTACTGAAAGACTGGTGATTTGCATGAGTTTATTTTACATTCTGCTACTTTCCTGAAGTTATTAATTTTTATAATTAGTTTTTAATTGAATAGCTAGGATTATTCAAATAGAATGTTATATCTGAAAATATAATAATCTATAAAAATATGATCTATAGAATAATATCATCTGCAAAATTTGACAATTTTATTATTCTTTGTTCATCAGTATTCATTTTATTTATTTTTCTTGTTAATGTTATAGATAGCATTACTTGGTTTATAACAAATAGTAGTCTCTCTATATTTTCTTTGGTCCTAAATTCTTCTCGTATTCATAGATCTGACAAATAAACTATTCCATACTCTCCTAATCTGCTTATGATGTCGCCCTTTCTGTGTAAATCATGTATCCATTTTGATCAGGAAAGGGGAGGGAAGAAGGGATAGAATTTGGAACTCAAAACAAAAAAAGTTTTAAAATTATTTTAATGTGTAATTGGGGAAAACTAAAATACTATAAAAACTAATAAATAGTGATAATGGATCTTCTTAACTTACTCTTGAACTTACTGGAAAGGTTTCTGATATAAAGAAAGGTATTAATAAATTCTTATTGACTTAACATGACTCATGTTAGCAATTTCTATTCAGAAGGGATTTTTGTCTCCATTCTCTATTAGGATGTAGGCATTTCCTTCTTGTCTAGCCTTTTCTAATTGCTCAGATTTACTTATCCTTCTACTCTTCTAACTCCTATTTTTGTATTTCAAATTTTTTATTCAGCTCTGATGTTTTCATTAGGAATGCTTAAAAGTTCTCTATTCCACGCAATGATTATTTTTCCCCCAGTAGAATTAAACTCATTCTTTCAGGTTAAATTATTCTTACTTGTAACCCTTTAGCATTTTTGTATTTAGGAATATTGTATTCCAAGATTTTCTCTTCTTTTATGTAGTTACTACAAAGTCTTGTGTGATCTTTACTATAGTTCCTTTATATTTGCATTATCTGTCTGGTTGCAGTATACACACATACACATACTTAAATAAGTGTGTGTGTATTGGACTGAGAAGCTCTGTATTTTGAATAGCATTCATGGAAGCTTTCCTTTTTGGATTTCTTTTATTAGGTGAATGGCAGATTCATTGATTTTAATTTTGGCCTCTGATTTCTGCAAATCTGAATGATTTTCATGAATGATTTGTTGAAATGTGTTACAAAGGTTTTAAAAATTGGCCATGATTTTGAGGGAGAATGATGTCTTAAAATATCTCCTGTGATTGGTTTTCCAGGTCTATAGTTTTTGAGAGTTGTTACTCAGATTCTCCTGGTTTTTAAAGCTTTTTATTTGTTTTTAATATTTCTTGCTGTCTGTTGGAGTCATTATGTTCAGTTTGATTTATTTTAATTTACAGGAAGATTGCTATTTGGGTAATGTTCTCTATCTTCCTTTCTAAGAATTCCTCCTTCCAATTTATTTTTTGACTTAATAGTATTTCATTTTTTCCAATAACATTTAGAGATAGTGCTCAATAGTCATCTTTGTTAGATTTATAGCTGCAAATTTTTCTCTATCCCTCCCTTCCCTTTCTGTTACCCAAGATAGCAAGCAATCTGATAAAGGTTATACATGTATACTCAGGTTAAACATATTTACACATTAGTCATGCTGTGAAAGAAGACTCAGAAAAAAGGGAAAAAATGCAGAAAGAAAAACAAAAAAGTAAAAATAGTATGCTTCTATCTCCATTCAGACTCCATAGTTCTTTCTTTGGATGTGGTCAGGGTTTTTTTTAATGAGTCACTTGGAATTTTGTTGGATCATTGCATTGCTGGCAAGATCACTGCACAATGTTGCTGTTGCTGTGTGCAATGTTCAACTGGTTCTGCTCACTCACTGAGTGAATCAGCTTCCGTTCATGTCTTTCCAGATTTTCCTGAAATTCACCTGCTTATCATTTCTGATAGAATGATGGTATTCCATTACATTCATTTATTATAGCTTGTTCAGACATTCCCCAATTTATGGGCATCCTCTCAATTTCCAATTATTTGCTATCACAAAAAGAGCTGCTATGAATCTTTTCATACATGTGGGTCTTTTTCTCTCTTTTTAAAAGGTATCCCTTTGGGATATAGACCTAGTAGTAGTATTGCTGAATCAAAGGATATGCACAGCTTTATAGGCCTTTGGGAATAGTTCCAAATTGCTTTCCAGAATGGTTGGATCAGTTCACAACTCCACCAACAATGCATTAGTGTTACAATTGTTCCACATCTTCTCCAACATTTAGCATTTTCCTTTTCTGTCACATTAATGACAGAAAAGTGGTACCTGAGAACTGATTTAATTTGCATTTCTCAAATCAATAGCATTTTTTCATATGACTATAGATAGCTTTAATTTCTTCATTTGAAAACTGCCTGTTCATATCATCTGACCATTTATCAATTGGGACTTCTGATTTGTTCTTAGAAAACATTTATTTTTCTTATCTTCTTTTTAAAATCTCATTTAATTTCTTCTAAGTGTTCCTGTAATCATCATGGTCAAACTTTTTTTCCCTCTGAGTTCTTCTTATACTCATGTAGCTACTTTCTTTAGGACATCTCATGACTCTCGATATTTATTTAGAGTGTTCGGTGTCTTTTGTTTAATTTTATCACTAGCCTTAGTTTTTGATTTGTGACTTTGTGCCAAGGCCAGGCTCTATTACTTCTTAAATTATTAAATGGCATGGTTAGGCCCTGTTTGGTCCTGACTTCTGTTTTCTGAGATCCTCCCACTGGTTTTTAATCTCTGCTAGTTTGCTTTTGCTAAGAGTACTACGATCAACCTTTCCTAGTCAGAGTGCTTCTTTGGGCTTCTGGATTATGCATCTGAAATCATTATTTCTTGCCTAGCAGAACCCCTCTCCCATTGCCTGTGGGCATATACATATACATACAAATACACTTATATACACACAGCATATATGTGTATATAGATATATGTGTGTATATGTATATAATCATGATCATGTGCATCAGCAATGCAGTATTCACAATGCCTACATACTGATATAGTTATTAATCACAAAATGGAACAGGCTCTCTACATAAGAAATATAGATAGTGCATTCATTTAAATACCAGAAAACTGAGTCCCAAAACCAAAAAGTCAAAGCCAACCCAGTAGTGATGAAGTTGGGACATGTGGTCAAAGTAGTAAAGACCCACATCCTCAAGCCTTCAAACAGGACAGGCTACCTCAGGCAAAGATCCTCCTCTCCTCCCGCACACAACTGCTCAGCGTCCAGGCAGCTTGCTCCCAGCAGCTCCGGCCCCTGGCAGTTCCTGCCCCAGGCAGTCCTCAGCAGGAGTCCTTAGCAGAGATTCTGACCCGCTCAAAGCAAAAAGAGTTCGCAACTGCAGCCACTGCCTCTGACGCAGCTTCCAGTCAGCACTGCACGGAGACTAGCTTGGTTCCAGCGTTCTCTTGCTCTACCCCTTCCCGCTACATCAGCAAGCTCAAGGAGCGTGGAAGATCTTCAAATCCCAGTATCGTTACATCATGGTAAAGGAGTTACTGATGTTTCTCTTTGGAGCTGGATTTGTTGCCTTTTTTTTAATCCGTTGCCAGAGTATTTAGAGAGATGGTTTCTTCATGACTTTTCATGTCATCTTTTTTTAGAGAATAAGTTTTTACTGATATTTTCTGTTTCTTACATCACCATAGTAATTTCAAGAATCTTCCTTCCCATTCTCATTGCATATGATGAATAGTATTTTTAGAGAGAGGTAAAAATCAGCACACCTGATCAATAGGTAGAATTATTGCCTACATTTTTCAATTGAGAAAAGTTGAGCCAGGCAGAGGTTAAGTGATTTGCCTAGAGTTACTGAGGTAGTGAATATTTGAAGCTGGATTTGAACTCAGGGTTTCCTGACACCAGGCCCAATGCTTTATCCACTGTGCTGCTTAGCTTTCTGTTGGACAGTTATTTGTTAGGCAGGTTATGATGTGAATTTCATTTGTGCACAGGCTGGATTAGGTGGTGACTGAATTTTGTTCAAACTCTTAAATTTGAAGGTTGTCTGATTTTCTTAATTTTGTGAATACCTACCAAAGTAGGTGCAGGTGTTGAGAATTTGACATCAGAAGCTTACTATCTTTCATGGAATGATAGACAATATATCATAACATTACAAATATAGACCTCAAAATAGTCTGGAAAATTCAATGAATATACTATATTGAAACTAGGACATTATAACTGACCAAATTGTAACCAATAATTGCTGGGATGTAGCAATAATCTATAAGATCTGAAGATCAGTGTTTTCAATAGATATCACTGTTCCAAATATTCATAAATCATAAGTTTCATATAACAGAAAAAGGTTTCAAAATAAAGACCCAGTAGAAGAAATCAAAATCCCATGGGAACAGCATGATTCATCACCATCATCTTGTCTATTATAGGAGTTGTAATGTGGGTGCTTTTAGCGAGTCTCCAGAAGGTGAGCTTATATCCTAACACATCAATTCAACTATAAAAAGTTATTTTATGCACCTGTCCCATAGACCATAGAAGATGAATATGAGAATAATAGTAGCATAATGACTTGCATCAGAATTATTTCTACCTTCACTTCATAGAAAAAAAATGAAAGGGATGGCATGACAATAATAACAAGCTCACATTTATATAGTTATTTAGCATTAAAGATATATTTTCCTTCTGACAACACTGTGAGTTGGATCATATGGATGTTATTTTATTATTACTATTTTTACCACTTTCATTTTATAAATTAAGAAACTGACGCCCAGATGAATTAAGTCACTTGCTCATGGTAATAAAAGCCAAGACCAAAAACTAGATCCTATGCTTCCGTGTCCAGAGCTTTTTCTAATAAATCTTCCATGATTTCAGTGGGCTGTTTTTTTTTTTTGGATGTTGTAGCCAAAGTAATTCTTATCTTTAATTTTCTGGCAGGGTAGGTGACTTTTTAATTCTATAGACAACTAAGCCAGAGTGTATCACCCAGACAGATGTTTACCCACTGCACAGTTGGATTTGTTAATGATTGTTCCCAAGTTAGAATATGCCGAATTTCAAAATCAGAGAATTTAAAAAATAAACAGAGTCATCCCAGCAAGAAGCAAAAGAATTATTAGCCCTGAGAAAAGGGAGGCCCAGCTCTCTCCTCTAGGAATAGCCACTTAATGCCAAGGGAGATGAGGTGGGGAGGGGGATGAAACCATCTTAACACTTTCTTCTTCGTAATTAAGACTAGATTAGTTCTGCCTGAATTCTGGTGAGAGAATCCCTAGTTAATTGGAATATGGTGGCTATTAAAAACTGAAACAACAACCTCCTCACTGCCGAATTTGTAAGGAACAAGTCGTTGATAGTAGCAAGACTTTATTTATTGTCTTTTAGAGCACTTTACCTGAAAACGGCTTCCTAATCATTTTGAGTAGCTTTTCTTTGTGACAGTCTAGCAAGGACATCTGGGATTACTTCTGACTGCTAGATAATGAAACCTGGGTGAGGTGACTTTGCCAAGGTCACTCTAACTGATATCTAGGACTAGAATTCATGACTCTTGAGCCCTAATAAGTAGTTTGCTCCATTGGATGAATTCTTCTGATCCTCTTCAGAGTGTGTAGAAGATGGGTATTTGAAAGATATATAATGTGCCCTTTTCCACTGACTTTTAAAAATATATGTGTGTGTATATATATATATATATATATATATATATATACACATATATATTTATTTACACAATGTACATGTGTACCTGCATATATGTATACAAACATACGTTGTATATAATATCTGTGTGTACACATGTATAAGTTCACAGTGTGCATATACACACATTTTATATGCATAAACACATCTAGATATTATATACATACATACATATGTACATATCACAATACATACATGTATACCCATACTGGCAGTACACACTGCATGTATTTATATATGTATATATGTACATACATATGATCATGCATGTATATACATCTACATAACATCTACATCATAACATTGTTGTGAGGATCAAATGAGATAATATCTGTAAAGTACTTAATGACGGTATCTGCCCAGGAGTAGGTACTTAAGACATGCTTATTCCCTCCTTCTGTCACCATATATACACATGCATGTGTGTATAGCTCTATGTGTTTATATGTATATTTGTATATATGCATAGACATAAAAGAAATGGAAAAGACCTGAAGAGGAATGAGGGGAGGAAATTCAGGTTGAAGAGAAGGAGATTATGATTCCCTGATTCAGAGGAACTGCAGAACTCCAGAGACAAGGAACAACATTTATTACAAAGAAGTTAAAGGTAAGAGTAACACAGGGAGAGTCAATATGCTTATGTTCATGTCCTCCAGTGGGAACATTAAATCTTGTGAAAAACTGTATTTATTTTAAATCTCTGATATAATTTATCTAGTCAGAAAAAACATCTTTAATTCATAAACTCTGACCGCATTTGGAAAAATACTATAGCACTATACTTCAGAACCTAGAATAGTTTTGATCCTTGAATAAAACCGCCTTTCTATATGTCTATGTGTTCTATCTCTATATCTAACACAAAAGAAAAATCCAATAGCATTGGAGTTAAATAACACACTTCCCCCCTCCCAGCACCAATAAATCTGTTTAAAGATGCATTACTACTTTTCTTGAGGGATAATTTAGACTATGTATCAAAAAGGAAAATCAATAGTTTTTTCTATTACAAATAATTGCCTGTTTGACTCCTTTCCACTTTTTCTTTTTTATTTATTTTCGTCAAAATATTTCTACTTAGAGAGTCTTATGCTTCAAGTCTAAACCAGTAATAGTTTCTATGAGAAAAATTTATCTGTGATTCAGTCTTCCCATTCGTGGGCTCAATAGCATTCCCATGTGCCAGGTTGCAGAAAATATGATCAGAACCTGCAAGTACATTGGACTTGTATGACGTAGCTGGTGCCAACGTGAGGAGTCGATTAGAGATAAAAAGCCCAAGGCACATATGTGATGGTAATGGATACACTGAATGCATTTCAGTGATGTTACTTTGACAGTCTCAATCTCTGTGTATGAGTCACAGATTAAAGAGACAATTTTGCTTTTGGTGGTTTGAACTTGGAACAGTTAAAGGTGGCATAGATTTGGAAAGGAATTTAAATATCCCTTACTGGGAAAGTTTTTCTTTTTCTTTTTATCAGACAGGACATGTCACTTTGTAGATAATTTACATACAGAGGCTCTGACAGTTTTCCTATGATTTTAAAATTGAGGGGAATTGATGGATCTTCATGATTTAATAGATAAACTTTTCATTTACTTCATTAAAACTAAAGGAAAACTGATGTGTTGATGTAGTATACTTCATGTAAGCTGAATAGAATAATTTATTGGCTTTCTCAACATGAAACTATTACTACAGTACTCATTATTGTCCCTAATTTAAAAATGAAACATGGATCTAAGCCTACGGTGAGCATAGATGTGGCAAACTATGATGGCTTTAAATTACATATATAATTTGTATACTTGAAGGTGATTTAACTCTTCCAATGTAGCAGACCTATTGATGAACCTTGGAGTGATTAATTTTCTTCACATGGGTCAGAAATGTTTTCATGTTTTTCTACTGTAGGATTTCATCCCAAATTAAGCAGTCCTTATCTTTCAGGAACCTTCCTTAGAGGATCCACTCATTGCAATGGAGACCATCCTCAAGCTCTTTTGATATTTTGTGAATATCAGTGTGGGACTTAGGCTTTCCATTAGTATTATCTTTGACTCTTTTTTATGTAATATTTTATTTTCCACCAATTAAGTTAAAACAATCTTTTAAACCTTAAAAAAGTTTTGAGTTCCATATTCTTTCCTTCTCTCCCTCATCCCCCTCACTGACTTGGTAAGCAACCTAATATAGTTTATTCATGTGCAATCATGTGAAACGTTTCCACATTAGTAATTTTCTATAAGAAGACTTGATTTTTTAAAAAAAAGGAAAGAAAGATATAAAGTGAAAAATGCTATATTTCAGTCTGTATTCAGACAGTATCAATTCTTTTTCTGGAACTTCATCATGAGTCCTTTGGGATTGTATTGGATTATCATATTTCTGAGAATAGCTAAGTCATTCACATTTTTTTATCATACAACATTGCTGTTACTGTATACAACATTCTCTTGGTTCTACTCACTTCATTTTGTATCAGTTCACTTAAGTCTTTCCAGATTTTTCTGAAATCCTCTTGCTTGTCATCTCTTATAGCACAATAATATTCCATCACGATAATATACCATAGCTTGTTTAGTCATTACCCAATTGATGGGCATCCTCTTGCTTCATGATTGCCCCAACTCTTGTTTCTGCCATGTGTTTATTATATTTCCCCTTTGTGAGGCAGCATTAATAATATGGTGCCATCTGTTCACATTCATTGTTCTGTTTTCTCTTGTTTTTTGGGCTTCTGTTGGTTTCTAAATCCTTTCACTGATGGTATTCCATGGTTCTAAGGCAGTGGTTCTCAACCTTCCTAATGCCACAACCCTTTAATACTCGTATATGGGCATATCTGTGTGTGGGCGGACGCTCTTGGAGACAGATAGAGGAGTGTGGTGTCTCGGTTCCTAAGACCATAGGAAATATGTGTTTTCCAATGGTCTTAGACAACCCCCAAAGAGGTCGCGACCCACAGGTTGAGATCTGCTGTTCTAAGGCATCAATGAGAAGCTGTCAGTGGGCTTTTATGCCAGTCATTAGTATGGAGTTCTCAAAACAACTATACAGTTTTCCAAATGAGATATAACCCAATGTCCTCCTTCCTTCTGTTAAATTCTGTACTCAACTAACTGTTTGCCTGTAGTAATTGCCATAATGGGTATGCAAATGTGTGTATACATATACATATATGTGTTATGTGAATTGGTATAAAAATAAGTATTAAAGTCTCTCTTTCAGCAAGTTTTCCCCTTTAAAGTCATATAAGAGTCTATGACAGATAGGATCATGGAAATAACTCTTCCATGATATGAATTTCTGCATAAAGTGAGGCATAGAATAGGAAAATATATGCCCACCTGGGTAGCCACCTATATCAAGGAGGATGTTTTGGACAAACATAAAGTAAAGGCAAAGAGACCTTATATGCCGACACATATACATAAAAACAATATATGTATGTGTTTGTAGCCATTAGATAATGCAACCTAATTCACAACATGTGCACCTATATGCAGACATATGTGTGAATTTGTGTGTGTATTTTTCTGTTATATATTATGCCACACTTTTGGCATGATAGTCTAGTGGATAGATATAGTACCAATGTTGATGGATTGATAGGCTGCCATCCAACTGCATGTTGTAATTTGGGCATTATGTGGTTTTCATCTATATTGTTTTTAGGCTTATCTTGTTTGAGTAATCATCAACTTCAATGAGGAGGTTTTGAAGTGTTTTGGAATTTGATGCATTTGCCACAATGGTGTCTGTGAAGAGAAGTATTTGAGGACCCTTACAGTCCACAAAAAATCTTTTCCTATCTTTTGCTTCATATCTTTCCAAGGCATCCTCAATGATATTGGAAAATCCACTATTTAGGCATATATCTTCCTGTTCTATGCCTCACATGATATTGATATTCAAATTACTGAACAGTTATCTCCATAATTCCATTGGTCATAGATTCTTGTGTTGCTTGAAAGGGGGAAATATTGCTGAGGAAAGCCTGTAAGACTTCTTTTTTTTGTACTACCTCACATCAGTGTTGGAAAGTAACACATGACTGGTGTAGTCAACGTTAGGTTCTTAGGTTCTCCACATGTCTTAGTTATTGACGCGACTGGAAAATATTGTCTACTCTGGGAGATTGCATGTGAAAGTGTACCTGTTCTGTTTTACATCAATAATATCCCTTACATTACAAAACGTTATCATAAAGATTTTCCAAAGAAGAGAAAGCAGGCACCTTGGTTCCAGTTTGAGAATTGTTTCTTTGAGAGTCTCCTTTGAGGGAACTGAGAGAGCTTCTGGTTTCTAGATGCAAGAGGGATGGACGATTCTAACCCCACTTTGGGTTGCTGAAGGGTGAATAAGACTTTGGGAAGAAGTCCACATGAGAAGAGCTGTCATGTCTCCATCATGCCCCTGTCCCCAACTTGTTACACTAGAGAAATGAAGAAACTTACCCTTTGGTGGAGATCCAGGATTCTCCTAGTAGAATGACCATATTCCTAATGGTAGAACTCCCTCACTCTGCAGCATCTGGTATATATTCTCCTATATACACTCTTTGATTTCTAATTCTGCTACTGACTTGTGTAAATGGGTTTCTTTCCTTAAAATACTGTCGAATATTATTATTAAAGAAATGGGTTTTCACAGCAGAAAATAATGCTTGCAGTGATCTCAAACTGCTTGCTTCTACAAAAATCTATCCCATAGCAACAACATTCTTTTTGAGAATGTTAGGTGATGAATAAATGCATATTTCATTCAATCTTGTACCTCCTAGCTTAGTAAAGTTGTCTCTGTACCCTGTACATTCACCTTTCCTTATTTCTCTTCCCTAGAATTTCTAGCCCCTTTTAAGGCTCAGTCCTGAGCCTGCCTCCTTTACAAGGTAGATTCTTTAAAATTATCTGTTAGTATTTCACCCTGCCAAGAACAAATAACAAACCTCAAACCAACCACCTTTCTATTTACTTGTATGCCTGCTGTAGAATACAAGCTACTTAAGGTCAGGGATTGTGCTGTTTTTGGCATTATATTATGAGGGCCCTGAGCATAATAGATTCTTAATCAATGTTTATTGAATAAAAGACTGATTGAGTGGAAAAAAAAAAACAAATGGATGGATGGATGGTAATGACATCCTTGAATTCTTTTCTTGTCTTTCCCTAGGGTGAGGAGCACAATGTGTGGTCTGCCACTAGTGTCTATTTTTTTCCAGTGAAGGTGACCCAAATCAAAGTTTAGGCAGCCATTCCCCTACAGCATCTATCTTCTTTGACCTCATTCCAAATGACAATCTCAGTGACAGAACATGATTGATGGGCTTAAAAGGCACCCAAGGCCTTTTAACAAGGCAGTCAGCCACTTACTCCATTGTAATGGAACAAGCTCAGGCATTTACAGTCACAACTCCAAGGCTATAAACTTGGCTCAAACATTTGCAGGTAGTGTGACCTTGAACATGTCACTTAACCTTTATTGTTCCTACTTTCCTCATCTGTAATAGATTAGATGATTTCTGAGTTGCCTTTTAATGAGAAATGTTAATCCTATAATGTCAGAGTAGGAGAAGTGGGGACCTTTCTTCTCATTTTCATTAAGGAATAGCCTAGAACAAGCACTGACCATAAACATTTTGACTTAGAGGACTTCTCTAATATATTGTGGAATCAGTTGCTTTAGTGCTATTGCTAATCACAGCTTCTATTCTCCATCTTGGTCAGTCTGCTGTTGTGGCCCAGTCAGGAGCAGTTTTCTTTTTTTCTTGCTGAAGGCTTCACTCACTGTAGGAAAATGACAAATTTCTCACTATATTCATTTATAATGGTAGCACTCTGTACTTACACAGTACCTTTCATTGGAGGAATTCAGTGCCTCTGGGCAAATATTTAGTATTAACAGAGGATGAATAATTTTCAGGAATATGTATTTCACTCTATATATTTCTCCTTTTGAAAGGCACTCAGTGATTTATTCTCAAGATAGTGAAAAGGGGAGATTCTGACTAATTGGAAAAAGTGAGCAGAACTTTAAAAAAAAAAACTCTGCCACCCCATTCCCCACCAAAAGAAAGCAATCAGGGAAAACACTAGGAGTTCACAAGTCTTATTTCTATAAAATGTTCATGTACTGGTTTATGTATTCATCAAGAGTATCCTTGATGAAAACATAATAGGGAAACAGGCAGATTTCCCAAGGCATTTTTTTACAAGACAGCATCTTTGTATTTGCCCAGTTGACTGAAAGATGCAGAAAAGATAAGATCCCTTCTTGTTCATTCTGTATTGATTTTGAGCAAACATTTGACTTGGTAGGACAATATTTAGCCTTAAAACCTCTCTATAGATAAGGTGTCTCCCAAATGCATATTAAAATCATAAAAGACTATGAGATAATAGCCTTAGGGAGATAACATTATTTAACAATGAATTGAATATTAATGTCAAGGAAAGTGTTGAGCAAAAGATTTATTCTCATCTATGGTATCTGCCAGTATCATTGGAGATATCATGATTATAGAACCCACTATACCCCCAGGATTCCCTATAGATGAGGTTGTCCAAGTGAACCTGTTTACAGGTGATATCATACTAAATATATTCAGCTCTAGACTACTGCACTGTCTTCTTATGAAAGTAATTGCCATAATCATTAACATGTTACAAAAATGATGAAAGATAAATATTGTCCAGATTATAATGCGAAATTAAATGGATATCTGCATTTGCATATTGGGCAGTCCCTGCTAATAGAGAGTGAGTTCAATTCTTAATTGAATAGTAAGACCAGATCAGGATTGTAAGCTCTTCAAGGACAGGGACTTTCTTTTGCCTTCTCCCTGCCTGGACACCCGCAACACCAACCCCAACTTAGCCCAATAGGTACTTAATAAATGCCTATTTTCTGATTGACTGTAAAGAATTAAAAATGACAATTATACAGTAGGCAATGGAAAAGTACATGGGAGATACCAACAAAGTTTGGTAGAATAGGATTAAAAGATATCATAAGGGAAATCTATAATAGAAAAAAGAATATGGAATGGTCGCATATCATGAGTAAGATATAGACAACTTTAATGTTCCACTTATCCTCATGATATAAAACAAAAATAAAGAAGCCAAATGGTAGGTTGGGTGGACCTTTTATAGTGGACTTATGGGAGAAAACAAGCAAGAATTGCTGTGTGTACATCACCAGTCAGATTGGCTAAGATGACAAAACAGGAAAATGATAAATGCTGGAGAAAATGGGGAAAAAAAAATTGGAACACTAATGCATTGTTGGTGTAGTTGTGAACTGATTCAACAATTTTGGAGAGCAATCTGGAACTATGCCTAAAGGGATATAAAAAAGTGCATACCCTTTGACCCAGCAATACCATCTCTAGGGCTGTATCCCAAAGAAATCATAGAAGTAGGAAAAGGACCCATAGGTATAAAAATATTTATAGCAGCTCTAATTGTGATGGCAAAGAATTGGAAACCAAGGGGATGCCCATCAATTTAGGAATGGCTAAACAAGTTGTGGTATATGAATGTAATGGAATACTATTGGGCTATAAGAAATGAGAAGCAGATGGACGTTATAATAACCTGGAGAGACTTTATATAAACTGATGCTGAGTGAGGCAAGCAGAACCAGGAGAACTTTGTACACAATTACAGACACATTGTATGTGTGATGACTAACTTTGATAGACTGGTCTCCTCTCAGCAATACAAGGTTAGAAGAAAACTACAAAAGATTCATGATGGAAAGAGATGTCCACATCCAGAAAAAGATCTACAGAGTCTGAATGCAGATTGAAGCAAACTACTTGCTTTTGTATTTTGTTTTGTTTTGTCCCTTCTTCTCATTGTTTACTCCATTGGTTATAATCTTTCTTTACAATATGACTAATGTTCAATGTGAAGGTATTTGTAGAACCTATATTTGATTGTATGCTTCCATGGGCGGGGGGAGAAGGGGGAGGAGAGCAAGGGGGAGAAAATTTGAAACTCAAGGAATTGTGGAACTGAATGTTGTAAACTAAAAGTAAATAAACAAATTTAAATTCAAGAATTGCTGTGTGCAGACATGGCTGGCTTATGGTCTCCATCATTGGAAGGAATGTCCAAATAGATGAAGTCACATAATAATTTGCTTGTGTTTCAGACATTGTAACAAGTGAGTAGGACAGAAGAATAATAAAATATTCATTGACCACAACGACCCTATATTCAATTGGAGAGAGAAACAACATGTACAGAGAAAAGCAAATATTACATGCATTCATTGTAGCTACAAAGTACTTTCTAGAAGGGGGGAGAACATGATGGAGGGGAAGATCAGGGTAAGACTGGTGTTTGAGTCCTCTCTCTATTACATGCCCTCTTTCAGTGCCTCAGACCATTCCCTAGGATTATAAATTGTAGAGAGTCCCATACCAGGTTCTCCCTATATCACAGGTTCAGTCAAAAACAAAAATAAAATCAAAACCTGCTGGAAGTTTTACCACAATTGGAATAGTGATTAGGGAGCAGAAATATGAACAAAGGCTCTGGTCGCAATAGCTGGTTCTCTAGGCCACAGAACCCAAACCTCATTGAAGCAATTCTTGTGTGGAAATGTATTGCTTCTCACAGTATAATACCTATGGGGCAAGCCTTTCCAAAATTATTCAAGTCAGGGAAACAGTGAAAGTCAGGTTTCAATGTTCAAGACCCTCACAATAGTTATATGAGTTTCTGATTATAGACACAATTCAAAAGTAAGCTAGGGAAAGCAGTTGTCTCTCTGACTTTCTGAAAACCTAAGCCTTTGTTTGGTTGGCTTAGTGGTTTGTGCAGGTTGGTTAGATCGGGCCCTTTACTTTTAGGAGGAGGGCGAGACATTCAAACAGATATAGTTAGAGGGATGTATGGATATGGACGAGTGCACATCTTGCTTTCAAAACAATTCTATCAAGTCCCATTTTTTATCCTGGGTGATCTACTCACGAGTCAAAAGCATCTGGATGGTACACTAGATGATAGTAAGTTTGCATTAGGATAAAATCCCACAATTTCTAATATCATTGGGCCAATCAAAGCTGCTTGGTCAGTTAAAATAAACCTGTTCCTTGAAATTCAGATAATCCTTCATGTACTTTCACTTCCTTGGGTCAGGCCAAAGCAAGGATCCAGGATAGTAGGTAGGGGGTGGTAGTCTATAGGTTTTCTACTCTTTTTATTAGGAGTGAATTTTGATATCATTCAACAATGCCTTTATTTAGACAAACAGCTTAAAGTGGGCATGCTTATGTTCAGTTTCCTTTGAATTTCTGGTCTAACATGATAGTCTTGCATAAACACAATCAATTTCTATTTAATGCATTTGGGGAGAGCTTGAGGAAAGAAGATGGAGAATGGATGTCTAGCCTTAGATTTCCTTTGTTTCCTTTGAAATGTGAATAGTCTGCCTGAATAGAGGAATAGATTTAAATGCAATGCCCCCTATGATGGGCCACTATTTTCACAGCTGAACTAGACAGTTGCCACAGTACTGTAGCCTTTAACTGCTTTAGAGATACTGATAATTCATTTAGGATTGGCACATGGTCTGGCAGCTGCCATGATATGACATAACACCTATGAACTAGGTCACAGGTCAGTAGCCTTTTAAGGGAGAAAAGCCAA